>OY728140.1:1834190199-1835440199 GCA_963277665.1 Viscum album | reverse complement strand
CCAACCACCACGTCTGTCCAAGCTCCATTCATTGCACCTACCCAAAACCAAGTTCAACCTGACGTTTCTCAAAAGTTAATAACTACTATTGAGTCATTAACAGCTCGGTTAGAATCTAAGGAAGGGAAACGGGCGCAAGTTCAACCTGAAAAGAAAGTTTACCCTGAATGGGTAGATGCAATTTCTCCTCCATCCAGTTTTGGAAACCCTATTTTCCCTACTTTCAATGGATCAGGCGACCCTGAACAACATTTGACGCATTACGTGTCTTGTTGTGATCCTATGATGGGAACTCCAGAGCAACAAGAAGTAGTGAAACTCAGATGCTTCATGCGAACCTTGCAAGGACCAGCTTTTGTCTGGTATACAAGCTTGAAATCCCGATCAGTCATCGGATGGGAGGATCTTCGTCAAAAATTCCTTCTTCAGTTTAGCTCAACTTTTCCAAAAACGACAGTTTTCGATCTTACAAACTACAAGCAAAGGGAGAATGAAAGAGTCTCTGATTTCATTGCTCGTTGGAAGGGATTAACGTATTCCTTGAGTTTATCACTCCATCAGGAGGAATTGTTGCCAATCTGTGTGGCAAATTTGCGTGACGAATTACGCACGCCATTGATCCCTGTGAAATACACAGGAGGGTTTCGAGACCTTACTTCAATCGCTCAACAGATTGAAGATTCCCTTATACAGGCTAAGGTTAAATCTCGTGTAATTCCATCAGCTCCAGGAAGAAGAATGGGTAAAGCAGAAACTGCTACAGTTATGCTTAAACAGGCACCTGTACCTATTTCTACTTCAAAACCTTCATCTTCTCGAAGGGCTCCACCTCCTGAACGCCAACAACAAAGTCTGTTTCGTCCAAATGATCAAAAAGATCAAAGACGAAAACAATTTGAGGATATGAATAGTAAAACATACTCTTTCCGAAGTGAGCAAGTTCCTGGTTACTTCATTTCAGCTCTGGAAAATAATTTGGTTCAATTACCAGTGCCGAAGAGACCAAACAAGGAAGGAGATGAAGGCCGTCCCAATTATTGTCCCTTTCATCAAATGTTGGGGCATCCCATCCAGGAGTGTTTTGTCTTTAAAGACCTCCTACAAAAGATGGTCGACTTGGGACAAGTCAAATTGAAGGGTTCTTCAGCTCATGTAGCGTGTATTACCGCTACAGATCCAGAAGAAGGAGGCGAGTGGCAGGAAGTCAAAAGCAAAAATGCGAAAAAATATGATGATTGGATGGTCAGAAAGACAATCAATCGGACCCATTCCATTTTGCAAACACAATTGAAGAAGCCAATTGTGTCTCCTACAAAAGCTGCAGTAAAGCCTTCATCAAAGGACAAATCCTCAAAAGGGCAGCGCAATTCAAAGAAGAAAGAAGAATCAGGAGAAGATGAGTATGCATCAAAGCCTAAATTGTCTTTGACTCTGGAAGATTTCATGCCATCTACTTCAAAGCAACGGGCACCGTCCCACCAAACGGAACAGACTAAACAGGCCAACCAGGCAGAGTCTTTATCAGACGAAGAATTGATCTTTGGTTCTGTTAATATGATTCAATTAACAGATTCATATTCCAGTCTTGATGAGCCTGAATTCCCTGTATCAAATAAGGGAACCCGAGGAAGTTCTAGAGGTTCAGGATATAGGGGAAGACGTGGATCTTTCCGAAGCCACTACTCTAATTCTACCCCTGCTAGCACTGTATATGCAGCAGAAACTCGTGGTAGAGCCCTTCAGCGAGCTCAAAAAGAACAAGCAAGTTCTTCTGCAAATGGCCAACTCAGCTTCGGCACAGTTATTTTGGAAGATCGATTAAAGGTTCCATCTTCTTTTTCTCATCAAGTAAATGGATCTAATCAGTCTAATTTTCCAAAACCAAAGATGTTGCCAACTTCAATACAAGATGCATCAGCTTCCAAAGCATCTGCTTCCAAGGTACCTGCTAAACCGCATATTCCTATTTGGAAATGCAGGCCTCTAGATCAAAAGTATGATATATTGAAACACTTGGCCCAAGTACCAGCCAAATTATCAATTTTGGATGCTTTGAATCTATCAAGAGATCTTCGGGAAGCACTCATCGAAGCTTTGTCAAGTCCTCAAAAGTTTGAAGCTGATATTGCTGCAGCTGAAATTTATCACATAGAGAATAATCCTGCAGAATGTCATGCAGTGATATCTTTTACTGATAAAGATGAAGATGATGTTGTGCATGGGCACATAAAACCTTTGTACTTATCTGGCAAAGTCAATGGTATAGATGTTCGAAGAGCTTTTATTGACAATGGTTCAGGAGTCAACCTCATGCCCATTCGTACACTTCGTCGATTGGGCCTCACGGAATCTGATTTATCTCCTTCTACCATGATGTTGCAAGGATATGATAAAAATGAACAAGAACCACTGGGAGAAGTTACGCTCAGAACACAGTTTGGATATCTTGTTTCCAATTCGGATTTCATGATTGTTGATCAAGACTCAGCTTTCAATATCTTTCTTGGAAGACCCTGGCTACATCAGCATGCAGCTATTCCGTCGTCATAACATCAATGTCTCAAATACTGTTTCGATGGTCAAGTTGGAGCATTGTATGGTGATAAGGCCCCGTTCAAGACATGTGAGTCTCAATACATTGAGGTGGAATTTTATCACATGAAGGGAAGAGAAAAATCTACAATGAAGGAAATTACCAAAGTTAATGCTCCATATGGTTTGGAAAAAATTCCAATAAATCCATTTTCACATGTGAGTACAGATTATGTGTTACCTATCAGTCAAATTGACAAAATAGGCCCAAATCAAAATACTCTTATGGAAAGATCCATAATGTCAATTACGGCAATCGAGCCAGACAACATGGGAGAAATTGGTAACTTACCAAGCAGTGATGAAAGCATAAGTGGTGACGTTTTCATTTCATCTGCTGAAATCCAACAAGTCTATACTTCGCTAATCAGGCCAGAAGAAGTTATAGCAACACCAGAGGTGAATATTGATGTCGATTCTCAATCCATCATCTCCTCTTTGATTCCCAAAGAAGACCCTTTATCATCAATAGGGTCGGAAATGGAAGCTTCTTCTTCAAAATGTGAAAATTTTGACATCTCTTATGATCATGAGAATTTCGTTTTTTCATCTACTTTGCAAGTAGAAACGGAAGAAATAACACATGATAAAGAGGAAGAGGAAGATCTTAGAGATGCTCCTCCAGCATTTGAAGAGGGTATCTCTACCACTGTGGATGAACTCAGAGAAGTAAATATGGGTACAGAGAAAGATCCACGCCCCACTTTATTTAGTGCGGCCATGACCCTTGAAGAACAAGAGATGTATATTTCTTTTCTAAAGCAAAATAAAGATATTTTTTCTTGGAATTATACAGAGATGCCTGGCCTTGATCCTGATGTTGCCACCCATCATTTGGGTTTGCCAAAATAACATCGAGGATTCAAGCAAGCCGCGAGAAGAACACACCCAACCTATGCTTCCAAAATCGAGGCTGAAGTGGATAAGCTTATCAAAGCTAACTTCGTTAGAGAAGTTCAATATCCCAAGTGGTTGGATAATATTGTCCCTGTAAAGAAGAATAACGGACAAATTAGGGTTTGCATCGATTTCATAGATCTTAATCGGTATTGTCCCAAAGATTATTTTCCAGTTCCGATTACAGAACTCTTAATTGATGTGACGGCTGGATATGAAGTACTTTCTTTCATGGATGGGTATTCTGGATATAATCAGATCCGAATGGCTCCAGAAGATGAGGAATATACAGCCTTCAGAGCTCCTCAAGGTGTGTTTTGTTACCGGGTGATGCCCTTTGGTTTAAAGAATGCAGGTGCAACATATCAACGCGCCATGCATCGTATCTTCAAACCTTTTCTAGGGAAATTTGTTGAATGCTATGTAGATGATTTGGTGGTTAAATCCAAACAACGTTTTGATCACTTGGCTGATTTGGAAGTCATATTCCACAAGCTTCGACAACATAATTTGAAGATGAACCCCTTAAAATGTGCTTTTGGGGTAACCTCAGGAAAATTCCTCGGCTTTGTTGTACGCCATCGTGGTATTGAAGTCGATCCTGAGAAGACCAAATCAATCCTTGGTATGTCACCTCCTCAGAATTTGAATGAATTAAGAGGACTTCAAGGACACTTAGCCTATATTCGGCGTTTCATCGCCAATTTGGCAGGAAAAAGTTTACCCTTTACCAAATTATTGAAGAAAGGAGTCACTTACCAGTGGACTAAAGAATGTCAAGAAGCATTTGATGTTCTCAAAAAATACCTCTTGAGTCCACCAGTACTCATGCCACCTGTTGAGGGTAGGCCTCTTATCCTCTATGTGATAGCTTTAGAGCGATCATTGGGTGCCTTTCTCGCTCAAAAGAATGATGCTGGGAATGAAAATAGTCTCTACTATCTCAGTAGAACTATGCTTGAAGCAGAAACCCGGTATTCGAGTATTGAAAAGTGCTGCCTAGCATTAATCTTTGCAGTTCAGAAACTGAGACACTACCTGCAACATCACGAAGTCCAATTGATATCTCGTAATAATCCACTCAAATTCATCCTTAGTCTTCCAATTCTTACAGGACGTCTGGCAAGGTGGGCGGTTATTCTACAGCAGTTCGACATCCAGTATGTGTCTCAAAAGGAAATTAAGGGCCAAGCTCTGGCTGATTTCCTGGCTGAACACCCTTCAGTGGAAGACACGTATTCAGATATCGAACTCCCTGATGAGGAAGTTTTTTCTATTCAAGAGAGTCCTCAAACATGGGAAATGTATTTTGATGGTGCTTCTAGAAGTCCAACAGGGAAGAAAATGGAAAATCCTAAATTCAACAAAGTTGGTTTAGGAATTGTGCTCATTTCTCCAGATAAGGCAGTGTTACCTTATTCCTTTTTGTTGTGGGAAGGTGGTACCAATAATGAAGCTGAATACCAAGCTCTCATTGCAGGCTTGGAGTTAGCACTTCAAGCACAAGTGAATCACTTAAAGGTGAAAGGTGATTCAGACCTGGTAATCAAACAAGTCAATGGGGATTATGCCATCAGAAAAGAAGAATTAATCCCTTTGTATGATTACGTCAGAGAGTTAATGTCGGAATTCCCTTCAGAACCGACATTTTCTTATGTCCCAAGATCACAAAATGCTCAAGCTGATGCACTGGCTAATATAGCAACAGCTTTAGCAGATCCAAATCGGGACGAGACAACCATCGGTATTGCCCACCGTCGTGCAATTTCACCTTATGTTCAAGTCAGAACAGAGGAAATTAATGAAATTAGTCCCATTCCTGAACCGTATGGTCATACTACAGGATGGATGTCACCTATCAGGGAGTACCTTCAAAATGGAACACTACCACCTGATAGAGCCGAGAAAGAACAAATTTGGCGACGTGTGGTCAATTTTACTCTTTATGATAGTCCAAACCACCTCGAGAAAATTCTCTACAAACATGGTTTTGATGGAGTTCTCTTCAGATGTATTGATGGTGAAGAGACAATGGTTGTCATAAAAGAAGTGCATGCAGGAGTCTGTGGTGCCCACCAGTCTGGACATAGATTGTCTGATCAAATTCGAAGGCTTGGATACTTCTGGCCTTCAATGATACAAGATTGTGTTAATTTCACAAAGAAGTGTCATTCATGCCAAGTATATTCCAACTTCATTCATCAACCTCCAGAGTTGCTTCATACAGCTAAATACTCATGGCCATTTTCCACATGGGGAATGGATGTGGTGGGACCTTACCCTTCAGCTACGGCCAAGCAGTTTAAGTACATTCTTACTACTACTGATTTCTTTTCCAAATGGGAAGAGGCAGTACCTCTCAAAGAAGTCAGTTCTAAATGCATTGTTAGGTTCATCAAGTCTAACATCATTACTAGATTTGGTGTCCCTCATACCATATTGATGGATAACGGCACCAACTTCTATTCTTCTGAGGTAAAGAAATTGTATCAAGAATACAACATTAAGTCCAACCATTCATCTCGATATCATGTAGTGGCTAATGGCCAGATAGAGGCCTTCAACAAGACTCTTTCAAATATACTGCAAAAGATGGTGGATAAAGATAAGAGGTCATGGCCTGATAAACTCTTTCATGCTTTATGGGCTTATCGGACTACCACTCGCAATGCAACGCGGTCTACTCCATATTCATTAGTATATGGAACAGAAGCAGTCTGGCCAATTGAAGTTCAATTGCCCTCACTCAGAATAGCCATTTGTGATCAGTTATCAACAGATGAGAAATCCCAAAAGCGGTTGAATGAATTGGAACAGTTAGATGAGAAAAGATTGTGCACTTTGCACCACTTGGAAATCTATCAGAATCGAATAGCACGAGCTTTTAACAAAAAAGTTCGTCTTCGTTCATTCATTCAGGGAGAATTGGTATTGGTTCTCAGAACACCAATGATACCAGGAAAGAAACCTCCCAAGATTGAACCAAAATGGGAAGGACCTTATTCAATACATAAGGTCTACTCCAATGGAGCGTATTCTCTGATCTCAATGGATGGAGAACACATCACGACTCCAACTAATGCCAGATTTCTGAAGAAGTATTTTTTATAAACACAAAATATTGTTCCCAGAACCAAGACTCTTACATTTGGTTCATACAGCGATGGTCCAGTATGACCTTAAACTACAACTTTGTCCAACATGACATTAAACTGTGTCACACTTCTGTCCGATATGACATTAAACTATAATACGTCCAGCATGACGATAAACTGTACGGTCCATGCATATGACCTTAAACTATTCACACTTATGTCCCTGCAACATGACACTAAACTGTGCAGCACCAATAGTCCTAACTGCAAGACTTTAAACTGCATAGTCCCTGATTTTGTCCTACATGACAATAAACTGTATAGAAGTTCCTATATTTTGTCCGAGATGACATTAAACTATATTGTGTCCTAGCAAAATGACATTAAACTGTGTGGCACTTCCAACGTCCAGCATGACGATAAACTGTAAAAAGTCCCCAGAACTGATATCCTCATATTGGTTCACCTTAGTCCTAGTTACATGACTTTAAACTGTACAGCACCAGTTCGTCCTTGCTATATGACGTTAAACTATACAGAAATGGTCCAGTATGACTTTAAACTGTAACTTCGTCCCACACGACATTAAACTGTGAAAAAAATTCCATGAACCGTCTAGCATGACCCTAAACTGCATCATCCCTGGTCCATGTATATGACCATAAACTATTTGCAAATATGTCCAGCAAGACGTTAAACTGTGACGTCCTAACTACATGACGCTAAACTGTATAAAAGTCCCTCACGTCCGGAAAGACGTTAAACTATATAATCATCAAAGGTCCAACATGACATTAAACTGCACCATCCACGGTCCATGCATATGACCTTAAACTATTCGCACTTTCGTCCGACATGACGTTAAAATGGTACACTCTTTTGTCCTTACGGCATGACATTAAACTGCACAGTCCCCCTTTTCGTCCAATATGACGTTAAACTATATTGTCCCCATCGTCCTAACTACATGACGCTAAACTGTACAGAAAGTCCTTGATATGTCCTACATGACATTAAACTGTTATTTTGTCCCTACTACATGACACTAAACTGTGCAGCACCAATAGTCCTAACTGCAAGACTTTAAACTGCATAGTCCCCTTTTTTATGACCTACATGACATTAAACTGTACATCGTTAAGGTTGTTATTACCTCTTGTTTCTCACACCAAGTATGACTCACGTGAGCTTAGAGCGAACATCAACCATAACACTCCCTTTGGGCCACTAACCATGTGCAAGTCCCAACAACATTTTTTATTATATCATTGTCCCCAAGAATAACTTGATCATTGATTCATTCTTTAATTGAACTACACGGACTTTGATCCTTGCCCTCCAGGCTAGGTATGTAGGCAACCTCCCAAGGTTCAAGCCCAAAAACAATCTCTTCACATCGGTTCACCACCATCTCATATGATGATGATTTGTGAAACCACCCCTGGAATCAATATCTTCACATTGATTCACTTTCGTCCTTGTTATATGACGTTAAACTATACAACACTTTTGTCCGGTACAACAATAAACTACAATATTCTTTGATTTCCTCATTTGAGAAGGAACCATTATTAACATTGATTCTTTTTCAATCATGGTTTTAATTTTCAAAAGACTACGTGCATACATGGTAATGCCTAAACTTTTTATCTTAGGTTAAAACCATCATTGCACTAAAGTCCCCTTTCACCCTTCACATGTACGAACCAAATTTGTACAAAGGGTAATTCTAGAACTACGTGGACTTGATTCCCATCCTTATGGGATACGTAGGAACATTCGAGTGTCCCTCGAATCTAGTCCCAAGTCTTTTGGGCCTAACCCCAAATTTCACTTTCAGTCCCTTGGTTGAAAAGTCCTCATGAAAACACACACTGTGTATTCATTATTATGGTCCGAATTCTATGACCTTAAACTAAGATCACTCATACTTTCATCCTGCACGACGTTAAACTGCATTTCAAGAACTACGTATGGCTTGATTCTCATTCTTATGAGATACGTAGTGAAGTCCAAGTTTCAATTCAGGACCCAGCCACAACATGATTATGGTTTTCATTGACCTATGTATCTCTATATACATTGGAAAATACCCATCTTTATGTATTATAATCCTAACCTTAAATATTTTCAGATCTTCATAACCCTTTTCATGACTTCTAGTCACAAAAATGTCAAACTTATGAGAATTCTTTTGCCTGAATATGCAGCACGTGCCCATAGGTGGCCTTGCATAAACAGTCCACATAAAAGACTTGTCAGCCAAGAGATGCTATTTATTTGACCATGCAGCCAATGCCCATAGGTGGCCCTGCATGTTTTCAACCCCCTAACGGGTTTGTTAAATAATAGTAACTTCATTCTTGGGAAGAATGCCTCTTTTGTCCTTATTTGTCTTAAACGACAGTATGTAGGGATTCGAAAAAATAGCCATCCTTAACGTATTTGTCCCATATCCTTTTTCATGATCTGAAAGTATTCAAGTCTATGGTTTATTCTTCTTCCTTACGTTTGGGTCAGACCTTCGTAGGAGTGATATTCATCCAGTTCTTCGATATTCTTGTTTGGAAATATCTTCTCCATATTCAAGTACCTCTTTCCATACAACAAACTCTATGCTTTAGAAAATTTGAATCTCCATAAACTTTCACTGGCTTTTAGCACTAGGAAAGTAAATTTCTGGGAGTTCTTTTGCCTGACTATGCAGCACGTGCCCATAGGTGGCCTTGCATAAACAGTCCATATAACAGACTTGTCATCCAAAAGATGCTATTTTATTTGACTATGCAGCCAATGCCCATAGGTGGCCCTGCATATTTCAACCCCCTAACGGGTTTTGTTAAATAATAGTAACTTCATTCTTGGAAACTACTTCTTCTAATGCCTTTTAGCTCTTTTTTTCATATCATTCCTCAGATTCAAATATTCTTAAGCCATAGTTTACATTTTTTCCCTCATACTTGAGTATGGTAAATATGTTTTCAGATAAATTGTCAAGGAATTGAATCCATTTTAATCCATTTTCGGTCAAAGCTATTTCGACCTTAAACATTAGCCCCTTTATGTCCGGCTTGCATGACTTTAAACTGCCCACACAAAAGACAGAGGAACTATGAATAAAATTCAAGTTCCAGCTCACTAAATATACATTTTTTTGTATGATTTAGATAATATTGAGCAGTTAAAAGATTCAAAGTTTGTAGGGTTATTTGTAATAATCCTAGTAAAAATCAAACTATGATTACTAGGCCCATTGGCTTAAGTAAATTTGAAGCAGGTAATGGAAGAATGCAAGTACAAATGATTGAAGACAAAAGTGTTTTTCATTGATACACAAGAGTTAGAAGGACATCCACAGACTGGAATCTCTTCTCTTTTTCAAGAATTACAGAAGATTGTCAACATAAGTCTTCATTTGATGTATAGCATCCTGAGCCTTATCAACAGTTACTTGAAGCTCGTGCACTTGACCAGCTTCGCTCTTTTCAGCTTGCTGAAGTGCCTTCTTAGCATCTGCAATGGCTTTCATGCCATTCATATGAGTTTCATCCAATGATTTATTAAGCTGATCAAGTTCCCCAGAAACAGCATCTAACTGTTGTTGGAGTTGCACCTGCTGGACGACCTTTTCTTTGATTTTTTGCTTCAGATCCTTCATCTTGACAGCATAATCAGCTTCAGCTTGGGATATCGCAGCCTCAAATTAACCTATGTTGACTGACAATTTCACTCTGGTCAAATCTTCGCGACTTGTCTGCATTTGCTCCCTCCTGAAAATGATCTGTTTCACCGCAGCATGGATCTTTTCATACCCAAAACCACCAAGTCCCATTATAACAAATTGGGATGACAATCGGGAAATTTTTTATGGTAGCTCTTCTAAAGGCACCCCCGATATGATATTTCAGATGTTATTCCATGCCTTACATCATGAAAAGCTGAATGCTTTAAGCATATCTGGATCTGATTCAATATCATCGTCAGAAGGGGGTATGTAATCTGGAATTAGCGCACTTAGGGAGGTGCCTTGTCCTGCTCTTTCCCCTCTGACTTGGGCTTCTTCACTTTCAATTCCCGTTGGGGCAGAGGCTGAAGCCTCATCTCCGGATCTAGCCATTACAGTTGATGGCCCTACATGATCAATTGAAAGATTTTAGTTGAATCTTAAAGGATAACAAAAGAATGGATTGTCTTGCAAATAAAGTACAATCACAAATATTGTTATCCCTTACCCAATGGTGGTTCAGCAACATGAGAAGACTTCTCCCCATCTTTCCCGGTTTCAACAGGATTTTCAAGATGGGTCTCAGGAGAGTTTATTGGATTTAGCTCTACTTGAGCTAATGTTTCTGCAATGATAGGGTTGACATCAGTGTCCACACCCTCTTCAGGCATTGGCAGTTCAGCGGCTTCTACGGAAGAAACTGCATATTATTTTATATCATGGTTAGAAGTATATTTTTTCAAAGAAAAATTTGGGCGAAGGGTAACACTCACGCCCAAGGTCTTCTAAATCACATGACAATCTAGCATGATCATAAAATTCTTCAAAAGTCATTTCTTGATTCATCATTTCATCCAATGATACTTCAGAATCTTGGTTAGTCTCACCAGTGGGAGCATTTGCTACGTCTTCTTGCTGACTTATGTCCTGCAACCCCTGACCCTGGATAGCATCTTCAGTAGTGGGAGGGATACTGGGAATGGATGGTAGCTCTTCTCTAGGAGCAACCAAGTTAGCTTGAGTCTGTGGTTGTTCTACAGCACCCTCCAAGACCTTTGAAGAAGGATCAGTCCCTTCCCTTAAGGGGGAAATTGAAGAAGCCCCTGCAATCCTCAGAAATATGAGTAACCATATGATTATGGGTATAAACTCATGATTGTTCGAAGGACTTACCACTGCTAATGAAACGTTTAGCTAGGGATTTCCTCCTTCGTTGCCTTGGCTTCTTTTGTTTTTTCGGAGTATCAGTAGTCTCCCTTATTGGCACTTGGATTGGTGAATGAATGTCTATGTCCAGTGCCTCATTCATGGCCTGCTGGCCTGGAGATATCTCGCCTGGTTCGCGAGGAGAATCAGCAGCAGCCCCAACAGCGGTACCACCAGGGCTATATTGTGGCGAAGGAACCCCGGTCCCTTTCTTTGCAAGCTACAAGATGAAGAAAATAACTTCCTTAAGTAACAAAGCTTCAACTGAAATCAAGTTGCAAAGAAAATAAGGAAAGAAAACTTACATCTTCAGGAGCCACGTACTCTTGCCACTCCTCATCTCCAGAACCACCAGCCCCCTCAGTGGTGCCACGATCAATCATTTCCTTCACCCGCCTGGTGATAGGAACTGAATTATCGGTGGCATATATGAGCATTTCCAGCTCTCTGATGTAAGCCCGCACTTCATTGGGGTTATCTCCGTATTGAAGGTCTTTAGAAGCTAGAAGATATCCTATCCCAGGAAGTTGTAGGCCCTCACACAAATCCAGCCAGGCGGTCTCAGTATCACAATATAAGCTCTGCCATAGCTGAACAGCCTCTGGTCTTAGATATAAAGGCTGTGAGGAAGGTCCTACAATTTTTGATTTTAATTTCATCCCGATTCCTGCAACTACAGATAGAGAATAAGAAATTAAGACTTATTACTTTATAAAGTAGCAGTGATTGAAGTTATTACAATCAAATAACTCACCAGGAGCTGATGGAGTGGGTCTTTTAACTCTAGCTGGAGGATTATATCGGGCACGAAACCGCTTTGCTGCCGGTTGTGCCTCATCATCCCCATCATGATAATCCGAGGAATCAGTTCTAGAGGAGGAGTTTGTTGAACCTATTTCAGGAGGAGAAGCATCACCTTCATGAGGAAGAGTTTCTTTCTCTACAGTCCTCTTCCTCTTTCCCACTTGATATACAGGGTGATTCAATATCCCTTTAGGGTATGATGCTATCCAGTGTTCGGCATAAAATGTAGTCAGATAATGTGCCGCTTTTTCAACTGGTAGATCAAATACTGCCCCAGTCTTCTCTCTTGATGTCAGCAACCATAGTTGTCGAGCAACCATCGGATGTTGCTCTAACCTGACATGTACTGGAGGGGATACAACAATCTGTTGCAAACATCTGAATTGGCGTGCAAATCAATATGGAGCATAGGCCTCGCATATGATTTCTCCATCAATCCTGGCTACTAACACGCCATCCCTGCAAGCTAGCATGTATGCCCTCAAATCCAAAGGGGCTTTCCCATCATCAACAAACCGCCCAGATGGCGGACTTCAATAAGGAAAGAAGTTGAATTCCTTATACATGCTTAGTCTTACTTTTATGTCATAACCATTGACATCTAATGGAGCAATTCCAGAGAATGCTTGCACTGACGGTCTGAAAGAGCTTCCAGGAATTTGTAATCCATTCTGTACATTGTAAGTCCTGAAGTGAGTGGCGATCCATCCCCACAAAACCTGGAATGGTCCCACTATTCTTAAAGGAGATTTACCCTGGAAGACGTGAAGTAAACTCCTGTGAATCTTTGCTAAAATGGGGGTAGCTAACCCAACCATTTTTCCCTCAGCCAACTTGGCCGCAATGACGAAGGTCCCTGGCCTAACGCCTCCCTTCGAATCCCTGACCGGCAAGAGATAAATACTGAGCCACATTGCCAAGAAACCCGCCAGACGAGTTTTCTTTAGAATTCTTTGATTCACTTCATAGCCCCATTTTTCAAACTCTCCTGCTTCTAGAGTTGGCCAGAATGTGCCAGGAGCTCCTCTCTTATCTGGTTTTGGACAAGTGGTAGGATGTCTGGGCCGGGTATCCTTGGATTTCTTTTTCTTGGATCCTTTTTCCTTTGGCTCCATCCCTTTCTTCTCAGTAAGAAACACATTCATCCATTCTTCTGGATGGATATCTTTTCTGAAATGAGTTAATGAGGTCTCTGAACTCTTGAGCTTGGGAAAGATTTTGAATAATTCTCGAGCCAAAGCAGGAGTCTTCTCTGGATCATTCCAAGTCACCTTGGGAGGAATGAATTCATCATACATATCGCCCAAGATTGGAGCTCCTGAAATCTTGTGGACATCCCACAAACTGATACCTACTTCTCCATGAGTCAAGTGGAATGAATTAGTCGCTGGACTCCAGTGGCTGAGTATCTCTGGCACGAAGATATCATGTCTGTAAATATATGTCTGCCCAACCCAAACAGCTTCATATATTGCAGCTCTCTTCAGATCCTCAATAAACTCTGCGCAAGTCTGTCGCACCCAGTATGCCCACATCCAAGTTGGCTTCACACCTCCCCCAGGGCGGAAATCCCAACTTTTCTTCCAGCCTTTGGATTGATCCATCTGAGCATCTCGGAAGATTGAAGGATGACAATGTGGTTGAAGCTCAGGTGTATGTTTTTTCAGATCTGGTGTGCAAGGGCTATGATGCATCACATAAGCCTTCTCCACTGTTCCAGCAGTTTGAAATACTCCTCCGCCTGAGATATTTGCTGAAGCAAAATTGGTATAATTCTGAAACCAAGAAAATGGAAGATAATTCTTTACTTCTGGAATAATGACTTCTTGCAGATGACCATGACCATACAAAGGTAGATAAGTGCAGTGAGGAAAGTCGCGATGATATTTCTTCAGATACTTAGCCAAATCTGGAAGAGTACTGTCTTTTACAGTATAGTAATCAGGGCCAATGATATTCATCATATCATCTATCCGCTTGCTAGCCAGTTCATCAATTAATCCAGGTCTAAGAGCCATTGAATCTGCACAGGAGTTGAATAAATTAAACTCTTAAGTGGGTTTATTTTTTTCATAAAATTTGTGAAAGAATTTGAAAAAAATGGCTAAGGCATTAAGGCGCGCAAGTGTGGATATGTCGCGCAAGTGATACATGTGCCGCGCAAGTTTTTGTCGCGCAAGTATTTTCACGCAAGCCTTATTACCTTGAGAATAGCGCGGCAGCGAGGAAATAGTGAAAACAGGAGACTTGTGCGGCGACTAAGACTTGCGCGACGAGAGCTCGAGAAATTCGGGGTCAGATGCCATCTACAGCCGGAAGCGGTATATTTATAGGCCAGGAGGCCTACCTGCGCGCCCCACCCAGAGCGCTTAAGGCCTGCGCGACGCAGACTTGTGCGCCAGCCTCTGCTCACTGAAACACTTGCGCGCCCTCCCTTTTCCTTTTGAGGAATTCAATTTCCTCAGAGTCAAATCCTCATTTCTCTCCGGATCCAACTCTGAGGGGGGACTTTTGTTGACGCTCCTTTTGTCACATAATCTAAAGATCGGAAAAGGGAATATCTCAGCTGAAAGTGATTCATCCTTTGAAGAAAACATCAAAAATCGACAAAGGCATGAACAAAGGATCAAAATCCAATTCACCGCGCAAGTTTTACCACTGTCGCGCAAGTATACTTGCGCGGCTACCTTGGTCGCGCAGGTGACTTGCGCGACCTAATTGGTAACCGCCCGGTAACCGCCCTGGGTCTTCTTTTGCCTATAAATAGACCCTGTGGGCCCCCCATTCGAGAGGATCTTTTTTCAGAAACTCGGATTGAAGCTCCCGACGCCCAAGTCTCTTCTCAAAGCTTCCGGAACACTTCTAAGGTAATTTCTTACCTAGAACGGAAGATCTAAAGAGAAAAAGGAAGGCCTAAGTGTTGAAACTTATCAAACACTTACGCGCCTACTTCATTCCTTCAATATAACTTGCGCGTCCCTCTTCTGGAAGAACCTCAAGAGGATGGTAAAGGGTTTAATAAAGAGTCGCTCAAGCATTTCAATACTGGTTGAAAATCGCGCAAGTACCCCTAATGTCGCGCAAGTATACTTGCGCGACCAATACTTGCGCGCCGCCGCAGGACTTGCGCGCCTTTCAAGACTTGCGCGCCCCTATCTTTTTGGGTGCCCATCTTGCCCATTTTTACCCCTCTTAAGCCATTTCACCCTTCCTATTCAAGATTCAGTCTTCAAGATACTCTTCAAAGCCATTTATGGCATGATTTCTTGATTTGACATCCTTATCTGAAAGGAATTCTGTGAAATATCTCTCAAAACCTAGTGATTTAAACATCTTTATGTCACCAAAGATTGAGAGTTCATTCATTCAACCTCATCCTTTAAGATGAGAGAATCCTAACCTGGGTCTCCTTTTCAAGAATAATCCCCAGTTATAAAACCTTTGATCTGGGCATCTTCCTCAGGAATAAGCCCCAATCAAAGTCCTCTAACCTTGGGCATCTTTCTTAAGAATAAGCCCCAACCTCAAATATGGGCATCTTTCTTAAGAATAAGCCCCAACCTCAAATATGGGCATCCTCCTCAGGAGTAATCCCCAAACCTTAATCCCTAACCTGGGTCTCCTTTTCAGGAATAAGACTCAGTCATAACCTTGGGCTTCCTTTTCAGGAGGAAGCCCCAAGTCCCCTAACCTGGGCTTCCTTCTCAGGAATAAGTCCTAGTCATAAATCTTGGGCATCCTCCTCAGGAGTAAGCCCCAATCAAGTTCCCAATCTTGGGCATCCTTCTTAGGAGTAAGCCCCAAGTCTCTTAAAATTTCTCTTAACCAGTCATAATTTACCTTTGATTTGGGTTTTCCTTTTCAGGAGTAAAAACCCAATCATAAGCCCCCTCCTAACTTGGGCATCCTCCTTAGGAGTAAGCCCCAAGATTAGAGTATTCAAATCTCCATGAAGCACATATAACTTTATGGACCCTGTTCATGGATTTTCTCCCTAAAAGTAAATCCTAAACCTTCATCTATATGGGCAGTCATCCATACATAAGCCCCAAGCAAATTCCTATGATTGCATCTTTCGTGGCACAATTGTCTAAATTTTACCAATACCTCTTGTTTCTCACACCGAGTATGACTCACGTGAGCTTAGAGTGTAAAAGTAATTATGACATTCATCTTTGAGCCATCAATCATAAACATCATACTCCATCACTCGAACTACGTGGGTTCTGATTCCTTTTCCAAAACAAAGGATACGTAGGTTGCCCATTTATGGGATCGATCCCAACTTTGAGATAATCTATGTCCTTCTGAATGACAATAAACTTCAAGTGCCCCACTGAGTGGCTTTAAAACCAGCCTGGTCGTCATAAAATGACCAAGAGACTTTTTATATAAATGTTTTGAAGGATACCATTGACCAAGAATCTCTAAACAAATATAGATGATTCTCTATCATTGAAGAACCTCGAATACATATAAAAGATTCTCTAAATTTCTTGCATATTTAATCATTGATTGTTAAAACTAAAGGAAATCTCATTTTATACTTGGTAATGTAATAAGGATTCACGAACATAACTTAAATCTATAAAGAGAGTCCCGGAGTAGACAATAATTCCCCTCAAAAAGGTGTGATGAGTCTGACCTCCCATCCTCTCGACCAATGCAAATTCCTAAGCCTCATTAGCCCACAAGCTAATGAGCGCCTACCTTTGGAAAGTAGGTCCAAGCGGATGTGGAATCATTGGATGTTTCCGGTTCTACGAACAAACCCGTTAGAAACCGATCGGAACGTTTGAATCTCCCGTCCAGGAGGTCATCCCCGGATTCCGTGCGAAACAATGTTACAACCATTACCCATACCTGAATGGAAATGGGAAAACATCACTATGGACTTTGTCACAGGACTTCCTAAAACATCCAAATGCAATAATGCTATCTGGGTCATAGTTGATCATCTTACAAAGTCTGCACACTTCATTGCTATTAGAGAGGATTTCTCTCTGGATCAGCTTGACAGAATATATGTAAAGGAAGTTGTAAGATTGCATGGAGTACCACTTTCTATTATATCTGATCGAGATCTGAGGTTTACCTCAATGTTCTGGAGAAGTCTTCAGCATACTCTGGATACAGAGTTGATTTTCAGCATTGTTTATCATCCTCAGACAGACGGTCTGTCTGAGAGGACAATTCAAACACTAGAAGATATGTTAAGAGCTTTCTCTATGGATTTCAATGGTGGTTGGGATCAAAACCTGCCTTTGGTTGAATTTTCTTATAATAATAGCTTTCATTCCAGTATTCAGATGGCTCCTTATGAAGCACTCTATGGAAGGAAATGTAGGACTCCAACTTGCTGGGATGAAGTTAGGAAAAGAAATCTATTAGGACTAGATCTTGTTGATGAGATGGTATAAAAGGTCAAATCTATTCAACAACACATTAGAGCAGCTTAGAGTCGAAAAAAAAGTTATTCCGACAACTGAAGAGAAGACCTAGAGTTTGAAGTGGGTGATAAAGTGTTCTTAGGAATATATCCTTGAAAGAGAGTAATGAGATTTGGAAAGAAAGGAAAGTTGAGCCCTAGATATATCAGTCCTTTTGAAATTATGGATCGTGTTGGGAAGGTATCTTACCGATTGACGCTTCCACAAAATCTCTCCCAAGTTCACGATGTGTTCCATGTATCTCTTTTGAGAATTTACATACCTGATCGTTCACATGTACTCAACTCAGAAGTTGTACCGTTGGAACAAGATCTTTCTTATGAAGAATAGCCGATAGAGATTCTCGATCGTAGTGAAAAAGTCATACAGAACAAGACCACTCGCTTGGTGAAAGTTTAATGGAGGAATCGCCTATTAGAAGAAGCTACATGGGAGCTTGAGGATATGATGAGGGAGAGGTATCCTCATCTGTTTGTTACAAGTGACAAATTTCGAGGGCGAAATTCATTTTAAGGGGGGTAGAATGTAACAACTGAGACTTTTATAAGAAATTTTTTGTTCATCAAATGAATCTTTCACTACACACAACTCTTTCTTGGCTTGCTTTACACGCAATCATGACCTTCCTCGATAGCTTTCATCGTACGCAATACCGAGTTTCACTAAACAATGTTATGCTATTAAAATAATATTAAAACTAGCCGTTATGAATAGTAATAACCACTTTTTGAAATTTTTTAAATTTTATTTTAAAAAATGGACTTCATTTTTGGATTCTAAATATCGAAATTAGCGTAGGGTGAAATTTTGGTATTTTTCTGACAACTTTCAATTTTTGATGAATAGTGAAAACACTGGGTTACTATTTAAAAAACCGACTTTTTATTTAAATAATTATTTATTTTATTTAAATTTATTTTAGGTCAAAATTGATACATAATACCTATAAAATTTCAATTCAATTCATTGGAGTCATTTTATAATAATTTTAGATATATAAATATTTTATTGAACTTTTCACTGTCTTTTACCTCCCTCCTAGGAGAATTTCAAAATTCACATAAAACCTAATTTTACTGCTTCTGTGAGTGGAATTTCAAAAATCCGAGAGTCACGGTGTATTTTAGTAAGTAAAATGTGCTTCATTGTGATGAAAATAATTTTTAGTGAATAGTAACTTTTTACTTTTATTTACCACATTTAAAAGTAAATAGGGTAATTAAGGGTAAAAATGATATTAATATTACCCGAACACATGTCCTAATTCTATTGGATAAGTGTAATTAGACCAAAAACAACCTCAGGAATAAAATATGACCATTTATTCCCACTTGGATTAGATTAGGACATTTAATATTAATTTATTTTAAGATGGGTTAAAATAGTTAATATCAAAGTTTAATAAGTAAATAATTTTTAATATAGGGTTATACATAACTTAATTTCGACTATAAATATTAATTAGAAATATAAAAAGATTTCCAACATAATGGTATTTTATTTGTAATTTTTATACAATAAATAATATAATTTATTTATGACACAATGATGAGGTAGTAATTATCTTATTAATGAAATATTGACATAATTGATGTTATAAATACCCAAATAAATGTAATTTGAGGCTTTTTATGAATTAAACTAATTTTCTAGGTTAATATGACATGTTATTATTTATTTAATTAACTTTTTTCGAACTAATCATTCTCTTATTATTTTCAAAAAAATCAATTACCAAATAGAGTCAAAATTGACATAAAATAGTTTTTAAAACAAATATTATATTATTAATTGATATTTTATTCCTCAAAATATAAGGTTCGTCCAAATGACTTATATATGTTTATATATATTAATAATAAACAACTTGGGGTTCTTTTGGCTTGTTATGGTATGTTTATTAACCTTATAGTGTAAGAAAACAAGAAGACAAGGTAAGAGTAAAATTATTTAACTTAAAGTTAAATCTAAATGATAAGGTTAAATTAGAAACCTAAACTTGTCCAAATTATATTGGATGAAATTATTTAGACCCATCCCCACCTTATATTAGAAATAAATTAATTTGGAGCTATTTAAAACCGAATATGACATTGTAATGAAATAATATTTTTTGTTTTTCCAAAGGTGCCCCTCTCCTCCCTTATAAAAGGGCTCCTCCTCCCTCTCTTCCTCACACAAACATGAGCCTTCAAGCTAGGCCAATCCCTTCCCATTTCACTTCCCCACTTCCCTCTAATAATCCTAGATGTCCTGGTCTTCTTCAAAGACCAACCCTAGTGTCCTAAGAGGAGGTTAAGAAGAGGCACGTCAAAGAAGAGGTAATATCCATTACCGATCCTTTCCAACTTCTTTCTTCTTCAACTTCTTCTTCTTTAGATGTTTAATTATGAATTAATAACATCAGTATCACTCATATACTGATATTTTATTATATTTATGAAACAACTCTATTTAACCATCTATCCATCCTATGGAAAACGAAATCACCGCGCGTGCCTACGTACGGAATACCATCTCCACACCGTGGTCTAATCTATTTTCCATAACCACCTTACTTGGATGGGTATAATGGTGCAAATAAATGACTATATATGATTATTTTAAAGTGTTATTGATTCAGAAATAGTATACATACACTCCAATACAATTCGACGATCATGGGAACGATATCATCGCTCGTGCGTACATACGGAATATCGTCTCCACGATGTGATGCGATTCGTTCTACATGATCTTCATTGCATAATGATTATATAAATGAATTGAATGAATAAATATGATATATAGTACATTAATACCATTCTGTAAATGATGTATCTATAACCTAAAGATAAGAATAAGAATTTATTCGACAAAACACGCATAAGAATAAAAAGTTATAAAAACCCGAATAACAAGTATTAATGAAATATTACTAATAAGAAGCTAATAATATGACCATATATGATATAATAACAATAAGTATGATTCTATAATAATTCAATAACGTTATTTAAATCATTATACAGGTGTTTTGGACACTTAAAAAGCAAGTCGGACCTAAGGTAAGGGAGAATCTTGCAATCTCATTTTTATCTGAGATTTTTATACTTCAGAATTTACTGGGGAATATTTATCATCCACATCCATGTTTCCTCAATATGTAATATTTATATCCTTCTACAATTGTTTAAATCCAATCTTACCCTTCGGTGAGTTTTTAGTAAAAGATATGAAAGGAATCTTTTGTCGTTTTTCGTATGAGGTACTTTTTGACTTTTCCGACAAAAGTATGAGAAGAATGTTTTTTTAACTTATACAACATGAATGGATTTTTAAATCATTATTTCCAAGAATATTCCTTTACAAGTTTTCAAGTTTATTCTTAATCAACTTCTTTTATTTTAGAATTGTTTGACATGTTAAGAAAGGAAAAAAAAATTGAAGTAGAAAGGATATTTTCCTCAAGAATGGAGTTCAAGTGTTTTATCAAAATTATTTTCCATATTAGATAATAAAGGGTTATGTTTTTATCACTATTTTTAAATTGATTTGATTAGGTTGTGAGGGAATTATTTTTATTAATTCCTTTATCATATATGAATTTTTTATGATGTCACGATGTTTAAGAATCCCATTTTTATTACATGGGTTATGCTATGATGTATGGTTTATGATTTTGTGGCACACATAAGAATGGTATCACTATGAGATGGGTGGGACCTATATGTCCCTCCAATGCATTGGGTAAATATTTATATCTCATGAGATAGACATGGCTAGAACGGCAGGTTAAACCAGTTCAGTGAAACAGGACTGAAACGAGGAGTGAACTCGGTTCAGAAATGGACATTGTCCACTAAGATAGTCTTGGAAATGAGTCTTGACTACTAAGAAATGTTTCTCTATAATTATGTGTGTATGCTACAAAGCTTCATGTTTTAAGTTATGATTATGGTGATTTCATTTCACTACTATGATTTATCCCATGTTATGAAATTTTGATCTCTTTTGCAGGGTAAGATTTCCAAAATGTTATGTTCTTATGAATATGATGTGATTGATATTTCTTTTGTTTACCCTTACTGAGCATTTGAGCTCACCCTTTTGTATGTTTTCTTTCCCCAGGTCAGGATGAAGGTTATAAAGTAATATATGCCAAAAGGGACTATAGATATGATGAAATAAAAGGGAGATAGTGTAGACCCTTTATGAACTAGTTGTTTATGTTTCCCAGTTTCTAAAGAAACTATACCTATACGGTCCTTTCATGGTTTTGTTATATGTTGTAATAAGTGTACTTCAATTTTGAAGTAAAAACAATGTATGTAAAGTATGGGTCGTTATATTCATGTAGAGAACCTAACTCATATACCTATAATGCACTCAAATAAGAATTATAATGACCCCAATGGAGCTCCAAATTCCACAAGGGTTGGATACTAGCACCAAATTTCTTGATATAATGTTTGGGGAATGATTTACCCATGGGTCATAAAATGAGTCAAAATTACGTTTATCATAAAACTGAGTGTGACACATCCATAGTTTATAATTCCTAGAAATTAATCATAGCATAAAAAATATCACATAATAACAAAAGATAATATAAATATTCCATTACCCTATATATATATATATATAAGATAGATCTGTAGGTGGAATTCTTTACAAAAGCTAGACCAAGGAAAATTTCAAGGCCAAACTAGGTCTATAAAGTTGCATTATATATAAATCCATCGGTGTATTGTAATACAATAACCATACTAAGATAAAGTGAAAGGTCAAAAGAGATTAATAAATGTGTAAAAAGGAGGTAAGGGTTATGTTACATACAATAACTCTAACTATCACCCCAACTCTAATCCTAAAGTAGGAATCGATCCCTCTTTAACAACAATATTATTGAATAAACAAAAGATATCCTATAGTTATTTCTATAATAGAAATACTATAAATTAATCAATGTAATTTTTATTTCCTTTAAGGTGTCTATGCATGGTGTGAGCTTAAACACTTTGCAGGGAAACATTAACGGTGTCTCAACAGGATAGTAAAAAATTATTGTAAGCATGATCATCTCTATTAATTTTCATAAATGTTACAAAATAGTTTCCAATAAATAATTTGAGTATAAAGTATATTATTAGAAAATTATAGTAACAGATCATTAGTGAAGCAATAATGAAAACATTAATAACTCTAAATAGTAAATCTCCATATAGGGAGGGTCAATACTTATATTACATGATTTAGGTCAACACCTAGAATCTATGTTGTGTATGCCTGAGACATGTTATATTTGATTCCCTTGAACCAGATAAATTTTTACTTTTTATTAAAATAATATTAAAAAATTTATTTTAGTATAATTATTATTATTCTACATAAAATTTATTTGATAATGTCCTTAGAGTATTTTTTAGGTTAAAGGGTTATAACAATTCCTTGTTATAATTAGAAGCTAAATATGTTATAACAATATTATTAAACATATGTCTTGTGGAATACATAACAACAATATTATAAGAAAAAAATATTCTTAACTATTATATAATATAAATCATAAGTAATTGAGACTAATTCTCATGAATTTCCCACTTTTTTGTCTCCAATAAATGTAGGTCCTAAAGATAGGCCCACCAATAGTAATTCTGGTGATTTTATGAGTCATTGGATATTCCTATATGTGAATTCTTTTATTGGTCCTTAGAATTGAGATTATTTTTTAATTCATGTCATTGATCGCATACTTTGACGTATAGATGAAAACCATAATTACATATTCTCATGGTGAGGTACCATAAATAGGGTGTATCTAATTAATGTGGAATTAATTGAATAAATCAAGAAAATATTTATCCCTTATGATTTATTGTGAGAAGATATATTTATAACATTGAATTAAAAGTTAAAATTTGATGAAATCAATTGATATGGAAGTTTAAAGATGTGTTCATTTTATAATTTTAAAGAAAGTTATTTAAAGCATATATGGTGATGAAACTAGTATGCATCCATATTGATGAGGTATTTTTATAAAAAATGATAGTATTATATATTAGTTTTTATACAAAGGTTTTTGGTGTTGTGACATTAAATTATTTATCTATGTGTTCTTTAACGTGTTTTGACATGTTAATATTGGACTTTAGGTAATTTCACATAACATCATTGATAAAGGAGCCTAGAGGGTCATACACTAAGTGTATCCAAAATCACATTAAATTATATTGAATTTACTATTAAGATTAAATATTACTACCAGTTTATAGAGAAAATAATTATCCTAGTAAATTTGATCATACAAATAAAATCATGAGATTTTTGGGTTTAGGATATGAAATTTGAATTTTATATCTTGTTTATTTATTCACTAATTTAGTGACAGAATAAATATAAATATATATTTACTTATGTTAATATTAAAATAAGTATTTGTTTTCAAATTTAGTGAATATTATATTTCTTTATTTATAAAATATTATAATATTTATTTTAATCAATATTTTATTATTCATTGTTTAATAAATTCTATATGATGATTAAGTGGTCTATCTAATAGCCTAATGGTAAAGATATATTTTCTTCAATGATTTTTAAATAAATATAAATTTATTTATTTGAAAAATAATATTTAAATTATTTATATTTCATGGTATGTAATAATAATAATAGTAATAATAATATTGTTATTATTATTATTATTATTATACATTGGGTATTACATAGATAAAATATATTAATAAGTTATTCTATGTAATAATCTATGTTTAACATTAAATATATAAAAAATTTGAAATTTATAAATAATATCCCACTTGTGTATAGATAAACGTTCTCTAGAATTCTCTCAATCCTAGAGAGGATAATCCTCTCAAACACCCTCTAAATAACATAGAGAGAACAAGAGAAATTTTTTTGTGATCAATAATGAATGGAATGAGGAGTTTGTATCTACAATGCCAACACCTAGAGATTCAAAAACATAATTTGGAGATTAATAGAGGAAGTTTGGATACACTAAAAAAAATACTCACTTGTATTTTTGAGAGCATCAAAAATACATCAGAAGATACAATTTAAATTTATCAGGATAGTTATCAAATTAAAGGTAATCTTTGTTTTAATTAAATTAAAAATAAATATGAAATATCCTATTTATGTGATTCAAGGGTTTTTTTCATCAATTTCTTCAGACTTTATCCATTAAAACTGAAAAAATAAACATTATTGAGCACCAAACCAATAATTCCAATATGCCCTAGAATACTCAAGTGGTATGAGAGTAGTAAAATTATATTTTAAAATTATTTATAATTTATTTTATCAATTTCATGCATTAGATTTTCTTTTTTTTATTTCTAGGTTTTTATTCTTATTCTAACGGTCTAGATAACACATTAATCCAAATACGTATGGCTAAAAAGAGGTAAAAATATACAAATAACACTCTATGATATCATCCAAATGTGAAACAGTCACTCGCTATAAGGCATGGATATATGTGTCGATGCCCAACTCACAGAATGAGTGATCCATGAAATCCCATCTTATCTTGTGACTCGATAGATGGCGTCATTAATTGTTATGTATTAAATTTCAATGTGGAATGTGGTTTGATAGGGATTACAAGTTGTTTTGTTTAAGTTCATGTCATGTAATGCACATGGTTTTGACCCCGTGTAAATCGAATCAATTTATATGTTCCGTACATTGTATCATTATAAGTTTTTTATTGACTTGCACCTATGAAAAATGGATTGACATGGGCTGCATAGAATATTGCTAGCATGTACATGTTATGTAACACATGAAAACCCACACAAGGTGTATGTTGTGTGATTTTTGGCATGTTGTGTGGGTTAACATGTGGAATAATTAATTGAAGACACAAACTACATGAAATGTAGTTGGTTATATACATTTTGTGATATGTCTCATTCCATACCAAGTGAACTTTGTGTGATTTTTAGCATGTTGTGGGGGTATACACGATTAATAATTTATTTAACGTAAATTATCAATCAAAACAATGTGTATTTGTCATTGTACATGGTGGGTGCTTTATGTGAGTTTCCAGTGGTATATTCCAAATATATTTATGGTGAGTCCTTTGGTCACACACACCACCAAGAATACGTAATTTGACCTGTGGAACTATACATCATGTATATCATAACATCCTATGTTGTCTTAGATACTGTGTTAGTACACAAGACATGATAAGGACCATATAAAGCATGTGTCACATGACATGTCAATTGATAGTACATGTTGTGACAGTGTTAAATTTGATATGTGCATTTAATCTAACATAAAAGGTAGAAATCATTTGGCCTCCTAAGTATATTTCATATACTTATTTTAAAATTAAAATACAATTTATTTTATTTATTTTATTTATTTTATTTATTTTATTTTATTTTTTTAAAATATAGGATTAAGTTCTTATTATATATCAAAGAATATTGTGATATAATATTAAGATAAAACACTAATTAATTGATTGAATTAGTAATGATGGAATATATTCGTTAATTATAATGGATTTAAATCAATACTATTAATTATAAATGTGCATTTTTTGAATATTGTGATTGATCATGATCTTTAACCGACCACTGTATGTGTTCTCCTTATTTATTTATTTTCATTACTTGTTAAGTTAATTTAATTAATATTATTATTAAATTAAATATTATTTTATATGTATCTTCCCTCCCTCCTCTATTATATAAGGGCCTATATGTCCAAGTTTTATTTTATTCAACCCTAATCTATGAGTATTCCTCACCTATGTGTGAGTAAAATGTATAAAGGATTGAAGTCCTTTCTTAGGGAGGATATTTAAGACTTGAGATAAGGTGAATCCACCCAAAGAGACACATAAGATAATGGATAGATGTAACAGAACTTGAAAATATTGTATGCTCAGGATGTTTTCCCCTATGGTCAACTGTTGGTTTGTCATTTCTCAATAAAACAACCATTATATAAAATATCATGATCATATAATATGTTTATATTATTTTTTTCATGGTTATTTATTTATTTATCTTATGTATGGTTTATTTTTATGGCTAAACAAAATCACATAAGATAAATAAGTTTACAATCTTGCTAAGATAAAATAAAGTAAAATGAAATTAACATGTGTAAACTATTTTATCAGTCATAGTTAATTAATCATGAAAGTTTCATATAATATTAAAAAGTATATGGGGGAATAAAATAAATAATATTTACACTTATATTTAAAAAATCCCTCAATGAAAATATTATGTCAAAAACCCATTCCATCACTTGAGATAAAACACAACCATAGTTCAAAGTATGTGTTTGACCCTCGTAAAAGTGCTGTAAATTATTAAAGATTTATAATTAAATCATAAGGTTGACATAACCATGTAAACATCAATGGTTGTTTTCATAGAGATACATTATGTTTCTTAGAGGCAAGTATTGAGGAAATATGATAGTAGTATTTCATGTTTTTAGAGTCCACTTAATTGATCAAGGAGATGCATGTTAATGCTGTTAGAAGGAATATCCTACCTATATAACTTTTAATAATTAGAAAATTCATTGTTCTAGGTTAAAATATGGATCATTTTTACTATAATATCTAATAGATAGGATATTCCTAATCTAATAGTGATGTTTTTTTATTTTATAAAATAATAGGAGAAAAATTAATTGACCAATTAAGTCATAATTGTTAATCAAGATAAATAAAACAATATACTTATATTTTTTATAGAAATAAATAAAATCTATTTGACAATATCACTATCCATTTGATCAATCTTATAGAATATTAATATTATAAATCCTGATAAATTCCAATAATAGTAAAGGAACATGTGTATTTCACTATGTGAGGAGTGACTGTTTTATGTACTAGTGTCCTTGGTTCTTGTTGATCCCTCTCATTAGACTAGTGAGGAAGGGGAAAATGTATTCTATAAACTCTTGGATGATAAAATATATTTACAATTCCTCATGTTTTCATACATTACTAGTGAGATCCAAAATCTTCATGAAGACATGGATGCATAATATATATTTTGTCATGTTTGTGACCTGTATCAAGTAAAAGAAATAAAAATGAGGCATGAAATCTTCGAGGAACTCTATACCAGAAAGATAAGAGAAGGGTTTCCAATTAGACCTCATATAGTTAATATGATTGTATATATTTATAATTTGTAAATTATATGATTCAATATTCCCATGGAATTTTGTAAAAAACTCATTTACTCTACGCTTCCCATAATCTACCCATGTTTTATTTTCATTTTCAACATGAAAAATACATAGAAGTCACTCTTGGATATCTAGAAATTTATTCACCAAGAAGATAAATATATAAAGAGTGAAAATCCTTCTATCCATAGAAAGAACAAAATAAAAGTAAAAGAAGGTCTAACATTCTTTCTAATCCTAACTCACCTTTTCAATTCCCTTATAATAATAGAAACATCCAATAATAGTATAATGATATTAATTTTTTATGTTTTTTAAGAAGGGCCATTTGAAAATGAACTATTCTATAGTTAATAAGTATGGTAAGTCTTAAAGATATTTGTAATCAAGTTTAATGTTTATATTTATTAAAATTTGGTATTAGATATAACCTTTTGTTCTTAAATTTTTATCTAAATACAGGAACCAAGTATATTTTAGAATACTAATAAAGGTGAGGTGGATATTTGATCTAATAATAGAGTGGGATAAGCTACATTGGATATTGGATACTACTTAATCACATTACCGACTTGAATTATTTTAGTTTTGAATAATTTTTATTTTGCGTTTTGTGTTACTAAGAACATCATTTCTATGTATAGTTTAGGAATTTTTGGTTTTATTTTAAAATAAATAAATAAATAATCCAACTTTTATCAAGATAGCCTGTAGGCTCATCTAAATAATGGTCTTTGAAAACTAAAATATGAAAATAAAGTCTTCAAAATATATAATGAATCAAGATCACATGACTCATTTCATACCCAATTGTTACTTCACTAACTTCTTCATGTAATATATAAGAAATTAAAAAAAATTATATCAACAAGGTTATTTGTAATATTTTCTGTTAAAACCTGAAGATATATGGCTTGCTTGTTTATTAGAAAAAATAACCTAACCTTCATTTAATGGAAAAAAGATACTAAGCCATAGAGATTTTAAAATTACTTCCCATAGAAGAATTTAAGCCTTTTATAGTGTTATTTAGATGTGGATCCTCTTACCACATAACTTCTTTAAATGATTTCAGTATATATGGACATATATACTTAATGATGTAAAAATATGATTTCATTGAGAAATTTAAGGAATACATGAATGAATTTGAGAATCTTCTTGGTAAGAAGAAAAATAAAATCCACTTATATTGAAGTTAAGTGTTTATTAACCAATAATTCATCAATTATCTAAAATATTTTGGGATATTATCCCAAATCACTCCTCATACACCTTAATTGAATATTGTAAGTAGAAGGAGGAATCAACTCTTGTTGGATATAGTGAGATCAATGATGATTCAATAAAATATTCCATTATCCTTTTGTGAATATAAATTAAAATTAATGGAATATACTCTAAAATCAGTGAAAACTATAGTGGCAAGAGGAATCATTTATTTTTTGTAGTATGAGAAGAATTTTTTTTGAAACATATACATTTATGAATATGTGAATCATTTATTAAGGATAATTCTAGAAACAAACATTCTTGTTGAGGAAAAAGTGTATATTTATTTGATATCCCAAGTAAATAGAATCATAGTACATATTCAATCCCTAATATAGAGAATTAATCATGGAAATACAAAAAATGTTTATATAAATAAATAACTTCTCTAAAAAATAATGTGAGAAAGATAGACTTTGATGAAGTTGAGGATCAATATACACATGTGTTAGCACAAGAATAATTTTTATAAGACCAAGTGGAAGATATTATTTTAGAGACGCATGTACTCTATAAGAGAATTAGAGTGGTTAGTGAACTAGAGATATATGGTTTTCTTGTCACTGAGGAAGGTTATGAATTATTAGTTGAAAATAATGATCCTTTTCATATAAGTTAGTAGTAAACAATTAAAAAGGAAGGAAGTGGAAATAATCCTTGGATTCTAAAATGGATTCCATGTACCAAAATCGATTTTATGTTTTGGCAAGTCCTCTAGTTGATTCAAAGCCTATTGGGTTAAAATGGCTATTCAATAAGAAACTAATAATGGATGGTAAATTTAGTAATTATAAGGCATGACTAATTGATAAATCGTTTAAGAAAAATCAAGGTATATACTATGATAAAATCTATCTACAAGTCACTATATGAAAATACTTTAAAATTATAATTTCCATCATATCTTACCATGATTATAATATTTGGAAAATATATGTCAACACCACCTTCCTTAATATAATCCTTGTAGAAGATGTCAAAATGACACAACCAGAAGGTTTCATGAAACCTAAGGATGCCTATAAGGTTTCCAAGTTTTACATATCCATTTATGGGTTGAATAAAGAGTCAATATCATGGAATAATCATTTTTTTAAATTCATAAGTGAATTTGGTTTTAAAAATAATTAATGTGGCTCGTGCCTCAATAATAGGTTTAGTGAGAGTGAATCAATTTTCTTATTTGTGTATGTTTCTTATATATTACTAAAAGGAAATGAGATACCAATATTATATTGATTTAATAAAAGGTTAAATAAAAACTTATCTCTAAAAGTCTTATGGGATTCAGCCTATATTCTAGGGATCAAGATCTATCAATATAGATCCAAGAGGCTGTGTGGAGTAAGACAAGGACCAAACACTGAAAAAGTATTGAATAGATTCAATATGGAATAATCCAATAGGGGGTAGTTTTCTATATAATATGTTATACATTTATCCAAGAAGATGTTTCCTTAAACACAATGAGAGATAAATATAGATAATGAGTAGAATACATCACATATTTGTGGTTGTATATATCACGTATTCCATGCTATGTACTAGTCTAAATGGTTCTTATACCTTGATCATGGTAGGAACATATCATGTAGACCTAGGAGAATTGCATTGGTCATATGTAAATATTATCTTGAAGTAACTAAGGCATAAAAGGTATATAATTTTTTTTATGGAGGATACGAGGAACATGTTTTTATGGGATATATAGAAATTAGTTTTCCAAATAATACTAAATGACCTGAAATCATACTAGTGATATGTTTTTTCCTTAATGGAGGATTTACGGGACTGAAAAGTTTTAAATGGTTATTTTATGTTTTTTATAGCATAGTATGAGTATATTGTATCATTTTATGAATATTAATAAGTATTTTGTATATGAAACATCATTCATGATCTTGTTTGTGAACGTAGTGGTAAATATCATATCACTCTATATTTTGAAAATACCAGAATAGTGGTTCTATCCAAGAAGACTTGGTTGCTTAAATAGATGAAGAATATACTTTAGATGTATCAGATATTAATGTATTTTTCTCAATGGGGTGATGTCACAATAATAAGTGTATACATATAATAAAATATGATAGACTCATGTAATAAAGTTTTATCTCAGAAGAAGCTTGAATATCATGTGACAGCTAGTGGATTAAAAGTTGTTAATAGTAGGCTCATGTGAATTGGGAGTCTACTGGAGTTTTTTCTATGGAACCAACTAAAGTTTTGCTTTTTATTACTAGAAAATTGATAAATATATTGTAATATAATTATTATTATTCTATATAACATTAATTTTCTAATTTCCATAGAGTATTTTCCACATCAAATTGTTGTTGCAATTCCCCCACTTTAAGGAGATCCTAAATATTATATGAAATTATTCATAAACATATGCTTTATGGTGTAGTTAAAATCCTTCTTATAGGATACAAATGATGTTTCACTATTTGTAGTGGGGTTCATAAGATATTAAAATATCTTCTTATAATGTTTTTACGTGGTAATCTCTCTGAAAGAGAGTTCATGAGGATAAAATCATCCAATAATAATTTCACATTTTTCATGTATTATTGAATATTACTTTCTATGAGCATGTTTATTGGTCCTTATGATTTATATTGTTCTTAATTTGTATCATGAATCATATAAACAAATGTATTGGAGAAAATTGTAATGGAATTAATAGAGAGGTAGTATGTGTTTGGTGTGTCACAAGTGATATGAGATTAATTGAATTATTCAAAAATTGATTTTTCCCTTATGAGCTAATGGAATGTTATATTCCTAGCCCTCTGATTGAAATGTAAATATCTGAATAAATCCATAGACATTGTATTTTATAGATTTTTTTATTTATGAAATCGAAAGAAATACATACCAATCATATTGAGTGATGTCAATAGTATAAATCTATATTCATGATCATTGGAAAAAGGTTTATATTATGAAGTATCATTTGTAATGAGGTTGTTTTTTCACAACTTTAACTTTTTTCTCTATGGGTGTCTTGATGTGTTACTAGAAATTTATCTTGGGTAATAGTTCAGTTCACCTAATTCCATTATGAATGTGACCTACAGGGTTTCACACTAAGTATATATAGAATCACATTAAATTATATTGACCTTAATATTAATATTTTATATTATTCTTGGTTTATGGAATAAAAATTATTCAATTACATTTTATTACGTAAATTCAATCATGAGTTGTTTAGTTTTAAGATATGTGAGTAAAATTTTGTCAATTTTTTATTTATTATCAAGGAAATAAATATTTATTAATTTATTCACCATTTTAGTGAATAAATCGATATAAATATTTATTTATTTACAAGGATATTATAATAAATATTTATTCAATAGTTTAGTAAATATATTATTTATTTACTTATGTAAAGAATAATATTTATTTGAATAAAGATTTTATAATTCACTGTTTGATAAATTCAATGGGAGGATTAATGGATCGAGTTAATGGACCGATGTAATTGATATTATCACCACCTGACCCATCAGGGGCCCACCTACACTTGCAGTAAGTGTAATAATATGGTTTTTGACATAGGTATGGATCAATTTAATTTTGGTCTAATTTACTTTTATGGAACTATAATGGATTCCTAATGAGTAAGTGAAGGTTTCATGGGTTTTCAAAGCTTTTTTAGAGCTAAGAACCCTAGATAGTGGAGGTTTTTTGCCTGTCTCACAATTAGAGTAAACCATTAAGGGTAGAAAACATGGTTCATGTTAACCATGCATGGATAGATAGTTAGAATCATGAGGGACAATAGTTTCATTTAACTGTGTGAAATGGGTTTCAAAGCCGTGCGAGAATGTATACAATTTTGAAAGTGAAGTTTCACATGGTTAGTGCACGGTTTCACTAGCCATGTAGCTTAATCATATGGGCACCCCCTTCTTATAACTTCTCATTCATGGTTTGAATTTGGTTTGGTTAACCATGCCGAAAAACTATGCGAAGGTTAATTTTATGTGAAATTATTGTTTTACCCTTAAATGATCTTTTAAATCAAACCCCTATACCAATTTGGTTTTCTAGTGGATAGAACACCCATATCTCTTTCTTTTAAAGCCTTTTTCTAGACTATAATAGTATTTGAGATCTATCTTATGTCTGGAGTTAGATTTTATTTCCATTCATCTCGTTGGATCCACATCGGTATGTTCTCATTTAAATTTTAATCATTCATTGTTATTCTTACCATCAAAAATTTTATTTAGATGCAAGATCATATGACTTATTTTTAGGGAATTGGTCCATTATTCGTATCCCTTTCAATCCTAGCCAAACCATTGGTTGATATTGGATGAGTCGATACATACGAGTCTAAGGTAGGTGTTCTATAACTCATCCTTTGAGTTTCATCATTTTTGGAAATCTCATGGGCACGTGCCAATTTTTTCAGGAATTATCTATTAAATTTTTATTTCTACCTTATTGATGTTAAAAATGTGTTCTAATACCATTTCCATATATGTATTTCATTTTTGGTGGTTAATTCCACAATCCTGACTACCTCAAGTAGGGTGTTAATCCCAAATTAGACATTTAGTGCATTTACTTGTTTTTAACCCACCATTTGGGTGTGCCTTCACCAGACCTTGATAATGGTAAGCCTCCCTTTTAAAAATACTATTGAATTCTGAAATTGTGAATGGATTGGACAATGTTACTCTCCAATTGACTCACCTATAGTAAGTGTTATAAACTGATAGATCAATCTAAAATGAAATGGAAAGTATATGGTATTTATATGACTTGATCTAATTGAATGGGTTCTTAGTTGCATGCCTACAGAACACATTTCCATGTTTATGGAAGGTAGTAGGGTGAAACTTATTAATTCAATATGACTTAATGTAAGGAATGTTAGTGGTTGTATGTATTGAGATGCCTTGTCAATTGTATGAAAGGCATCGAATGAACCTTGTCATGTTAATTGGCATTTTTACTATATGTCTTAATTTATTAAATGAATTAAATGCAAGGCACCTAATTACATATGGATCCTAACATCAATATAGGAGTTTTTTTACTTGAGATCACCTTATATTCTTGATGGAATTCCTTGAACACATGAGGATGCCATTCTGATTAAAGGATGTTGGTTTCCTTAGTTGAGACCCACCATACAAGTTTATCTTTATCAATAAATGGATTGTTGGTATGAAACTATAGGATTTTTCATTTAATTATATAGGATTCCTTGGAAAGAGTCCTTGGATTCATAATTGAATCTATGAACATGAGGTTCCTTGGTTATATATTTGGGATTAGCCACATCTTATCCCATTTTACCATGGATGTATTCCTTCTACTTGTTTTGATCACACTATTGTGGAATGGATTGGATGATGCTACTAGGATAAAAAATTTACCCCTTATCTATTCTCTAGTTACTACTATGTTGGAGAACCTTCAGGTCTCATTTTCCTTAGTAATTACCTTGGAACCCGTTAATTATTATTATCATCATGGATTCCTTATTACATCTTGCAACATCCACTATTACTATCATGAGGTGATTTCATTACTGGCTATGCCTCATGTTAACTATTTATATAAAGTGAAAATTCATTTAATGAATAAACTAGTTATATGTTAAGACACCATCCAAGGGATGAAGCAGGTACTTGGGTATTTATATTATTGTATTGCTTTATTTTTATATATGCATGCTTTCAAACAATTTCAGTTATATTACACATATTAGATGTTATAGAAACCACTAGTGGTGGCCTACTGAGATTTATCTCACACACTATTTGGGCCACCATTGGAACCTAGGTAGTTTATATGTATGTAGATGTTAACAAAGGGAAACATATTTATTCAGACACTTGATTTCTTGTTTGTTAAGATGGAGCTAGTAGAATATAATCAAGCTAAAACATGGGATTCTTGGGATGGTTTATTTTTAAAAAAAAAATTTATTATTCTTGTCTGATTCTTTGTATCTATTTTTTCTAGTTTTATAGATTTGTGACATATGATCATCATTTTTGAATATGTGTATCATTTTTTTAGTTTCTTATTACTACTTTCTACTTCTTCTATGTGTTCTAGATATTATCATACCACTTCTTTTATTTACCTTCTACTATCATATTTATCTGATGTGCTACACTCTGGTAGTTAAGGAATATTCTCCCATAGACATATCATAGTTCATCACATCTAGTCTGTATCCTATGGCATTTGGGGAGATTCTCTTGAGGCCATGTGGCCAACCGAGCTCAGGAAACCTTCAGTGGCATCTAGGCATGGGACATCACAATGGGGTATCAAAGTCATTCCTTTCTTTCTTCCCTATTTTTAGACAATATATTGGAGATTTTTAATGCTAGGAACGTGGTTATAAGTCATTCTTGGTCATCGCAAACCCACGTTCGGGGTAAATTCTGTGTTTCTGAAATTATTATTATTATTCTTTTTTCCCTATTATAGCTGATATCATTTCACTATTGGGTGGTGTGCATGCTATGTGGTGTTTTTTGTTATTATCCTGAATGAGAATTTCTTTTCATCCTTGGTTCGATGATATGGGTGAAGGATAATTGTTACATACATCATCATAGGAACCTTGAATTTACATGTCATGCATATTTTCATTCCATATATTTTCATTTCACTCTTTTCATTTCTTGATATGCCTTTGATTGTTGAGTGATCCATGTTTGTATAGATATACTTATGTTTCTCTAGGCTATGTGTAACGTCCTGGTTCCAGGTGCCACTCAATGGTTTCCCCAAACCCGGTTGGCCACGTTACCTCAAGTGCATTTCCCCAAACACCAAAGGCTTCCGACTAGCAGTGAGGGCCCAAGTCCGATAGTGGGGAAACTATACCCTCATTTTTCAAAGTGTAGTGCATCAGAATATAATATAAACATACAAAAATAGTGGAAGCAACAATCCATTGACATTAAATATAACAACTACAGTAAAAGATAACCTATTTGTTATATAGATGTGATGCAACATGTCTCATGTTCTAAGGAAACATCCAGATCATGTTACATACCAGAACAACATTACAGAGTACAGCAAAGTAAAAAAAACCAGCCAATAGCATTCCGAGCCTAATCCCAGTCCCATACTCCCCTACTACTCAGCAGCAATCAAGTACCTGTATAGGGACCCTTGCCCTTATCCACAACTGTAGAAATGTAATCTGTTTGGGTCGAAAAGCATGACCCAAACAGGGTGTGAGAAATAATCTTAGTAGGCACCCACCAAAGGATCGTACCCAACTGTGTGTAAACATGAAACAATAGCATGCAAAAGTAAATGCAATAAACTAATAAGTACTCAAAAGTAACTAACTTATTATTTATATTGCCATTTTATTATTCATTCAAGCACTTAGTAAAAGGAAATCACGACAGTGTATTTCTATGTAAAATGTCAGCCAGTGTCCTCAGACATGAAAAACCTTACCCTCAGGTAATCAGAATCGTGCCCTCGGGCATTGCCCTCAGGAACAATAGATATTGCCCTCAGGAGTACGAAGTTTTTCCCTCAGGCACAGAAGTCACTAACCTCAGGCATATGAAAAGTTTCCCTCCGGCGAAATAGAATGCTTCCCTCGGGCTAATGTAGTCATTCCCTCAGTATATAGTAAAACACCACCCTCAGGAACAAGTAACCGGGTCAAGCCCAACATTTAAATAAAGAATTCACTTAAAATTCCACTCAAGACAATTTAACAAACATTATTACAACGGCATACCCTTGGGTATCCTAGCCAAATGGATAAACAGAGGAACACACCCCCGGGGTGGTCCTGGATCCAAGCAATGATCCCAAACAGCAGTTTATTATCACATTTAATCACCTATAAAATTCTAGGTAGTTAAAATAGCCATAGCCTCAGCCACATGACACCCCAACAAGGTATTGTAGCTCAACGGTACACAAAACACACGAAAGTTGGGAATTTAAACACTAATACACCTACCGTTAACACCATCGAACGATATACGTGAATGTAGATTCCTGAAATGCCCAAGAATGATGTAGATATGATGTAGAACAAAATCCAATTAAACTCAAATAACTTCCCTTAGAGGAATAATTGGTAAGAATAATTCAAGGAGAAGGGAGAGCTTACCCGTGCGGTTCCAACGTGATCGACGGAAGCGGGATCAGATTCCTCGTGCTCGATCAGTTGATCCCCAAAGATCTGGTCGTCCTCTTCCGAGCTACCATCCAGTTATAAGCCAATACTATGAACAGTGTTGGCTACTTCCCATTTTAAGCGAAAAAAACAAAGTACACGGCGTGTACTTTTGACTACACGGCGTGTAATTCCTTCATTTAATTGCTCCTTTGGTGGCACCGCCAAACTGTTCATCCGTCGACATGAGTACATAGTGTGTATTCCTGACTACATGGCGTGTACTGTCGTGCAGCTGGCAGATACTTCCACCGCCTTACTATTTTCCTACCGACTGACTACACGGCGTGTAAATACCCACTACATTGTGTGTAGTCATATTTTACACCCTTCATTGCTGACATGGCTACATGCCCTATGTACTCATCCTACACAGCCAAAATACACAGCGTTGGGAATAGTACGTGGCGTGTAGTTCCAAAATTTAGGATTTTCCCCCATTTTCCTTATTTTTCTCAAAAACCCTTAATGAAAGAAGAAAAGAAGAATCTCGTACCACAATATAAGAACTGGGTTCTTACAGACTTCCCCCCTTAATGAAATTGGTCCCTGAATTTCCCTCCCAAGGGTTGTGAGGATAAATCTTAGAACATCTCTGGCCACTGAGCACGTACGTCAGTCTCCCGCTCCTAGGTTTCGTCCAAAACTCGACCATGCTGCCATAGCACCCATACAAGAGGAACTGACCGGACTCGGAGAACGTTTGTGCTTCGATCAACGATACAAATCGGATGCTCTTCAAAGGATGCATCTACTTCAAGCTCAACCTCCTCAGGCTGAAAGACGTGAAATGGGTCTGAATGATAATGGCGCAACTGAGATACATGGAAGCCGTCATGCCTGGCTTGGTACCTCTGTGGTAACTGCAACCGATTGGCAACCAGCCCGACTCTCTCTAGAATCTAAAATGGCCTCACATCCCTTAGTAAAAGTTAACCCTGTCTGCTGATCTGCCTGTGTCCCAACCTCGGTGAAACATGCAAGAAAATCTGATCCTCGACCATGAACCCTAAAGGTCATCTGTGCCGATTAGCATATGATTTCTGATGAGACTGCGTAGTAGCCAACCACTTCTGAATCAACTGGACTTTCTCAGAAGTCTCATGTATGAGTTGTAGTCCTGGTAAAGCTGCCTCACCTACCTCTAACCAGCAGAAGGTTGATCGGCATGGCCTACATTATAAAGCCTCATAATTTTCCATCTCAATAGTTTCCTGAAAACTATTATTATAGGAAAACTAAAATAAAGTTATATGCTTCTCCCAAGAGCCCCCAAAGTCAAGTATGCATGCACGCAGCATTCCCTCAATCACCTGTATAGTATGCTCTGACTTGCCATTGGTCTGAGGGTGGTAAGCTATGCTAAGAAGCACCTGTGTACCCAGTGCCCTCTGCAAACTTTTCTAGAAACAAGAAATAAAAGGGGTCTCCTTATCTGAAATGAGAGAATGAGAAACCCCATGAAGATGTACAACCTCTCGGATGTACAAATTTCTAAGCTTGTCAACACCAAAGGTATCCTTGACCGGAAAAAAAAGTGAGCTACCTTCATGAGTCTGTCCACAACAACCCACACTGCATCATTGCCTCAAGGTGACCTCAGTAACCCGGTCACAAAATCCATCGTGACATCATCCCATTTACACTATGGGATGGGTAACTATAGTAACAGTCCTGCTGGTCTCTGATGCTCTACCTTCACCTGCTGACAGGTGGAACATCTCGTAACAAAACTAGCTACATCTCTCTTCATATCCGGCCGCCAATACTGACGTCTAAAGTCACAGTACATCTTGGTAACCTCGGTATGAACTACCCAAGATGAAGAATGAAACTCCCACATCAACTCCTCTCATATATCCCCTGGAACCCATACTCGTCCATGGAAACGCAGTACCTCATCATAACCTATCGTCCACCCTGGAGGAGGGTCCTCACTCGCCACCAACTACCATAGAACTAGGCCTTCTGAATCAGATAGTTGTCTCATCCTCACTCTATCTAGGATGGTAGAGGTCACAGCTAAATAAGAAATATAGGTATTCCCTTGACTATTGGGCACCTCCAAATGCATCTCAGAGAACAAAGACATAAGATTTTACTCACTACTAGCATCATTAACTACCTGATTCTGAGTCTTCCTGCTCAGTGCATTAGCAACTACATTACCCTTACAAGGTTTATAGGCAAGCTCAAAGTCAAAGGAATGATGGTATTCAACCCACCTTCTCTCACGACCCATCCTAGGGGCCCGTGCCGTGACTACCCCAAGCCCACCTTCCATAGGCCAAGGGCTGGTGACTAGCACCAAGGCGTAAATCCCAACAAAAAGGGAAGGCATTGCCTTGGAATAGTAAACAAGCACCACAGAGTAAGCAAGCGGAAAAGTAAACAGTAAGTAAAAATTGTAACAAGCTGTGCTGAAAGTAAAAAGGGGCCGGAAATACAAGCCCAAAAGTAAAGTACAACTGAAGGGAAAAACAGCAACTGAAAGTAAAAACTGCTACACCGAGCTGTCCACTGGGAATCCCACCTGAAGGGTGGGTACAGATAGCTCCATTGCTCCTCGGGTCCCGTCGTCTGCTGCGAGTACGTCCGCCCAGTGGTCCTCCTCCAGGTACCGTCCTGCTCCGCGCACCTCCACCACGATCAGCGTTGTCCGTCGTATGCAACAAACACAACGTAGTGCGGGCATAGCCCATGCAGGGGTGAGTATAAGCTACTCAGTAGGGACCCCGAGACCACCGAAGGTCTCCCGAAATCCACAAAGGATAAACCAAAAAGGAAGGATGCAATCATGAAGTAACATCTGACATGTCTTAGGTATATGCCCATACATATACCTAAGTCATCCATTCCCAATCGGCTCCAACGTCCGAGCCCAAGCACAACCCAGTCCACACAGGAAAGCAACGTACCCACACAGGATAGCACAACACATTCCACAAAGGAGAGTAAACAGTAAATCCACACAGGATAGTTCAACACAATCCACAAAGGAGAGTAAACAGGATTTCAGCTCACACAGGTATACTTCTTCGGATGACGATAAAGATGATCACTGATCAATCTAAGTCGTCAGACCCACAAAGGATCGATAGGTAACTAACCCCCATAATGACACACACAGGATCGGGCACACACAGGACCTGTAGGCGCTGGCTCACACAGAACCGCTGAGCGCTGACCCACACAGGATCGGACCCACACAGGATCGGGCCCACACAGGACCTGTAACACTGACCCACGTAGGATCGCTGAGTGTAGTAGTCGTCGCAGTCCACCGAGGATCTCTGCACAGTTGTCGTCGCAGTCTACTAAGGATCTCTGCACAGCCATCGTCGCAGTCCACTAAGGATTCCTGCATTGTCGTCGCTGCAGTCCACTGAGGATCTCAACACAGTCGTCGCTGTCGAAGTAGCAGTCACAGCCAGCTCTAAGGTTCCCGCACACAGCAAGCTCATTCGGGAGGGTCTGCTCCACGAGTCGAGAGGCTGATACATCAACTGACACAAAGTCCGAGGTTGATGTATCCAAAAGTTCCGTTTCGTCAACAGGAACTCAACGTCACCGACGGCGCATCAATCGGACGCCCGGTCTGAGAGTTATTGGCTTTTTAGTCCCAGGGGCCCGGTTGGTTTTTAAGGCAAAACCAACCCGAACGTACTCCACCTGCGTCCAAACCTCGGGCGTAGTGAGCCAAAAGATCCGTCTCACTTAGAGGAAAACAACAAAGCTGACGGCACGTTAATCGGACGTCCGTAGCTCAATATATGAGTGTTTCCGCTCCGAGGGCCCGGTTGGCTTCGTGTACGAACCAAACCAGCCGAACCCAATGTTCTATGAAACCTTGAGTGTAATATACCAAAACGACCGTCTCGATCCAAGGATCGCATTTCTACTGACGGATCGTCAATCGGAGGCTCGTAGCTCAAGATATGGGCATTTGACCGAAAACGGTCCGAAACGGGGGGTCTGGGTCCGTGCCGACCCGGCCCGACCCCCCCCCCCCCCCCCCGGGGCAGCCCGAACCAGGTCGACCCGACCCGGATCCGACCTGGTTGGCCCGGTCCGGCCCGGCCGGGGCGCGGCCCGGCCGGTCGGACCGGCCTGGCTCGGCTCGGCCGGGCGGCCCAGTGCCAGGGCGCCGCGGGCGTTGACTCGTGGCCTGAGGGAGCCACGGCTCGCGTGGGCCACGCTGGTGAACCGCAGACGCGGCAAAGCCGCGTCCCGCATGGGTGAACCAGACCTGCGCAACCATGGGTCCATTGGCCACCGCCGCCTCCGGCCGCCGGGTCTGCCGGCAGCTTCCGCGGGCCGTCGGAGTCGCTCCGGTGGCCCGTTTTCCTTTCCGTCTGCGTCGTTGCTCCTCCTGGGATCCGTTCTTCACTACGGAATCAACAAAGTCCCGTTGCGGCACGTTCCGGCATCGCCCGTCAAATCTTCACAACAACGAAGCACGGAGGAGGGTTGTCGGGCCGTGTCCGTTTGGCCTGCACCCTCCGCGTTAGAGATAATCAACGGGAGAAAACATGTTCAACACATGAACCAACAATTTTAATAAAATAAAATTGTTTCTATGATTCCAGTTCTTTTAATTTTAAAGAACGTTCACAGGAATATAAGAGGGGTATTTCCAAAATATAAAATCCCTACCTCGTTGAGTGGTCGCACGCGTTCTTCGCGGAATTGCTCGTCGCGGAAGAAGGGAATCGCCGCGCCGTCGCGGAAAGGGAGGTCGCGTCGATGAAATCCGAGGTTCAAGAACGAGAAGATTTAATTAATAAAATAATTAAATCACTCTTGAGTTATAAACCACAATGGAAAAAAAATCCAAAACCCTCACCTCAACGGATGATCGAAGGTTTTGTTGCAGATTAAAGAACGTCGTCGAAGAATGTCGCGGGAGAGTAAATGTTGGCGTCGCGGAACACGGCGTCGCGTCGTCGACTTCCACGGGTTTGGCGTTCTTCGTCGGAGGCCGGCGTTATTCGCGTTCTTCGCGTTCTTCGCGTTCTTCGCGAAGGAGGATGAAGGCTCAAGAATTTCTCTCAACCAGCAATCCTTCAAAAGTTGTGTTGGTCTTATTTTATTATTACGCCAACAAACGAAAAAGGTGTAAGTAACGACCCATCAATTCGTTGAATTAATTCAACGAAAGAAACTGCCCATTTAATTCACGAAATAAACTGCCCAATTAAATGGTGCGTTAAGGATTTAAGAAAACACGTCAGTTGACTTTCATAATGATGGGTTTTCGAGGGTGCGTTACTTAGCGGAAAGAAACGGTGGGGCTCGTGCGGGCCCCAAATCACAAATATCCTACCAAGGGCGTAGGATATTTCTGGATAACAGCCTATCCGCTTTAACTCAGTTTAAGCCGCTTTTAAGTGGCTTCAAGTGGCTTCCAAGTGGCTTATGTGAAATAAAATAAAGTTGTCGTAAAATTATTTTATTTCTCAACTTTATGCCCGAAAATTAAAAACCACACCCAACCAAACGCAACTCTGAAAGAGGAGTTTCTAAGTAAATACTGGCGCTGTGAATTCATCGGTGCCCTCAGAATTCGATTCTGGGAACTGGTTCAAAAGTTAGAAAAACCCGCTCGTTCGTTCACTGAACGTACCTGAGCCAAACTTCGGAAAATGATTCCAGGCACACCGGGCCTCAGAATCAGGTGCCATCAGAAGCTACGCTCTTGCAAAAATCCAAAGAAAATTAAGAGAAAAAAAATTCCTTGAAATTTACGAGTCTTTACATTACTACCACCTCAAAACTTTTCGTCCCCGTAAAGATACATCAAAAACTAGGGAAAAAATGTGGGTACTGAGCACGCGTCTGAGCCTCCCGCTCCCAAGTTCTCTCCTGGAGGTTCCTATGCTGCCATCTGATGCGTACAAGAGAAATCAATTGTCCACATAGGACCCGCTCCTGTTGATCCTCTATCACCACTGGGACCTCCGCAAAAGACGCCACATCATCCACGTCTAGCTCCCCGTAGTCAATGATGTGTGTCGGGTCATGCATGTATCTCCTCAACTAAGATATGTGGAAGATGTCATGCACCCGGTGCAACTGAGGTGGTAGAGCCAGGTGATAAGCCACCTCGCCAATCCTGCTGAGGAACTGGAAAGGTCCGATGAATGGTGGAGACAACTTGCCACCTCGGCCAAATCTCCGTAATCCAGGTCGAGGTGAGACACACAATAAGACGTGGTCGCCATCCTTGAACTCTAGTGGCCTCTGCCTCCTGCAGCATAAGACTTCTGCCGGCTCTGAGCTGTCCTCATCCGCTCCTAGATGACCTGGACCTTCTCTGTCGTGGCCCAGACCATCTCTGGTCCCACAAGTGCTGACTCCCCAGGGTCTGTCCAGCATAAAGGAGATCTGCAAGGCCTGCCGTACAACGCCTCGTAGGGTGTCATCCCGATGGTGGAGTGGTAGCTATTGTTGTAAGCGAACTCCACCAAGGGTAGGTGGTCCTCCCAGCTGCGACCAAAGTCGAGGACATATGCACGGAGCATGTCCTCAAGAGTCTGAATGGTCATCTCCGTCTGACCATCTGTCTGAGGGTGAAAGGCGGTGCTCAGACGTAGCTGCGTCCCGAACGCCTCCTGCAATCCCTTCCAAAGCCGGGATGTAAAGTGAGCGTCTCAATCGGAGACGATAGTCGATGGCACACCGTGAAGCCGTACAATCTCCTGGACATAGAGAAGCCCCAAGCTCTCCACGGAGCCCTGCTCTCGGATGGGTAAGAAGTGTGCCGACTTGGTGAGTCGGTCAACAATCACCCAAATGGAGTCGTGACCTCTGGAAGTGTGTGGAAGTCCAGTCACGAAGTCCATAGATATGTCGTCCAACTTCCACTCCGGGACCTCCAAGGGTTGTACCAAGCCTGCTGGTACCTGATGCTCTGCCTTCACCTGCTGGCAGGTGAGGCACCGGGAAACGAACTCTACCACAGCCTTCTTCATGCCCGGCCACCAGTGCTGTCGTCTGAGATCCTGGTACATCTTCGCCACTCCAGGATGTACTGCCAAAGGAGAAGTGTGAAACTCTCTCAGCACCTCCTCTCGTAAAGCGACTGGTACCAAGGTACGTCCTCTGAAAAGGACGTCATGCTCTGCTCCTAGGGAAAAACCATCAGGTGCCTGTCCCGATGATATCTGTGCACGCCGCATCTCACAGTCAGCGTCTCCACGCTGTGCCTCCCTGGCCTGCTGTAAAAGTGGAGGAGAGATTGTCAGAGACTGAAGGAAGGTTGCTCCATCTCTATCCACGAAGGATATCTGCAGGGCGGCTAGCTGCTCTGTTGCCTCATCAAGTAGCTGGATGCTCGTCCTCCTGCTGAGGGCATCAGCTACTACATTCCCCTTCCCAGGAGTATAGACTATCTCAAAGTCATAGTCTTGGAGGAACTCGATCCATCGCCATTGTCTCAGGTTCAAGTCCTTCTGAGAGAAGATTTACCTGAGACTCTGGTGGTCAGAAAAGACTGTAAAGCGCTCTCCCATCAGATAGTGTCGCCATGTCTTCAGAGCGAAGACCACTGCTGCTAACTCCAGGTCATGAGTGGTGTAGTTCTGATCATGCAGCCTCAACTGATGTGATCCATAGGCAATCACGGCCCACTCCTGCATCAGGACACACTCGAGTCCTGTCCCTGATGCATCGCAGTAATCTTCGTATCTGACTCCCTCCTCAGGAAACATCAAGATAGGTGCGCTGGTCAATCTCTGTCTCAACTCATGAAAGCTCTACTGACATCTGTCTGACCACACAAAGGGTTTCCCCTTCTTCGTCAAGGCTGAGAGTGGCGCCGCAACTCTGGAGAAGTCCGGCACGAATCTCCGATAGTACCCGGCTAGACCCAAGAAGCTCCGCACCTCCGTCACACTCCTGGGTGGCTCCCAAGCTAGCACTGCCTCGATCTTCGCGGGATCTACTACAACTCCCGCCTCAGAAATGACGTGCCCCAAGAAGTGGACCTCACGTAACCAGAACTGGCACTTCGAGAGCTTGCCATAAAGCTGGTGCTCTCGGAGTGTGTCTAGTACAACCCGCAAGTGGTAGGCATGCTCCTCCTTCATGGTCGAGTACACCAATATGTCGTCGATGAAGACCACGACAAATCGGTCGAGGTATGGTTGGAAGATCCTGTTCATGAGGCTCATGAACACTGCTGGAGCATTGGTTACACCTAATGGCATAACCAAGAACTCATAGTGGCCATACCGACACCTGAAGGCCGTCTTCTGCACATCCTCGTCCCGAACTCTGTGCTGGTGATAGCCTGACCTGAGGTCTATCTTCGAGAACCACCGTGCTCCCTTGAGTTGATCGAAGAGGTCATCAATCCTGGGTAGCGGATACTTGTTCCTCACGGTCACCTGGTTCAGGTGACGATAGTCGACACACAGTCGGAAGCTCTTGTCCGCCTTCTTGGCGAACAATATCAGGGAAGCCCAGGGTGGAACACTGGGTCGGATGAATCCCTTACTCTGCAAGTCCTCCAACTGTACCCGTAGCTCTCGAAGCTCAGCGTGGGCCATCCGATATGCTGGAGTCGAAATCGGGGCTATCCCGGGGTACAGATCAATATAAAAGTCTACCTCTCTACGAGGAGGTAGCCCTGGAACGTCGTCGGGAAAGACGTCTGCATACTGATCCACCACTGCAGGAAAACTAGGACTCCACACGTCCATTGCTCCTAGGATGAGACTAGCCAACTGATGAGTGATGGGTTTTCCTCTCCTCTGCGAAAGTCCATCCTGCGCTGCAATGGCTCCCTTCTCGCCGGTGAAGGTGAACATGCTCCCATCGGTGCACACACATCGCACCTTGCGCCTAAAACAGTCAATCTGAGCATGGACTGTGGATAACCAATCCATGCCCAAGATGACGTCATAAGGCCTCGACACCACTACAAGAAGATCCCAGCTGATGCTCTCGCCTCCTAGAGTAATCTCACACTGCCGGCACCAGTGTGTAATCGTCGAGTCTACTCCCGTTGGGGTCTCTAGCCGTAAGGATCGAGCCAACGGCTCCGTCGGAATCTCCGAGCTCCAAACAAGGGCAGTGGCTATGAATGAGTGACTCTCTCCTGTGTCTATAAGAACTACAGAAAGGGTGTAATAGACACAGATCGTACCTCGAATCATCTCTGGTGCGCCGTGGTTGTAGGCCTCTACTGCCTGGAGTTGTGCCTGCCTCTGCCTGCCAGCTCCCTGTGGTCGGGGTGGCCCTCCTGGTGGTGGTGGTGGCAGCAGAGCCTCAAAGCGTCGCCCACCACCTGCTGCTCGGCCAGCTCCCCTGCCTCGTCCGCCTCCTCCCTACGGACCACCACGGTCGACCCTCTGCCTCTGCCTGGGTGGCCCCTCCACCGTCTGCTGCTCCAAGGTACGGCGGGTCGGGCAGTCACGAGCCATGTGGCCCTGCCCGCCGCACTCGTAGCACTGCCTACCTCTCGATAGGCCGGCTCCGCGCTGTGGGCCCCGCACTGCTGAGCCGGTGTCCTGAGGTCGTCTACGAGAGGGTCGAGTCTGCCTGGAACCCTGAGTCATCCGTCGAGTACCTGCTGCCGAAGACTCCACTACCTGCCTCCCTGCGGTAGGTCTCGCTGCTGAAGTAGACTCAGCAAGAAAACTCTCGATCAGAATGGCTCGCTCCAGTACCCCTGCCTGGGTCGGGATGCTGAGGGAGATCAGCACTGCCATGATCTCGTGTCTCAAGCCCTGCTCAAAGGTCCGGGCCCGGAAGAAGGGGTCCCGTACCATGTCGGTCGAGTAGCGGGAAAGATCGGTGAACCTCGCTTTGTACTGGGCGACCGTCAAGCTGCCCTACCGCAGCTGAAGAAGCTTATGGATGCGCACTGCACGAAGGGTTACCGGGACGAACTCTGAGCGGAAAAGGCTCTTGAAGTCCGTTCAGATGAGAGAGGCCTCATCGTGAACCTGGAGCATCAAGCTCCACCATCGTCCCGCTGCTGCGTGCAGTAGGCTCGCCGCGAGGATCACCATGAGGTCTGCTGGTGTCCTCACTAGCCTGAAAACTCGGACAACTGCCTCCAGCCAGTCCTTGGCTGCCTGAGGGTCCGCCTCCCCATGAAACCTGGGTGGTCACTGGCACTGGAACTCGTGTAAAGCTCCAAGGCGTCGTGCGTCGTCAACTGCAAGTGCTGGAAGCCACGGGGGCTCGGCCGGTAAGGGTACCGCCGGTGCCTCTGTTGTCAACAGGCCCTGTACTGAGGCCTCATCGCTCGGCGGGCCATCGTCGCGCCCTACTCTCGGAACCATAGCTGGCTGCTATCTTCGGGCCATCCTGGAAAGGAAACAAGTGCACCACGGTCAGAACAGTATACCTAGTGAGATGACAAAAGTAACCATAAAGAAAACTTGAAACACACATGCAATCAATGTTTTCGTGTATTAAGTCGGAAATCAGAAGTCAGGGTCCTGGTGTACGGATACGTTGGCCGCCGCACCAACACTGGTCTCCCTGGACTAATAACCACACTCAATACGCTAAACACTATTTTTTCACACAGAAGAAGATCAGAGTCTTTGGTAGAACCGACCACCTATGATACCAATTTGTCACGACCCGTCCTAGGGGCCCGTGCCGTGACTACCCCAAGCCCGCCTTCCATAGGCCAGGGGCTGGCGACTAGCACCAAGGCGTAAATCCCAACAAAAAGGGAAGGCATTGCCTTTGAATAGTAAACAAGCATCACAGAGTAAGCAAGTGGAAAAGTAAACACTAAGTAAAAACTGTAACAAGCTGTGCTGAAAGTAAAAAGGGGCCGGAAATACAAGCCCAACTGTAAAGTAAAACTGAAGGGAAAAACAGCAACTGAAAGTAAAAACTGCTACACCAAGCTGTCCCCTGGGAATCCCACCTGAAGGGTGGGTACAGATAGCTCCACTGCTCCTCGGGTCCCGCCGTCCGCTGCGAGCACGTCCGCCTAGTGGTCATCCTCCAGGTACCGTCCTGCTCCATGCACCTCCACCACGATTAGCGTTGTCCGTCGTCTACAACCAACACAACATAGTGCGGGCATAGCCCGTGCAGGGGTGAGTATAAGCTACTCAGTAGGGACCCTGAGACCCCCGAAGGTCTCCCGAAATCCACAAATGATAAACCACAAAGGAAGGATGCAATCATGAAGTAACATCTGACACGGCTTAGGTATATGCCCATACATATACCTAAGTCATCCATTCCCAATCGACTCCAACATCCGAGCCCAAGCACAACCCAGTCCACACAGGAAAGCAACGTACCCACACAGGATAGCACAACACATTCCAAAAAAGAAAGTAAATAGTAAATCCACACAGGATAGTTCAACACAATCCACAAAGGAGAGTAAACAGGATTTCATCTCACACAGGTATACTTCTTCGGATGACGACAAAGATGATCACTGATCCATCTAAGTCGTCGGACCCACAAAGGATCAATAGGTAACTAACCCCCGCAATGACCCACACAAAATCGGGCCCACACAGGACCTGTAGGCGCTGGCTCACACAGAACCGCTGAGCGCTGACCCACACAGGATCAGACCCACACAGGATCGGGCCCACACAAGACCTGTAGAACTGACCCACGTTGGATCGCTGAGTGCAGTAGTCGTCGCAGTCCACCGAGGATCTCTGCACAGTCGTCGTCGCAGTCCACTAAGGATCTCTCCACAGTCGTCTTCGCAGTTCACTAAGGATTCATGCAGAGTCGTCGCTGCAGTCCACTGAGGATCTCTGCACAGTCGTTGCTGTCGAAGTAGCAGTCGCAGCCATCTCTAGGGTTCTCGCACACAGCAAGCTCATTCGGGAGGGTCTGCTTCACGAGCCGAGAGGCTGATACATCAAATGACACAAATTCTGAGGTTGATGTATCCAAAAGTTCCGTATCGTCAACAGGAACTCAACGTCTCAGACGACGCGTCAATCGGACGCCCGGTCTGAGAGTTATTGGCCTTTTCGTCCCAGGGGCCCTGTTGGTTTTTAAGGCAAAACCAACCCGACCGTACTCCACCTACGTCCAAACCTCAGGAAAAGTGAGCCAAAAGATCCGTCTCACTTAGAGGAAAACAACAAAGCTGACAGCACGTTAATCGGACGTCCGTAGCTCAGGATATGAGCATTTCCGCTCCGAGGGCCAGGTTGCCTTTGTGTACGAACCAACCCGGCCGAACCCAAAGTTCTCTGAAATCTTGAGTGTAATATACCAAAACGAACGTCTTGATCCAAGGATCGCGTTGCTGCTGACGGCTCATCAATCGGAGGCAAGTAGCTCAATCTATGGGCATTTGACCGAAAACGGTCCGAAACGGGGGGTCCGGGTCCGGGCCGACCCGGCCCGACCCCCCCCCCCCCCCTTGGTCGGCCCGAACAAGGTCGACCCGACCCGGTCCGGCCCGGCCGGTCGGACCGGCCTGGCTCGGCTCGGCCGAGCGGCCGAGTGCCAAGGCGCCGCGGGCGTTGACCCGCGGCCCACGTGGGCCGCGCTGGTGAACCGCAAACGCGACAATGCCGCGTCCCACGTGGGCGAACCGGACCCGCGTGGCCGCGGGTCTGTTGGCCGCCGCCGCCGTGGCTTCAGCCGCGGCGGCCTCATCCGGCGGCGCGCCAGGGCGCCGCCGCCTCCAGCCGCCGGAGTCGCTCTGGTGGCCTGTTTTCCTTTCTGTCTGCGTCGTTGCTCCTCCCAGGATCCGTTCTTCACTGCGGGATCAACAAAGTCCCGTTGAGGCACGTTCCGGCATCGCCCGTCAAATCCGCATAACAACGAAGCACGGCGGAGGGTTGTTGGGCAGTGTTCGTTTGGCCCGCACCCTCTGCGTTAGAGATAATCAACGGGAGAAAACATGTTCAACACATGAACCAACAATTTTAATAAAATAAAATTGTTTCTATTATTCCAGTTCTTTTAATTTTAATGAACGTTCACGGGAATATAAGAGGGGTATTTTCAAAATATAAAATCCCTACCTCGTTGAGTTGTTGCACGCGTTCTTCGCGGAATTTCTCGTCACGGAAGAAGGGAATCGTCGCGTCGTCGCGGAAAGGGAGGTCGCGTCGACGAACTCCGAGGTTCAAGAACGAGAAGATTTAATTAATAAAATAATAAAATCACTCTTGAGTTATAAACCACAAAGGAAAAAAAATCTGAAACCCTCACCTCAACGGATGATCGAAGGTTTTGTTGCGGATTAAAGAACGTCGTCGAAGAATGTAGCGGGAGAGGAAACGTTGGCGTCGCGGAACACGGCGTCGCGTCGTCGACTTCCATGGGTTCGGCGTTCTTCGTCGGAGGTCGGCGTTCTTCGCGTTCTTCGCGTTCTTTGCGTTCTTCGCGAAGGAGGATGAAGGCTCAAGAATTCCTCTCAACCAGCAATCCTTCAAAAGTTGTGTTGGTCTTATTTTATTATTACGCCAACAAACGACAAAGTGGTAAGTAATGACCCATTAATTTGTTGAATTAATTCAACGAAAGAAACCGCCCATTTAATTCATGAAATAAACCACCCAATTAAATGGTGCGTTAAGGATTTAAGAAAACGCGTCAGTTGACTTTCATAATGATGGGTTTTCGCGGGTGCGTTACTTAGCAGAATGAAACGGCGGGGCTCATGTGGTCCCCACCTCACAAATATCCTACCATGGGGGTAGGATATTTATGGATAACACCCAATCTGCTTTAAGTAAGTTTAAGCTGCTTTTAAGTGGCTTCAAGTGGCTTCCAAGTGGCTTAAGTGAAATAAAATAAAGTTGTCGTAAATTTATTTTATTTCTCAACTTTAAGCCCGAAAATTAAAAACCACACCCAAGCAAACGTAACTCCAGAATAGGTGTTTCTAAGCAAATACCAGCACTGTGAATTCATCGGTGCCCTCAGAATTCGATTTCGGGCACTGGTTCAAAAGTTAGAAAAACCCGCTTGTTCGTTCACTGAACGTACCCGAGCCAAACTTCGGAAAATGATTCCGGGCACACCGGGCCTCGGAATCAGGTGCCGTCAGAAGCTGCGCTCTTGCAAAAATCCAAAGAAAATTAAGAAAAAAAATTTCCTTGAAATTTACTGGTATTTATACCTTCATTGTCTCATGTTCAAGTCACACTGAGTAAAGATGTATTTGTGGCACTTGTGGTCAGGGAAAACCGTAAAATGATCTCCCAAGAGATAATGTCTCCAACAGCGTAATGCAAGAACAACTACAGCCAACTCAAGATCATGCGTCAGGTAATTCCTCTCATGTGGCCTCAACTACTGTGAACAGTATGCAACGAATAGATAGCCCAGCGTCAACACTGCTCCCAGCCCAATACTTGATGCATCACAGTAAACTGTATAGCTCCTCCCTTCCTCTGGGAGTAACAGGATCAGTGCTGATGTCTACCTTCCCTTCAGCTCCTAAAAGGTTGTCTCACAAGATTCTGTCCAAACGAACTTCACACCCTTCTTAGTCAAACATGTCAATGACACTGCTAAGCGGGAGAAGTCCTAGATGAAGCATCTGTAGTAACCAGTCATCCCTAAGAAACTATGTATCTCAAAGACATTCTTAAGATGCTCCCAGGAAACTACTGCTCTCACCTTCTCTGGGTCTACTGCAACTCCTGCCTCTGAGATGATATGATCCAGGAAGTGAATCTGGTCCATAAAATAGTGGCACTTTGAGAGCTTAGCATATAGTCGATGCTCTCTCAATGTACTCAATATGATCTGAAGATGGGTGGCAGGGTCATGCCGAGTGTGAGATTACACCAAGATGTCATCCATGAATACTACCATGAAAGAGTCCAGATAAGTATGGGACACACGATTTATCAGAATAATGAAAACTGTTAGCATGCTCGTGAGTCCGAACAGAATTACCGTATACTCGTATAGACCTTACCTGATCTTGAATGTCGTGAGAGGTATATCAGATGGTCTCATGCGCAGCTGATGATATCCTAATATCAAGTCAATCTTCGAGAACACTCGTGCTCTATGAAGTTGATCAAAAATATCATCAATCATCAGTAAGGGATACCGGTTCTTAACCCTCAATTGGTTCAGATTCTGATAATCCACACAGATTCTGAGGGTACCATCCACCTTTTTTGAAAAAGGACTGGAGATCCCCAAGGAGAAGTACTGGGTCGGATGAAACCCTTTTCCTGTAACTCCTCTAACTGCCTCTTGAGCCCTTGCAACTCAGGCATGGCCATCCTATAAGGAGGAATGGACACCGTAGCTGCTCCTGGCACTAGCTCAATAGAGAAATCAACCTCACGCTCTGAAGGTAGACCTGAAAAGTCATCCAGGAAGACATACCTGAAACAATCAACAACTATAGGTAAATCCTTCTGACAAGTTACCTGGTGGTCCAAATATAAGCTTGCAATCTGGGTTGTGACTCTACCTCACCCACGATGTTTTTTTCCAGCTCGACTCGCCTGAACATCCCATTCGCCCTGGTATAGAAACTCTTCACCCTTTGGTGACGTGAAACACACCCTGAGATGATAGAAATCTATAAAGGCTCGAAAGGGAACCAACCAGTCTATCCCGAGAATGACATCATAGCTCGTCATCTCTAAGACATAGAGGTCCCAAAGGAAGTGACACCCACCAACCTCAAGGGGGCACCCCTTTCTCTAACTCACACCAGCCATTTTTGCTCCGAATTGTCTGTCTAGTGTCATAAAATTAGATGAAGTAGAAACACAAAGAACAAGGATCTCCAAAATGGGCACAAATATAACGCTATGTGTAGCACCCATATCAAAAAGTACTGAAGATAAGACAGAAGCTACTAGAATAGTACCTCTGACTATAGAAGTTCCGGGATCCTGCCCTTGATGGGTGTGTTGCACTGCATATGCATGCCCAGTGTCGCAGCCCTGCGCAAAGCCTGGCTAGCCAGAGCTGTCCCGCCCTGCTACCTTTGAGATCCTGGTGTCTGGCTACCACAGCCACGACCACCATCTCTGCCTGCACGCCCTGACGTATTCCAGTTCACTGACTGGTATGAAGCTGCTGGTCCTGCCCCCACATGCGGAGTCTACACAAAACCCCTCTCTCTAGCCATTGGTAAAAACACCCTGCAAAAGCGCTATAGATAACACATCTTGCTGCAAGATCCGCACTCTACTAGATCACGTGGACACTACAGTCTCTTGTTCCCCTCTTTACCACACTGGTAGCACCTGACTGGGCCACCTGGATAAATCATCTGGTTGGTACTTCCACCCTGAGGGAAGTCCATCTGTCTCTTCCTCTTTCCCGTAGAAATAGTACCAGTAACCAGTGCTGAACAGCCCTGGCCCACACCAATAGCTTTTGGCAGGTTCCTCTTTATAATCAGTTCCTGGTTCACAATAGCATGTACTAAAGGCATCCTAAAAACATTCACCAGCGCTCAGATGTCATACTGAAGCCCATCCTTGAAGCATCTAGCCCTCAACTTCTCATCACCCACCAGAACGGGTGAAAAATTCTGGAGCTTATTGAAATGACCAGAATAATCCATCACCGACATAGCACCCTACTGCAGATTCATGAACTCTTGAGCTCTATCTTCTCTTAGTGTCTCTAGAAAGAAGAAGTCATAGAAGAATGCCTGAAAATATTCCCATGCCATGTCCCTGTGATGCTCTGACTGGGTGGTAACATCCCACCACCTCTTGGCAGAATCACGCAGCATATAAGTCGTGAGCTTGACCCTCCACCCTAGAGGCATCTCAAGATGCATGAAAATAGTCTATATAGACCCCATCCAAGACTCTGCAGCCTGTGGTCCACCATCCCCTGAGAACGTAGGTGGATGCTGCTGGTGGAAGATACAACTCAGCTCAGCCATAGATGTGGCAGCCAGCGGTGCTCTCTGTATGGTCTGCATGAACCGCATAAATCCTTCACGGAACTGCGCCTCCACTCCTGTGTTTGGTATAACAGCTGGCGCCGCATCTGGATCTACAGGAGGATCCACTGGTAGCCCATGGCCCACCACCTCTGGAGTATACTCGTTGCCGCTCTCCTAGAGAACAACGCGTGAACATCTTGGCGGCATGACACTACAAGGTCAAAAACACGCCTTAGATTCAAGTTTATCAAGGACTAAAAAAAAGAGACCATAAAGGGAATAGGAGGAAGAAGTCATTCATGATTTAAAAAAAGACTACACGACGTGTATACTGACTACACAGCGTGTACTTGACTTCTCTTCCCCTGCCCGGGTCCTTCTACATGGCTAAGACACACGACTCCCGTTGAACAAGGATTACACAGTGTGTACATAATCTACATGGTTGTATGGTGTACTTTTCCAACTACCCATGTCATTTGTAACATGCCTGACTACTCGGCTTGATTCTACATGGCATGTTACACCCACAGACGGTGTGTACACCACACCATTTCCCCAACCACACGGTTAGGTCCACACAGTCACTCTCTATTCAAGAATACACAGCATGTCCCTTGAGTACACGACGTATACTAGACGAGCTTCGCTAACCCGTGTTGTTAGTTACATGGCTGGATACACGGCTCCAACTACATGGCGTGTTCTATAAACAGACAGCATGTACACGAAGGGATTACACCGACCCGTGTTGTTAGTTACATGGTCAGATCCCAGGTCAACACTACACGATGTGTATATCCGGTACACGATGTGTTCTGCCCAAACATTTCCCTACCCCATGTCCCTACCCACACGGTTTATGACTCGTGAAGAGGAAACATGGCGTGTACTTAGGGTACACGGTGTGTACTCAAAAAGTTTTCTTTTCTTCCTGAAAAGAAGAACATATACGACGTTCTTATGGTGCTACACTCCGTGTATATTGGATTTTCCAGATAGTATGCCTTAGGAACTTCTCCAGAACCCAGAAAATACTGAAAAACAACACTTAACTACCAAATTCCGATCTGTGAGGGCCCATACTCCCCACGAATAAAATTTTGGGAACTTATATGTGTAATTACCAGATAAACAATCAATGATCCACCAAATTATGGTCAGTTAGGGCCCATACTCCCCCAAAATCAAGGTTTGGTGTCCATTCTATAAATAGGCTCACACAATAATTCCTTATGATACAACAAGTATTTACCAAGAAGCTATCACAAAATCATGCTTTTCTAGCACAACATCTATCACAACGACAAGCATTTTCTAATGCACCTACATGGCATGGAAACTATGCATGGAATGTGATTAATAGAGTTTGCCTAAATTATACATGAGATGGCATACCCTCATCTCATCAGGTTTCAATTAAATAGAACTCATGAATAAAATATATTCAGCACAATACAAGTGTGTCACCCTTCGGTGAAAATCAATTCAACTGAAAATTTGTAAAATCAGAAAAATTGCAATAAGCGAGGTAGACTGGATTTTCCCTATACACAGGTTATCTACTCCAAGGCACAACTTATTTCCAACTACCGTTCTCGTCCTATCCCTGATGAAAGCTCCAAATAGTAAGTCAAAGAAAAGAACGCCTTTGATACCACTTTGTAACGTCTTGGTTCTGGGTGCCACTCAATGGGTGCCCCGAACCCAGTTCACCATGTGACCTCAAGCGCATTTCCCAAAATTCCAAAGGCTACCGACTAGCATTGAGGGCCCCAGTCTGACAGTGGGGAAACTATGCCCTCATTTGTCAAAGTGTAGTGCAGCGGAATATAATATAAACATACAACAATGGAGGAAGCAACAATCCATACACATTAAATATAACAATTGAAGTAAAAGATAACCTATTTTTTATTTAGATATGATGCAACATGTCTCAAGTTCTAAGGAAACAGCCAGATCATGTTACATAGCAGAACAACATTACAGAGTACAACAAAGTAAAACAAAACAACCAGTTGCATCGTGAGCCTAAGCCTAGTACCATGCCCCCTACTACTCAGCAGTAATCAAGTACCTGTATAAGGACCCTTTCTATTATCCACACCTACAGAAATGTAATATGTTTGTGCCGAAAAGCATGACCCAAACAAGGTGTGAGAAATAATCTCAGTAGTCACCCACCAAAGGATCGTGTCCAATTGTGTGTAAACATGCAAAAATAATGTGCAAAGGTAAATTCAATAAACTAATCAGTACTCAGAAGTAACTAAATTATCTGTTATATTTCCATTTTATTATTCATTCAAACATTTAGTAAAAGGAAATCACCACTATGTATTTCTATGTAAACAGTCTTCCAGTGTCCTCAGACATGCAAACCCTTACCCTCAGGTAATCAGAATCTTGCCCTCAAGCATTGCCCTCAGGCATAATAGATATTTCCCTCAGGCGTAAGAAGTATCGCCCTCAAGAACATAAGTCACTACCCTCTGGCATATGAAAGGTTTCCCTTAGGTGAAATAGAATGTTTCCCTCAGGCTAATGTAGTCATGCCCTCAGGCTATAGTAAAACACCGCCCTCAGGCACATGTAACCGAGTCGAGCCCAACATGTAAATAAACAATTCACATACATTTCCTCTCAAGACAATTTAACAAACATTATTACAATGGTGTACCCTTAGGTATCCTGTCCAAACAGCTAAATGGAGGAACGCACCCTAGGGTTGGTCCTAGATCCAAGGAGCGATCCCAAAAAGCAGTTTATTATCATATTTAATCACCTATAAATTTCTAAGTAGTTTAAATAGCCATGGCCTCAGCCACACGACACCCCAACATGGGCTCGTAGCTCAATGGTGCACAAAACACACGATAGTTGGGAATTTAAACACTTAGACACCTACCTTTAACACCAATGAACGATATACATGAATGCCGATTCCAGAAACGCCCAAGAATGATGTAGATCTAACATAGAAGAAAATCCGCTTAAGCTAAAATGAATTTTTTTAGAAGAAGAATTGGCAAGATCTATGTAAGGAGAATGGAGATCTTACCCATGTGGTTCCAACATGATCGACCGAAGCGGGATCAGATTCCTGGTGCTTGATCTGTTGATCCACAAAGATTTAGTCATCCTCCCTTTAGCTCCTGTCCGAATCTAAGCCAATCCTATGAATAGGGTTGGCTACTACCCATTTTAAGTGAAAAAAACAAAGTGTAGGATGTTTAATTTTGACTACACAGTGTGTAATTACTTCATTTAACTATTCCTTTGGAAGCACCACCAAACTGTTCATCCGTCAACCTGAGTACACGGCGTGTATTCCTGACTACACGGCGTGTATTGTCACGCAGCTAGTGGCTACTTCCACCGCCTTACTATTTTCCGGTCGACTGACTACAAGATGTTTAAATACCCACTACACAGCGTGTAGTTAGTTTTTACACCCTTCATTGCCGACATGGCTACACACCCTGTGTACTCATCCTACACGGCCAAAATACACGGCATGTGGAATAGTACACGGCGTGTAGTTCCAAAATTTAGGATTTTTCCCCATTTTCCTTAATTTATCAAAATCACTTAAGGAAAGGAGAAACGAATAAACTCGTACATAAATATATGAATTGGGTTCTTACACTATGGATGAGTGATTAATAGTTTCAATTAATGAGGTTTTATGGTCCCCAATGGGTTGGAATTTCTAATTTACTTATTCGATTCATTAGAATAATATCAAATTGATGTCATTTTTAGTGATAAGGTGTATGGGATCTACTTCACGAGAAATGGCGATCCATTTTAAATGAAAATTGATATAAGTTATAAGAAAATTGAAGTTGTAAAAGTAAAAAAAATGTCTTCTAAAATGTAATGGTTTCTCATCCATATCTCACCTTGTCATGTTTATGAAAGGTAATTTATTAAACCTTGTAATAAAATTTGAAATTGATGAAATGGTGTTCAGTAAATTAGGAGGCAAGGTGCTATTGACCCTTCATATAAGAGAACCCCTATAACTAATACTTGAACAGTTACCAATACAGGGCCTTCAAAGTTGGTAGTTGAGGTAGTATACCATGGGTAGTAGGCCCTTTTCATTTATTCATCTTCCATTAGTGTTGATATATATCTTATTCTAGATTTCTATGGAGAATTTTCTTGGAATTTGTAGACCAATTCTATCATGACATCCTTGTGTCGTGTTCCAAGAGGATACTAACAACCATGATCCGGATGTGGTGGGACCAGAGCGTCCAATATTACATCTAAGATTTTTACTTGAGGCACTTTCAGATGTACCCGATCTGGGAACTGATGATCAGGTTATTGATAGTTTCCTATGTCTAATGCAGTCTGTGCAAGGTGCTCCATGAGATGCACCTATAATGGTTGATATGAAATGAAAGTGATAGTAGCAACATCCTACTACCTTCTTAGGGGATAGAGATCCAAATGTTTATGATTATTAGCTAGAGGCAACCTTCTATATCTTTTAGAGTCTAGAAAAAACTACAGAATATGAGGTCAAGCTTGTTGCGTACATGCAACATGATTCAGCTAAGCACTGATGGGATGTAGTTACCCAGGTTGGTCACCATTAAGGCATGGTATGGGAAGATTTATATACTACTTTATTTGATTAGTTCTTTCCTCATACATTGAGAGATAATAGCACAAAAGAGTTCATATATCATGAGTAGGGTTCGATGTTAGTTATGGACTATTAAGCATGATTCAATAAGTTACAGTTATTTTCACTAATTCAAGTCGGTGATGATAATTCATCTTCTAGATGCTTCAAGGATGGTCTTGTGTATGACATTCATACTTAGGTGAATGTCTTTTTCTTACCTACCTTCTCTGAAATATTCAATCAGGCTCTAATCATTCATCACAACCTAATGGATGAAGATGGTACTGATCAAATAGGACTGGTGACATGTCATACTAGTTATTCTTCTTGTGGAAGAACGTTATCTCTCGAGGATTCTCATCAGGGTAGTGGCAGTTATAGTACCCATGTTGGAAACTACATGGTGTATAACTCATGTGGATGATAGGGGAACATAATTCCTTAGTGTGATATAGACCCTCTGGAGTGTTGAGCTTGCAGTCGCATGAGTCAACTTCAGATATTATATCATACATTTCCATCAGCTTGTAGGGGAAGAGGTTCCACACCAACTCCACCATCAGGGGAATTTTCTTGTATGTCGCATCAGGTGGGGAGTTGGAGTAGCACTAACAGGACTGGTCTAGGAGGAGTTTGTGGCCAGGGTAAACAAACTACTATTCACTAGAAGCACCATCAGAGAGGTTTTGATCATGGTAATCCAGCTGTTGCATAGGGTAGCGGATCAGGACATTTGCAATCATTGTAGTTCATACCTGAAGATCATGCTGCATGACCATCTATAGTATGAAGTACTATTCCATTATCCTCTAATATAGTATCTGCTCTATTTGATATAGGTTCTTTAGAGTTTTTTATCTCCTTCTCTATTGTGGAAAGACATGTTATATAAATACAATGTTATTGTGGTGTAATGACCCTAGATACACTATTGGGAGTATAGTTAGAGGGAATATGCCAATTTAAGGGATCTCCCCTTAAGGTGTGCTGTTACCCTTTCTTATGGGACCTCTTTGTTCTCAAGATGATGGGATTTAATGTCATTCTTAAGATGAATTGGTTGGTTCTTTATTATGCCTTTGTAGACTTTTATCACTTCATGACATTGTTTAATTCAACAGAGGGTAGCAGTTGTCAATACAAGGGTGATTGGGATGCCCAATCTAGAAGATACTGACCGGAGCACCATGGGCTAGTTGGAGTGACTGCCCATATCTTTAATCTCTTCATAGAGTATAATGGTTTACATTAGGATGAATTACCTTCATTAGTAGATTACTTTAGGGATTTTTTTCAATAGAATTTTATATCTTACCTCCTCTAATAGAAGTATATTTTATCATTGAGCTTATTATAGGAGTAGTTTTAGTGTACATTCCTTCATATTGGATGGCACCTACTAACCTCCGGGATCTCAGGCAGTAGTATTTGGATTTACTTGAAAAAGATTTTATGTAGACTAATACTTCCTATTGGGGTTCGTCCATGATTTTCACCAAGAAGGTAAAAGGGGACCTTATTTTATGCATGGATTATAGATCAATAAACCAGCTTATAATCAAGAACCAGAATATAGTGCCTTGAATAGATGATCTATTTGACCATCTTTGAGGATCAAGGGTGTTTTCAAAGAATGAATTGAGATCGGGCTATCATCAGGGGAGAGCCAGGCAATCAGATATACCTCGTACAACTTTTCATGGTAGGTATAGGTTGTATGAGTACCTCATTATGTCATTTGGACTTAAGAACATCTCATTATTTTCATGGATCTGATGAATAGTGTGTTCTACCCCTATCTAGAATCATTTGTTATTATATTTTTGGATGACATCTTGGTGTACTCACACACTCATAGTCACTATTCTAATAACCTTGAAATCATTATGAGTACACTAAGAGAGTTTTATATTTATACCAAGATGTCTAAGTAGCACTTGTGAATCAAAAAAGTACACTTATTGGGTCATATTATCTCAGAATTAGTAGTCTTCATTGAGCCAAATAAGGTTAATGTTGCAGTTTCCTAGGAGCATCCTAAGAATGTGTTTAATATATAGAGTTTATTGGTGATGGATGAACATTACATGAGTTTTATAAAGAACTTATCACACATTTATTCACCAATTAGTATTCTTAAAAATAAGGGTTCCATGTTCCTATGGTAAGAATATTGTGAGAAATTCATTCAATAGATGAAAGGGAGGCTTTTCTTAACACCTATTATGATTTTTCTATTGCCATGAAGATGTTATACCATGTTCTATGATGCATCATAAATCAAATTAGAAGTAGTTTTGATGCAGGATGATTGAATTATTGTCTAAGGATCTTCACTATTGAAGCCACATGGGAGAAACTACCTGATTCCTGACCTTGAGATATCAACAGTTTTTCATGCATTACAATGATGGGGACACTATCTGCTGGGTAAGAGCTTTGTGCTCTATACAAACCACAGGATCCTAAAATATATATTAACATAGCATGAATGGAACCTTAGATAGCTTATATGGGTCTAATATCTTTATTAATTTTATTTTGATCTTGCCTATATTCATATAAAGAGAAATGTAGTAGCTAGTTTGTTCATTTGTAAAACTCAAGAACAATCCACATGGGAAGCTAATGACGAATAGAAATTCCTGGACCTCTTGTCTGAGATGAATCTTAAGTTTCATTATAGTCACAAGTAGTCATACATATCACACATGATAGTTACCTCTTCCCTCTTTGAGAGGGTGAAGAGTTGGAAATTTTCTGATCCTGAGGGATTGGTTTTCAGTGAGAGAATTTCAGGAGATACCCCATTTTCGAATGGTTCTTCGGAAAGAGGAAAAATACTACATATATATGGAAATATATGGGTTCCTATAAATATTAGAGAGTGGTTGATGCATGCTTCCCATGATTCTCAGTAGGAATTTCATCCAGGCATCTCCAAAATTTATCAAGATATGTGACGCTAGAATTGGTGACCTAGGATGAAATGACAGATTGTAGGAATTATCACCAGGTGTTACACCTATTAGATGGTGAAGGTAGACAAACCAAAACCTGTAAAAATTTTATAGAAACTTTTAGTCCTATAATTGAAATAATAAGATGTTTCCATGGACTTTCTAGTCTGGTTACCTTGGTTTCCAAGAGGTTGCGATGTTGTATGGGAATTCATGGACTAACTGATGAAAGTATCCCACTTCATTCCTATCTTAGAGACATTATTAGTTGATAAACTAGGAATATTATATGTATATGAGATCATATAACTATAAGTGGTCCCTTGTAATATCGTTTTAGATAGGTATGCTCGTTTCATGTCATGGTTCTGGAAGGGGTTACCCAAGGATGAGGGTACACAAGTGCTTTTGATCACATCTTTTCACCCTCATATCGATGGAAAGTCGTAATGAATGGTATATGTGTTATTGTACATAATGAGATCATGTGTCCTTGATTCTGTTGGTTCATGGGGAAAACATATCCCTCTCGTCGATTTCTCTTACAATAATATCTTCCATGAAATAATTCAGATGGATCCTTTCAAGTCTTTGTACAGTAATCCATTATATTCACTCTGTGTTAGATAGAGGTAGGAGAGGCCGCCCTACTAGGTCCTCCCCTCGTGAAGGACACTTTAGATCAGGTTCAGCTAATCTATAAGTGTATGATTACTTCTCAGTCTAGAAAAAAATTGTATGTCGATCGATATCGATGCCTCTAGAGTTCAAAGTCGGGGGATCATGTTTTCCTATTAGTATCACCCAGGCCAGAGAATAGATAGATATAGAGGTAACGAATGTTTTTACCAAGAATTTTGGGGTATTTTTATATTCTAGATAGATTATATCTAGTATCATATCGGTTTCTAGTACCTCATAGGTACTATACTATGCATAATTCGTTTTAATCGTGTGAGGTTGGATAGTGAGCCTCAAGAGGGAATGCTGTTTGATCTAATCATTTGAAATGGGTTTCACAACAATGTTAGAATGTATACAATTTTGACATTGTATTTTTTTCATGTTTGGTGCATGGATTCCCAAACCATTCATCCTAACTCTATGGGTTCCCCATTCCTATTGCTTTATGTGCATGGTTTGCACTTGGTTTTTTATAACTATATGGCCAAACTGTGTGAAGTGTATTTTTGCATGAAATAATATTTTACCAATAAATTATATTTAAAATAAAGCCCATATTCCTTTATGGTTTTCTAGTGGATAAAAAAACATTCCTCCCCTCTTTTGAATCCTTTTTCAAGCCTAAACTAGGATCTGAGATCTAGCTCCCATCTAGAGTTTGATTCAATCTCTGTTCATCTTATTGGATATGCACCAGTATGTTCACAATTTTTTTTATTCTCTTTCTATTAATCTTCCTATCAGCGATGATACTTTGATGTAGGATCATATGCCATAATTTTAGGGTGTTGGCATGTTCCTTTGATCACATCAAATCCAGACCAAACTAGAGGTTGATACCAGATGAGAAGAGTCGTACGACCCTAAGGTAGGTGTTCTATAACTCGTCCTTTGAGTTTTCTCATTTTTCAAAATGTATTTTGTGAATTTTGATTTCTTTAGTCATCATAGATTTAATTTATATTTCTTTATAATAGTCATCAGAACCATGTTCTAAGACCTTTTTTATAACTGTATTTCTCCATTTGTGGTTATGTCAACAATGTTAACCACCTCAAGTAGGGGTTTAATCCATACTTTGTATTCTAGTACTTTGACTAGTTTTTACAAAAGCAGTTGGGTGTGACTTAACTAAATCTTTCTAATAGTAAGCCTAAATTATAGAAAGACTATTAAATTGTGAATTGGTGAATGGATTGGACCATGTTACTCTCCACATGACACATATAATGTATATTCTATCAATTGATGGGTAAATCTAAAATTAAATAGAAAGTATATGGTTTGTATAAGACTTGATCTAATTGAATGGATGATTGGTTTCATGTCCATATCACTCATTTCAATGTTTATGTAAGTTAGTGGAGTGAACCTTATTAATTGAATATGACTTAAATGAATGTAATGTAAATGGTTTCAATTCTTGAGATGCCTTTTCAATTGTATGAATGGTCTAGAATAAACCTTGGTATATTAATTGGCATAATTACTATATGGGATAATTTAATAAATTATTTAAATGAAAGGTTCAAAATTATATATAGACCTTGACTTCATTATATAATTTCTTTTACTTGATCTCACTGTGGGTTCTTGAGGGAATGCCTTGAGAACATGAGGATTACATTCTGATTCAAGGTTGTCAGTTTCCTTGGTTGAGACCCACCTTGGAAATCAATCCTTATCTATTAGTTGATGACTAGTATAACAATTCATGATCCTTCATTTATTTCTACATGCTTCCTTGGATACACTCCTTCAATCCCCCATAGATTCTGTGGACACAAGGTTCCTTGGTTACATCATTGGGCCTAGCCATTGCTTATCCAATTTTTCCTGGATATATTCCTTGGAATTAGTTAGATAAAAATATTATAGAATGTCTAGTATGATTCCACTAGGATTACACTCTTTTACATTAGTCAGGATACAATTACTACAAATTTGGTGGCCATTGAGATCTTGGTTCCCATGTTTATTACCTTGGAACCCTTTAGTTATTATTATCATCATGTTTCCCTTGTTACATATTGGAAGCTCTACTATTACTATAATGAAGAGATGTTAGTGGTGGTTATGCCTCACATGTCCTCATTATATAAACATGAACTGAAATTAATTAATGAACTGGTTACATGTTCAGACACTTGTCGAGGGATGAAGCTGGTACATGGGTATTTATATTACTGTACTGCATTATTTTTATATATGCATGCATTCACAATATTTCTATTATATTACATGGATTGGATGTAATAGAAACCATTGGTGGCTTCATACTAATATTTATCTAACATGCTATCTGGGATTCCATTAAATGGTAGGTAGATTATATGTATACTAGTTTTGAAAATGGGAAGTGGACTGCTTCAGACACTTGATTGGGTGTTTCCTAGGATGGATCTAGTAGCAGATGACTGTGTTGGAGGTCCAGATGCTTGGGATAGGTTTGGTTTCCATTTTTATATTTTGTATAGTATGCTAGTCTGCTATGTTATTCATGTTTCTAATATTTATTGATAAATGACATATCATCATAATTTTTGTATATGAGTATCACTTGTTCAGTTTCTTATTATTATTATCTTCTTCTACTATGCATTCTGAATTTTATCATACTTCTTCCGATATTTACCTTCTATTATCATATTTATCCATTGTGTTATATTCAGGTAATGATGGAATAGTCTCCCCACAGAACACCCTAGTAACTTACAACTAGTCTGTATCATTTGGTGTTTAGAAAGATGTGCTTGAGGCCATGTGGCCAACCTGGCTTGGGGCACCTTCATTGGAATCCATGTCGAGGAAGTCACAGTAAGATGAGGGTGACACCCCAAGCCCACGTCCAATAGTACAAGTTCTGGTGACAAGAAATGAGTATGGATATAAATGAAATGGGATGCCTTATTCAAATGTAATTATACACATGTACACAATTAACTCCATGTAACAATTAAATGATATAATAAAATACTAAAATACATAGAGTGTAATCAACGTATGAAATAACCTCTAAAAAAGAATCGAAGTGAAGTAAGGTAATCCAAAATATATAAAAAAGAAAAATACATGAAAAACTATAAATTAGGTCCCAACCTAAAAACTACTGAAAAAATGTAAAACTAAAGAGAGTTTGGCTCACTATCTCTGAGTCTAACCACCAAACACGAAAAACACCTCCATGTACATCTGTGATCCTCTAATATTTGGTCCACCAAATTTATTATCAACCAATATGTCTTTTGTATAATAAAATACCTATGTAGAACCACCCCCTTTAATTTTGAGTATATACATACCTAGTAGGGAACCAAAAAAATATGATGAAAGAAATAGAATAAATTATTATACTCAACCCATATGGTAAGAGGGGAAAGGTGCTCGTAATCTGATAAGCTCAAAAATGAAACCCAAGATATGAGGGAAACCGGATATACATCTTCATAGTAATCCAAGAATAATGAGTCTTCTTATATCTCCAATGGTGCCATATATTATTCAACGCACCATGAATGGCCTCATAAGAATCAAAGTGGGGGGCCATCTTATCTCTACTACGCTCCAAAATAAAGGGAGAACAATCTCTTGTGGATGGATATCTCCCCATCAGAGCTCAATTAAGGGAGAGTACCACTACATTGATAGAAGAAATTTGGCCTCATTAGTGTGTGGGAGTATTGAATCTACATTTTAAAGTGTATTTGGAACCTTTTCAATTGTGTGATTGGGGATTAGTGACCCCTATGTGTCTCTAATGACTAAACGTGGTCGATTCCATTGTCCCAACATCGTTGTATGAAGTATCTCACTCATAAAACCTAGTTTCATATCATTGATTCCAAAATAATGGATGTAATTATATAATACATGGAAAATAACTTATTATAGGATACTTATAGAGCCAAATACATGTTTTAAAAAAGGATATACACAAGGTAGGTGTCTCTTGGAAAAGTATGTGTTGTGTGTATAGGGTTACGTTGCCTGTTCCTTCACCTGAATGCCTTTCTGTTTATTTATATAGATAGTTCATGGGAATCCATGTCTCACAACTTGGTGTTAACATAGTTTCATAGGTCATGTAGGTTCACATAGGGTCCTAGGTGTGTACCAAAGACAGACATCTTGGAAAGTCATGTGGTTCCATATAGTGTGCCCCTCTAGGGACATAACATGTCTATTAAATAAGGGTCTAGTGTGTGTTTCATTGACACATGGCTTGGTATCCCATTTGGGGTAACATATTATTCGGTCCCATCCACACAATGTGTGATACATAAATTAGGCTGAAAAACTACCCACTAAGAGTACCTGAGATACACATTGTTTATTCATCTGGGTTATATGGTGTGTAGTCAAATTTTTTAAGAAAATGAATCTAGTATTTAAAAGGATACTAAATCAAAATTTCCACCACCTCCCACATTTTTTTGACTCACAAATAATAGTTTAATTAAAAGTTTAATAGCTCTAATTATTTCATTCTACCCTCCAGTGGCTATAAATTGTGTCTCTGATCTCATGAATCATAGTCACCACTCCTCTCGTCACCATTCAGGGGTCCTAATCCATGGTTCCATCACCCACATCCCATTACCATTCTTATGGAATCCAAAAAAACAAAAATATTATTTTTTTCATGTATCCATCATAAATCCAGGGGTATTCTCATTCTTGAATCCATCCGAAAAATGTTAAATCATGACCCGGTTGTCCAGTGATGAAGAACCCGAAGAACAATGTTGGGAAAAAGGAATAAGAATGAGATAATATCGTCATTGGCTAATGTGATCTCAAATAATGATCATAAATTGCATAAAATAAGGGGTGAAAATCATGTAAACCCAATATAGATAATTAGTCTTAAGAACACTTATTAAATTTGTACTCATGAAAAGAATGAATTGATCATTGGGGATGAACACATGTGAGGGAAATGATAATGGAGATCCTATTTCATTATTCATTCATCTCATGATTCTACATGATCATTGTAGATGATACATGTTCTCAAGTCATCAATGCTAATGAATATATTCTCCTCCCACCCTCTAATATATTGGATTTATGCGTTCAACTCTAGAGATTCATCATAATGATTTATTTATAGAGGGAGTTTAGGTTTTTTGAAATTTAAGTTAATTAAATAAATAAATTATTTAACTACTTAATGCACTCACCACGACTTCCTTCCTCAAAAAAATTTATTATAATCAACTATATGTCATTTCTAGGGTAAACATCATATTTTGGAAACTACCGTTATATAGAATTTATCATTTGAGGTCTCGATTAATGGGAAAACTATTTATTCTAAAATGATGCATGCACATGTTTTAATATATATTAATATTTTTAACATATTAATTATGGGGTCCTACAACACACAAAATATAGTACCAACTCCAAGGAAAAATACATACATACATACATATATAAATATATATTCTCAATATCAAAATACATAAACTGAATTCATTAAATTCTCCCCTCTTTATGGATTTTCCCCCAGAAAATAACAAGATACACAAAAAGGTGGTGGTACTAAACTTGTATCAAGATATCTTTACCCCATGGGTTCTCATGAATTCTCTCATACTTCCAAAACACTCAATCTTGATAAATGTTCTATCTATATATAATTTTATCCTGTTGATCCTTAATCACCACTACATACTCTCTGATGGTGGCTCTATCCTCAATGTCTTTCTCTTCCGAGTCAAAGATGTGTGACAGGTCGTTCACGTATCTCCTCATCTACATAACATGTAAGATATCATGTACTCAGTCCGGTTATGGGGTAAGGGCCAATTGGTATGAAACATCACTAATCCTCCATAGGATCTAGAATAACCTAATGAACCTTTGTGATATCATACTACCCCAAAAATACCCCACAATCCTTATCTTGGTGATACTCTTATGAAAACATGGACTCCCTACTATAACTCCAAGGTCATGCGACATCAGTTTGCATAAGAATTATGTTGACTCTATGATGAACTCATATACTAATGGATCACAAAAACCATATCTATTATTTCCAATACAATTTGTTTCCTAACAAGAGATATCTTTCCAATCTATTTCAAGTATAAGGGTGACCTATAGGGTCTCCAATATAGAGCCTCAAAGGGCTACATTCCAATAGTATACTGATAGCTATTATAATAAGAAAACTCCATTAGTGGAAATTGATCATCCCAACTCAATACCAAGTCCAGCGCATAGTCTATCAACATATAGTATAAAACATGGATGGTCCACTCTATCTGGCAATCATTATAGAAGTAAAAAAAATAATCATCCATAATTGGGTCCCAAAATACTCTTGTTATCCTCTTTACAATCATTATGTGAATTGAGAATCATGGTCAAAGATGGTCAACATAGGTACCCCATGGATCTGAAAGATCTAATTCACATATAACCTCCCAAACACCCACCTAAACTCTTTTATTTGATGAAAAGGAAGTGTTCTGAATTGGTACGTGAGTCAAAACTCACCCAAATAGCATTGTGGTATGTAATTTTACATGGAATCCCCATTTAAAATCCATCAATATGTTATCCCCCTTTAATTCTAGGATCTATATAGGTTGATTCAGACCTGGTGGAACCTGATGTTCATCCTTTTTTTATTAACATGTGAGACGTCAAGAAATAAACTCGACAAAGATCTTGCTCATTCCAGACCACCAAAACTATCATTGAATGCCTTTGTACATATTTTAAACACATAGATGTATAATCAAGGAGGATGTATGAAAATAAATTAACACCTTCTCATGAAACATGACTGGAAAAAATATTAATCTCTATAAATGTTTAATGTTCTCCCCTCCTTCATAAAATCCATATGGTGCATCTACTGAGGGTATCTTGTCATGAAAAATATCACATTTGACATATCCTAACTAAGCTTCTATTATATTCTGAAGAATAGGTGGATTCACTACCATAAACTAAAGATAATTTGTACCCTTATCCTCTAACAGGGTATACTGCAATGAGACCAACTACTTTAATGCCTCTTCCACCAAGTTAGAATGTAATTTCTGACTAAGGTCATCTACTTGTATGTTTCCCATATCTGGAGTGTAGACTATCTCAATGTCATGGTACTGTATGAACTCTAACCAAAACCTATATATTAGGGTGATATCTCTTTGGGGGAAGATGTACCTGAGACTTTAGTGGTATGAGAAAACAATGAAATCCCCATCTAAAAGATAATGCCTCCATATTTTAGGGTAAATACTACTTATGCCAACTCAAATTTATGGGTCATGTAGTTATTCTCATGGGGTATCAAATTACATAACCCATAACTGATCATTACCTACCAATGAATAAATATACATCTAATCCCAACTCTTGAGGAATCATAACACACCACATACTCAACACCCTCCACCATTAGTATCAATACATGAGCAATTTTCAATCTATGCCTCACCTCCTTGAATCCTCTCTTACACTACTGAATATAGAAAAATGGTTTTCCTTTTATATGAATGAATTTAAATGGTATAATATCTTAGAAAATTATTCCATGAAACTCTAGTGTTACCCTAACAAACTGATGAACTCTACACCTTAGATATGTTCATTGGTGGTTCCCAAGAAAGAACTACATCAATATTCACCCAATACACAGCTAAAACATGATAATATATGGAATTCCCTATAAATAGAACTTATATAACACAAAATTTACACTTAGAAGAATTATCATACAATTGGTGTTCCTAGAGTAAGTCTAATACCATTCTAAAAGTCTCTTCATGATCCTACTCATGCAAAGAGTATATCAAAATTTCACCGATAAAGATAACTATGAACTAGTCTAACTATGGATAGAATATTTGTTTATTAAGTTATACAAACATATCAAAGAATTATCCACACCAAAAGGCATCACCAGGAACTCATAATGCCAATAGCGACATCAAAATGTGGTTTTCAAAATAGTATCCTCTTGAAACCTTAATTGATAGTAGTTAGACCTGAGATTGATCATTGAAAACTAACTTGAACATTTTAACTGGTCAAATAGGTCATCAATCATCAATTAGGGGAAATTTTGTTTGATCTTTACCTGGTACAAGTGATGATAATCAATACAAATCAACAATCACTTGTACTCCTTTTCCATGGACAACATCAGTGTCACCTAGGGGGACACACTAGGTCTGATAAATCCTTTATCTTGATGGTTTTCCAATTACATCCTCACCAATCTAATTGTGATGGGGGCAATTTGACATTCCATAGAAGATATTTGTCTGTTATGGGTTGAAATTTAATCTATATATAAAACTCCCACCTTAGTCATATTCCAAAAACATCTTCAGTAAAAAAATCCATATAATCATGGACTGTCATTAGAATCCATATGATTGAAGATCCCAATGAATAAAAGGATAAAATCACTATCTTATGGGTTATAGAATTAAAATTCTTTCTCACAAGTCCCACTCACTCAGTCATAAGATCCCTCTCTCCCCTAAGGGATAATTTCACCCCATATATACGAAGGCATCTAAATCTTCAATGATGATAGAATATCTAGAAATTCACTTTATATAACCTATCCCAACCCAATATGACTTCATTAGGATTCATTACAACGAACAAGAATTCCCATCATAAATTATCTCCATTGAGTGCCAACTCAAACAACCAACTAATGTGCGATATATAATAATTTCCCTATATTGGAACCGTTATGCATAGATGACTGGACAAACACACAACATGAAGCTCTGTCTCTCCCAAAAGTGATATGTAGATAAAGGAATGAATTTTTATTTATGTAAAAAAGTACTAGTTATATACTATAGAATACACAAATCATGCCTCAAATCAACTCAATATATACTTGACCATATCCCTTTATAACCTGCAACTGCCCACACCCTTGACTGCCAACCTTTGAAGCCTAGCGATGGCCACATGGTTGTGCCAGTGGGAGTATTTCATTGAATCATCACCCACCTACAGCTCTTCCCTCTAGATCTAAACCTACTCCTATATCATCACCTCCTCCTTAGGGGATTCCCGGACCATTCTTGGGAGATCATTGATCATGAAGATTCTTCATCCATAGAGGTCATTCCATCGACTGTCCACCAATTTTCTACCATTAATAGCATAGAATGTTATAAAATCATGAACCACATGATATCTCCTATTACAAGAATAAACTCACCCCACTCCAAGATGACTAGATTCTCTTTTTGAACACTATACTATATATACACATGTATAGGTTCGGACATGAGTGGGTGTCCTGTGATGACACCCCAATTACTAATGCATGTTATCTGCAAAAGATAACTCAACCGCACGATGTCTACTATCATATCCAACTGCTCGGAATCACTCTGATAGAAATTTACCCATCACCAACTCTCACCCCAACACTCCAATATATATGGGAATGTATAAGGAGACCATGTAAGCTTGAATGTCATTACTAAGGCTTGTATCAAACATTCATCCCTTGAAGTATCCATCCCGCGCTATTTCAAGAGGATATCATGTGAATTTTAGAAACCTCTATGAATACTCAAAAACTAATATTTCACCATGATACATCTCATGAAGCTCCAAGATCTACAAAAATAATAAGATCAAAGGGTAATACTCATCACAGAATAGATGTTGAATGTATGACCCTGAGCGTGTCATCTCATCATGGGTCTGAGAAATAAGACCCCACCAGTGACCTGTTGTTATATAAATAATATTGGTCACAAGTGAAACCATCCAATAATTCATAGTATTAACATTCTAAAAACCATTGACCACTTCCTTGATCCATTCTTCTAATTCCACTCTATCATGACCCAACCAATCAGGGCCCAACCTAGGCTGGCAGTAATCTAAGCGCGTACCCTAAGCTTCCATCCAATAGATCAGGGGTTTATGAAAAGTGTTGAGTCAGTATATAACTGAAAATAAAGGACTTATAATAAATTAAATCTATGCATGCACATAACCTACTCCATGAAATAGTTCAGAGATATAATAAAATACTAAAACAACTAGAGTGTAATTAATGAATGTAACAACCACTCGAAAATATATAAAAATGTAGTATGGTAATCTGAAACACATTCATGAATATCCCATGAAGGGGTGAGTATAAAAATACCAAGTAGTAAACACCAAAAACCAAGAGGAAAGTAACAGAATAATTCATCCACATCTACCCATAATGATAAAGGGTAAAGGAACCCGTCATCAAATACGCTCAAAAAAGAAACCCAAGTGAAGAGTGAAATGCGATGTCAAGTTTCTCAATCTTATAAGAATGATGAGTCTTCTTATAGTTAAAATGTCATTTCTTTAATGCCCAAAATCATGCAAAACATCATAATATTTAGAGTTACGGTCCTTCTCCTTGCTACTACGGTTCACATTTGAGGGAGCATTATCTCCAATGGATGACCTTATACCCATCATAACTTAATGACATGGAACTATAACTCCCTATATAGAGGAATCATACCATATATAGTGTGTAATAATATTTACTCTACTTAATTAATGAGTGTGGGGGCTTTCTCCATGGGGAAATAGGGGATTACTGACCCTGGTGTCTCTCTGATGACCAAAATCGATCATTTTCATCGGCCAAGCATTGCTAGATGAAGTGTCTCACTCATAAAACCTCATTTCATGTCTATTATAAAAAACAAAGGCTACTATTGTGTCTCAGGTTTAAAACTACTCAATAAAGAATAATCAAATTCCAAAATCCTAGTTCTGAAAAATGACATACATGGGGTAGAATCTTATTAGAAAAGTACATGAAATGTAAATAGGATCACATGTCTTGTGACTCCACCCAAAATCCTAGGCTTGTCTTTCCCAAAAACAAACATGGAAAACCATGTCTCACAACATGAAGTAAACATATGTTCACATAGTGTGTATGTTTACCCAAGATCCCAGGAATTTAACCTCATCACAGGGCTCAGAAAGTCATCCAGTTCAACACAGTGTGTCTGTTAAGGTACATGGTGTGTCTATTCACCCAGGGTCATGGGAATGTACTTGAGGAACATATCATGGCTAATTAGTTATTTTGATAGTATGTGTGGCACTTTACACATGGCTTGTTATATTTAACTCAATCCAAAACCCTAGCTTCTATGAGAACTTGAGGTACACTATGTGTGTTTATCTGGGTAACATAGCATGTATTCATGTTTTTCACAAAAAGTGACCCTAGCCTTCAAGAATATACCAGATCTAGGATTTATAACACCTCAATAACCCTTTAACTCACCCTAAATAGCCTAATTCAAAGAGGGAGGTCTCTAATTATTGATTTCCATCCTCTGATGGTAGCAAATTGGATCTCTGATCTCTCGATCCAAATTTGTTGCGCCTCTCGTCACATTTTAGGGGTCCCAATCCATGGTTCCATCATCCACATCTCATAACACATCTCTATCCATATGTATAAACAATGTGCCTATATTTTTCACAAATTCATCATGACTCCAAATGATTTATCATGCTTTCATCCATCCTAACAATGTTGAATCATGACCCCATTGGATAATAATGAAGAACATAAAGAAAAATGGTTGGAAGAGACACGAGAATGAGGTATGATCATCATTGGATGATGTGATCTTATCCATAAATAATAAATTTTAGAAACCAAGGGGTGTAAAATTAGATGCACCCACTATAAATAAATCGGTTTTAAATCTGGGCTCATGTAAAAAACATGAATGGCAGAAAATAAGCAGATATGAAATCCATGTTTGAAAAAATAAAATCAAAGGGTCTAAATCCATAAAACAATGGAACCTACCTCAAGAAATTATGGAAAATTGGTGAAGAACATTTCTTCTAGTGATGATGATGTATATCCTTCTATGTTCGCCATTCATCTCACGATTCTCCTCAATCGCTGTCATTGATCCACATTCATGGGTCATTAACACCAACATAGCTCTCCTCTTGCTTCTATCGAATCACTCAGGGTTGTTCAGATAACCCTATAGATTCATAAGGATGTTTTATTTATATATCTATATTATTTTTTAGTACATTTAATTAAATTAAATAAATAATTTGTTTATTTACATAATGCACTCACCAACAACTAGCTTTTATAGAACAATTGATGCCAACATACATTATGTTTCACCTAGGGTAAACCCCACAATCAATAAACAAACATTGTCTCATACTTCCCATCTGGTGACCTAATCAATTGAAAAAACATTTATTTCTAAAATATTTCTCTGTGTGCAGTAATATAAATTAATATTTTTAGTATATTAATTCCAGGGTTCTAAGACTCCAAAAACATAGTGATAACTCTCAGAAAAAATCTAGATATATATATATATATATATTCAAGGGATAAAATAATATTAAATGGAGTTGTTACCAAATTATTTTATTTAAGATCATTTAAATAAGTATTTATTTATTTATTTAATAAATAATAGTTAAAATAAGTGCATATCATGAGATATATTATTATTATTATTAATATTTGAAAATGAGCATTACTTAGCTTAAATATATTGATAAAGGATTATGTATAATTTTATATCATTGATCCTAAGAATGTGAATAAAAGTATATCACATTTCTAAATAAGAAAATTATTGTGGACAATTATAGACTCTAGAATTCTCCCATGAATGTATAGAATACTCCTACCATCATCCCTCTCAAGAACGTTTAGAGGATATGATAACATAATTTTGTGATCAAGAATGAATGGAAGGAATAATTTTTCTCTACCATCACTCATACATTCAAGAATGTTGTCTATTGATTTTTGGGGAATATGTATTATACCTAAAGGAATACTCATTTAGATTCTCCACCACAATGACAATGTATAAAGAGTGAAATTGTAAAAAAATGTCATGTTTTAGGTAATTATTACTATTAATTAATTATATAATTCAATGTGAAATATCATATCTAGTAGATTATTAGTATCATTCATCTTTTTCTTTAGACTTTATCTCCTATAATGGAAAAAATAGTTACGCACCCAATACTACTTTTGTACCCCATAACCTTTAGTTAAATTAAAAATCCTTCCCTCTAACCTAAGAACATTGAATATATTCCCATGGAAGTTAGAAGAAAACAACAATTTAATGGGAAGGTAAAATTGTATATAAGACTCAGGGTACTGGGGGCCTATCCCATTAGGGGATAGGGGAAGGGTTATTATGTCCTGACCTCACCCATCAGGGACCACTTATCCAATATTGAGATGTGGTTAACACCTCAAGACCTCATAAAATAGGCTAGGGGTGGGAAAAAGAATAGTCAAGTCATATACTGAATTGGGGGACCATATCCTAATATACTTCTATGCATACACACAACTATCTCCATGAAAAAGTGTAGAGGAATAATAAAAGACTGCAATATATCAAGTAAAACCATAAATTAAATAACCTCTAGGGAATACAACAGAGTATGAAAATATAAATCCAAAGAATAATTGGTAAAAATACACACCGAAACTGAAATGAGGTCCGAACCTAAAAAAAACTAGAAAAGGAGAATGATGAAGAGAGACTAGCTCCCAGTTTGCACGCCTGACCATCGACAGTGATCAATGCACCCCGGTACCACTATGATCCATTGAATTTACTGGTGATTATATTTTCATCTACATAAGACATGGAAAATGCAGGAAAATCCCATACATGGGTGAGTATATAAATATATAGTATGATGCCCCAAAAACAAAAAAGGGAGAGATATAAAGATACAACAGTTAACTAAACCAAAATATATATATATGCTCATCAATAATCCTTATATTATGTTAAAATTTATCTTTATATACATATCCCAATAGATAATGATGACTCTTACAATAATTAAAAAATTCAATCTCTGATTCCCAGCATCATGCGTAATCGAACAACAATCCATGTTGAGTACCCACACCTTCGAAATATGCTACATAGCCAAGGACGAATAATTTATATCCTTTCATATCTCATGACCTCGCAAGAATCTATGTTGAGGACCCACACCTTGCTACCGTGATCCACATATGAGGGGGAACAATATTCCTTGGAGGACCTGATGCACACTGGATCTTGAAGATGGGGGGTTACACCTTGTGGATAGAGGACTTGACACTAATATATAATGGGGGGTTTCTAACCGTACGTATATAAAGAGTATGGCGGACCCACACCCTGATGTAATTGGGGGTATCCAACCCCAATGTATCTCTAATAAACTGACCTTCTAACTGATATAATCCACGTTTCATTGGAAGAATCATATTTCTTGAAACACCTCAAATTGTATCTTATAAGCCTATACAAAGGATACCATTGCATCCCATATAAAAAACCATTGAGGATAGTCTACTCATGGGAAAAAACATGAGTCCCAAATAAAAATAATATACAATATATGGAATATTCTTAGGGGTACATGGCTTGTACGTAAGTTTACACTGTGTGTAATGGACAACTAGTTGTGTTCTATTATACACATAGTTTTGGTCAACATGTGGGACAACACAGTGTGTATAGGTTGTGAAAGCCATTTCTTATCCACTTGGGGACTACCGATGTCCTTCTAACCCATGCCCTTGTTCATACTTCATTTCAAGGTATCCTGGTCGTGTCTGAGTACATATTCATGCCCATTTACTCTATATGAACCCATGTTATTAGTCGTTTTCATGCCCATCTACCCTTAGGGTACACATTAATCCACCATCACTAGGTGACACAATTTTTATAGATCATACATGGCATGTGATACTTATCTTCACAGAAATTGTTGTTGTTGCTTCCAAAAGACTAAATGTCATGTGTTTATAAACTACATGCCGTGTGAGACTATATTTTATAGAAATTGAGGTAAGATTCACACATATTGACCACACTATAGTCACTAATATTTCCAAAACAAATCGTGTCATAGAATTTATATCTATGGACAATCATGCCCGATCTGTCATCAGTGGCTGGATTCCAGCCACTTGAACCCCATGCGGCTCATTCAAATCACATATCCCTTATCCTATGGAATAATCTCAAATATCCATCCTTTGAACCATGTATATATCACCAAAAACCAAATTTCACCATGACCCCCCTGAAAAAAATCTCAACATCGTGCATGCTTTCTCAAGTAATCCAGGTGTTTGATCATGCTCGAATCTAACCCGAAAATGTCCAACCATGACCCTAGGGACTAATATCAAAGACCATGGAGAATGGTGGGGGAAATAAACAAGATCGATGTGAATCCATCATTTTCTTATGTGGTCTTAGCCAATGATCACACAATAGTGGAATCCATGAGTGATAATATGGTTGAATAAGGAATTATTGGATAAAGAGTACCAAATTATAGTAGGAATCATGTGAAGGATATAAGTCACAGATAGAATAAATAAAATATAAATATTCATTATTATAAATTTAATTAGGGTGAAAAACAAAAATAATGGGCCCTACCTATTTTTATGGATCAATCATTAGTGATGAATGCATCCCATAGTGATAAAGATGATGTTGTCACTGCATTTTTTCCCCATATAACAATTCACCTTGATCCATCCATTTTTTATCATCAATCCACTAATGAAAATGAGGAATGCTCTCTATTTCCCTAATTCTCCAAGAGTTCTGCAACTAACCCTAGAAGAATATCATAACAATGCATTTATATAGGGACACTAGGTTTGGGGATATTAAAAAAATATATTTAATTAATTGATTAATTCACTTAGAGCACTCTCAAATGGATTCCTCAACTGAAGGTCCATCACTGACAAACTTTATGACATACCTAGGGTAAAAATTGCATTTTAGAATCAACCATAGCCTTGAATGTCTCATCTGAGGTCCTAAACAATGGGAAAACCAACTATACTAAAATTATATTTGTGCAAGATATTATAAATTTACTATTTTTAGTATATCAATACATAGCCTCTCCATGCACTAGAATCTTGCACTGACTCAACACTTGACTTTGAAAACATTCTAAATTATTTCATGGAAATAATAGAGTAATTACATATACAGTAGACACATTCAAAACATATCCCATTCAATCCATTAAATCAATATCCGTTATACTTTTTTAAAAATCTTATATTAGTAAAATATAAAAAGATCAACATGTTAAACCACTCAAAATAATTAATGTGCTCTATTCAAAATAATAAATATTCTTATTATTTCATAAATAATTTCTGCATCACTTCTAACATACTCACTATCTATTTAAATATTAGTCTTGTTTATGATAATAATTATAGATATAATGATAAACATGATAAACACAAGAAAGTAACAAAATTATTTTACATAATAATGAATAAAAATGTTTAACCCAACATGAAATTATATCCATGACTAGTATGCTCAATTATATGTTCAAAAAAACCTATAATCACCTAACATAGACTAATATATTGGATAGAGTATTAATATTTTCCATGAATATAATGAAACATGTTATAATCCAAACATACCGGTGTTACTACAAATGAAACCTCATCTGTAACATATTTATCCTTCATAATATAAGAGGGGAAACCAACAAAAAATATTCAATACATTCCCAACCACATAAAACATGGTATGTATTTTCTAATCGTAATACTAACTAGTGAATACTAGTGGTTGTGATTAAGTTAACATGGGAAATTCAAAACGTATAACAAGAGGTATAAGGTTGTGAAGGTTAACAAATTACAATTATATAGGTTTAATGTATCACATTATTATCCATAACACACTTCAATATTTAAAATTGACACATGATATGAATAATTTTTTTATTTAAGTTACTTAGTATTAAAAGATTAATGATGGGTTTCATTTAAAACATGTTTTGGTGAGCATTTAAAAGAATAAATAAAGGAGGGATTAAATCCAAATTGAAAATAATTTTTAAAATGAAAAAACATTAAAAAAATTATAAATTTTTTGATCATATATAACTATTTGGTAAATCCTTTTTTTACATAATTATACGCTTTGGAGAAAATCTAATACCAATGATCTTTATATGAAAAATAAATTCCTCTCATTGGATCAACCCATGCACTACATTACTATTCGAGACCATAAACAATGTTTTAGTGTGATTCATTGGCTTATAGATCATTTAGGTTTAAGTATGAACAAGTTATTTACATTATATAAATAAATTCATATTCAAATTAATATAATTGTTTCATACTATGGTGAACTGTGGAGAGTTTTAGTCAAGGAAAAATTCAAAACCTACAAATTTCTTCAATGTAATTTTCCATTGATGACACACCAAGGATTCCATTTAATCCCATTATTAATATCAAGGAAATTATCCAACCAATTAAAATAATATGTTTAAGATAAATTAATTAATCATTGTTTACCCAACTCACATATTACAACAAGGATCAAGACTTGTAAGAGAACAGTAAATAAAAAAAGGATTTGTAATTATCTCTTTCAAAACTAGAGGGAACGAAATTTCATTACATAATGTAAAAATAACTACTTTTAAAACTTTTAATGATTACAAATATTGTTAAAACCCATTAATTCGTATCTTTAAAATATAAATATAATTCTTTTTAATTTTAACGAATTTAAAGCAAACTTGTCGTATGCCTAGACCAAGAATCACTTTGTTAGTCGAGTCCACAAACCAATATCAATTACTATATTTTCAATATCCAATCATATACAAAAAGAAAATATGATTTATTGAAGAAAAATTCACCATGAAATAAACCCAATTACATAATTTTCATAAACAAATGATAACAAAGTCTATGTGAAAAACAAGGTGATCAAATGAAAAAATAGAACCAAAAACATGATAACTTAAATCCCTAAAAGACACTAACAAAATATCACCAAGATCCACCCTCAGATATATAAGTACCTAAATTTAATAATAACTTAATTTCATTTAATCAAAATGGATATGGGAGATGATAACTATACCCACACAAGCCTTCTTGAAACAAGAGGAATGAACACATTAAGTGTCACACCTGGTTTTTCATGTCATTGTTTTGATCCGGTTCATTTGAAATCCTGATACTTTTTGTGGGTATTAGGTGAGACAAATTTTGAGTTTTTATGTTTAATCTATATATAATCACCCTAATTTGGGTTCCCCATTTATTTTTTAGGAGTTTTTGGAGAAAGGGTGGTTATTTCATGATTTTGGCCAACCGTGAGCCCATTGGCAGTTTAAAAAAACCAAATTTGTTTTTTTTAATAACTCCTTTTTTTAAACTTTTTTCATTTATTCCACTTCCTACATGGCCTCCACTTACTTAATAATACTACCATATCCTTTTTTATCCCTTAGAAATTCAAAAACATGGTGAATTGGTGTTACTTATTTAGTTAATGGTCCATCCCATGCACCCATTTCTAGTTTTAAAACTAATAATTTGTTTCTCTTATATCTAATTAAATATTTAATATATTTCGGTTATTCTACCTCCCACTCAAAGCCCATATCCCTATACTCACCCCAATTATATATGTTCCCTATTTGGAGCTCATATGAGTCACGTATTAGGGCGAAAGTTCTCATGTTTCCTCAAATCTTCCATAATTGATAAGGTAAATTATATAATACATAACTCATTCAATTCGTGATATTTTTCTCAAAAATCTTTTTTCCCTAGTTATTCCTAAACATAGGAGCATCTCCAAGAATTTTCAAGCCATTACCATTTCTCTATGGGTGCAGATCCTATGGAATACGAATAGTTTTCTTGTTGAAAAGGTGAGATTCTTTCTCCTTTGTCCGCCCTCTTATTCCTCCTTTAATTATTTTTTTATAATATGACCTAGTCATGATAAACCTATGGTTCTTTTATCCCATGATTTTTTATGGGGTTTTTGTTCTTTCAGGTCTGGTAGTCATAGTTTTAGGGTTTATAAACCCGCGACCGGTGTTTTTCATGTGTGCATTTCCATTACGCCAAGGATTTGAGGTAGGATATCCCTATAACATGCCTTTATCATTCAAGTTTCATCATTTTAATATTTTCCTCAATTGATATATATGTTTATAATTGTTTTCAAGCCTTATTATGATTTTCTTGGTGTGCAATATAGTTGTTTAATCCTTGTTTTGTGAATGGTATTGTTGTTTTGTCATGTAAGTGCACACGAAGTGTTTGTTTAGATGTTCCATTATCTTTAACACTTAGTTTGTGAGGTTGAGAACCTATTTTATGGTATTTTTAGCATGTTTCAGAATCTTGAATAAAATATGTCATGCAATTGGGGTTTTATTCCGTTTTTATCTTCTTAAAATAAATTATTTTGTTTAAAAGTGCATGTTATGTGTCCGGTAAATTTCCCGATTGGATTTTATGTGTTATGTGTGATTTAAAAATTATTTGTTTGGATTTATAAATGTATTATAATAATGAAAAATCATATTTTTTGGTCCTTATATGGCTTTCCAATTTGTATTTGGTTTTACAAAAAAATTGGTTTTGGTTTACAACATATTTTGGTCAGAGCTACCGGAAAATGGACCGTTACACATCTTTATAGAAATGGTTCTGTTTTGTATATGTAACCTAAGTATTATAAGAGATTTATGAATTTGTTTTTTTGCTATAAATTTTTTTATACACATCCTTAATAAAATTTAAATTCATACCTCTATCAAATGTTAGTTTTTAGAAATCCTTAATGTCCCGTTTGGCATTTATTTCTAAAAATGGTTTCCATCTGTATTTTATGTTCTATATTTTGGGCCCATTTTATGGTCCATGAAATTGATTTTTCAATTGGTTTTGGGGCTTCCAAATAGGGTATGATATGTTATTTATGTGATTGTGGCCTTTAAATATCATTTTCGAATGGATTTTATGTGCAAGGCCTCTTTATTCTTCTAGAGATTGTTTTGCAAAACGTTTTAGTTGTTTATTGATTCGTGAAAGAAATGTGAAGCCTGTTTGTGGGTTTTTTGTGTAATTATTGTTTGGTAATGGACTTTTTATGGGAAAAATATATTTGATAATATGTTTAACAAGATTTATCACTAAAGGGGATCATGGGTATCTAGGTGGGCAGACGTGTACTAGTATGTTAGTTATTCTGTGGGATTTGACCCATGTTCCACGTAGAAAGTTTGACGATGACAACACTAACTAAACTATGATGCCGATGATGTTGGGGGACCACTAGGTTATGGGTATCCTTATTTATATTGTCTCATTTATAGGATAATGGATATTTATTATTGTTACTTTCATGAAGATACTATAAGGCCCCAGCATTAAACCTTACATAATCTTGAGTTATCACAAGATTACACGTTGAGGATCTTTTCAGGTTTAGAGTTTTAGAGAATTAGATTTTAAAACATGCATTACAACCCACATTTAAACAAAGTGGTTACAATAAAAGATAGTATTCTTTTTCCCATCAACGGAAACATATTGAAAATAAAACATGGATTCTTTATTGACACTTCCTTGACACTATCTTCTTATCATGTACCTTTCCCGTGACCTATGAAAAAAATTTCAAAAACTTGGGATGAGAAAAAAAACTCAGTATGGGTTATAAAAAGAAACATGGAAAGGAAACATGAGTTCATATATACATAAGAATGAAATCATAATTTACCCATAAAACATAGGCACTTTAACATACCTCATAAAATCATGAATAAATCATATAAATCATAAGACATAAAGGTAACTTGAGGCATTCATAACATTCTTACGTAGGGAGTAACCCTCTTGGTTACGTTTGGAATACCCATCACAGTATATTCCCTAAAATCTCTTCGGATAAACCTTAAAGTTTCACTCCTTCGCATTACCCAATGCATTGGAGAGCTATAACGGGCTCACCCGCCCTTAGTTTATCACGGAACCACCCGTCTTCATAAATATGCACAAGAACCATAACATAATTCATATCACATAAAACATGAAAAAAGGAAACATAACATTTCCACATTTCAATCACGAGATATCAATACAACACATTGATATAATAAAAACATTATGAAAACCATTTTCAATACCAATGTAAAACATGGTATTTATTTTTCATTTAAAAAAAGGGTATGGCTTATAGAGGAAGTCGAAACTCAAATAATGGTCACGGTGGCGGAGAAGTCGTTGTCGCCGCATACGTATGACAAGAAAAACATTCCCTTTTGTCGTTTAGTAAAACTCTTCGTATAAAAAATATTCCTTTTTAATAAGCGTAAAAGTCAAAGGGGTTTATACACTGTATAAAAGAAGGTTGTGTATAAAATAAAATATGCCTCAATGAAAGGAGATTGAGACGAAGTCCCATACCTCGTATCCGACTTGACCCGACCATTCATTAATATCCTGAATAATAAACATGAGATAATATCTACTTGCTTAAGAACCATTTTCAAGTTAATTATTCCTTTTATACCATGTTATGAACATCATGTAATCATTTATGTTAATAATGTTCATTTTGTCGGTATTTGGTTCTTAAGTCAAAAATAGACTTCTTACACCTACATGTTGTTAATTTGGTCAAAGGTTCGTTATATCCCGAATGATATTAATGACTTGGATAACATATTTATCATATATATTCAGAATATACATGTATTTATAATATTACATCACATTTAGAGGTAAGAAATGAAATGCACCGTTCATGGAGACGGTAAGCCGTACGTACGCATGAACGCTACTTCCATTTCTATTTCATATATTCTGGAATGGAATCATAATGATATAAGAGTATATTATAATTACATTATAATAAAATATATAATATCATTAACTTTATACTTTACACATCCCACATATGGTATTAACGAATCAAATCACTTTCAGGGGGTGGTAGTCCGCACTTCCTAAAATGAAGATATTTTGTTTACCCAAAATGGAAACAATAGTGGTATGACATAAATGAAAAATACATAAGCTTAAGGAAAGAATAAACATATAATATATCATATATAAAAATAGTGACATCATAATGGCCACCTTTGAAGGTGTTAAATGGGTATTGAACAATCATCGTTTCGGGAGGCAGAATTTCGCCATCCACGGAAACCGTATGTTCTTTAACCATTTGATGTAGTTGTGTAAGAGTGTAGCTCGAATAAATCTTATAACAAAATCCTAGTATATTTAAGATACTTTTGTTGTTACAAAAGAAGTAAATAAAAAGAGTTTAGGGGGTTCGAGAAGCAAAATAAAACAAATGAACATGAGAGAATGAATTACCTTTAAAAGTGTAACTCCTTTTGATTTGAGCCTAAAGGTTTCCTTTGAAAGGATTCTGCCCAAAGGGAATCCTCTAGGATGAGGAGAGAGATGTGGAGAGAGTAAATGGGCAGGGTATGGCCGAGCCAAAGGCTTGAGGAGTGTGTGAAATGAGGTAGAGGTGGGGGCCTTTTATAAGAGGATAGGAGGGGCACTTTTGGAAATCATGAAGCTATTATTTTCTTTTCAAAAGTGTTTCGAATTTCTAAGGTCCCACATTGATATATTTCGAAGATAAGATGATAAGGCTTCTAAATATTCCCATACAATAGTTTTTGGACAAGTGTAGGTCTTAGATATTACATTATCTTTCCATTTTATTTAAATCGTTAAATAATGAGGTCATCGCTGCATCATCATGATGTCATAAATAATTTAATTTATTTAATGTCTAAAAATTATAAAAAAAATAATATTATGTAGGAAATATTTTATATTTCTAATGAATATTTATAGTCAAAATTTGGACTTGTATAACCCCATTTAAAAATTGTTTTAGTAAAACAATTTATGTTAGTGTCATTTTCACCTTTATTTAAAAAAAGGCATTAAAGTCATTATCTCACCCAAGTGGCTCCATGGGGTCCCCTAAATCGACCCATGGGTTGTCTTGGTCGGTCATGACTCACCCAATAGGTGTAGGACAAGTGCTATGGTGTTTTCACATTTTTATAATATCATTTTCACCTTAAATTACACTAATTACCTCTAATCGCGATTAATGAAAAAAAGTTACTATTCACCAAAAAATTATTTTCATCCCATTGAACCACATTTTATATACTAATGATAACCATGTATGTCAGATTTTCAAAATTCAATACACATTAGTGGTAAACTTTCATTTAAATGAAAAATCAGTTTGCTTGATTACCACTTTGTGGTTTAACTATTCATCAAAAATTGGAGTTTTTCAGAAAATTACCAAAAATTCACTATAAGCTATATTCGATATTACGAATTCAAAAATGTAGTCTATTTTAAAAAATTCAAAACATATAATTCACATTAATTAATTTAATAATTAATTCCCGCTATCATGACAAATAGCGTGTTTTTATGAAACAATAAGTATCAAAAGATTGATACTAGTTTATGTCCGATTTCAAAGTGAAATTAATTCCAACGACCACTATTGGATTTAATGGTAAAAATATTTTCTAATTTCACTTTAAAACCAATTCAAAAGATTATCTAATCATATAAATAAATTATATTAAAAAGTGGTTTTGAATTAAAATAAAACATTTTACACTATTCATTAAAAAAATGAACTTTATCAGAAAGATACCAAAAATTTGCACAAAGTTAATTTTGATGTCCCGATTCTAAAGAAGAGTTATATTTGGTCCAAAAGAATGTAAAAGAGTGATCAAAACTATATTTAATGACGGTTCGCCATCAAAAGGTGATAAATGTACCTTTTAGTGAATATTAATGTATTTATGTATAAAATTGAATTCCTTTCTTATTTTAAGCCTTTATCCTTTATTGGATAAATGTAAAAAACATATATAATCATATTTTAGTTATTTCTATCCATTCTCGCCAATACAATGGCTACATGTTAACTACCATTTAAAATAATATTATTATATTACTAGTGTGCAACGTAAGTTTTCAAAAGAGCTCATCGTTGCGTATCGGGTACGCTATCGAACATAGAAACCCCTTTAAAATAAAACTAATATTTAATTAAAAAAATATTAATAAATATGAATATGTCTTATTCTTTATTTACCTGGGATGTTACATCCTTCCCCCGTTTTGGGAATTGCGTCCTCGCAATTTTATTCACTTATCGAATAAGTGGGGGTATTTATCTCTCATAGCATTTTCAGATTCCCATGTTGCCTCTTCAACCATATGGTTTTTTCATAAAACCTTTACCTGATGAATCACCTTATTCCGTAACACTTGCTCCCTGTGATCAAGAATCCGAACCGGTTGTTCCTCATAAGATTGATTCTCTTCCAGCTGAACTACCTTTGGACTCAAAACATGAGATGGATCTGGCATGTACTTTCTCAACATTGAAACATGAAAAACATTGTGTACCTGAGATAAACTCGGTGGTAAAGACACTCGGTATGCAACTGATCCAACTCTCTCCAGAATTTCGTATGGTCCAATGAACCTTGGACTTAGATTTCCTTTCTTACCAAATCGCATAACACTTTTCCATGGAGAAACATTGAGAAAAACATGATCACCTACCTCAAAAGAGAGATCCTTCCTCCTGTTGTCCGCATAACTTTTCTGCCTGCTCTGAGCTGTTCTCATGTGTTTCTGAATCAACTGAACTTTTTCTGCCATCTCTTCTACCAACTCTGGTCCCATCAGCTTCCTTTCCCCTACTTCATCCCAAAAAGCTCTAGTTCGACACCGTTTGCCATATAACGCCTCAAATGGTGCCAACTGTATATTGGAATGAAAACTGTTATTATATTAAAACTCAACCAAAGAAAGATGTTGGTCCCAACTTCCCTGATAATCCATCGAACAAGCACGTAGCATATCCTCCAAGGTCTGAATTGTTCGTTCTGACTGCCCATCTGATTGAGGATGAAAAGCTGTACTAAAATTTAATTCAGTTCCCAAAGACTTTTGAAGGCCTTTCCAAAAGTCAGCAGTGAACCTGGGATCACGATCAAGCACAATGGAGAGGGGAACTCCATGCAACTTGAATATCTCTTTAAGATACAAACGGGGAAGTTGATCTAGGGAAAAAGTATCTCGTATTGCAAGGAAATGAGCAGATTTAGTCAAGTGATCAATAATAACCCAGATTGCATTATTACCTCGAGATGTGTTCGGTAATCCCACAACAAAGTCCATGGATATATTTTCCCATTTCCACTCTGGTACTGGTAAAGGTTGAAGCATCCCTTTCGGTAACTGCCTCTCTGCTTTAAACTGCTGACAAGTCAAACACTTTATAGTAAAATCAGCAATATCTCTTTTCATTCCTTCCCACCAGTAATACTCTCGATGTTCTCTGTACATTTTAGTACTGCCAGGATGAACTGAAAACGGAGAACTATGAGCTTCACATAATCACTCCCTCTTCAACTGTGAATCACAAAGTACACACAATCTCTTCCCAAATCTCAAAACAAAATCATTATCAATGTTGAATTCAGGCAACATACCTTTCTGAACCAGCTCTACCTTTTTCTGCAACTCACTGTCTTGCTTCTGTGCTTGCTTGATTCTGTCTGATAGAGAATATTTTACTGATACATGAAATAAAACAGAAGAACTTCCTGCACCAACAACTTCTATGCCAAAGTTCATCAAATCCTTAACCAAAGGATCACATTCCAAATGCAACATTGCTAATGAAGCATTACTTTTTCGACTCAAAGCATCATCCACTTTATTTGCTTTTCCCGGATGGTAGTGAATCGTACAATCATAATCCTTGATTAATTCTAGCCATCTCCTTTTTCTCATGTTCAATTCTTTCTGAGTGAATATATACTTTAAACTTTTGTGATCGGTATATATTTCACACTTTACTCCATACAAATGATGCCTCCAAATTTTCAAAGCAAAAACAACAGCAGCTAATTCCAAATCATGTGTTGGGTAATTTACCTCATGTGTTTTCAATTGTCGTGAAACATAAGCAATTACCTGATCATTCTTCATTAGGATGCAACCAAGTCCTTTCAATGAAGCATCGCTGTAGATGACAAACTCACCATTTCTGGAAGGTAGTACCAAAACTGGAGCATTCACCAATCTTCTTTTCAATTCCTGATACCACTTCATTTGATGGCCCAACATCTACTGAAGTAGTTGCAAAGGATTTCACCACCCCTTTCTGCTTGTAGTCTAACTGCTTCCCATCACTCAAGCTCTTTGTTGGACACTCATTTGCATAGTGACCCATCTCATTGCACTTAAAACATTTCACTAACTGTAAATCAAATTTGGTCTTACCATCACCCTGATCTTTTCCAATGCAATCACGAGCCTTATGTCCCATCTTACCACATCGGTGACACTTTCTAGAATTCAGAAGACATTCCCCAGCATGCCTTTTACCACAATTATCACAAACTGGAAACTTAGTTTTCTTACCATCAGACTTTTTTGAAGAATTCTTTCCTTTCTCCTGCTACCTCGGTCTCTTCTTTTGCTGGTTGTTGTAGAACACTTGATCATCGGAAAACTCCATTTCTACCTTTTCAGCACATCAAACAAGCTTTTCATAACTTTTGAACTCTCGAGAAGCTAAATCCCTTCAATATTTTAGCTTTAATCCTGATTAAAAACGATTGATTTTACTATCAAGGTCTCGGATAAAATTTGGAGCATACCTTGCCAATCGAGTGAACCTTTCTTCATAGGCATCCACTGAGTCTTCCTCTTGCCTCAATTCCAAGAATTGTTTTTCCATCCAAAGTCAAACAACCTTAGGAAAATACTTCTCAAGAAACATACCGTTGAATTCATCCCAGTCGAGAGCATCAATCTCATCAGCATCCCCGATGTTTTTAACCATTGACCACCACTGATCTGCTTCACCCTCCAAACGGTAAATAGAAAGACTAACCTTTTGATTGTATGAACACCCCATGACATCGAAAATCTTCTCTAGTGATTTAATCCACCCTTCAGCTAACACAGGGTCAGATGATCCTCTGAATGATGGGGGATGTTGCCTCATGAAATGTTCCACCACTAACATGTTACTTTGCGGTTGATCTGGATGATCTCGTGCATGGATACCACCACCATTTATCGCTTGAGTCAATTGTGCCATTACTGCGACAAACTGTTCAGTTCCAATTCCGACCATCTCAGGATGCTGGTTCGGAAGGTTATTTCCTTCTGTATGCCTTCCCAGCACTGCTTCCCTATTTCCTCTGCGGAAAACCATTATAAACAAACATGTCTTAGATAAAGCAACATGGTAATCTTTAAATGCTATATCATTTCAATTTGACCATAAAAAAATCTTTTGGATAATCATTTCATATAATTCTAACTCCTAAAGTTATCTAAACCGACCTTTGATACCAACTATAAGGCCCCAGCCTTAAACATTACATAATCTTGAGTTATCTCAAGATTACACATTGAGGATCTTTTCAGGTTTAGAGTTTTAGAGAATTAGATCTTAAAACATGCATTACAACCCACATTTAAACAAAGTGGTTACAATAAAAGATAGTTTTCTTTTTCCCATCAACGGAAACATATTGAAAATAAAACATGGATTCTTTCTTGACACTTCCTTGACACTATCATCTTATCATGTACCTTTCCCGTGACCTGTGAAAAACATTTCAAAAACTTGGGATGAGCATAAAAAAATAGTATGGGTTATAAAAATAAACATAGAAAGGAAACATGAGTTCATATATACATAAGAATGAAATCATACTTTACCCATAAAACATAGGCACTTTAACATACCTCATAAAATCATGAATAAATCATAGAAATCATAATACATAAAGGTAACTTGAGGCATTCATAACATTCTTACGTAGGGAGTAACCCTCTTGGTTACATTTGGAATACCAATCACAGTATATTCCCTAAAATCTCTTCGGAGAAACCTTAACGTTTCACTCCTTCGCGTAACCCAATGCATTGGACAGCTATAACGGGCTCACCCGCCCTTAGTTTGTCACGGAACCACCCGTCTTCATAAATATGCCCAAGAACCATAACATAATTCATATCACATAAAACATGCATAAAGGAAACATAACATTTCCACATTTCAATCACGAGATATCAATACAACACATTGATATAATAAAAAAATTATGAAAACCATTTTCAATACCAAAGTAAAACATGGTATTTATTTTTCTTTTAAAAAAAGGGTATGGCTTGTAGAGGAAGCCGAAACTCAAATAATGGTCACGGCGGCGGAGAAGTCATTGATGCCGCATACGTACGACAAGAAAAACATTCCCTTTTGTCGTTTAGTAAAACGCTTCGTATAAAAAAGATTCCTTTTTAATAATCGTAAAAGTCAAAGGGGTTTATACACCGTATAAAAGAAGGTTGTGTATAAAATAAAATATGCCTCAATGAAAGGAGATTGAGACGAAGTCCCATACCTCGTATCCGACTTGACCCGACCGTTATTTAATCTCCTGAATAATAAACATGAGTTAATATTTACTTGCTTAAGAACCTTTTTCAAGTTCATTATTCCTTTTATACCATGTTATGAACATCATGTAATCATTTAAGTTAATAATGTTCATTTTGTCGGTATTTGGTTCTTAAGTCAAAAATAGACTTCTTACACTTACATGTTGTTAATTTGGTCAATGGTTCGTTATATCCAGAATGATATTAATTACATGGATAACATATTTATCATATATATTCATCATATACATGTATTTATAATATTACATCACATTTAGAGGTAAGAAATGAAATTCAACGTTCATGGAGACGGTAAGCCGTACGTACGCATGAACGCTACTTCTATTTCTATTTCGTATTTTCTGGAATGGAATCATAATGATATAAGAGTATATTATAATTACAGTATAATAACATATATAATATCATTAACTTTATCCTTTACACATCCCACATATGGTATTAACGAATCAAATCACTTTCAGGGGGCGGTAGTCCGCACTTCCTAAAATGAAGATATCGTGTTTACCCATAATGGAAAAAATAATGGTATGCCATAAATGAAAAATACAGAAGCTTAAGGAAATAATAAACATATTATATATCATATATAAAAATAGTGACATCATAATGGCCACCTTTGAAGGTGTTAAATGAGTATTGAACAATCATCGTTTCGGGAGGTAGAATTTCGCCATCCACGGAAACCGTATGTTCTTTAACCATTTGATGTAGTTTTGTGAGAGTTTAGCTCGAATAAATCTTATAAAAACATCCTAGTATATTGATGATACTGGTGGTGTTACAAAAGAAGTAAATAAAAATATTTTAGGGGGTTGGAGAAGCAAAATAAAACAAATGAACATGAGAGAATGAATTACCTTTAAAAGTGTAACTCCTTTTGATTTGAGCCTAAAGGCTTCCTTTGAAAGGATTCTGCCCAAAGGGAATCCTCTAGGATGAGGAGAGAGATGTGGAGACAGTAAATGGGCAGGGTATGGCCGAGCCAAAGGCTTGAGGAGTGTGTGAAATGAGGTAGAGGTGGGGGCCTTTTACAAGAGGAGAGGAGGGGCACTTTTGGAAATCATGAAACTATTATTTTATTTTCAAAAGTGTTTCTAATTTCTAAGGTCCCACATTGATATATTTAGAATATTAGATGATAAGGATTCGAAATATTCCCATCCAATAGTTTTTGGACATGTTTAGGTCTTAGATATTACATTATCTTTCCATTTTATTTAAATCGTTTAATAATGAGGTCATCGCTGCATCATCATGATGTCATATATAATTTAATTTATATAATGCCTAAAAATTATAAAAAAAATAATATGATGTAGGAAATAATTTGATCTTTCTAATGAATATTTATAGTCAAAATTTTTACTTGTATAAACCCATTTAAAAATTGTTTTAGTAAAACAATTTATGTTAGTGTCATTTTCACCTTTATTTTAAAAAAGGCATTAAAGTCATTATCTCACCGAAGTGGCTCCATGGGGTCCCCTAAATCGACCCATGGGTTGTCTTGGTCGGCCATGACTCACCCAATAGGTGTAGGAAAAGTTTCATGGTGTTTTCACATTTTTATAATATCATTTTTACCTTAAATTACACTAATTACCTCTAATCGCGATTAATGAAAAAAAGTTACTATTCACCAAAAAATTATTTTCATCCCATTGAACCACATTTTACATACTAATGAAAACCATATATGTCGGATTGTCAAAATTCAATACACATTAGTGGTAAACTTTCATTTAACTGAAAAATCAGTTTGCTTGATTACCACTTAGTGGTTTCACTATTCATCAAAAATTGGAGTTTTTCAGAAAATTACCAAAACTTCACTCTATGCTATATTTGATATTCCGAATTCAAAAATGAAGTCTATTTTACAAAATTCAAAACATATAAGTCACATTAATTAATTTAATAATTAATTCCCACTGTCATGACAAATAGCGTGTTTTTATGAAACAATAATTATCAAAAGATTGATACTAGTTTAAGTCCGATTTCAAAGTGAAATTAATTCCAACGACCACTATTGGATTTAATGGTAAAAATATTTTCTAATTGAACTTTAAAAAAAATTCAAAATATTATCTAATCATATAAATAAATTAGATTAAAAAGGGGTTTTGAATTAAAATACAACATTTTACACTATTCATTAAAAAATGAACTTTATCGGAAAGATACCAAAAATTTGCACAAAGTAAATTTTAATGTCCTGGTTATAAGGAAGAGTTATATTTGGTCTAAAAGAATGTAAAAGAGTGATCAAAACTATATTTATTGACGGTTCTCCATCAAAAGGTGATAAATGAACCTTTTAGTGAATATTAATGTATTTATGTATAAAATTGAATTCCTTTCTTATTTTAAGCCTTTATCCTTTATTGGATAAATGTAAAAACATTTAAAAAAATATATAATCATATTTTAGTTATTTCTATCCATTCCCGCCAATACAATGGCTACATGTTAACTACCATTTATAATAATATTATTATATTACTAGTGTGCAACGTAAGCTTCCAAAGGAACTCATCGTTGCGTATCGGGTACGCTATCGAACATAGAAACCCATTTAAAGTAAAATTAATATTTAATTAAAAAATATATTAATAAATATGAATATGTCTTATTCTTTATTTACCTGGGATGTTACAGATACGATGTACCTTGGGCTCACAACTAACTAGTGCCTAGGGGTGTTCCCGTGCGTTGTGCTCATTGGCTTTTTTGTACTCACAGTCTGCATATGGTGTGTTTGGTTGGTAAATTCAGTAGTGTGTGTTATTTATTTAAATGTTTAAATTCTTTAAATCAGACCTCTTTAAAACTATTTTCATTTAGAGGTTTCACCTCTTTGAAAAATTGTTACTTGCATTTTTGTTTATAAAACATGCAAGTTTTTATCTGATAATTATTATAGCCTGGAATCTCATTTGAAAAAAACACTTTTATATCATGTATTTAAAACATGAAATTGATTTTTATTTTATTTTAAATTAAGGTCATTGGGAATACAATATCGGGCTAACCTACTGAGTTTTAATACTCACGCCTATAGTCGTTTTCTGTTTTTAGCCCTTGTGCAGGTTTCATCTTGAGTTTGATCACCTTGGGTGATGTGTGGTCATTGTGTTGGAGAGTGACCAGAGGTTTCACATGGAGTTTTTTGGTTATTGGGTTTGGTCAAATGATTTTTTGGTTTAGTTCTACTTTCAGTTTCTTGTTTAAATAATGTTTAGTTCAATTTTTATATAAATGTATTTTGGGTTGTCCATTTATTACCACTATTTGTTTGATTGTTTATATGTGGGAGAAATTGTTCCCTTGTGTACTCTATTGATACCCTTGGTGATTTTCACCATCCTGGGAGGATCGGTAATGCCTCTCGAAACTTGTCGCGGGCTGGCTTGGGTGACCGGTTCAGGGTCGACTCGGGCTGGTTCGTGACAAAATGGTATCAGAGAAGGTCAGCTCTTAGAAAACCTTTCTTTTTAGAGTGCCCTTGTTATTTGGGGATGTCAAGGTAGATGGAGTAGGATTTCTGGTACTTTAGGGGTAAGTGCGGGAAGAGTTTTGTCAACTCTTTCTCATTCTAATCCACATGTTTCCATGGGAAGTTCAATTTTATTAGTGTCTTTTCTTCTTCTTGATTGTTTGGTGTTGGGATATGACAAGGGGAGTCAGACTAATGGCCTCCGTGAGCTCACAGGGCATGACAAGCCATCTGGAGCCGGGGTAAGGTCCTAATAAGTCTCTATATGTTGGTGTTGTGTTTGACATGTGGCCGCCAACCATATGGTCATGTCACCCACCGACACTAGTTCCCATTTTTGGGTTTCTCGGACCTTTCATGAATTCTGAATTATTGTTTTGAAAATCCTTGTGTGAGAATTATGGAAAAAAATTTTAAAGGAAGGATTGGATTTGGAATAGTGGAAAAGTGGTTTTCTAAAATTAACTATAATAATGGTTTTGGTAAGGTTTTGTTTTTTTAAAACAAATCTTGGGATGGAAGTGGAAATGTTTTAACAACATTAGATTTTCCCAAATCTAAACATGTTTTTTGTTGAAAAAAATGTTTTGAAAATGTGAATCATTTTAACTTAATTCTGAATATTTATTTTAAATTGGGTGTTTTGTGATGTTGAAAATTGTTTGAATCTAATAAATTAATTTTAGAAATTGGTATTGAGTGGTTGGTGTTTTTCTAGAAAGGGTATTGGTCTCAATGGAAATCAGATTATAAAAATACACCTTGTTGAATTTTAAAAAATTGAAAGGGGTTGTTTAGAGTAGCATGGTTGTTTTAGAAGTTTTTAAAAACAAAAAGTGGTAGTTTTTTTTGGAAAATGGTTTTTGATGATGTTTTTTTTATTTTTTGAAATGTGAAAATGATTTTTGACTTGGTGGTTAGTGTTCCTTTGGAAGGTAAAGTATTTTTGGAATGATGTTGTTTTTTATCATTTGGTGTTTTCATGGGTTCTCAAATGCATGGTTTTATTGCTATCTAGAAGGGTGGCCTATATGAAATGGTGTTTGGGTTCCTTGAGTGGCATGTAAATTTTCGTGTGAGTGAGACTTGATGAAACCCCATTGGTGAATGTGGAAACCCACCAAATAGGTTTGTTTTTCAAAAGTGTTTTGAGCTGAAAAATTGTGTCCTTTGTTTATAAACCAATGGTTATGTGGATAGATTTTTCTATATCTTAGAATAGTTTTTTTATTAAGTAAGTTGACTTGTGATGTATAAGATAAACTCTTGTGGTATATTTAGTTGAGATCTTATCAGTGGCTCAGTTTTGGAGTAATGTTCAGTGGATTTCAAAAGATGTGTTGGGTGTTGTGATGTGGCCACTGATAGTTCTATGTTTGCAAGATTTCTAGTTGATAAAACTAAAGATTCTTTATCATGATTCACAAGCTATATCCACCTCCTAAAATAATTCCTCATCCTGTTAGTTGAAATAGATAGCTGTTCGGGATCAATTAAAAGTGCTTCTAGTTCGTGATAATTCTTGTGGACATGGCAGTTGTGTTTGTTGATATTGATGAATTTCACCGTATTCCTTGTCGATTCTCCTCCTTGTTCTGAGTGAGATATAATTTTTATATTTATCTATGAGTTCCTATTTAGATGAAGGTTTTTTGTTGAGCAAGTGAGTTTTTTTGAGTGGTGTGATCCTTTTCAATTGACTATGGTGTAGTAGATGCTTCAAGATTTAGGGCTCCAGCCATTGGCCTCAGAGTGAAGCTTTTCATGCAGTCTAGAAATCTATAGAGGCGTGGGGCACTTGACCATGATCCTTCCTCCAACATTGTGGTAATATAGTTTCTTTTTCTATATTGTGGTTCCTCATTACTTTGAATTCACATTTTTCACAACAAGTGTGGTGGACTTACCCCTCACACAGTGTCTATGGTTATGCATTCATAGATGTGGGCTTCTAATCAATTTCCATTTATGGACGGCCTATGTAAATTAGGTGAATTCTTGGTGTTAACTATTCATATATGGATAATTTTTGGTAGATCCTTTTTTCCTTTTGTGGTTTCCGTGGAACAATTATTGGGTCCCCTTCCCTCCCCTCCCTGAGTGGTGTGGGTCTGGATCCATGCAGAAAGTGTTGGCCAAGTTATTGTCCCCTCTGTTTGAGAGTAGATGGTTTAGAAGTTCATGTTGTAACCCTATTAACTTGGGTTTTTAGGTTTTAGTGGGAGAGTTATGTTGTAATTGTGAAAGTGAGGCCCAATTATAGTTACCGTTGAGTTCTTGTTTTTTTTGTTGCTAGTTGGGTTCTAATAGTGGGGAGACCCACCACAGATCTCATTGATTTTTCCTCCTAATAACCTGTCTTGTGTTAGTTGATTATTAATTGTAAGGATTCCATTATACACTCTCCTAGATTATTTGTTATTCTTCAGTGCTATTTAGTTTGGTTGATTGTTGGGTTCATGGGGAGAAGTCCCAACAATCGAGTTCTTGGCTTGGTTTTGGATGTGGTGGCTTGAACTTTTCGATGATTTTCATGAAGTGGTTGTGAGTTGTTGTTTTGATTGGGAATGAAGATAAAGTTATGTTGATTGAAAATGATATTTTCCTAGATATATAGGTTGTATAATGTTGATAAGGAATCCTTAGGAGTTTTTCTGGAAGCAGTAATGTGTTATGGCTTTCCGGGGGCGGAAAGCTTTAATGGTGGCGAGAATTGTCACACTCGGTTTTTCATTTCATTATTTTGATCCGGTTCATTTGAAATCCCGATACTTTTATTGGGTATTCGGTGGGAATTTTTTATTATGTTTCATCTATATCTAATCACCCTAATTTGGCTTCACCATTTCTTTTTTAGGATTCATTTTAGAAAGGGTGGTTATTTCATGATTTTGGCCAACCGTGAGCCCATTTGCAGTTTTCAAAAACCAAATTTGTTTCTTTAATAACTAATTTTTTTTAACATTTTTCATTAATTATACTTCCCACATAGCCTCCACATACATAATAATACTACCATATCCTTTTGGATCCCATATAAATTCATAAACATAGTGAATTTGGGTTAATTTTTTAGGTAATAGGCCAGCCCATGCGCCCATTTATAGTTCTTAAAAAATAAATTATTTCTTTTATATATAATTAAATAATTAATATATTTAGGTTTTTTCACCTCCCACTCGAATCCAATATCCCTATCCTCACCCCCATTATATATTTCCCCTATTTCGAGCTCATATGAGATGCTGATTAGGGAGAAAGTTCTCATGTTTCCTCAAATTGTCGAGAATTGATAAGGTAAATTGTATCATACATAACTCATTTAGTTCGTCATCTTTTTCCCACAACTCTTATTTACTTGGTTATTTTTAAACATATGATAATCTACAGGAATTTTCAATCCATTATCTTTTCTCTAAGGGTGCATATCTAATGGATTACGAATAGTTTTCTAGTTCAAAGGGTTAGATTCCATCTCTTTTAACCTCCATCTTCTTCCTCCTTTAATTATTTATTATTTTTAATAATCTACCCTAATCATGATAAACCTAGGGTTATGTTATCCCATGATATTTTATGGGTTTTTTTTCTTTTAGGTCTGGTCTTCATAGTTTTATGGTTTATAACCCCACGGTGGGTGTTTTCGTTTGTGCATTTCCATTACACCAAGGATTTGAGGTAGGGTATCCCTTGCACATGCCTTTATCATTAAAGTTTCATAATTTTAATATTTTCCTCAAATGGTATATATGATTATTATTATTTTTAAGCCTTTTTATAGTTTTCTTGGAATGCAAAATGGTTGTTTAAGACTTGTTTTGTGAAAGGTAATGTTGTTTAGTCATGAAAGTGCACACCAAGTGTTTGTTTAAATGTTCTGTTATCTTTCTCACTTGGTTTGTGAGGTTGAGAACATGATTTATGGTATTTTTAACATTTTTAAGAATCTTAAATAAAATATTTCATGAAACTGGGGTTATATTCCTTTTTAACTTCTTAAAATAAATTATTTTGTTTAAAAGTGAAAGTTAGGTGTTTAGTAAATTTTCTGGTTGGCTTTTATGTGTTAAGTGTGATTTAAAAATTATTTGTTTGGATTTATAAATATATTTTAAGAATGTAAACAGATATAATTGGGTATTTGTATGTATTTCTAATTTGGATTTGGTTTTACAAACAAATGGGTTTTGGTTTACAACATATTTTGGCCTGAGTTGCCGAAAAATGGACCGTTTCACATGTTTATGAAAATGGTTATGTCTTGAATATGAAACCTGATTTTTATAAGTGATTTAAAAGTGTGGTTTATTGCAATAAATTTTGTTTTTACACATCCTTAATAAAATTTTAATTCATACCTTTTTCAAATGTTAGTTTTGAGAAATCCTTAAAGGCCCGTTTGGTATGTTTTTTTAATGGTTTCCATGTGTATTTTATGTTCTATCTTTTGGGTCCATATTATGGTCCATGAAATTGATTTTTTAATTTGTTTTGGGGCAGAAAAATATTTTTTGATATGTTATTGATGGTTTTGTGTTCTTAAAAGATCGTTTTTGAATGGATTTTATGTGTAAGGACTCGTTATACTCTTCAATATTGTTTGGAGAAACTTCTTAGTTGTTTATTGATTCATAAAAGAAATGTGAAGCATGTTTGTGGGTTGTTTGTGTGATTATTGTATGGTAATGTAATTTTTTTTTACGAAAAGTGTATTTTTTAATATGTGTAACTTTATTGAGCACTAAAGGGGATCCTGGGTATCTAGGTGGGTGGACGTGTACTGGTATGCTAGTGATTCAGTGGGGTTTAACCGCTGTTTCACGTAGCAAGTTTGACGATGACAACACTAACTAAACTATGATGCTTATGATTTTGGGGGAACACTATATTATGGTTATTCTCCAAAATAGTGTCTCTTGTGCATGAGAATGGATATGTATTATGGTTACTTTAACTGAGATACGAGGTACCTGGGGCTCACAGCTAACTAGTGCCTAGGGGTGTTCCCGTGAGTTGTTCCTCATTGGCTATTTTGTACTCACTGTCGTCATACGGTGTTTTTGGTTGGTAAATTTAGTAGTGTGTGTTATTTATTTAAGTGTTTATATTCTATAAATCATACCTCTTTAAAACTATTTTCATTTTGAAGTTGAACCTATTTGAAAAAATATTACTTGCATTTTTGTTTATAAAACATGCATGTTTTTGTGTGATAATTATTATATCATCGAACCTCATTTGAAAAACATAATTTTATATCTTATATTTAAAACATGAAATTTATGTTTCTTTTATTTTAAAGTAAGTTCATTTGTAATAGAATATTGAGCTAACCTACTGAGTTTTAATACTCATGCCTATAGTCTTCTTCTGTTTCTAGCCCTTTTGTAGGTTTCATCTCGAGTTTGATTGCATTGGGCGATGTGTGATCAATGTGTTGGAGAGTGACCAGTAGTTTCACTGGAGTTAGTTGGTTATTGGGTTTGGTCAGTTTATTTTTTGGTTTAGTTCTACTTTCAGTTTCATGTACAAATAATGTTTAGTTCAATTTTAATATAAATATATTTTGGGCTGTCTATTTATTTCCGTTGTTTGTTTAATTGTTTATATATGGGTAAAATCATTCCCTTGTGTACTCTATTGATTCCCTTGGTGCTTGTTTCCATCCTGGGAGGATCGGGAACGCCTCTTGGTACTTTTTGCAGGCTGGCTTGGGTGACCGTTTCATGGTCAACACAGCCTAGTTCATGACATAAAGGTCTTGGATGAAATCCTCAATACTCCAATAATATTTATCATACAAACTCTTTCCATAAAAAATTAAATTATAAGAATAGTTAGGAACAATGAAGATAAGAGAAGAGGATGATTATTAACTTATGTTCAATGTGAAAAACTCATTTAAATCCATGATAACCTGAGATAAATAAAGCAGGGGGAAAGATAACAAGATAGATATAATGGGAATCTCAATTGACTATAGAAAAGTGGATCTTGAAGGAGGTGGAAGAAGGAATTATGGTGGAGGGTGAAATATCAAAAATTCCTCACTAAAGAATGTTAGATATGGACATAGAATTATATAAATGTGATGCATATAGCTTAAGGATAAATTAATTCCAATATATTCTTAATCATGTTTCATGCCTTAAATTAGTCCCAAAATAGGCCCATTTTTATGTGATGAAATCTAAGACTATGTTTCACCCAATATAGAGAGATATATTAGTAGTAATTTCCACCATATCACCCCCACATGGTTTTAATTATTTATTTTTCCTTATAAATAGATTAAACAAGTATTAAAATAAATTTATTTCAATTTATTATTCCAATGATAAATAAATCTTGATCGATACAAGATATGTTATGTATGGATGACATATTGTATTTAAAAATTAAGCTTAAAGGTTTTATATACAAAGGTATGTGATCCCTCTGATTGGGTATGATAATTATCATTAGTTTCATAAAAATATTTCTGAAAATATATTCCTTCTTGTAGCATCATTCATCACATATGATGAAGTAAATATCACCCATATTAACTTGTTATAATCCTTATAATATAATCTTGGATCCAAATGATAGTGTAATCTCTTTCAGGTAGGAAGCCTTTTTGTTGATTTAGTGATCATCATCAAGCTTACTCTACTGAGATTAAGGCTACTACATCTAAGATATCGGTATATAGTTCTGCTTAAATATCATGCACGTTTATTCTGGAAGAAATATTGGGTTGTTTTATGGGTTATATATTCTTACATATCTAATTAAATTATTCCCTCAAAACCTTCAGTGGTATAAGTGAGATTCTTTCCAAATATTTATCATGTTTAATAAAAAAGTTTTGAAATTTTTTACAACATCATTCATTTGAAGTTCTGTCATAAAACATGGAAAACTAAATTCTACTATTTTCTTTCTACTATATAATACTATAGATCCAAGTTGTAATGTATGATATTTCTATATATCATGGATTTTTTCAACATAATTAATTAAAATATTCAATACTGGAATACGTGATAAAACCCAAGGTTTCTCAAAAATAGATTGTTGTGGTGTATTTACGATATACCTTATATTATAAAATTCTAATGGAATTGTATAATACCACAAATAATATACCGAAATGTGATTCATAGTATACGATATGATTTATATCAAAGAATACATATAAGTATTGGGGTTTCCACCCACTTTTATTAGACATATATTATTATTGAATGTTAGTAAAAAAATATAACACATGTACAAAATTTTTTAAAATGATATATTTGTTATAATTTTTATATTTTTTATAAGTTTTAATTTCTTTTAATTATAAAATCGGGTTTTATATGTTTAAATAAAATATCAAAAGTTCATATTTTTTATCATTTTTTTAAATAAATAATGTGTTTATTTATTGGTTATTCAAAATCGTCAATATAAATCTTCTATAGAATATGAATAAGTATCATGATATTATTTATGTTATAAGTTACTTCTAAGATATATATCCTTCCTATATCACCCCAAGATTTTATGAATTTTTTTTTTCAAGTTAATTTAATCTTTTTGATATTTTTCATTTCATACAACAATGAAAATAGTTCATTTTATATTAAATAATTGAATTTCGAATGTATTATAAAAAATACCATGTTAATCATATACTACAACCAATATAAATTTTATCTTTCGTTACATAGAACACTGAGGTGAGCTTTTGTTAAATGTAATTGTGAATTTCCTTGATGGCTTGTGTAACACACAAGATCTAGTTTTATCAAACAATAATATATTAATAAAATATATTATTTAATATAATAAGATATAACCTAGATTTTAAAATAGTGGTTATGAATATAATTGACTAGTTTATGAAAATATATGTTTTACAAAAATATAATATGAATTCATAGGTTGCAAATTAATTATAAATGAATATGAAAACTGGTTGAATATAAAATATTATTATTTTTTTTATGGTCAGAAAGTTGTTTTACCCTAATAAATTATATTAATTACAATTATTTATTAATATTAACAAAATATTTATGTTATATATTCAAACAAATAATTTCTATAATCATCTAATAGATTATATATATAAGATAAGAACAAACTCAATTTTATGTTTAAAACTTATATTTTTATAAATGTAGTTTTACCACCTTTTAATAGAGAAATCATTTAAAATTGAATTGATGGTATTTTTTAGATTTAATATGTCAAAATAAAATAAATCTTGGAAATAAAAACATAAAAACTATATGAGGAAAAAAATTGGTATTTTTTTGTAAGGATTCATTTTTAATGAATAGTTACAAATACTAACTTTTAATTCAAAACTTCTTTTTAATATAATCTATTTATATAGTTAAATTATATTTTAAATTTTATGTAAAGTATAATTAGATTATAATTTTATAAATTAATCCAATTTAGGTCATTGGAATCAATTTCACTTTGAAATAAGGTATAAAAACTTAGTAATCATTTGAACAATTTTACTTTAAAAATTCGCAGTGTTGTCCCGTCAGTGGGATTATTTTTAAATTATTTTATGGAAATTATGTGATTAGAATTTGAAAAAATATATTTCATATTTTTAATATTACTCATTTATAATTTATATTGAGTTCACATTTTTTTGACACAAAATATTAGTGAAAGTGATTAAAATTAATTACAACAATTATGATAAAAAATAGGTTAACAAAGTACTAAACCATAAATTTTTGACCCAAAAAGACCAGTAAAATTATACCACAGCCATTTTCAGGCCATTATTTATCCATTAACCTTAAATTATTTATTTTGGGTTGTTTAGTATGATTTTTTTGATAAAAACTTTGGTACACCTACCTTATTTTCAAAAAATTCAAGTGTGCCATTTCTCTTCCCTATAAAAGGCCACCACATATCCCTCTTCTTCACCCCTCTTAAAACACTTAGGTTCAGAAAATATCTTCCCAATGAATTTTCAAACATACCTAACTTCATCATAAAATCCTATCCATTTTAAAAATCAATCCAAGGAATCCTTTTGGCACAAACCAAAAGGAGTTACCCAATTAAGAGGTAATGACTTCTCCCAAGATCCTTTCTTTTATTTTCTTTCTCCACCACCATCACTCACTTTTTTCTATAGTTGTATAAAAAAATAAGAATCTTAAATATAATATGATTTTTTATGCTAAGGGATTGACTTAAAATTACACACACCTCCATCTAAGGGGTGAAAAACATAATGTTTATCTGTATGATGAACTACCACCTCGCAAAATGATTATTTTTCATTTTTCCTTACCACATCTAATAGTGGAAATTATGAAGGAAAATATATTTATATATGTAATGTATTATATTAATTATTTATTTAATATTCAGTAATCCTTTTACAATAAATAAATTTTTACTTTTTTACTTTTTTTTAAATATGATAATTTTGTTTAAGGAAGTGTGGACTATCACCCCCTCAAAGTTAAGTGATTCCTTGACACACTAAATGGAATGTATTAAGGATTTTTTTAGTTAAATTACATGGTTTATATGATATAATAATGATACTGGGATAATGATATATATATATACAAATTTATATACACATATTTCATTTTACTTTTTTCTTTTAATACGATAATAAAAATTGAAAAAATGTTCATGCGCATGTACAACTTAACGTCTTCATGAATGGTGTATTCCATTTCACACTTCTATATTCTATAGATTATTATAACACACATATAATTAATATAAATTATATTTATATCAGTATGTAAATTATTCAAATCATGATATAAGTATAAGGACTAAATATATAACAAATTTAGACACATAAAAAGAACAAATGAAATATCACCCGAAGTAAAACCTTAACATAGAATGGTTAAAAATAAAGTAATTTAATGTCATAATAAAACAATATAAGGTATTATATATAATAATATAGTTCATTTATATATTTTTAATAAACTTATATTTATTATACATAGGTTTTGAATGAGTACTATGAGAGTCAATACACAAGGTAAGGGAATTTCATCATGCTTTTTAATTTCATGAGATACATGCTTTCTTTACCACCCATTCCTTTTATGTGGGGTGTATAATTCTCATGGATATATTATATAATTATTATAAATAAAATTATTTGTATTTACATAACCATTTTATGATCTCTCTATCATGGGATTTATGTTTCAAAAGTTACCAAATCATAAAAGTAATTTTGTCCCAATTTGCCTTTGTTGAGACACATGCCATGTTACGCACCTATATTTTTTCATGATGTGTATATACTACCTTCTAAATGATATATAATGAATATAATTATTTTAATAATATTTTATGCTTCATTGAATTTCGTTTTCATACATGAGTATTATAGTTCAAAGTTATCAATTGGTAAGTGTTTATTGAAACAATCCCATTTCTTTTCAAGATTGTTTTTGTTTATGCTTCCTTTGATGAAATATTATGATCCATCTCTCAAAAAACTCATGAAGTTTTCTATCCTATATTTATTCATGATATATTCATGTATTGGTACCATTTTCCCACTATTTGGTACATAATATATTTAAAGAAATTTGTTTAAGAAATATAAACTTTACATATCTTTTAGATCGAAAATCAATGTTTTTTTGAAACCTTGTTTTCTACAATGGTTTTAAAATAGTTTTCAAGATCATTTTATATGTTTTAAAGGTTTTATCTAAGGTTTTTTTAAATTATTTGAAACTTATTTTATATGATTTCATGAAAAAGGTTTTCAAAATTATTTCATGCCTTCTTTATAAGTTTTCAATGTATTTTCAATGAAATAGTTTTCAAGATTATTTCTAATAATTTTTTTATTAAAGAAATGGTTTTAATATTTTTTGACATTATATTATATTTTATTTAAGTAAAATGGTTTTAAAAATTATTTTAGGTGTTATTTATATGTTATCAATTCATTTTCATGGAAAACAGTTTTCTAATGGGATTACTTTTTAAAATTCCTTTTCAAATATTAATGGATATTTTCCTCAGTAAATGTATTCAAAATATCTTTCAAAGTTATTTTCCATCTAAAATAACATCTTTTGATGTTAATAATTCCCTTATAGGTGATGATCCAACGTTTTCATTCACATTATTTCTCTAAATGGTATATGTTTTTATTGAATGATCTTTATGAAACTCATTCCTATTTCAAGGGTAATATGATATTATAACATTTTCCTATCCCCTATTTTTTATTCTATTGAAACCCAATTATTTTCATTGGTTATTCATTTATGAAATAATTTTGAAACCTAATTCTTTTTATAGTTTATGATTTTATGAAATTTTAATGGTACTCATTTCATTTAATGGGTTATGATTTCATGTTTCTAAAATCTGTATCCTTCTATGGGTCATGATATGATGAATGTTTTATTTTGTGGCACATGTATGAATAAAGTTATTATGGGATGGGTGGGGAAAATATCTCCCTCCAATTAATTAGGTAATGATAAATGTTTTATGAGATAAAAGGGTACACATGATGGTATTTTAATCCCAAAAGAAGAGGGCTCGCATGAGGAAATCCCAAACCTGAAATAAGGGGGTAAACGGGAGGACATCCCAAGAACAAAACAAGAGGGTACATAGGAGGAAATTCCATGTCCAAAAAAAAATAGGGTATATGGGAGGGCATAAAAATCCTAAACCTGTTACACATGTGATTTTTCCAAACCCATAATGTTACTAAGGTCTTGGTAGGTAGCCTAGAAAAAATATTTTATATCCTTATGGGTTTTCCATAATTCCATGTTTTATTCCTATTCTATGATTTCAAGGATTGTGTTTTTTTTATTTGTGTCTTATGAACTGAAATTATTTATTCCATGATTCATGTTTATGATATTTGATATGAAGTGTATGATCTTCTACTGTTATAATCACATTCTTATAACCCCATTCTCATGTTTATGCCTACATGTCTCCCTAGTTTACCCATAATGAGCATCTGAGGTCACCCCTTTTGATGTTTCCTTCCATAGGTTGTGAGGATATGTATTAAGTGTGATACATCTTGGAAGGTTGTTGGTCATGATGATCCCAGTGGGATATAACGTAGCTCGCTTGTGTACTAGTGTTTATGTTTCCATGTTTCCAAATACACTAAACTAATACAGTATTTTGGTGTCTATTTGTGTTATGTTTCAAGTATTCCACAACAGTGATGTAATTTCTATGTATGTCATGATTGGGTATCTATATTTTGTATAATAGAAATGGTTTAGTTAAAATTTGGAATCTATGATGAGAAAACATTAGTGAGAACCCTAAGGACATGTCTAAGGACATGTTTAAGGATAAGGAAAAATATAGAAAAATGTCCTAGAATTTTTTTTAAAGGGTATAGTGAGTGGATTCATAGAAATACATCCCTATCTAGATACTATAAGTGTATTTGGCTCTGAAATAGATGTACCTAGAAGTAACAACTCTAAAAAGATATTCTGGGACTTACTCAGGGAAATTTGGTACATGAAAATTATTTTTACTACACACCTGGTTTGATATTCCTAGAGGATATTCTTTGTAAATTTACCAAATATTCACAAACCATTATGAAGAATTTGAATAGAATATGGAAATTAATAACCTGTGATAAAACTATTTTTTTGTTGATTAAAAGTTAGGTGATAGGATTTACACATCCTATAAGTAATTTTTCATGATTATGATGTTTTCTTATATAATATGTGTTTCTCACCCCACACTTCCTGGATTTAGTAAATGGAGATAACTAAAAGAAACATGGTTAACATTTAATGTATCAGATGTTGATATTATTAGAATTATGTAAATTTATTTCCCATGTGGAAATATCATAAAGAGAATAAGGAAGGTTGAATGAGTATAGGTTATACTTCTGAAGATAAAGGGAACACAAATGACATGTAAAAGGTATTTTATGTTCTTCTAGTATTATTTACAATAATTATAAGTAGAATGATTATATTGAGTTTTAAGAAACTTATTACATGATTCATATTTTATATTCTATAAAAGTGGTATTAATGAATAAGTTGATGGAGCCTGGTTAATGGTTTAAGAATATTGTTAGATGAATGAAGTACTTAGGTTTTGGAATTAAAATTTTATGTTATATGAATCCTAAAATATATAATTATTTTAAATATAATATTTCATTAAGTATTAAAAAGGACATGTTGAATGGTGATTTTATGGAAAGGTGATATTTTGATTAAGTTAAGGTAAAACTTAATGTGATCAAGATGTTGAGAAATCAAGTTTTTCTTCGATAAAGAGATGATTGGTATAACGAACCATACTTTATATAAATTTTTATTACTTCAAAATTGAAGCACACTTATTACAACATATAACAAAACCAGAAAAGGACCGTATAGGTATAGAGTCTTTAGAAACAGGGAAACATAAACAACTGGTTCATAAAGCATCTACTTTGCCTCCCACTTATTTCATCATATCTAGAGTCCCTTTTTGGCATATCCTACTTAATAACCTTCTTCCTGACCTGGGGAAATAAAACATATAGAAGGGTGAAGTCAAATGCTCAGTAAGGGTAAACAAAAGAAAAATCAATCACATTATGAACATAACATTTTGGAAATCTTAACCTGCAAAAGAAATCCTAATTTCATACCATGGGATAAATCATAGAAGTGAAATGTAATCCCAATAATCATAACATAGAACATGAAAATTTTTGTCATACACACATAATAATAGAAAATCATTCCTTATTATTCAATACTCATTGCCAAGACTATCTTAGTGAAAAAAGTCCATTTCTGAACCGAGTTCACTCCTCGTTTCAGTCCTGTTTCACTGAACCGGTATAACCTGTCGTTCCAGCCATGTCTATCTCATGAGATATAAAATATTTACCCAATTAATTGGAGGGAGATATAGTTCCCAACCATCCCATAATGATACCATTCTTATGTGTTCCACAAAATCATAAATCATACATCATTGCATAACCCATGTAATAAAAATGGGAATCTTTAAACATCGCGAAATCATAAAACAATTCATATAAGATAAAAGAATTCATAAAAATATTTCCATCACAACATAATAAAATACATGTAATAATAGGGATAGAAACAGAACACTTGATTATCTTAGATGGAAAATAATTTTGATAAAACACTTGAACTCCATTCCTGAGGAAAATATCCTTTCTACTTCAAAAACATTTGTCCTTCCTTAACATGTCATACAATTTTAAACTAAAAGAAGTTGATTAAAAATAAACATGAAAACTTGTAAAGGAATATTCTTGGAAATATTGTTTTAAAAATCCATTCATGCCATATAAGTTTAAAAAAAACATTCTTCTTGTACTTTTGTCGAAAAGTCAAAACGTACCTCGTATGAAAAACGACAAAAGATTCCTTTCATATATTTTACTAAAAACTCATAAAAGGGTAAAATTGGACTTAAACAATTGTAGGTGGATGGAAATAATATTACATATTGAGTAAACATGGATGTGGATGATAAAATACACCACAGTAAATACAAAAGTATAAATAATCTCGGAAAAAATGAGATTGGGATATTTTCCTTACCTTAGGTCCAATTTGCTTCGTAAGTGTCCGAACCTCCTGTATAATGATTTAAATAATGTCATTGACTTATTACAGAATCCTATTCATTGTTATGATATCATATATGGTTCCCTTATGACTTTATAGTTCCCATTCTTATGTAAATTAATGTTAAAGTAGCGTTTTGGGTAAAATCATCTTATTTATCGTACGTGTTTGGACTTGTTGTTCTTGATGTTATTATTACTTATATCATGATTTACTTACCTCAAAAATGTAAATCGTGATTTATATATCATATAAATTCATTATATATCCAGCATATACAAGCATTGATAATAGTACATAACATATGGAGGTAAGAAATGAAACACACCGTTCATGGAGATGGTAAGCCGTACGTACGCATGAACGCTACTTTCAATTATATTTCTTATTTTAATGGAATTAAAACATAATGATACATAGGTATATCATAATTCCAGTATAATATCATATATAATATCATTAACCACATCCTTTATACATCCCATAAAAGGTATTAACGAATCACATCACTTTGAGGGGGCGGTAGTCCGCACTTCCTCGAATGAGATTATCGTATTTACCGACTATGGAAACCATAAAGGCTTGATATAATTAGGAATTAAATAAGCATAAGGAAATAATAAACATAATATATATTATATATAAATACAGTTCCATCATAATGGCCACCATGAGAGGTGGTAGGAGAAAATCAAACCATCATCGTTTCGTGAGGCGTTAGTTTTCCATCACAGAATCATTATGTTCTTCATCCATTAGATGGAGGTGTGTGTAAGTTTAGTTTGAATCCTTCTCATAAAAACATCTTAGTATATTTAGGATATTGTTGTTGTGAAAAAATAAAGGATTAAAAAGATTTTAGGGGTTGGAGATGTAGAATAAAATAAAACAGCTTAAGAGAAATTGTTGCCTTTAATTTTGGTAACTTCCTTTGGTTTGAACCAAAAGGACATCATGGAGAGTCTTATGCCTAATGTAAGGCTTCAAGGGGGAGAAAATGGAGGTAGGGATATTATTTGGGCAGAGTTTGGACGAGCCAAAAGGCTTTAGAGGTGTTAGGAATTCCATTGAAGTGGTATCCTTTTATAAGGGAGTGGAGGGGCTCTTTATTAAAGTGTGAAAACATTATTTTACTATAAGCTTATCTTCGGTTTAAAGAGGTCCAAAACACATTAATTTCGAATAAACAATGACTAATATTCTAAAGAAAATCATCCAATAGGAATTGGACAGGTTTTGGATGATAGTTTAATCATTTTAATCTTATTTATTTAAATCATTTGTTAATGAGGTAAATACTACATCATTATTGTGTCATACATAATTTAATATATCTTATGTCTAAAAATTATAAACAAAATACCAACATGTAGGAAATACTTTTAGCTTTCCAATGAATATTGATAGTCTAAAATATAATTTATATATCCCCTTATAAAAAGTAATTACTAAACGATTTTTCTTAATTCCAATTTTTTCTTCACATTAAATTAATTAATATCATGTGTCATTGTCTTTAATAAGTGGCTCCTTGGGGTCCCAAAATCGACCCAAGTATTCCCATGGTCGGCCACTACTCATCCAATAAGGTTGGAACAAGTTTAAAGGTAATTTTGAATTATTATAATATTTTTTAAACCTTGAATTACTTTATTTACCTTTAACCGTAGTAAATAAAAATTATCGTAGTTACTATTCATAAAAAAAATTGTAACCTATTAACATAATTTGGACCCACTTATTCCAAATATGGAATCCATTTTTCAAAATTAAAAACAAAGAAGTTTCAGTAATTAATTTAAAATTAATCCCGTTGTTAAGCAAATGGGTTTTAAAAGTTAAAACACTTCCAAAGATTGAATTTATTTAACCTACGAATTCAATGTAAAATCAAGAATAATGAAATAAATTATATTAAATGGTAAAAATATATTCTATATATACTTTAAATATATTAAATATTATAATTTAACCATATAAATTATTGTGATGAAAAAAGTTGTTTTTAATTAAAACATAGCGTGTTTTTACTATTCATTAAAATATGAAAGTTATCAGAATAATATGAAAAATTTATCCAAAGTAAATTTTTATATCTTGATTCTAAAGAAGAATTTTATTTTGTCAAATTGAACTTATAAACTTTTCAAAAGCTAGATTTAATATGGGTGCGCCATCAAAAGGCGGTAAAACTGCATTTTTTTAAAAATACTTATTTTATCCAAAAAAACTGATTTTTTTCATACCTCATTATAGAAAATGTATAAGATGAATTAGAATGTTATAAAATTCAAAATTCAGTTTATACTATTCATAACGGCTAATATTATAATATATCATTGTTTAGTGAAACTCGTTATTGCGTATGACGCAAGCTATCGAGGAAGGCCACAGTTGCGTGTAAAGCAAGCCAAGCTAGTGTTGTGTGTAGTGAATGATTCCATTGATGATTTATATAAAAACAAAATATTTCTCATAAAAGTCTTGGGTGTTAAATTCTACCCCCCTTAAAATTAATTTTTCCCTCAAAATTCGTCACTTCGTAACAAACAGATGAGGATACCTCTCCCTCATCATATCCTCAAGATCCCATATAGCTTCTACTAATTGGTGATTCCTCCATAAAACATTCACCAATCGAGTGGTCTTATTTCGTAGGACTTTTTTTGCTACGATCCAGAATCTCTATCGTCTGTTCTTCATAAGAAAGATCTTGCTCCAGTGGTATAACTTCTGAGCTGAGTACATGTGAAGGATCATGTATGTACTTTCTCAGGAGAGATACATGGAAAAAATCGTGAACATGAGAGATATTCGGTGGAAGCTCCAATCGGTAAGATACCTTCCCAACACGATCCAGTATTCCAAAAGGAACGATATATCTAGGGATCAGCTTCCCCTTCTTTCCAAATCTCATGACCCTCTTCCAGGGAGATATTCGTAAGAACACTTTATCACCCACTTCAAACTCTATGTCTTTTCTTCGGTTGTCGGCATAACTTTTCTGTCAACTCTGAGCTGCTCTTATGTGTTGTTGAATATATCTAACCTTTTATACCATTTCATCAACGAGATCAGGTCCTAATAGCTTTCTTTCCCTAACTTCATCCCATCAAGATGGAGTCCTGCATTTCGTTCCATAGAGAGCTTCATAAAGAGCCATCTGTGTAACACCCCGAGCTTCCATGATACGCTTCTCATTTAATAATGCAATAGCTTGCATGGTACGCAAGTTCGAGTTCTAACACACCGCGACTAATCAAAGTAGCCATTATGAATAGTAATAACCACTTTTTAAAATTATAGAAATTTTATATTTCAAAATGGACTTCATTTTTGTATTTGTAATATCTAAATTATCCTAAGTTGAATTTTTTGTAATTTTCTGAGAACTTCCAATTTTTTATGAATAGTGATAAATACTTAAAACAACTTTTTTAATCAAAATAATTTATTGTGATAAATTATACTATTTAGTGGTTTTAAAGTATAATTAGAATATATTTTTACCATTTTATTCAATGGTGGTCATTAGAATTAATTTAACATTGAAATTGGACATAAACAATTGCCAATCTTTTGATATAAATTGTTTCTTAAAAACACGCTATTTGTTGTAACAACGGGAATTAATTATAAAATTAATTAATGAAACTTATATTTTTGGAATTTTGTAAAATAGACATCATTTTTGAATTCGGAATATCAATTATAGCTTAGGGTGAAATTTTGGCCTTGTTCTGAAAAACTTCAATTTATGATGAATAGTGAAACCACTAAGTGGTAGTTAAATAACTGATTTTTCGTTTAAAGGAAATATTACCACTTCTTTGAGTTGATTTTAAAAAATCCGACATACATGGTTGTCATTAAGAAGTAAAATGTGGTTCAATGAGATTAAAATAATTTTTTGGTGAATAGTAACTTTTAAGTTCTTAATCGCGATTAGAGGTAATTAGTGTAGTTTAAGGTAAAAATAATGTTTTAATAATATGAGATGAGCTTGACAATTTCCCTACTCCTATTGTATGAGTCATGGCCGACCAAGACAACCCATGGGTCTACTTGGGGACCCCATGGAGCCACTTTAGTTGGAAAATGACATTAATATATATTTATTTAATGTTAAAATTAAATTGACACAAACATGAGTTGTTTTACTAAAATAGTTTTTAAGTTGGGTTAAACAAGTCAAAAATTTGACTATAAATATTCATTAGAAAGCTAAAAAGATTTCCTACATCATAGTATTTTTTTTATAATTTTTAGAAATTAAATAAATTAAATTATTTATGACATCATTATGATGCAGCGATGACCTCATTATTTAACGATTTTAATAAAATGAAAAGATAATCCAAGGCTTAAACTTGTCCAAAGACTATTGGATGGGTATATTTCGAACCCTTATCACCTTAGACACGAATTATATAAGTGTGGGACCTTTAGAATCCGAAAATCATTGTGTAATAATGTAACATTTCAATCTTTCCAAAAGAGCCTCTCCTCTCCACTTATAAAAGGCCCCCACCTCTCCCACCTTATTCGCACCTTCGAGTCATTTGGATCGGCCAACCTCTGCCCAAATACTCTCCCAACTTCCCCCTCTTACTCCTAGAAGCCTCAATTTGGGCAGAACTCGTCCCAAGGAAGCCTTTTGGTCAAATCAAAAAGAGTTACCCGATTTTGAGGTAATGTCTTCTCTAATGTTGTTTTGTTTTATTTTTCTTCTCCAACCCCCTAAACTCTTTTTATTCCTTTATTTTGTAACAACAAATGTATCTAAAATATACTAGGATGTTGTTATGATAAGGATTTTGTTTAAACTTACACACACCTTCGTCTAATGGTTAATGAACATACTGTTTCTGTGGGTGGCGAAATACTGCCTCACGAAACGATGATTGTTCAAATTCTTTTAACACCTAAAATTGTGTCCATTTTGATGAAACTATTTTCATATATGATATATATATTATGTTTATGTTTTCCTTATGCTTATGTATTTCTCATTTATGGCATACTTTATGATTTCCAATATGGGTAAAAGGCGATAATTTCATTTTAGGAAGTGCGGACTACCGCCCCCTCAAAGTGATTTGAATCGTTAATGCCATATGTGGGATGTATAAAGGATGGAGTAAATGGTATTATACAATATATTATACTGGAATTATATTATACATTTATATCATTATGATTTAGTTCCATTAAATATGAAATTGAAATGAAATTAGCATTCATGCGTACGTATGGCTTACCGTCTCCATGAACAGTGCATTTCATTTCTTACCTCTAAATGTTACGTGAAATTATGAATGAATGTATATACTGTATATATGATATATATGATATCTACAACATGAATATAATTCTGGATATAATGGATATTTCACCACATGAAAAACTTGTAATTATAAGAAGTTTATTTTTGACTCAAGTACCAAAGATTGACAAAACGACCGTTATTAACATAAATAATTAATTAATATTCATAACATGGGAATAAGGGATATAAAAGGAATAATGAACATGAAAAAGGTTCATAAGTAAATATAAATTAACTCTAGTTTATTATTCAGGAGGTTAAAGAACGGTCGAGTCAGGACAAGACGCAAGGTAAGGGAACTTCTTAACCCAACTTCCATTCTTTGGGTTAATCTCCTACTTTCCAATTATGTCATGATATTATTATGTATTATTTTGTATTTTTACCTTCTTTATGTGTACCTATATTGAATACACATAATAGATCTATTTTATTTTAAAAATTATCTTTTTAAGGACTTCGTCTCAATCTCCTTTCATTGAGTCATATTTGGTTTTGTACACAACATTCTTTTATACGGTGTATAAACCCCTTTGACTTTTACGTTTATTCAAAAGGAATTTTTTTTATACTAAGTGTTTTACTAAACGACAAAAAGGGAATGTTTTCCTTTCCGTACTTATGCGGCGACAACGACTTCTCCGCCGCCGTGACCATTATTTGAGTTTCGGCTTCCTCTACAAGCCATCACTTTTTTTAATGAAAAATAAATACAAAGTTTTAACTTGCTTTTATTTTGGTATTGAAAATGGTTTTGAAAGCGTTTTTATTATATCAATGTGTTGTATTGACAATATTGTGATTGAAATGTGGAAATTTTATGTTTCCTTTACGCATGTTTTATGTGATACGATTATGTTATGGTTTATGATATGTTTAAACCTATTCATATTAGGAATGCATTGGACTTAATAAGTGACGGGTGGAGCCTGCTATAGCTCCTCGATGCATCGGCAGGTCTCATGAGACAAACTAGTGTCTTGGCACGAGGCCTTGACAAAATATTATTTTTGGTCTTGGCACGAGGCCTTGACTACGTGGTTATGATAGTCTGGAATTATGCATTCCATCATTATGAAAGTGGTTATTGATATTGCATGTGATTATTCGACCAGTAGAATATCCATGTGAAGAAGTGAATGGAATTATTTCATTTTACTTTTGCCATATTATGTTGAAGTTAAAGTTTAAAAGGCTTTTGTTTTAGTTATACATTTCCTTAAATGTTAGTGTTTATTTATGAAATCTTCCTCTATATTGTTAACCTTACTGAGCATCCGAGCTCACCCCTTTCAATGTTTTAATATTTTCCAGGATGTGAAGAAGTATTTTAGGAATGACCTGCAGGGATAGTCCGAAGAGGATAGAAGTGTGGACTATGGAGACTATGTTATTATAGTTTTTCACTTTGTGATGTAATGTAAAATTTATGAATGTATCTAGTGTTTCCAAGGCTACTAAACTAATCGGTCTTTCGAGACTTGATCTTTTGTGATCATGCCAATGTTACGAAGTAATGCACCGACTCTGGTTAGCTGGGGTCGGGGCATTACAGTTGGTATCAGAGGCAGTTTAGTACTAACCTTGGAAGCTAGATTTATATAAACTCTTATTAGATCACATAGCCCAAATATAGACTTTGAGGATTAGTATAGAAGAACTTCCTAGAATTTTGGTATTATAGAGATTTTGTGAGTTTTCCGAGAAATACATCCCTGTCTGGATACGAGCAGGTAGAGGTGGCTCTGGCACAGATGTACCTAGGGGTAAAACTTGAAAACACCTCTTTGAGTTAGACTCGAACGGGAACTAGTGCACGACAACGGGCCTTGCTGCACTCTTGGTTACGACACTCCCGGGGGATATGCTTAGGATAATTCTCGTTTTCTTTACAAACCACTATGAACGGTTATGAGTATATACTTCCCCAAAGAAAACTTTTTTATGATTATGGATTATATCCATAAATAGTTCAATTTATGTTAAGTATTTTATAAGTATGGAATTATGTATTTTGATTCATAAACTAATATGGTTTATGTCATTGTATAGAAATGGCGCCCAGTAGAAGGAATGTGAACTCCATAAATACATATGATCCAAAGAGTAAGAAGGATCATATCTTTCATGGTATTAAGCCAACTTTTAGAAGGGAAATATTCTCCCATGTGTTATCAACATATGAAGAAATAGTATCATGTGTTAATAAGATAAGTAGATAATTCTCTGAGTCTTATGGATTTGAAGGGATGAAAGAGAAGAAAAGGATGGAAGAGAGAATGATGGATAAAGGGACGAGGGAAGAGAAGAATTTTCCAATATGTGATAACTGTGGGAAGAAACACCTTGGAATTTTCCTGAAGGGAATGGGAGTTTTTTATAAGTGTGGAGAAAAAGGACACCAATTGCGTGACTGCAAGGGTAAGAAAAAGGTTTCAAATGTACAATGCTTCATCTGCAAGGAGTGGGGACACTACGCAAACCAATGTTCAAATCATCAGAGTATGCCCCAAATGATGTTATTGGATAATAATCAAGTTATGATACTACTACATATGAGGAGGAATGATTAGAGTTCTTATGTTGTTATTAAAGAATTTTGTAATTTGAGTGTTGTAACAATGATGTACTTGTTATAATAATTATGGAGTATATAAGGATTGTACTGCAGTACTATTTCATCTAGGACTTTAGATTGTGTGGAACCAAGAAAAGTGACTCCACAGTAGGTTAAATTTTTGGAAAATATATGGTTGAGAGAAAGATAAACCATAATATGTTTCTGATACCAAGAGAGTGATTTTGGAATAAGACATGATTGATTCGGATAAATTATGTTGGATATTCTTAACATCCTTGAAACTGAGTAATGATTTGTATACATTTTTGGATAGAAGGAGTATATCTAGTTTTCTATAAGGAATAAGGGATAATGAATGTAATCAATAAGGATTTATGGTAATACAGTACGTTGTAGTGTTTTAAAAGAATACATGATGAAGGTGTTCACATGTTGTTACGCAGAAAAAAAGGAGCTTCATTATGTTTACCTTCCTCATAAAATCTGGACTGTGAGTTGGACAAAGTATTTTGGATAACTATAAAGGTTGGAATGGATTATATTTTATATTGGATACTATTATTAAGGTTATTTTTGGATATTTATAAAAAGGACAACACGCAGACCGAGTGACAACCCATCTCGTCGGATAAAGTTGGGGGAATCGAACCCACAACCATAGTGCGATTGGGATTAATAGCCTACCACTGGACTACGTGAAGTCCCTGGTTTTTAAAAAATAGTTTTTCTAATCTAAATGGTATGTGTTAAAATTTGGAACCTTATACAATTAGGATAGGTATAATATTTTTGAGTTCTATTATCTTTTTGAGTGAAAGATGAGTTGAATGTTGAAACTCTAATTGTCAAGCATAAATATATATACCTATCTCTTATTCAATGAATAAATTAATTCTTAAACTTTAGTAAAGGGATATTAAATCAAAAAAATGTGTTATCCTAATACCTTATATCTTGTTCAACTGATGATATTTTAAATCAACATATATTGAAGGCTTTGAGGCCTTCAATTTGACAGTTGATTGTGAATGATGACCTCAATCACTCCCTACAAATATTTACGTTTTTCCTCCAATTATATGTCTCTAATTGCCACCAATGTTCTCCTTATCGAGGTTATAATTTGGTGGTGACTTTCTTATTTCCATTTCCCTCTTATTAAGACTAAATTTTATTAACCTTATTTCCGATGTGGGTTTTCCACAAAGGTATTTTCTATTTTCAACATTTTATTTTCAAAAAAAATTTCAAATTGCGAGGACGCAATTTATTGAAGGAGGGGAGAATGTAACACCCCGAGCTTCCATGATACGCTTCTCATTTAATAATGCAATAGCTTGCACGGTACGCAAGTTCGAGTTCTAACACACCGCGACTAATCAAAGTAGCCATTATGAATAGTAATAACCACTTTTTAAAATTATAGAAATTTTATATTTCAAAATGGACTTCATTTTTGTATTCGTAATATCGAAATTATCCTAAGTTGAATTTTTTGTAATTTTCTGAGAACTTCCAATTTTTTATGAATAGTGATAAATACTTAAAACAACTTTTTTAATCAAAATAATTTATTATGATAAATTATACTATTTAGTGGTTTTAAAGTATAATTAGAATATATTTTTAAAATTTTATTCAATGGTGGTCATTAGAATTAATTTAACATTGAAATTGGACATAAACAATTGCCAATCTTTTGATATAAATTGTTTCTTAAAAACACGCTATTTGTTGTAACAGCGGGAATTAATTATAAAATTAATTAATTCAACTTATATGTTTGGAATTTTGTAAAATAGACATCATTTTTGAATTCAGAATATCAATTATAGCTTAGGGAGAAATTTTGGCCTTGTTCTGAAAAACTTCAATTTTTGATGAATAGTGAAACCACTAAGTGGTAGTTAAATAACTGATTTTTCGTTTAAATGAAATATCACCAATTCTTTGATTTGATTTTCAAAAATCCTACATACATGGTTGTCATTAAGAAGTAAAATGTGGTTCAATGAGATTAAAATAATTTTTTGGTGAATAGTAACTATTAAGTTCTTAATCGCGATTAGAGGTAATTAGTGTAGTTTAAGGTAAAAATAATGTTTTAATAATATGAGATGAGCTTGACACTTGTCCTACTCCAATTGGATGAGTCATGGCCGACCAATACAACCCATGGGTCAACTTGGGGACCCCACGGAGCCACTTTAGTTAGAAAATTACATCAATATATATTTATTTAATGTTAAAATTAAATTGACACAAACATGAGTTGTTTTACTAAAACAGTTTTTAAGTGGGGTTAAAAAAGTCAAAATTTTGACTATAAATATTCTTTAGAAAGCTAAAACGATTTCCTACATCATAGTAGTTTTTTTATAATTTTTAGAAATTAAATAAATTAAATTATTTATGACATCATTATGATGCAGCGATGACCTCATTATTTAACGATTTTAATAAAATGAAAAGATAATCCAAGGCTTACACTTGTCCAAAGACAATTGGATGGGTAGATTTCGAACCCTTATCACCTTATCCTCGAATTATATAAGTGTGGAATCTTTAGAATCCGAAAATCATTGTGTAATAATGTAACATTTCAATCTTTCCAAAAGAGCCCCTCCTCTCCACTTATAAAAGGCCCCCACCTCTCCCACCTTATTCGCACCTTCAAGCCATCTGCCTCGGCCAAACTCTGCCCAAATACTCTCCCAACTTCCCCCTATTACTCCTAGAAGCCTCACTTTGGGCAGAACTCTTCCCAAGGAAGCCTTTGGGTCAAATCAAAAAGAGTTACCCGATTTTGAGGTAATGTCTTCTCTAAGGTTGTTTTGTTTTATTTTTCTTCTCCAACCCCCTAAACTCTTTTTATTCCATTCTTTTGTAACAAAAAAAGTATCTAAAATATACTAGGCTGTTTTTATGATAAGGATTTGGTTTACACTTACACACACCTTCGTCTAATGGTTAAAGAACATACTGTTTCTGTGGGTGGCGAAATACTGCCTCAGGAAACGATGATTGTTCAAATTATTTTAACACCTATAATGGTGGCCATTTTGATGACACTATTTTCATATATGATATATATATTATGTTTATGTTTTCCTTATGCTTCTTTATTTCTCATTTATGGCATACTTTATGATTTCCATTATGGGTAAAACGCGATAATTTCATTTTAGGAAGTGCAGACTACTGCCCCCTCAAAGTGATTTGAATCGTTAATGCCATATGTGGGATGTATAAAGGAGGGAGTAAATGGTATTATACAATATATTATACTGGAATTATATTATACATTTATATCATTATGATTTAGTTCCATTAAATATGAAATTTAAATGAAAGTAGCGTTCATGCGTACGTACGGCTTACCGTCTCCATGAACAGTGCATTTCATTTCTTACCTCTAAATGTTACGTGACATTATGAATGAATGTATATACTGTATATATGATATATATGATATCTACATCATGAATATAATTCTGGATATAATGGATATTTCACCACATGAACAACTTGTAATTATAAGAAGTTTATTTTTGACTCAAGTACCAAAGATTGACAAAACGACCGTTATTAACTTAAATAATTAAATAATATTCATAACATGGTAATAAGGGATATAAAAGGAATAATGAACATGAAAAAGGTTCATAAGTAAATAGAAATTAACTCTATTTTATTATTCAGGAGGTTAAAGAACGTTCGAGTCAGGACAAGACGCAAGGTAAGGGAACTTCTTAACCCAACTTCCATTCTTTGGGTTAATCTCCTACTTTCCAATTATGTCATGATATTATTATGTATTATTTTGTATTTTTACCTTATTTATGTGTACCTATAGTGAATACACATAATAGATCTATTTTATTTTAAAAATTATCTTTTTAAGGACTTCGTCTCAATCTCCTTTCATTGAGTCATATTTGGTTTTATACACAACTTTCTTTTATACGATGTATAAACCCCTTTGACTTTTACGTTTATTAAAAAAGAATTTTTTTATAAGAATTGTTTTACTAAATGACAAAAAGGGAATGTTTTCCTTTCCGTACTTATGCGGCGACAACGACTTCTCCACCGCCGTGACCATTATTTGAGTTTCGGCTTCCTCTACAAGCCATCACTTTTTTTTAATGAAAAATAAATACAAAGTTTTAACTTGCTTTTATTTTGGTATTGAAAATGGTTTTGAAAGCATTTTTATTATATCAATGTGTTTTATTGACAATCTTGTGATTGAAATGTGGAAATTTTATGTTTCCTTTACGCATGTTTTATGTGATACGATTATGTTATGGTTTATGATATGTTTAAACCTATTCATATGAGGAATGCATTGGACTTAATAAGTGACGGGTGGAGCCCGCTATAGCTCCTCGATGCATCGGCAGGTCTCATGAGACAAACTAGTGTCTTGGCACGAGGCCTTGACAAAATCTTATTTGTGGTCTTGGCACGAGGCCTTGACTACGTGGTTATGATAGTCTGGCATTATGAATTCCATCATTATGAAAGTGGTTATTGATATTGCATGTGATTATTCGACCAGTAAAATATCCATGTGAAGAAGTGAATGGAATTATCTCATTTTACTTTTGCCATATTATGTTGAAGTTCAAGTTTAAAAGGCTTTTGTTTTATTTATACATTGCCTTAAATGTTAGTGTTTATTTATGAAAGCTTCTGATATATTGTTAACCTTACTAAGCATCCGAGCTCACCCCTTTCAATGTTTTAATATTTTACAGGATGTGAAGAAGTATTTTATGAATGACCTGCAGGGATAGTCCGAAGAGGATAGAAGTGTGGACTATGGAGACTATGTTATTATAGTTTTTCACTTTGTGATGTAATGTAACATTTATGAATGTATCTAGTGTTTCCAAGGCTACTAAACTAATCGGCCTTTCGAGAGTTGATATTTTGTGATCATGCCAATGTTACGAAGTAATGCACCGACTCTGGGTAGCTGGGGTCGGGGCGTTTCAATCTGAATATTGGAGTGAAAGCTATTATTATAAGAAAATTCCACCAAAGGTAGGTGTTGACCCCAACCACCTTTGAAATCCATAGAGCAAGATCTCAACATATCTTCTAGAGTTTGAATTGTTCTCTCAGACTGACCGTTTGTCTGAGGATGATAAACAGTGCTGAAACCTAACTCTGTATCCAGAGTATGCTGAAGACTTCTCCAAAAATTTTAGGTAAACCTCAAATCCTGATCAGATATAATAGAAAGTGGTACTCCATGCAATCTTACCACTTCCTTTACATATATCCTGGCAAGCTGATCCAGAGAGAAATCCCCTCTAATAGCGATGAAGTGTGCAGATTTTGTAAGACGATCAACTATGACCCAAATAGCATTATTGCCTTTGGATGTTTTAGGAAGTCTGGTGACAAAGTCCATAGTGATGTTTTCCCATTTCCATTCGGGTATGGGTAATGGTTGTAACATCCCCTTAGACTTCTGTCTCTCAGCTTTAACTTGCTGACAAACCAAGCATCGAGAGACATATTCAGCAACATCTCTTTACATGTCATCCCACCAGAAGTACTCTTTCAGGTCCCTATACATCTTCGTGCTTCCAGGATGAATAGAGAATGAAGAACTATGAGCTTCATCCAGCATCTCCTTCTTTAATTCGGGGATGGTAGGAACACAAAACCGATTCCTGAACTTTACTATCCCATCACAATCAAGGTTGAATTCACGAACATTTCTCACCTTCTTTTGTAACTCTACATCTTCTTTCTGTGCCTCTTTAATCTTCACATGTATAGATGGTTGAAAATTCATTTGAGAAAGATATGATTTTTCCCCTTTGATTATAATTCCAAGATCCATCCTTTGTAAATCCATAAATATTGGATCTTTTGTGATCCACATCATGGATAAACTGACATGGTCTTGTCAACTTAATGCATCTGCCACCTTGTTTGCTTTCCCAGGGTGGTAATGGATTGAGCAGTCGTAATCCTTAATCAGCTCGAACCATCTTTTTTGGGGCATATTCAGCTTCTTTTGTGTGAAAATATACTTTAAACATTTATGATCAGTATAAATGTCACACCTTTTCCCATAAAGATAATGCCTCCAAATCTTTAATGAAAAGATTACCGCAGCTAACCCCAAATCATGAGTTGGGTAATTTTGCTCATGTATTTTCAACTGTCATGAGGCATAAGCTATCACCATATCATTTTGCATAAGAACACACCACAAAACCTTCTTGGATGCATCAATGTAGATCACAAACCTTTCTCCACTACAAGGCAGTGTGAGCACAGGTGCACTGGATTACCTTCTTTTCAACTCCTTGAATATCTCTTCACATTCCTCTGTCCAAAAAAACTTAACTCCTTTCCGAGTCAACATGGTGAGTGGATTAGATAATCGTGAAAAATCGTTCACAAAACGTCGATAATATCCATCCAAACAAAGAAAAATTTGGATCTCAGTCACTATTGTTGGTCTCGACCATCTTTCGATAACCTCTATTTTTGTTCGATCCACAGATATCCCCTATTTTAAGATTATGTGACCCAAAAATGAAACTTTTTGAAGCCAAAATTCACACTTGGTAAATTTGGCATAATTCTTCTCTTTTCTTAGGGTCTTTAATACAATTCTCAAGTGATATTCATGTTCTTACTTGCTCTTTGAATGAACAAGAATATCATCTATAAAGACTACCACAAACTGATCAAGATAGTCTCTAAAGACTCTATTAATCAGATCCATAAAGATAGCAGGGGAATTATTAAGACCAAATGGCATCACTATAAATTCATAGTGTCCATACCTTGTATGGAAAGTCGTCTTTGGTATATCCTCCCTTTTGACCCTTAATTGATGATACCCTGAATGAAGATCAATCTTGGAAAAGTATTGAGCTCCACGTAGTTGGTCAAATAAGTCATCAATGCATGGGAAAGGATATTTTTCTTGATAGTGATCTTGTTAAGTTCTTGATAATAAATACAGAGTCTCATTGATCCATCTTTCTTCTTAACAAACAAAACAAGTGCTCCCCAAGGTGACGCACTAGGGTGTATGAACCCCTTATCAAGATTCTCTTGAAGTTTCTTCTTCAATTCCTTCAACTCAATTGGGGACATTCTATAAGGTATCTTTGAAATAGGCAAAGCACCCGGTACGAGTTCTGTTGAAAACTCAACATCACAATTTGGTGGAAGACCCGGTAATTCCTCCGAAAAGACATCGTCAAACTCCCATACAATGGGAATATTCTTAATCATGAGTTTCTCACCAACCATTTGAGATAAATAACCTTCATTTAGTGGAATCAAGACCCATAAGATGGAAGAAATTTCCACTGGAAGGTTATGTTCATCCTTGCATTGATAGATGATCATAGATTGATCTGGAATATGAAATGTGACTTCTCTTCTTTGGAAATTGATATGATCTCCATATAAAGAAAGCCAATCCATGAAAATAATCACATAAAATTCCACTATAGGAAGGATCACAAGATTTGCAGGAAGCACTTTCCCACAAACTTCGATTGGAGAAGAATTATAAACTTTTGATGCGACTATTGTTCCATTAGGGGTTGTCACAGCTAACTCAACATCTAATTGTTGACGTAATACAGTGATATCCTGAGAAAATTATTAAGAAATAAAAGAGTGGGTGGATCCATAATCAAATAAAACATCTGCTACTTTAGAGTGGTTAGTAAGTGTACCTGTCACCACATCGTTTTCGTACTCCACATCACTGATAGAAATTGAATGTGACCTTCCTTTGTCTTTAGCCTTAATAGTTTGTTGACGTCGACCATCATCATCAACCCATGGATTTGGGCATTGATTGGCATATTTCCCCATCTCCTTTCACTTGAAACAATGAAGTGTAGTAGGTTCATTCTGTGTATCCCTTCCGTTTTTTGCATCATTATACATCTTCTTCCCATCATTTCGGCATTCAAATGCTCTGATGACCTTCCTTTCCACATTTGAAACATTTAATTGTCCTTTTTAGACAACTCCCTCCATGTTTCTTTCCACACTTTGAGCATAAGGGAAAACTCATCTTCTTTTCAGTGTGTTCTTTAGATTTTCCTTTGAATTCCATTTTCCTCTTCTTATCAAACCCATATGACTGATGGGATACTCCAATCTCCATCTCTAATTTGAGAGCACATCGAACGATTTCCTCTTATCTATTGAATTCCCTTATGGCTAACGCCCTTCTAAGACTTGTTTTTAATCCACTAAAGAATGGATTGATCTTACTCTCAGGTTGGATAATAATACTAGAAGCGTACCTTGAAAGTCCTGTAAAATTTTCTTCATAGGTACCAACAGATTCATCATCCTTTTTCTTTAGTTCCAGAAACTCCTTCTCCATATTTGTTCGGAGAATATGAGGGAAGTACTTATTGAAAAATAAGTTCTTGAACTCGTCCCATCCCATGGACTCAATTTCATCACTTTTCCTTGTATTCTTGATAATATTCCACCATTGATCAGCATCATCTTCCAAAAGATACACTGCTAAGATGAATTTATCATGTTCAGAACATTGATGAACTGAAAATATCTTTTCAGTAGTACTAATCCATTGTTCAGAAACTAATGGATCAATAGACCTGCTAAATGAAGGTGGATGCTGCCTCATGAAGGATTCAACAGAATGTTGCTCCTTCCTTTGCTCGTTTGGAAGTCCTTCTTGATTCATATCTTGAGAAAGTTGTGTGAGCATGGCCACAAGATTTTTCATTCCAGCTCCCATAACGTTTGGTTGCTCAGGGGGACAATCATTGCATTTCCCATCGCATTCCGCATTAACAAGGTTCCTACGGGTTCCAGCCATTGACTAAAACTAAGAAGAATAGTTTGAGAAACACTAATTATAATAGGAAAACCACATAATCAAGAATAAAATTTCACACTTAAGGTCTTATCCTAGGTTATTCGTGGCCATTTCTAGAACACTAAGATTGTGTTCTATGCTTAGACTTATCCTTAGAGGTTCTTAAGGCTTTCACATCCTAGTTTCCAAAGGTTGACTATAACCTCCCTCTGATACCAACTATAACGACCCATACTTTACATACATTGTTATTACTTCAGAATTGAAGCACACTTATTACATCATATAACAAAACCAGGAAAGGACCGTATAGGTATAGAGTCTTTAGAAACTGGGAAACATTAACAACTGGTTCATAAAGCATCTACTTTGCCTCCCACTTATTTCATCATATCTAGATTCCCTTTTTGGCATATCCTACTTAATAACCTTCTTCCTGACCTGGGTAAATAAAACATAAAAAATGGTGAGCTCAAATTCCCAGTAAGGGTAAACAAAATAAAAATCAACCACATTCTGAACATAAGATTTTGGAAATCTTAACCTGCAAAAGAAATCATAATTTCATACCATGGGATAAATCATAGAAGTGAAATGTAAACCCAATAATTATAAAATAAAACATGAAACTTTGTGGCATACACACATAATCATATAGAATCATTTCTTATTAGTCAAGACTCATTTCCAAGACTATCTTAGTAGACAAAGTCCATTTCTAAAATGAGTTCACTCCTCGTTTCAGTCTTGTTTCACTGAACCGGTATAACCTGTTGTTCCAGCCCTGTCTATCTCATGAGATATAAAATCTTTACCCAATGCATTGTAGGGAGATATAGGTCCCACCCATCTCATAATGATACTATTCTTATATGTTCCACAAAATCATAAATCATACATCATTTCATAACCCATGTAATAAAAATGGGAATCATTAAACATCGTGACATCATAAAACAATTCATATAAGATAAAAGAATTCATAAAAATATTTCCATCACAACATAATAAAATCCATGTAATAATAGGGATAGAAACAAAACACTTGATTATCTTAGATGGAAAATAATTTTGATAAAACACTTGAACTCCATTCTTGAGGAAAATATCCTTTCTACTGCAAAAACATTTTTCCTTCCTTAACATGTCATAAAATTTTAAACTAAAAGAAGTTGATTAAAAATAAACTTGAAAACATGTATAGAAAGATTCTTGGAAATATTGTTTTAAAAATCCATTCATTCCGTATAAGTTTAAAAAAAACATTCTTCTCATACATTTGTCGGAAAAGTCAAAACGTACCTCGTATGAAAAACGACAAAAGATTTCTTTCATATCTTTTACTAAAAACTAACCAAAGGGTAAAATTGGATTTAAAAAATTTTAGGTGGATGGAAATAATATTATATATTCAGGAAACATGGATGTGGATGATAAAATACACCCTAGTAAATACCAAAGTATAAACAATCTTGGAAAAAATGAGATTGTGATATTTTCCTTACCTTAGGTCCAATTTGCTTTGTAAGTGTATAAAACTCCTGTATAATGATTTAAATAATGTAATTTAATTATTAAAGAATCATATTAATTTTTATGATATCATATATGGTTCACTTATGACTTTATATTACTCATTCTTATGTAAATTAATGTTAAAGTAGCGGTTTGGGTAAAATCATCTTATTTATCGTATGTGTTTGGACTTGTTGTTATTGATGTTATTATTAATTATATCATGATTTAATTACCTAAAAAATTTAAATAATGATTTATATATCATATAAATTAATTATATATCCATCATATACAAGCATTGATAATAGTACATAACATATGGAGGTAAGAAATGAAACGCACCGTTCATAGAGACGGTAAGCCGTACGTACTCATGAACGCTACTTTCATTTCTATTTATTATTTTAATGGAATTAAAACATAATGATACATATTTATATCATAATTCCAGTATAATATCATATATAACATCATTAACCACATCCTTTATAAATCCCACATAAGGTATTAACGAATCACATCACTTTGAGGGGGCGGTAGTCCGCACTTCCTCAAATGAGATTATCGTATTTACCGTCTATGGAAACCATATAGTCTTGATATAATTTTGAAGTAAATAAGCATAAGGAAATAATAAACATAATATATATTTTATATAAATACAGTTCCATAATAATGGCCACCATGAGAGGTGGTAGGAGAAAGTCGAACAATCATCGTTTCGTGAGGCGTTAGTTTGCCATCACAGAAACATTATGTTCTTCATCCATTATATGGAGGTGTGTGTAAGTGTAGTTTGAATCCTTCTCATAACAACATACTAGTATATTTAGGATATTGTTTTTTTGAAAAAATAAAGTATAAAAAATATTTTAGGGGTTGGAGAAGTAGAATAAAAAAAACAACTTAAGAGAAACTGTTACCTTTAATTTTGGTAACTTCCTTTGGTTTGAACCAAAAGGACTTCTTGGAGAGTCTTATACCTAATGTAAGGCTTCAAGGGGGAGGATAGGGATGTAGGTAGATTATTTGGGAAGAGTTTGGACGAGCCAAAAGGCTTGAGAGGTGTGAGTAATTGCATTGAAGTGGTCTCCTTTTATAAGGGAGTGGAGGGGCTCTTTAGGAAAGTGTGATAACATTATTTTATTATAAACTTATCTTCAGTTTCAAGAGGTCCAAAACACATTAATGATGAATATAGGATGACTCATATTATAAATAAAATCATCCAATAAGAATTGGACTGGTTTTGGATGATATTTTAATCATTTTAATCTTATTTATTTAAATCATTTTTTAATGAGGTAAATATTTCATCATTATTGTGTCATAGATAATTTAATTTATATGATGTCTAAAAATTATAAAAAAAATACCAACATGTAGGAAATATTTTTATCTTTCCAATAAATATTTATAGTCCAAAATATAATTTATATATCCCCTTATAAAAAGTAATTACTAAACGAGTTTTGTTAATTCCAATTTTGTCTCCACATTAAATTAATTAATCTAATGTGTCATTGTATTTAATAAGTGGCTCTATGGGGTCTCAAAATCTACCCAAGGATGGCCATGGTCTTCCCCTACTCATCCAATAAGGTTAGAACAAGTTTCAAGGTAATTTTGAATTATTATAATATTATTTTAACCTTGAATTACCCTATTTACCTTTAACCGTAGTAAATAAAAATTACCGTAGTTACAATTCATAAAAAAAATAAAAGTAACCTATTAACATAATTTGGACCCACTAATTATAAATATGGAATCCATTTTCAAAATTCAAAACATAGAATTTGCATTAATTAATTTAAAATTAATCCCGTTGTTAAGCAAACGGGTTTTAAAAGTTAAAACATTGCCAAAGATTGAATTTATTTAACCTACGAATTCAATGTAAAATCAAGGCTAATGAAATAAATTATATTAAATGGTAAAAATATATTCTATTTATACTTTAAAAATATTAAATATTATAATTTAACTATATAAATTATTGTGATGAAAAATGTTCATTTTAATTAAAATATAGCGTGTTTTACTATTCATTAAAATATGAAAGTTATCAGAATAATATGAAAAATTTATCCGAAGTAAATTTTTATATATTGATTCTAAAGTAGAATTTTATTTTTTCAAATTGAACTTATAAACGTGTCAAAAACTAGATTTAATGTGGGTGCGCCATCAAAAGGCGGTAAAACTGCATTTTTTTGAAAAATACTTCTTTTATCCAACAAAACTGGTTTTGTTTTCATACCTCATTCTTGAAAATGTATAAGATGAATTAGAATGTTATAAAATTCAAAATTCAGTTTATACTATTCATAACGGCTAATATTATAATATATATTTGTTTAGTGAAACTCGGTATTGCGTACGACGCAAGCTATCGAGGAAGGCCATGATTGTGTGTAAAGAAAGCCAAGCTAGTGTTGTGTGTAGTGAAATATTCCTTTTATGATTTATATAAAAACAATATATATATCATAAAATTCTCGGGTGTTACAATTGGTTTGGATGAAGTAAATTGGATAGCACTAATTACCTTGAATTTGATTTTTTATTAGTTTAAAAAGAGGTCCATTTCATCATATATGAAGTTTATAACTTCTTTGATTTATGAAATATATCCAGTAAACTTTAGAATAATGAAGCATGCATATTTTACAAAAATATTTATGGTAATTCAGGTTATTACTATGTTTCAAGATAATTTATGATGATGGTATTCAAATGTTTTGAATGTGACTACTAAGAACCACTTTGTGATATATAGGGTATCAATGTTAAGCTGATTTTTTGACATTATTTCTAATGTTTTTATATTCATCATTCGAAAGGGTTATAAGGTTAAACAATTATGGGATGTTAAGTTAAAATTCAGATGAAGTTTGTGAGATTAAATAATTATCTCACCACATGAGGATTCATATATATTAGATAACCAATAATAAGAATTTTATGTCGATGGTTTTTGAAGAGATATGGGATAAAATATCATGGGTCTCATGATCTTCTAGTTCTTCAAGAATAAAAAATTCAACTTCCTTTTTAGAGAATGATGTGAAGTGGATCAAGTAATAAAAAAGGTTGAGATTGTCCTGATATAATGAAAGTATATCATTTCATGAAAATTATTCACCTTTGGGAAAATGATCTATAAATAAAATGTTATCCTAGTGCCTTTGTTTTAGATGGATCACATAGTCCTATAGGTCATCACAGATTTATGGATTTGTGATTGTTAACTTTCTATTGACTTTAGTCTCAATCACTCTCCATATGAACATAATAGTTAGATTCCTTTTCCATGTCCATGTTTTCACTTCCCACCTATGTTTTGATCCATGAGAATACAGTGATGAGTTACTTTGGGTAACCGTTATGGTTCCAGATTTCTTTTTTAAAGAAAGTTTTTGTATTCATTTTTAAGATGTGGGTTTCTATGAAAGGAAATATTAATTGTTAATCCTTTGAAAACCAAAATGAATATCAAGGGAAAAATATATTTTCAGGGGATAGAATGTAACACCCTAAGATTTTATGGAATATATTTTCATGAATTAATTTAATCTTTCTGATATTTTTCATTTCACATAATACTAAAAATATTTCATTATATATTAAAGAAGTATTTTTTGAATTATATCCAACACCAATTTAATATTTAACTACAAGAAACATAAATTTTACATTGATCAATACATAACATTGATTTTATTTTATGTTACACACAATAATGACTTTCCTTGATGGCTCGATTAACACACAAGATCGAGTTTTATTGAACAATAATATATTATTAAAATGTTTTTATTTGATATAATAAGATATAAACTAGCCAATAAAATAAATTTTATGAATTTTATTAACTAATTTATGAAAATGTGTTATTTATATAAAAATAATATTAATTCATAGCTCACCAATTAAATAGAAATGAATATAAAATCTAAGTGAATATAAAGAAAACAATTATTATTTTTATGGTCACAAAGTTGTTTTAACTTAAAAAATTAAATTAATTACTATTACTGAATGATATTAATTAAATTTATATGTTATATATTCAAAAAAATATTTTTTATAATCATTCAATAGAAATTATTAAGATATGATAAGAAAAAAATCCAAGTTTATGCTTAAAAGGTTATATTTTTACAAAGGTAGTTTTATCACCTTTTAATGGATAACACATTTTAAATAAAATTTTGTCACTTTTATAGATTTAATATATCAAAATAAACTTCATTTTTGAAACAGAAACTTGAAAATTAGGTTACGATAAATTTTGGCTATTTTCTGCTAGGTTTCATTTTTTAATGAATAGTTAAAAATACCGAATTTTGATTTCGAATTTCTTTTTTATATAACACATTTATAAGGTAATATTATGTTTTAAACTATTTATAATGTTTAATTTGAAAATAAATTCATAAATTAATCCAATTAAGTTCATTGGAATTAATTTCACCTTTAAATTGGGTATAAAAACTTATCTAACTTTTGTATGTTTTTACTTTGAAAACCTGCAATGTTGTCCGGTCAGTGGGATTATGTTTAAAATAATTTATACCCCTTATATGATTATAATTTAGAAAAATGGATTCCATTTTTGGAATTAGAATAATTAATAATTTCTAATAAGTTAATATATTTTTTACAAAAAAATATTAGTAAAATTTGTTAAAATTAATTACAACAATTAAGAGAAAAATTACATTAACAAAGTACTAAACCATAAATTTAAGACCCAAAATGACCAAGAAACATATAAAACACCCATTTTTAAGAACTTATTGATACATTATCCTTAAATTATAGAGTTCAGTTCTTTATGACTTTTGTAGGTAAAAACATGGGTACACCTAACTTGTTTTAAAAAATCCGATGTGTGTCCATTCTCTTCCCTATAAGAGGCCACCACCTATACCTCTTTTTCACACCTCTCAAACAACTTAGGCTCAGAAAATATTTTCTCAATACACTTACCAACATACATAAATTCCTCCTAGAATAATTCTCTTTTTAATTAATCAATCCAACTAATACTTTTGGCTCAAACAAAAAAGAGTTACCCTATTAAGAGGTAACAAATTCTCTCAAGCTCCTTTCTTTTATTTTCTTTCTCCATCACCTCCACTCCCTTTATTCCATTATTATATAAAAACTCCAGTATATTAAATATTATTGTATTTTCTTTATTCTAAGGGTTTGACCTACACTTACACATACCACCATCTAATGGGTAACGAACACAATGTTTATGTGTATGGTAAACTACCGCCTCACAAAATGATGATTGTTCATTTTTATTTACCACCTCTCATGGTAGAAATTATATTGAAAACTATATTTATATATGTTATATATTATATTTATTATGTATTTAAACTTATTTAATACCTTAACAACACATATATTTATACTTTCCCTTTGGTGTAAATATGATAATTTCATTTGAGGAAGTGTGGACTACCGCCCCATCAAAGCAATGTGATTCATTCACACACTACATGGAATGTATTAAGGATGGGTTTAGTGAACATATATGATATATATAATATAATAGTTCTAATGGAATAATTATATATAAATATATATACATATATATATAAAAATTTCATTTACCTTCTTTCTTTCCATATGATAATAAAAATGGAAACAACGTTCATGCGTACGTACGTATTACTGTCTCCATGAATGGTGTATTCCATTTCACACTAATATGTTTGATAGATTAATATAACAAACATATATGGAATATAAATGATATTTACATCATTATATAAATTATGGGAATCATTATCTAAGTATAATGACCAAAGATATAACAAATTAACACACATGAATTGATCAAAGTAAATATTATCAAAAGTGAAACCTTAACATAATATTATTAAAAAGTAGTTAATATAAGTTAATAATAAAACCATGTAAAGTAATATATATAATAATATGTTTATTTGATATATTAATAATAAACTTATATTTATTATACATGAGGTTTTAACAAGTACAATGATATTTAAGACACATGGTAAATGAATTTAATCTCACATTTTACTTCCTTGAGATACATGTTTTATTCACCACCCAATCCTTTTGTGTGGTGTGTACACTACACATGGACTAATTTTATGATTATTATACTAATAAATATGGGTATTTATATATCCATTTTATGATCTTTCCATCATGGGATTTATATTTTAAAATTTAACAAATCGGTACAATGATTTTGTCTCAATTCGCATTCTTTCAGACACATGACTTGTTATGCACCTATATTTTTTCACGAGGTGTATATACTTACTTTGGAATTTTATATCATGAATTTATTTATTTTCATGATATTTTAATCTTTAGGTAACATCATTTTCTTACATTGGGAGTATGGTTCAAAGTTATCAAGTGGTATGGGTTTATTGAAATAATCTCATCAGTTTTTAGAGATTGTTTATATTTATGCTTCTTTTGATGAAATATTATGATATATATCTCAAGAAAACTCATAAAATTTCTTATACTATGGTTATAAATGACATATTAATGTATTGGGACCATTTTTTTACTATTCGGTACATAAGATAGTTAATGAAGTGTTTTTAAAAAAGCTCGACTTTACCTATCTCTTCGGTTAAAAATTTGTGTTCTTTCAAAACCATGTTTTCTAAAAAGGTATTAAATTTTTTTTCCAAATAATTTTATAATTTTTCAAAGTGCTTTCAATTAAAAAGGATTTGTAATTGATTTTGTTATTATTTTATATATTAAAAAAAGTTTTTCAATAAAAAGGTTTTCAAAATGATTTCAAGATATATTTATATTTTTTCAAAGAAATGGTTTTCAAAAAAAAGTTCAAGCTTTTTTTAAAGAAATGGTTATAATTTTTTGTTAAGATTATTTTATATTTTATTTAAGGAAAACAATTCAAAAAAAATTAAATGTTATTTAATAAATTTTCAAGGTAAAATTCTTTCAATATTATTTCAAGTTTTATTTATTTCTTTTTAATGAATTTTCAAAGAAAATGTTTTTATAAAGGATTTATATTTTAAAAATCCTTTTCAAATAAGAATGGATATTTTCCTCAATAAATTTATTCAAAATATATTTCCAAGTAACTAAAATCTAGGATGATGTTTATTTATGTCACCCATTACCATCTCAGATAATATTCAAAGGTTTCATTCACATTCTTTCTCTGAATGGTATATGTTTTGATTGAATTATGTTTATGAAACCTGTTCCTATTTCTTAGGTTATATTATTTTAAAACTCATTCCTATACCATGGTTTTTATTCTTTTTAAATCCACTTATTTTAATGGTTTATTATTTCATTAAGTGATTATGAAACCTATATCTTTTCATTGGTTATGATGTGATTAAATGTTAATGATACCAATTTAATTTCATGGATTATGATTTGATCTTTATAAAAACTATATCTTTTTATTGGCCATGATATGATGAAAGTTTTATTTTGAGTCACTTGTATTAATGATGTTTTTTTGATATTGTTGTAACCTATATCTCCTTCTAATACATTGGTTATTGATAAATGTTTTATGACCTCAAAGGGTACATGAGAGGAGTTCAAACCATGACTAAAACAGGAGATAACACATGAGGACATTCCAAGACTGAAAGAATATGTTACATGGGAGGTTATCTCATTCCTGAAACAAGAGGATACATGGGAGGACATACCAAACCCAAAACAAGAGGTTACACGGGATGTCATCCTAATCCTAAAGTAGGTAAACTGGTGATTATCCCAAGCCTAACATGTTACTAAGATATTGGTAGGTAGGATAAAAGTAATATTTTCTATCCTTATGAGTTTTACATTATTCCATATTTTATTTATATATTATGATTTCATGGATTACGTTATTTATTTCAATATGATTCATTTTTTATGAATTGAAAATCATTATGCTATGATTCATGTTTATGATCATTGATATACAAGGTATAGTCCTCTAATGTAATGATCACATTCCCATACCCATATGCTCACGTTTATGCCTACATGTCTCCCTTGTTTACCCATACTAAGAATTAATGATCACCCCTTGTTTCCATTCAAAGTTTATGAGCATATGTATTAATTGTGATACGTCTAAGAAGGGTTTTAGTCATGATGAACTAAGTGGGAGATAACATAGCTCGCCTATATACCAGTGTTTAGGATTCCATTTTTCCAAAGTCACTAAACTAATATGGTCTTTAGGTGTTTGTTTGTTTTATGTTTCAAGTAGTCCGCAAAGGTGATATAATGTATATGTATGTTAAGATTGGTTTGTTATTTTTCCATTTTGTTCTAGGTATAACTATAAAATATTTAGTCTTTATTTACCTTACCATTGATTTCCTTATAAATATAATATTAAGAATAGTTTTTGATTATAGACTGTGAATATTACTTATTAGAAATGTAATAAATTTAATTCTCTCTTTAGTAAAGTCTCCCAAGGGAGAGGGTCTTGGGGTTGGACTACCCACTGTATTTGAGGCTTATGCATTTTTCTAACAAGTTAAGTATGTGGAAATTTTTTTTATCTAGGATTAATCTTATGGATACTTTGAATCATATACAACTTTATGCATTTACATGAAAAGTTCATATACCTTATGCATGAGAAGTATTCTTATATAACACCCCAAACCCATATAACCAGATCCAGTGCTAAAAACATAATATTTAAAATTATAGAATTGATTCAAAAAATGTGACTCTATTTTATTCATATATAATTAAAACATAAAAATGTAATATTGACTCACTTATATTACTAAAACCATTTAGGTTTAGAGTTTTAGTGGATTATTAAGAACCTTTTATGCATCTAAACCCATATATTTTCATCTAAATGGCAGTTTTTCCCATTATACCTGAATTTACTAATTCAATGATAAGTCTTAAAAATATCCCATACAACTCTACACACATGAACCACTTTAAGTCATAACTTACTTAGCATCATTATACATGAATTTTGGAAATAGAAACATAATAAATGGTGATGTCAAATTCTCAATAATTGTAAACACATGCATTAATAATTGAATATCATAAATGACAATAATCGGGGAATAAGTGTATGAGAACATAATCATATTTCATGAAAATAAACTAATAAAAATCATACCCATAAAAAAGATCATAAAACATGAGTAATGGAATAATTAATTTTCAAAATATAATAAACTTTTGAGTAAAAAATTATAAGCTATGTGAAATTACTCGTTGTTCAAAAGAACTATTAGAAACTATAGAATGAATAAAGAAATAATTTAGGTATCTTACTGAGTTATCTTTATATCACTCTTAAAATCACCCAACTAAATAACCTAACTGGTTAATTTCAACAACTTATGAGTAACCTATGACTGGTAAACATTGTCAGTTTACCCAATTCATTAGAGAGAAAGGTATGTCTCACCTATAATTTTGAACTATATTGAGATCACCCATAATTTAGGGATATATCATTATCACCCATTATTCCGATCTATATTAAGATCAAAATACCTCATAAAAAATATCTATGAACCGTCACATGAATAAAGTACAAATAGATTTCATATCACTATAAAAATAATAGAAATAACCATTATTCCCTTCATAACTTGATTATCCCAAGGAATAGAAAATGGGTTTCATCAATATTTCATCATTATAATCATGAACCATATAGATAATGATTAAAAATTTTATCATTTAATCATATACCCAATGAATTAGAAGTAACATCAGTCGATATTTTCATAGATGAAAATGACTTTAAAATATCACAAGAACATTTCTTGTATAAAATACCCATTTTATTTTAAAATACCTTATTTAAAATATAAAAATCTTTATAATATAAAAAATACATTGAAAATAACCATAGAAACATGTAATGGAATCTTTAAATCATTTCATGGTCATTATGGTGGGAAATTGTTCTTGTTTATTAATTATTAATGCAATGATTTTATTCACACATATGGTAAAAAGTACCTCATTTAAAAAATGGCAAGATGTTTCTTTTTAAAAAAGTTTTTTATAAAGTTAAAAATGGTTATAAATGAATTTTAAAAATCACTAAAAAATATAAAAAATATTTTCAAAAACAACTTTATTTAAAACATGTATGTGGAAGTTAAATATACCCTATCTAAATGGTATATAATGTTATCATTTTATAAAAATATTTTTTAAACTATTTATGTACCAAAGATAGTAAAATGGGAGAAAAAATGTAAATTATATAGATAACCATATGATAAAAAAATAAATGTGATTTATGAAATATATATCAAATAATTTCTTCAAAGGTATTATAAGGAAAAAAATCTATGTAAAAAAGTGAGATTGTAACATAAACCCTTATTTATTTTGTAACTTTTGAGTCATAAGTCCCATGAAAGAAATAAATAAAAATAAAAAATTTAATAACTAGAACATAATGAAATTAATGATAAAATATACAAAACTTTTTAGTAAATAAAACTCATAAAATAATATAGTTTTATAGCACAACATATGTACCAAAGAAGAAGTTTTGATACAATAAACCCTTACAACTTTGGTAACATTCTAATTAAACACCATAGAGAATATTATTTGAAATGTGACATTAGATACCTTAAATTAATAAGTATAAATTATAAAGCTTGTAAAATAGTTATTTTATAGACCTTTAAAACATTAATAGGTGCATACCAACAAAAATGTATCAATGAAACAATATTTGGATGAAAACCCTTAACATAAGTCTGAATTGGATTGTAAGCATTATAAACTCTTATATAATAATTTTAGATTTATTATATTTATATTAAATATATGTAATAATACTTATAATATAATATATTATCTAATCAGAACATTTGAACAACCATTTATTTATAATTCTCTATTAACATCATCATTTTATGTGTTAACTGCTTTGATTCTCATGTATGTTTCCATTCATAAGTTGGGGTCTCTAAATCATGATCATGTTTTAATAATATCCTTAAAATTAATAATTTAATAATTTTAATATTTATTCAATATATAATTTTTTTATCAATTCATATAAATCAGTGATGAAAAATGAATTACCTCACTTCATGGTGACGATAGTCCGTATGTACACACGAGTGATGTTTATACATTTTGATGGATGAAAAAAGGAAGTTTAAATAGTAATTATCAATTAAAAACCCCTAATTATATAATGATTAAAATATATATTTATTAAGTACATCATTATAACCATAAATATGAAGTAGTGATAGATAATGAATCACATCACTACATAGAGGTGGTAGTCCACACGTAAGCACGAGCGATACTTTCATTTCCCATTTGATGGAAAGTAGGTGTAAAATGGTTCTACCATAATAATAATAACACCTCAGTATATTTATGATACTATATTAATTATTTTAGTATGGATATAATATATTTTTTATATATGGGATCTTAAATAAACATTTAAATAGTCGGGTAAAATAATTTCCTCTTTTTTGAGAGATGTCCATTGTCTTACACCATAATCCTTATTAGGATAGTATTATAGTAAGAAAAAAAATCTCAAAAACTAAATTAAATAATCTAATAAGGTATTAGGGTAGGTATTTTCTGATATATATGTCTTAAACATTGTGAATAAAGAATAATAAGTGGTTCCCATTTAAAAGTGAAGAGAGGAGGCACTTAGAAGTACAAAAAATATTTAAAATTAATTAATATATTTCTAAAGTGATATTTTAAAAATGGTCATTTATTAGAATGAAAAATTATAAGGTCTAAATATCATCAAAAAAAATTTATAGATGTTTTCATGTCATTTTAAGCCATATATTTTGGTTTTATCTTCTTATAGACCATTCAAACTTAACTGTGGTAACACATTTTTTCCATTAAGGGATATAAATTTAATAACAAAGTGAAAAGTGGATAAAAAGTGGTCCATTGATAAAACTTTAGACCATTTACCATCCCAATTTATCAATTTTATGATTTTTTTATTTATAGATCATTTAATAAAATGTTCTTTAACATAAAATACCATTAGTCCTTTTTTAGACTATTCGTTTAATTTGACTTCAAATTCTTCAATTTGATAATGGATAAAGAATATAAATTATTTTAGCATATATTATACATTATTATTAACCATAAAATTCATTTAACACAAAAATTCATCCAAAATATATTTCTTTCAATGTTTACAAAATAATTTACTTGATTTTTCATCCTATTTTCACCAACACAAATTCAGTGTAGTGTAAAAGTTTAAGGTAATTATACCATCAATAAAATTAAAAAATAAATTAAAATAATTAAAATAATTTATTTGTATTTAAAATTCCATTTTTTATTAATTCATAACTTCTTTTTATCCCAATGAACCCATTTAATTAAAATTTAAATCAAGAGAGTGACATTGAATATTTTTCTTTTTCATAAAATAATATAAATGGTTTAATCAATGTAACGCAAAAATAAATTTCATTATTTTAATATATATGATATATTTTTTTATACAAAAACTCATTAAATATGATAAATTTAGGTTTTGATGATATTTTATAGCCTTACTCTATATTTATAACATTGTCTCACCTATTTTAATATTACTAAGGTGAGAAATCATTACCATGGTTACTATTAAAAATAGAAAAAAGAGACCTATTTAACAAATTTTAAGTCAATGATTATAAATATGGAATCCGTTTATAATTATTAAATTTATATAAGTTTTATAAATAATTTTTTATATAAATTAATTATATTCAATGAGAATAATTTTTAGAAAAATGTCTTTTCGAGCCCAAAAATGAACTTATACCAAAATAAAGTATAATGTTGATTCCCATGTAATTAATTAGATTCATTATAATTAATGGAGAATTATTATATTTATGATAAACTTAATAACATCATTATAATTTTAAGTTACTTTTTCTAATAAAAATAAATTACAATTTTACAAAAAATAAATTATCCACTATTCACTTGAAAATAAATATTTTCTCAAATATTCAATAAAGTAACTCCAAGATAATGTTGAAATTATGATTTATAAAATTATATTCATTTAGACCTATTAAATTTCTAAATATGTTATAAATTATTTATAAAATATATCCACAATATGCAATAAAAACCATTTTGAATTTAACATATTTTTGAAGCATAAATGATTTCACTAAAAAATGAATACTTATTTATTATGAATTAATAAAGAAAACAGAAATATAGATAACCTTTATATATATATATTTAATAATTTTTTAATTCTATTCATACCTTCCAATTTAATGTATAATTTATAATGGACACATTTAAATAATTATATTTTTATATCATATCATAATTCACTTAAATCTTCGTGTTGCGTGTAAAGAAAGCTATCAAGCATAGTATTATTTCAAACTAAATTTTTGAAGAATTACAATTGAGATATATATTAATTTTTTTGTATTGTATTCTTTGGTTAATAACACAAACATGTGGTTGGTGTGAGTATTTCCACATTAATAGGGTGTGAACACATTAATTGAGTGGGTATAATAGGTATTCCAAAACTAAATCATTTTAAGAATGAATACAGAAAGGGATAGAACATGAGATAATAAATATTTCATGTGATTCCATGGGTTTAAGATGAATGATATATATATTAAACTAGTGATACTTTAAAATAAATACCCAAAAATATTAAGCATGATATTTCTTTAAATTTTTACTTTTCAAAAACTTGATCATCCAACCAAGTTTGTTCTGAAAAAGTAGGGTGCCTATAGATTATCTTGTTCAAGGAAAGAAATAAAACAAGTGACACTAGATCATCCTAGGGTAGATTACTCCAAATAATTTTTCCCATGGATTTTATTTTATTATCCCATTCTTGATATTTTATTTGTTTTACACTTAGTTGGTATACTCTGAGAGTTACAATATTAGAGGAATATAGATGATTTTATCCATGTGATGGATCCAGGTAAATAATTTGCTACTATACTATCCAAGGATCATAATTTTTGTGGTTTGGATTATTCCATGCCTAGATAACTAATTGTTGAGAGTACCTCTAAATAAAACTCATTTATTGATGAAATATAGATCTTATCCAACTAAATAGATATGGTGTTTGGGGTCATCGTTTTTAGTGGGAGTAATTTCATTAAAATTAATTGATAAAAAATATAATACATGAAACTCATAGATATTTATTTGTTATTTTTTTGGTTTATTTAATGATGATAATATTTATATCCCTCCTGGTTATGACTAATTAAAAAGTTATATATTGGTATCTAGGGTTTAAAATGTTCTCATAGAGAAAAATTATATGCATCTGAATGTGAATTTTTTAATGGTAAATTTCACACATTTTACTCTTAGGTATCAGAGACTGATTGCATGTATCACATTTGAGTAGACAAACATAAAATCATAGATAAAAGGTAATTTAAAAAGTTTTAATTGATTCTCCATGTGATTAATGGATTGATAGTTTTTATTAGAATTCAATACTTATAATCTAATTTCCTTAAATGGATTAGTCCTAGAATTGGAAATTGTAATTATTTTCCCACAATAAAAAAAGATTTTATATCTATATATTATTTGGACAATATGGGATTTACATTTACTATTAATAATAAGGGTTATTCTTTATATAGTAATGAAATGTTTTCTGGTATCGGGAGTATGAAAAAAAGTTTTGGCACTCTAGATACGGATAATCTTGTCAAAAAAGTTAAAGATAAGAACTTTAGGGTTGATTATAATTTCACCTACCTTTTACATTGTCACCTTGGACATATAAATCAGAAATGTATCCAAAGACTCTATATACATTTATTATTTAGACCATTTGATTATGATATGTTGGAAAATTTTGAATCTTATTTATTTAAAAATATAAACCAAGAACCACTAAACAGAAAACATAAAAGGGTTATTATACTATTGGATCTCATACATAGTGATGTATATAGACCAATGACTACTCATAAAAGTTGTGGTTTTAGTTACTTTGTTACCTTTACTGATAAATTTAGTCATTATGTATATGTGTTTCTAACAAGAAACAAATATGAAACTTTTAAAATGTTCATTTTTTTGAGAAGGAAGTATAGAATCAATTTATAAAAAGCATAAATATATTCTAATGAGATTGGATGTTGAGTAATTTAGCCTAGAATTTTTAGATCATATAAGGGATTGTGAAATTGTTTCACAACTCACTCATCCTAGAACAACATACTGGAATGGTGCATCTATGATGAGAATTTGTTCCTTATTAGGCATGTTTTGATCAATGGCAAGTCAATGTAGCATTCATATTAAATGTTAGGTTTATTCTATAGAGCCTAGTGTATTTATACTAAATTCTTTTCATTTTAAATAATTCATAGTGACACCATATGATACATGGCCTAATAAATTTATTATTATGTATCTTATATTGATTTTGGGATGTCAATAATTTTTTAGACCTTTGGATTCAGATAATCTTGACTATAAATCCAAAAAATTCATATATTTTGGTTATCTAAACAAAACTAAGAGATATTATTTATATAATCCTACTAACATTAACATGCTTGTGTACTGATTTTCTATGTTCCTTGAGAAGGAATTTATCTATCTTGTATTTATTTGGAAAAATATTAACATGGTGAATTTAAAGACCCAAAAACTAAGAGGTGTTCCTTATGTAGAGGTTGACGTGTTTCCATATAGAGATATAGAAAAAATCAACTCAAAATACACAAGAGTCTACAAGCTTTTATAGAATTTTTCAAGATCTCATGAAATTTATTTTTCATATAGAAAATTGTGATGAGGTTATATTTGCAGGATATGAACCTATTACCTACCATGAGTCCATGTATATTTTTGAGTTTTAGAAATAGTTAAAAGTAACAAAATCTAAAATAGACAGCATGTACACTAACCATGTTTGGAACTTCAACATGAATGGGTGAAACCCATAGAGTAAAGTATTTCCATAAGAAAACATAAATGGATTTTAGAGTGTCGACATATAAATCATGCATGTTTGGAAAAGTTTAAAAGAAAATTAATGGTATTGGTTATGAAGAATCATGTCAACATTTTTTATGATAAATTCTATTTTTATTATTCTTACCATAGTAGATTAATTTTATTATGAGATATTTCTAATATATTTCAGAACCACTTTTATTAATGGGAATTTATTATAGGATGTGTATATGATACCACCCCAAGGTTTTTGGTGTTTCAAATGAGACTGATAAGGTTTGCAAGATGCAATAGTCTATTTATATATTGAGGAATGCTTCTCAATGTTAGAATATCTATTTTAATTATGTTATAAAAGAGCTTCGTTTCATCAAAAATGAAAATGATTCTGGTGTATGGAAGTATATTAGTGGAATATTTATAGTTTTTTTGATATCTTATGGGGATGACATAGTTATTATTGAAAATAACATTCCGACACTTCAATCTATGAAAATGTGGTTGGGTAAAAAATTCTCAATGAAAGACATAGGTGTAGTGTCATATATATTGGGTACGAAAATATATAGTGATATATCTCATAGGTTGTTTAGACTCAGTCGGGACACATAAATTTGTAAAGTGATAAATCATTTTATCATAGATAAATCCAAGAAGGTATATTTACAAGTATTAAAAGGAATGTATATTTGGAAGAATCAAGATCCTTCTAATGAGTTGGAAAAGATAGGTAGAATTATTTATGAATCTTTTATAGGATATATAATGTATTCCATGTTGTGTGCTCAACACAATATCAACTATTCTCTAAGTATATCCATTTTATACTGATATAAAGTCATTTAGAGTCATTGCATTTTTTTAAGACGTTTTTAAGTACTTATGAAGGAAAAAGGATGTATTCGTTGTCTTTAGAATAGAGGATTCGATCAATGTAAAGAGTTGCATAGATTCTTGTTTACAATATGATAAATTTGAAATGAATTCTCAATATTGTTTTTAATTATTTAAAAATGATGTAGTTTTATCGTGGATGAGTTTCGAAAAAATCCAATATAGAATACTCAATAATATATATAGATTACATCAATTCATCAGACACTATAAAGGAATCTGTTTGGGTTAGGAATTTCGTCTCTAAGCTAAAGGTGGATCCTAGTATTGAGGGAGTGATTGAGCTTTACTGTGTTAATAATGGATCTATCTCTCAAGTAAAGGAACCTCAATCTCACCAAAAAACCAAACAATCCCTTCAAAAATAAAATCTCATATGATATATCATTGAGAGGGGTGATGATAGAATATGTTGGGTGTCTATGGATAAAAATGTAGTGGACCCACCAGTGAAACCATTAGAATAGAAAGAGTATGATGATAATATATATTCTACACATATAAGATACATAATAAATTTATGTAATAGTTTTATAATGTATCATTTTATTTAAAATAATGGAAATATTTTTTATCATTCATTCATGGGTGAAACAATTTACTTGACATGAATAGTGACAATATAACATATCCTGAAAGTGAATCTTTGGGTTTTCCCTAATCTAATTCCATCCTATTGTATAATTCGTTGTGTTGTTATTTTAATGTTATCATGAATTAAATGAATTTATAATTATAAAGGGTTTTATATGAGATATGAAGAATATATTCATGAGATAATATGTAGAGACATATTACTTGGACTGGCCCACTAAAGTATATCTCATGAATGTCATACAATCATTGATGTAGTTAGGGGTGTATTATTATTTTTGATCCCCATTACTTATTTTTATATAGATACCAAGTATGATAACCTTAATATATTGGTACCATTCTTGATAAATTTATTGATAATTAGTTAATCTGGGTGGTTGGGTGTGTTGTTGATCATGTCACTGCTTGGAGAACAACCAATATGTGATTTTTCCACTTGTATGATAAGTAAAGACATCTAAAACTTGATAAAATTAGACTCATGAAATTCATAGCCATTATTAATTGAGTCACATGAGATCTGTTTAGCTATTTAGATCAGTACATATGACATACTCATCTACTAGAAGAATTTCATGTGATGTATTCTTCAACTTGGTCAACAAAAATTAAAGAATCCAGAAAAGATGACTATACTAGATTGATATTACTCTATATCTATTGATCGCTCTATTTCATGGGAAAAGGCATTATATAAGTATACATATTATTTATATAAAAAATATTCTGATCTAAATATTTATAAATATAAATGAGTATGTTTTACGGAGTTTTCCCCAAACCCCTTTGTACCTTGAGTAACACTGATTCTTTTCTAGAGTTGGATCTTTACTTAAATCTATGAAATAAGGATACCATATTTTTCAACACTATTAAGGACTGTAGGGTCACATAGTTAAACCTTTAGATAAGTATAAAATTGTGCACGATTGTTTTGTTAAAAAATGAATTGGGTTTGATTAAACTGTATTCAAAAATTGTTTTTTCTGGCTTCACATATATTTTTGATGTTTTGAACAATGTCCATATTCATTTTAAATAAAGTGGGATATTTTTTATATGAAATTAAAATTATATAAAAATAATGTATATATATTAAGGATACGTTGCTTTCAATGTATCCTTAAGAAGGTGTTTCAGATTACATTGGTGCTCATGTATCCTAGTTTATATATGATGCAATTTTAGACTATGTCTCACCAAACATAATGTGATCTATTGGCTAGATTTACACTGCATCATCCCCATACAGTTTCCTTAATTTATTTTCCATTAAAAATGGATTAAACATTTATGTAAAATATATTTAAATATTTTAATGGATTCCCCAAATAAGAAATAATACCCAGTCAATACTTGAAACATTATATACGGATTCTATTTTTTTAAATAAGTTACATCAAGTTTGGTTATATAAAGGGATTTGATCCCACTTATTATATGTGAGAATGATTTTTAATTTCATGAAAATATTTTGGAAAATATCCTCCTTCTTATAGAATCATTCATCATGTATAGTGAAGTCCTTAACTCCCGTTAAGATTTGTGGTAATCCTTACGATATGATCATGAATCCAAAATTTTATGTAATCCCTCGAAGGAAAAAATTACTTTGTTTGCTACTACAGTGATCATAATCATTCTTTATCCATCAAGATAATGGCTATTATAGTTACGATAGAGGTATGTAGTTATTCATAAATACCATGATTACTTATTATTGAATATATATTGAGTTTTTTTACTGAAATTGATCAATTAATGATCCCCTTAAACCCCTAAAAATGACACTTGAGGATATCAAGTACTTGTTATAGATCCACCAAGTACTTGGTAATACCTCCTGGTAAACAAGGCCTCTTCCTGACTTGCTAGGTTCCAAGTACCCATCCACCATGTCCCCTAAACTAAAAATAAAAATTCAAATAGTATCATACCTTAACCATCCAAATTTCTCACATAAGGCCTTAATTTCATTATATCAAAGTTAATTTGTACATGGATTTTTACAATTCATCTATGATGTGTAGGAACAAACAACATGTCATTAGGACTTTTGATGTGATAAAAATGAGCAAAAGTGTATTTTTAATACTAAAAGTCCTTTTAGTTTTATAAATTTACCTAGAATTAACAAAATTAATAAACTTTTCTCAAATTATAGTAAAAAATTTAAAAAATCATCATTGAATTATTTTTGAAATTCATAAAAAAACTAATTGTGATCCTGATGCGTGATCTGTCTAGAAGAATTCAAAGTTTATTTTCACTATAAATAGTACATATTTTTATTTATTAATGTATATGTTGACTATAATTGTGTAACAATACTCAAACATTCATAAACAATCATGAAAAGGACCGTTGATTCATTTCATAGTAGGATGTAAAAAGTGATCTTAAATCTAACATGAGATATGTAATTAGTTATCCACAAATCATTATCAAAATAAAAAGTCTATCATGCCTATTAAATGTTCATTAAGTAATATAAATTTAGTAAATGAACCTATATTGTTGAAAAAAATTATCATAATGATCGATGATTCATTTTTGTCTTGTAAAAAATATCTCATGTAAAGTTTACATGTAATGAGACTAGAATGATGTCAATTGGATTTATATAATTAAAAGCCATCAAGTTCTAGAAACATGTTTACAAGGATAAAAAATAATAAAATGATCTCATATTGTCTTGAAACACTATAAAAAAAATTCTTCATTTATTTTTGACCTGTATGAAAGTCCTATATATCAATATAACATGTGATGTGACTAGAATTATTAGAATGCATTTATAAGTTCTATATACATTTTCCAAATGAAAAAAATTGACAAATTGAAATTGTAATGTTATAAATATTTTTAGATCGTTATCATTGATTCATTTGTGACCTATTGGGAAAAATTACACATCAACCTTACATGTGTTAAAAGATCATAATTTAGTAAATAAACTCATATTCTTGTAAAAATTTAATAAATTGATTGTAAACAAAACATTAAACTATATAAAAAATAAAAAAGTATCAAACATATTATTTAAAATTAATCATCTATTTTTAGAGAAATTAAATATATTTAATAAATGTATTTAAAATAATAAAATCTAAACAAAATACCTCTTATTGTAATGTAAATTTAGGACAATGATATTTAATTAATTTGTGGATGGTTGAAAAAAATCTCACAAATCTTTTAATTCATGATCTATTTAGAATGATTTGAAGTTAATTTTTATGAATATATTTGATAATAATGTAATTATTCCATATTAACTTATTATATATTTATTTATCTATTGTGAAATCATTTTTTAACTATATATCATGTTCCATAAGTAAAATAAAAAATTAATTATTTAAATTATTTTCACAAATAAAATAACACTATAGTTATAATTATTATTCATTTTTATGTACTATTAATAAAAAAACTATTTTTATTATAGTCACACACTTAATTTTAGTTTAATATATTCTGACTTTTTTATATATTACAAAAAAAATGGTTCTATTACCTATTTCTGTTTTTTGCTTTATGTTATAGTAAATTGCATCAGTTGATATGAGTTTTTATTAGTTCTCAAGTATAAAACATACAAATTTCATATTATATCAACACTATATAATTATTGTTAGAATTATCCTTTTGACAATAAGGATATTATTAGTGCTTTAAAATCATCGATAATGTCCATCTAGAGGATTGATAAGTTGTTTTCAGCAGTAGTGCCCATTTTACTACTCTATCCAATTTACATATTATTTTTTAAATTCAAAATTTTGAAATCCATTTTAAAATTTAAAATAAATTGATTAAAATTTAAAAATATATGTTTTATAATTTAATTGTAACTAAAAAATAAATAATTTATTCATTTAACTTTATAGAGGATATAAGAAATGAAACAACTCACACACCCTAGTCCAACATGAATCATACATTTTCCCCACCAACAAAGTATAATACTTCAACTAGGATAGACCTTATAATTTAATGTCTCAAAAGCCTAAAATATTGAATTCCATTACATTTCCTATATACCCCATTCATTCTAGCATAAAGGCCCCATGATATGCATTGCATCACTGCATGGGTCAACTTGTACGTGGGTTTGTACCCCTGCATGCATCACCACCTATGTCATTATCTATAAATGACCCCATAAATCCTTCCCAAAGTAATATAAAAGGATTTCAACCTTGATCATAAGCATAATTATAGGGTGAATTAATATATAAAATTAATGAATTAATTATAAAACATTTAGCTGAATTATTTTTTAGAAAACATTTATGAATCTAATATAAGAAAACTTTAACATTGGATAAATATATTTGACCATTTTACTATCATTTAAATATATATATAACCCCAATGAGTGGTAAAAAATGTAATCATAAATCCAAAAGACTAGGTTTTGAAACTTGGAAATTCCCTTTAAGGATTTAAAATACAAGCAGTGACACATGCATGATGTAGAATTTTGTGACATATGCAATATGTTGCAGGCATGGTGCTGCACTGGGCTTTTAGGGAATGTTATTGGGCCACTTTTCCTTCATCCTATGAGAAATGTAATGGGTATCTCTCTACCTAGTATAAAATAGGTTTTTTATTTAATAATAAAAATATGCCTCAGTCCCAACATTAGAATATATAAATATATATATAATAATACTATTTTATTTACTAAGATTGGGTTTAGGGTAATTTATGAATACTATACAAATCCTTCCAACATATTAACAATGTTTTATTTACTATCCTAGACATATAAAAACCTAAATAACCACTAATATAAATTTACTTAATCATTCATCAGATATCTAATTAATGGATATAATTCCACCCATAATTATTGAACTAATAACCAATTTTAAAAGAAATAATTTATTGAAGTCTCTCCCTTTATTTCTTAAATTTTATTATGTTAATTTCCACAAAAGAAAACATTTGAGCAGTAACAACTATAAATCAAAAGATCTATTTTTATTTCCAATATTTTATTATTATTATAAAATTTATTAATTTTAATATATATATATTTTTTCTCAAATAATTTATTTTATTTTATTAAACTATCTCTCCAATATAAAGAAAATTTGAACATTATTTAATTTTAACAACATTATTTTTATAAAAATTTATTTACTACACTTTATTGTCACTTTTATGGTGAACTGACAAGAGATTAAATGGATATTTTTGAATTTAGTTAATTTATGATCAAAATGAAAATCAAATTGATGATTAATTTATAACCAAAATAAACAAAACCAATCCACCCATATTTAGTTGACTAAACCACAAAAACGATCAAAGACAAATAAAAAACCATTTTTTTTATGTGTACAAAATATTGGGGATATAAGTGGGTAATGGAATATACTTTTATCATATATTTGATAGATCCCATTGAGGTTCATATGATTTTTAATCGCCTTTAGATAATATTCTCCCTTGCCAAACTATAAGTAAAATTTGTGGAAAATGATTCTTTCATAGGATACAACGATGGTTCTTTACTCTAATCTTATACTTTGTTTAGTGTAACTCTTGAATAGGCATCAAAATCAAAATAGTATTAGAATAGTATTTATTATACTACACCAAATAAGGATATTTTATTATTTTATAACATAAAGGGAATAATCACAATCTATGAGATGAATTTTTAGTGATTGGGAATAGATTATATTGATTTTTTCAATCCAATGGAGAATATATTTTATAGACTTGGAAGCATACATTTGAATAAGATATAATAACATTATATTAGGTAGAAACCTATTCTATAAATTAATGACTTATATAGAATGAATCATGTCTATGGGATCACACCCGGTTGAATAAAAGGCCTCAATTACACCCACCCCAAGAACAGATGTGTTTTTTGGATCATGCCTAATCAGATCGATGGTCTAGATCATAACCATTATGTGAAATGGGTCATCCAACTAGATATACCCCTTAAATATTAGTCATAATATGGTATGATCATCTAATCAATTAGAAAAATTAAGGAAACTAAAATACTCACACTAATACTACATTTGTAACATCCTAACCCTACTCACTCTATAGTAACTGGATCAGTTAATTACGTGACCTTAGAAATGCCCCCCCTATAATTTATAGACTATGAACTAAAAAAGGGGTTCTAATAGTAATATCAGGATGAAATTATCCCATATAATAGATAAATATAAATAGTAGTGGGATTATCATCAATAACAACTGTCAAAATGAAAAATAGTTAAGTAGAATCAAAGTAATGATCGAATAAATAAATAAAAACTCATTTTATATCAATATGAATAATATAAATTACATACAAAGAATACATAGAGAAAAAAAATATCACTCGTGGGCAGCTCGCATACATAAGGATCCCCCAAAATTCCTAAATGTGAACAAAACTATGAAAATCTACAAAACTAGCCCGAATTATTGGCCTAGTCTTATCTCCCATTCTCTACATCAACTACCCCAATCAACCATCAATTATAGTTAATTTTACTCTATCTTTCCCTGTAAACATAATGTTTTTATTTGGTACCCATGATGGATCAAGAAGCATGTGAGTATAACTCAATAGGACACCATCAATGGTGTCTATAAATGTATCCATTATAACACTGTTCATACTAATGTTTCATAATAAATAAATAAAATAAAAATTAAATAAGAAGATATAACATCTTGTTACTGATCTGTTAGGTATATCCTTTACCTTATCACGATTTTCCTTCTTCTCATTGTCTCTATAGTGTCGAGAAGTAATTGGGAGGATACTTATAATGGTGAAGTCAGAGATTTGTTGGACTCTTTTCTTTAACCAAATTTTTCTACAGTCTTCAGGAGGATTTCATTCCATATAACTAGCTTACATGACATGTAAGAGGTAGTGGATGCAAGTCCTGAAAGTCTTCAAGTTTTGAATGGTTTCACATCATGAAGAGGTCTTACACATTGTGAGATAATAAAAGTTCTGATTTCAATCTGTGGTGGTGGTTTTTTTGGTATATATGAGGCTTTGGAAGTTACATATCATGTAACCAGGTTACACGTCATGTAACACCCTGCGTGTAGTTTTTAAAATAGGCATGCAACTGATTTTTTGTTGGTCCATGTAATGACACAAACTATTATGAATTAAATTCCCCCTTTTATTTAATGGATACAAAAAACACATGATCTTATTATTTTTTATTTTATCCAATTTTATTTAAGTGACCATTAAGTATCATTAATGTTTATAATATTTTTGTTGAATAGTTATCACATTGAAAGTATAAATATATGGTTTTAACAAATCCTTTTGACAGAGACCAAGGAAGTGAAACGCTCATTAAGGAGGATTGTACTATATGAAGCTCATTTATCATATCTTATGAGGGATATAGAATTGTGGGATTTTTCTAAGACCAATCCCAAGTCAAGATCCAACAACATAAGCATGAGAAAAACCATTTCTGGGAGAAGTTCAAGCTCATCAAGATCACGTCACGAACCATGTCCACCAAACGGCCCCATGAAATCCCCACCATCACACACCTTACTCTTAGGGAAAATTATAGTGTAATAACGGTATATTTATCAATACCCAATAAATAATATTATGTACATTATTTTCTTATATAATAACGAATATATCTTCTTCCTATTATTGTTATTTTGTAAATAATTTTTAAAGAACAAATAATTTTTTTTGTTAACATAAAAATTCAATTAAAAAATATATTTATATGAATTAAAGTATTTTCTAAATAATTAATATTTTAATAAAATATTATTATTAAATTAAATTTATTAAATATAAATAATCATATAATTTTCATGATGGAAAATGTAATTCTTATTAGGGTTCAAAAAATTTTAATGTCAAAAAATATGTCATTTTAAATAATTGTAGGTTTTTATTTTTAAAGTTAAAATTCAAATATATAGAAATTTTTTTAGATAAAATGAATATTATTTTTGAAATAAGGATGTTGAAATTATCTAATAGTGAATTTTTTATAATTTTTGAGACAGTAGAATTATTGGGTAAATATTAAATACAATATAAATATACGATGCTTTTTATGACACCGTAATTTTTTGAAAATGAAGTAATAAACTTAGTAAAAGGTATATTAGAAAAAAATATTGGTTTTTACATTAAAATAAATTAATTTTAAGTTTATTTTATTTATTTTTTAATGCCTTAGTGAATCTTTAAGGGCTTATAATATATATTAAGATTTTAAAATCATTTCGTTGAATGTGTGACTCACCTCCACATAAGTAATGGAAATATTTCATTATATTATTCCCTTTTCCTCATAAAATAATTTACACCACTTCCCTATATTAGAAACCATGGTAAAAAACCATGGTATGGTTTGTGGTTTTGAATATTTTATTATGTAATGGCCAAAACCAAAATAATATATAAATCTGCCACCTTTCCTATATAAACCCACCCAACATACCATTTATCTTCACTCAAACTCCATTAGTCTCATCCACCCTCTATTCTCTACTCCATAAAGTCATCCCAAGGTTCTCCCAAGCTCCCAATTATTCCCTCCAAAGCCTTTTGAGTTACACATCCAAGCAAGGGATTTCTCACTCCTCAGTTCGATTCAAGCACTTATGTTATATTATGCTTCATAAATTCAATTTCCATATATTGGGATATGATGTTCCATTATTACCTTAATATAAATTTTATATATAAATTATGAGTTATTCCTTTCACTCTCATTATCCCCCTATTATCCTTTATGTACACCTATTACCATGTTGAAATTTTGTAAGGGTTCTTTTTCTTTCTCCTCTTACTCAATAACACTTTATAATGTTATGACTTTTATTTACAATTAATTTTGTTCGGTAGTCTTTTTCCATGTCCCTATTAATTTACATTTAATGTCCAAATTATGATATTTCCCTTTCTCTCTCATCAACCCATTTTATGAATTTCTATGTGACGTTGTTATGTTATGGAAATTGCAACATGATTTTCCAGGCCAAAATCATTGTGTAATGAAAACCATACCCAATTTTCTATCAAGGGTTTTAACCTTTATTCACATATAATTATTGATTTTGGTTATGTATTTATGTATTCCACATTTCTTTGATCATGGAATAAGCTATAATGGCTAATTAATCCATGTGTTATGATCTATGTGGCACACTTAAACATGAAAAAAAAATGATTATGAAGGGTGTGCCCTAATAGCACTATAATGCATTAAGTAATGTTTAATATCATGAAACATTGTTTGAAACGATATTTGACTCATGATAATTCATTTGGAATTATATTTGACTCATTCTTCTTTATGTGCAATTAGATTTGACTCATGATCCTTTATGTGAAATGTGCTTTTACTCATTCTTCTCTATGTGTAATGAGCTTTCACTCATGTTCCTACATGAGCAATGAGAATTTACTCCTGATAATATAATGTTGTATGTTTTCTCTAAATTTTCCATGATATGATTATCATTCTAAATCATGCCTTTAAATTATATTTCCTTTTATTCTCCTTTGATATCTCTATTTTCTCATATGTATTGTCTTCCTCATGTTATGCCATGTTTATTCCCTTACGAGGATTTATAGCTCACCCATTTCTTGTGTATGTCCTTAGGTTATCCCATGGAGTGTTAATTAAAAAAGTAATTTTATGTTTAGTAAAATAATTTTTCAATAAAGATGTTTCTTATCATGGTTTCAGTTGTTATGTAATGTACCTAATTTCCTAAAGACACTAGAGCTCTTTATTTTCATAGTTGTATTAAGTGAATATTTTAAGTAATAAATCATGCTTAAATATGAAATAAAGAGAATGTTTTTATATTTTATTCTATAAACTCAATTTTTCTCTACCTATGTTAATTCCAAGGAAATTGTTTGAGACTCATCTCTTTCTAGATCGATCTGTCCAGCGTTCAACCTCCATTATAGTTTTGGTGTGTCTCCCCGAGTAAATGACCTTTCCACTTCTTCATTGTCGTAGATCACAGTATCACCCTTTGGTTGTGTTATCATAACCATTGATTTAAATTGGTTTTTCTTCTTTTTTTTCTTCCAAAATCCATTATATGATATCATTCCAGAGGTCTTTGCTTTATTGGTCGTGGTGCGATGGGCATTCATTCTTAAGGTATATAGTGTTTACTCTTCTCCAATTACCCTATTTCTTAATTGGATCAATCCTAAGATTTTTGGATTGAATTATAGGGTCTTGATTGGTGTTGTTGGGTTTCATCGTTTGCGGATCCTGTTGTGAGTGTGTGCGACCTATGTTTCTAGTTAGGTGGTTTTGTCTGTATTCTATGTTGATGAAACTTATTTCTCTTATTTTATAAACTGATTTATAAAAAGAATTGGTATAGTAGTTTTTTTGTGCTGATTTTTTTTAAAAGAAAAATGGTTTAACCCTAGTTGTTGATAAATAAAAATAAAAATGGTATTCCCAAAGAATTGAAATGGATTATGAAATGGTTTTCAATGAATTTGATTTAATTGTAAAAATCAGCACATAGGTTACCTTGGTAACTAAGGTGGAAGGTTTAGCTTGAGGCCATCATTCATTTTTTGTGATTATTGGGAGGTTTTTTCAGGGTTATTTCCTATGTTTCTAGGCTCGTTGTTCTAGGGGGCCAATATTGAATTTTTTAGGGGGTTATACTCAAGAAGTATATCTCTGCTTCCTAGGAATGTGTTCGAGGTGCCCGATTGTAAAATTCATTGGTTGTGGTATAATAAGTTTTCTTGTCTGACCCACAGTGATCCTTTGTGTTGATACCTATGATTATATTTTGTGTTTCTTGGATTTGTGGATTTATATTTGATATCAATGTTTATTCTTTTAAAAATCGATTTGGAGAATGTTCTTTAAAATTTATATACCTACCTTTTTTAGAAATATAATAAAGGAGGAATGTTTACCATGTTTTATATAAAATCACTATACTGCTTATAATGCCATGATTTATTTAAAATGAGAATACAGAAATTGTTATGTAGTGACTTTCTATGGAACACCTAGGTGGGATGTTATTTATCCTATTATCTCATATTTTTCACACCTCTTCAATGGTGTGTATACCTTTGTATGTATTCCTTTGTAGGGAAAGGCATGGCTCCACACTAAGGCAGTAAGGTTCCATGCTAGCTGGGTTGGATAGTTAGTGGTGAGACGGTGGGAGTTATCCATGCCATCAAATGGAGTAGCTATTTTTTTATGGTACTTTTCATTTAGACTTGTCCTTTTTAGTTTTGGAAACTTTTTTAGTTGTTTTGGTTTATATTGTTTTCTTACAGTTATTAAATATATTCATTAAACTTACACTATCTCTTTTCTATATGTGAATATATATTCCATGTGTTTATATAAGTTGGGAGAAATATTTCCCTCTTCTTTTTTGTTTGATGCTCGGGTACTTGTCGTCAACATATGCGGACCGGGAAATCCCTTAGGGTATGTAGCGGATCCAATCGGCTGTGAGGTTTGAGGGTAACTCGTGTCTGTAGAGACCTGAAGCTTAACGTACATGGACATTACATTACATTTGCGGAATACTTATTACATAACAAAAAACACACACACAAGGATCGTAATAGTTTAGTGTCTTTGGAAACTCGGAATATAATCTTCTAATCGTGCTGAAAGATCTTCAAAATCTCCCATAAAGATCTTCCTTTTTTTTACCTAAAACCTTTCTTTATATCCTGGGGAAAATAAAACAAAAAAGGGTGAGCTCAAATGCTTAGTAAGGGTAAACAAAAGAAATATCAATCACATCATATACATAAGCACATAACTTTTGGAAATCTTAACCTGCAAAAGAGATCATAATTTCATAACATGGGGTAAATCATGGCAGTGAAATGTAATCACAATAATCATAACTTAAAACATGAAACTTTGTGGAATTCACACATAATCATAGAGAATCATTTCTTGTCAGTCAAGACTCATTGCCAAGACTATCTTAGTGGACAAAGTCCCTTTCTGAATCGAGTAACCCTCGTTTCAGTCCTGTTTCACTGAACCGGTATAACCTACCGTTCCAGCCCTGTCTATCTCATGAGATATAAAATCTTTACCCAATGCATTGGAGGGAGATATAGGTCCCACCCATCTTATAATTAATCCTTTCTTATGTGTGCCACATAATCATAAATCATAATTCATCGCATAACCCATGTAATAAAAATGGGATTCTTAAACAACATGACATCATAAAACAATTCATATAAGATAAAGGAATTCATAAAAATGTTTCCATCACAACATAATCAAATCCATGTAATAATAGGGATAAAAACAGAACCCTTTTATTATCTTAGATGGAAAATAATTTTGATAAAATACTTGAACTTCATTCTTGAGGAAAATATACTTTCTACTTCAAAAACACTTTTCCTTTCTTAACATTTCATACAATTTTAAACTAAAAGAAGTTGATTAAAAATAAACTTGAATACTTGTAAAGTAAGCTTCTTGAAAATAATGTTTTAGAAATCCATTCATGTCGTATAAGTTAAAAAACATTCTTCGTACTTTTGTCGGAAAAGTCAAAAAGTACCTCGTACGAAAAACGACAAAAGATTCCTTTCATATTCTTTACTAAAAACTCACCGAAGGGTAAAATTGGATTTAAACTATTGTAAGTGGATGGAAACAATATTAAATATTTAGGGAACATGGATGTGGATGATAAAATACACCCCAGTAAATTTCAAAGTATAAACAATCTCGAATAAAAAAATGAGATTGTGATATTTCCCTTACCTTAGGTCCGATTTGCTTCGTATGTGTCTGAACCTCCTGTATAATTATTTAAATAATGTCATTGACTTATTACAGAATCATATTCATTGTTATGATATCATATATGGTTCACTTATGACATTATATTACCCGTTCTTTTGTAAATTCCATGTTAAAGAAGCGTTTTGGGTAAAATCGTTTCATTTATCGTAGGTGTTTTGACTTGTTGTTCTTGACATTATTATTACTTATATCATGATTTACTTACTTCCAGAATATAAAATATGATTTATATATCATATATATTCAGTATATATATATATATAAAAGATAGATAAATTAAATGAAAAACACCGTTCATGGAGACGGTAGTCCGTACGTACGCATGAACGCTGTTTTCCTTTCCTTATTGTCTTGAATGGAAGTAAGTATATGACATACATATATATATATATACATAAATCCAGTATCCTTATAATGTCATATATTTAATTATTATTTCTTATATATACTTTATAATCATTCTTAAATGGTTAACATGGAGAATGAATCTCATCGCGTCGTGGAGACGGTAGTCCGTACGTACGCACGAGCGATGATATCATTTCCATAAATATTGAATTGAATTGGAGTGGATTATACAATGTATCAGAATCAATATGATGTTGTATTAACTATGTATAGTTATTCATTACACCATTATACCCATCCATGTAAGGTGGTGGTGGAAAATAGATTACACCACGACGTGGAGACGGTATTCCGTACGTACGCACGCGTGGTGATTTCTTTTTCCGTAGGATGGATAGATGGTGAAATAGGGTTGTTTCATAATTATAATAACATATCAGTATATTAGTGATACTGATGTTATTACTTAATAATGAAACAACCTAAGAAGAGGAAGTGGAAGAAGAAATAAAGATGAAAGAATTGGTAACGGTAATTACCCCTTCTTTGAAGCGCCTCTTTGAGACCTCCTCTTAAGGAACTAAGATTGGTCTTTGAAGAATACCAGGACCTCTAGGATTATTCTAGGTAAGTGGAGAGGAGAAAATGTCAGGGGTTGGCCGAGCTTGAGTGCTCAAATTGGTGTGAAGAGGAGGGGGAGGAGGTGTCCTTTTATAAGGGAGGAGAGGGGCACCTTAGGAATACCTCAAAATATTATTTTATATTAATGTCAAAATCGGTTTATAATGGTTCCAAAGGGTCTTATTTCCAAGCTAAAGTGGGTATGGGTCGAAATCCTATCAAACAATAAGATTTAGACAAGTTTAGGGTATTATTTTATCCTTATCAATTAGATTTAACTCTAAGTTGAATAATTTAACTTTTACTGTGTCTTTTTTTTTCTTTCACTATATGGTTAATACACTTACTATAACATGCCAAAAGAACCCCAAATTGTTTATTATTAATATATATATACTTATCTAAGTCATTTGGCCGAACCTTAGATTTGTAGGAATAAAATAACAATTAATAATATAATATTTGATTTAAAAACTATTTTGTGTCAATTTTGACACTATTTGATATATGATTTTTGTGAAAGTCATAACAGAATTATATGTTCGAACCAAGTTGATTAAATCAACACTAATATATCATAGTAACCTATAAATTTAGTGGAATTCATAAAAAGTCTCAAATTACATTCATTTGAGCATTTATAACATCAATTATGTTAATATTTCCTTAAAAGGGCAATTACTGCATCATCTTTGTGTCATAAATAAGTTAATTTATTTAAAGTCTAAAAATTATAAATAAATTATCATTATGTAGGAAATATTTTTAGCTTTCTAATGAATATTTATAGTCTAATTTATCTTATGTATAACCCCATATTAAAAATGTTTTAGTTATTAAACTTTGATTTTAACTATTTTAACTATTCATTAAATAAAATAATATTAAATGTCATAATCTAATCCAAGTGGACCTAAATGGTCATATTATATTCATAAGGTTGTTTTCGGTCGAATTACACTTATCCAATAGAATTAGGACATGTGTTAGGGTAATAGTAATATCATATTTACCCTTAGTTACCCTATTTACTATTAACCGTGGTAAAAAAAAGTAAAAAGTTATTATTCACCAAAAATTATTTTCATCTCATTGAACCACATTTTAGTCCTTGATATTAACCGTGTCTGTCGGATTTTCAAAATTTCATTCACAGAAGCGGTAAAATTAAGTTTTATGCAAAATTCAGTTTTTAACCTACCACTTAGTGGTTTCACTATTTATCAAAAATTGAAAGTTTTCAGAAAAATACCAAAATTTCATCCTAAGCTATATTTCATATTCCGAATTCAAAAAATGAAGTCTATTTTACCAAATTCATAACATAGAAGTTGCATTAATTAATTTTATAATTAAATCCCGCTGTTAAAACAAATAACGTGTTTTTAAGAAACAATATCTTTCAAAAGATTGACACTTGTTTATGTCTGGTTTAAATGTGAAATTTCATCCAATGACCAACATTGTATTAAATTGTAAAAATATATTCTAAATATACTTTAAAACAACTCAAATTAATAATTTATCACTATTAATTATTTTGATTAAAAAAGTTGTTTTTAATTATAATTTAGTAATTTTCACTATTTATCAGAATATGAAAGTTATCCGAAAAGTACCAAAATTTCACCTTAGGCTAAATTCGATACCCCGAATCCAAAAATGAAGTCCATTTTGAGAGCTAAAATTTCTAAAATTTTAAAAAGTGGTTATTACTATTCATAACGGCTAGTTATAATAATATTTTAATAGCATATCGTTGTTTAGTGAAACTCGGTATTGCGTACTACACACGCTATCGAGGAAGGTCGCGATTGCGTGTAATGAAAGGCAAGTCAAGGATGCGTGTTGTGCAAGCTCCTTTTGGTGTAGCGTACAACACAAGACATTAGTGAAATAAAAAAAATATTTTTCATAAAATCTCGGGCTGTTACATTCTACCCCCCTTAAAATGAATTTCGCCCTTGAAATTCGTCGGGGTTATAAATGGTTTACTATTCGAAAGTTTCTTTAATAGAAACCCACATCGTAAAAAGGAATACCAAAACTTGGCTTTAAAAACTAAAGTATGAAATGTAACGATTACCCAAATAAACTAATCACTGGGTTTCCACATAGGTGAAAATATGGATATGGAAGAGAAATCTAACCATCATGTTCTGATGGAGAGTGGTAGAGAACATGGCTATGGAAAATCCAGTAATCACAAATCCATAAATTTGCGACGATCTAAGGTACCATCTGATTCATCAGGTATAAGATCACTAGGACAACATTTTTGGTTTTCAAGATCATTTCCCTAAAGTTGAAAATTTGAATTAGAATAAATACTTTCTTTATTTTGGTACAATCTCACTGTTGTTCATGCCTTGAACAATTTCAACTTCATCTCTTAAATAAATGAAGTTGAATTTGTTATTCGTGAAGTGTTAGCAGATCATGTGATAGAATGACAGGTCATTCCATCTGTCTCAAACAAAAGGTTAGCAAAAATTATATACATAAGTCGATCTATAGTGAGATTAATCACATATGCTTCCTAAAATGGACTTATACTTCATATATCATACTGCTTAATATAATAAAACTAGTTTCTACTAAACAGGGACTTCCTGTAGGCCAGTGGTAGGCGATAAAGGCCAGTCGCACTTCGGTTGTGGGTTCGATTCCCACAGCCTTGTCCGAAGCGATGGGTTGTCGCCCGTCCTGCAGGTTGTCCTTTTTCTAAAACTACATTACTATAACATCCCATTAATAATATCAAAAAAAACTTCTATTCGTAAATAATACTCACTTATTTCCAACATAATCCATTTCAATCTTTAGGCTTATCCATAATACTGCAGTCCACTCTCATAACATAGTGAAAACGATTACCAAAGATTTAATACCATCGTTGATCCCCATATATCATAAGATATGTTTTGTCAGTCACATTCCAAACATTCAAAGTCCTTAATAATGTATTATCTTGAATACCCATTGAACCATAGTGAAAACTTGAATGCAGTTAAAAGTTAACACTTTTCACATACCAAAATCCTCAAAATTCTATATACTCAAACCATGATATCACTTAGTCCTTATATCAATCATGAGCTAATGAATACTATTAAACATTTCATTTTCTCATTTTCCCTTCATTATGCACATATCATCTTATTTCCAAAAATATCTCAACCACTTTCCATGGTTACTGGTACCATAAAATTATTGAAAACCACAGTAGACCAATACATAAATATTCCAATATTCCACAATACTATATACAACACTATTTTGGAATCCCATTACATAAACACTTAATCATTCCACCACATCATTGTCATATTCAACATCGCCAATAGTGATCGCATGTGACTTCCCTTTGTCCTTTACCTTAAGTGGTTGCTCATGTTGATCATCACTAACCCTTGGATTAGGGAATTTATTAGCATAATGCCCCATTTCCTTGCACTTGAAGCATTGAAGTGTTGGTGGTGCGTTCTCTGCAGTGTTTGCTTTATTCACATCATTAGAAACCCTTTTTCCATTAATTCGACACTCAGCTGCTCGATGACCTTCTTTTCCACACTTAAAACATTTTCTAGTCCCTTTAAGACAATCTCCACCATGCTTCTTTCCACACTTTGTGCATAAGGAAACATTCATCTTCTTTTCACCATTATTCTGAGATTTCTCCTTGAACTCCATCTTTCGTTTCTTGTCAAAACCATGAGATGGATATGTAACACCATCTTCCATTTCTACCTTGATAGCACAATGTACAATTTCTTCATAGCTACTGAAGTCTCTTATAGCTAATGCCCTTCGAAGACTTGGTTTTAAGCCACTGAAAAATCGATCAACTTTACTTTCAGGTTGGATGATAATGCCAGATGCATACCTTGCAAGTCTTGTAAAATTCACTTCGTATATACCAACAGATTCATCATCCTTCTGCTTCAGCTCAAGAAACTCCTTTTCCATCTTTGTTCGAAGAATACGAGGGAAGTACTTACTGAAAAACATGTTATTGAACTCGTCCCATTTCATGGACTTAATTTCAACTCTTTTCCTTGTATTCTTGATAAGATTCCACCATTGATCAGCTTCACCTTCCAAACGATATACTGCTAAGATGAATTTATCATGTTCAGAACATTGAAGAACTGAAAATATCTTTTCAGTGGTACTGATCCATTGTTCAGCAACAAGTGGATCAAAAGACCCACTGAAAGAAGGTGGACGTTGCCTCATGAAGGACTCAATAGAATATTGTTCCCTTCTCTGCTCATTTGGAAGTCCAGAATGATTCATAGCTTGTGTAAGTATAGCAATAAGATTTTTCACTCCATCTCCCATAACATTTGTTTGTTCAGGAGGACAATCATTGCATTGTCCATTGCATTGATCAACACGGTTCCTTCGGGTTCCAACCATCGTCTAAAACCCAAAAAGAATAGTGTGAGAGGCAAAAATCATGCTAGAGAAATCAACATAATAAAGGGGGAGTACCTTTAATATCTAACATCTTAGGTTTAATTCTATGATCGTTAGCGTAGTTCTAGTACTATAACCTATACGTATACTTAACCTTAGGGAAATCCCTAGACATACCGTAGAAATATCTCTAGGGATCTCACTAACGTTTTCGCATCCTAGTTTCCAAAGGTTGACTAAACCTCCCTCTGATACCAACTGTAGAGACCCGAAGCTTAACGTACATGGACATTACATTACATTTGAGGAATACTTAGTACATAACAAAAAAACACACACACAAGGATCGTAATAGTTTAGTGTCTTTGGAAACTCAGAATATAATCTTCTAATCATGGTGAATGATCTTCAAAATCTCCCATAAATATCTTCCTTTTTTTTACCTAAAACCTTTCTTTATATCCTGGGGAAATGAAAACATAAAAGGGTGAGCTCAAATGCTCAGTAAGGGTAAACAAAAGAAATATCAATCACATCATATACATAAGCACATAACTTTTGGAAATCTTAACCTGCAAAAGAGATCATAATTTCATAACATGAGGTAAATCATGGAAGTGAAATGTAATCACAATAATCATAACTTAAAACATGAAACTTTGTGGCATTCACACATAATCATAGAGAATCATTTCTTGTCAGTCAAGACTCATTGCCAAGACTATCTTAGTGGACAAAGTCCCTTTCTGAATCGAGTAACCCTCGTTTCAGTCCTGTTTCACTGAACCGGTATAACCTACCGTTCCAGCCCTGTCTATCTCATGAGATATAAAATATTTACCCAATGCATTGGAGGGAGATATAGGTCCCACCAATCTTATAATGAATCCTTTCTTATGTGTGCCACATAATCATAAATCATAATTCATCGCATAACCCATGTAATAAAAATGGGATTCTTAAACAACATGACATCATAAAACAATTCATATAAGATAAAGGAATTCATAAAAATGTTTCCATCACAACATAATCAAATCCATGTAATAATAGGGATAAAAACATAACCCTTTTATTATCTTAGATGGAAAATAATTTTGATAAAATACTTGAACTTCATTCTTGAGGAAAATATCCTTTCTACTTCAAAAACACTTTTCCTTTTTTAACATTTCATACAATTTTAAACTAAAAGAAGTTGATTAAAAATAAACTTGAATACTTGTAAAGTAAGATTCTTGAAAATAATGTTTTATAAATCCATTCATGTCATATAAGTTAAAAAACATTCTTCGTACTTTTGTCGGAAAAGTCAAAAAGTACCTCGTACGAAAAACGACAAAAGATTCCTTTCATATTCTTTAATAAAAACTCACCGAAGGGTAAAATTGGATTTAAACTATTGTAAGTGGATGGAAACAATATTAAATATTGAGGGAACATGGATTTGGATGATAAAATACACCCCAGTAAATTTCAAAGTATAAACAATCTCAGATAAAAAAATGAGATTGTGATATTTCCCTTACCTTAGGTCTGATTTGCTTCGTATGTGTCCGAACCTCCTGTATAATGATTTAAATAATGTCATTGACTTATTAAAGAATCATATTCATTGTTATTATATCATATATGGTTCACTTATGACATTATATTACCCGTTCTTTTGTAAATTCCATGTTAAAGAAGCGTTTTGGCTAAAATCGTTTCATTTATTGTAGGTGTTTTGACTTGTTGTTCTTGAAATTATTATTACTTATATCATGATTTACTTACTTCTAGAATATAAAATATGATTTATATATCATATATATTCAGTATATATATATATATATAATAGATAGATAAATGAAATGAAAAACACCGTTCATGGAGACGGTAGTCCGTACATACGCATGAACGCTGTTTTCCTTTCCTTATTGTCTTGAATGGAAGTAAGTAGATGACATACATATATATATATATACATAAATCCAGTAGCTTTATAATGTCATATATTTCATTATTATTTCTTATATATACTTTATAATCATTCCTAAATGGTTAACATGGAGAATGAATCTCATTGCGTCGTGGAGACGGTAGTCCGTACGTACACACGAGCGATGATATCATTTCCATAAATATTGAATTGAATTGGAGTGGATTATACAATGTATCAGAATCAATATGATGTTGTATTAACTATGTATAGTTATTCTTTACACCATTATACCCATCCATGTAAGGTGGTGGTGGAAAATAGATTACACCACGGCGTGGAGACGGTATTCCGTACGTACGCACGCGCGGTGATTTCTTTTTCCGTAGGATGGATAGATGTTGACATAGGGTTGTTTCATACTTATAATAACATATCAGTATATGAGTGATACTGATGTTATTACTTCATAATGAAACAACCTAAGAAGAAGAAGTGGAAGAAGAAATAAAGATGAAATAATTGGTAACGGTAATTACCTCTTCTTTGAAGCGCCTCTTTGATACCTCCTCTTACGGAACTAAGATTGGTCTTTGAAGAAGACCAGGACCTCTAGGATTATTCTAGGGAAGTGGATAGGAGAAAATGGCAGGGGTTGGCCGAGCTTGAGTGCTCAAATTGGTGTGAGGAGGAGGGGGAGGAGGTGTCCTTTTATAAGGGAGGAGAGGGGCACCTTAGGAATACCTCAAAATATTATTTTATATTAATGTCAAAATCGGTTTATAATGGTTCCAAAGGGTCTTATTTCCAAGATAAAGTGGGTATGGGTCGAAATCCAATCAACCAATAGGATTTAGACATGTTTAGGGTATTATTTTAACCTTATCAATTAGATTTAACTCTAAGTTAAATAATTTTACTTTTACCGTGTCTTTTTGTTTTCTTTCACTATATGGTTAATAAACATACTATAACATACCAAAAGAACCCCAAATTGTTTATTATTAATATATATATCCTTATCTAAGTCATTTTTCAGAACCTTACATTTTTAGGAATAAAATAACAATTAATAATATAATATTTTATTTAAACACTATTTTGTGTCAATTTTGACACTATTTGATATATGATTTTTGTGAAAGTCATAACAGAATTATATGTTCGAACCATGTTGATTAAATCAACACTAATATATCATAGTAACCTAGAAATTTAGTGGAAGTCATAAAAAGTCTCAAATTACATTCATTTGAGCATTTATAACATCAATTATGTTAATATTTCCTTAAAAGGTCAATTACTGCATCATCTTTGTGTCATAAATAAATTAATTTATTTAAAGTCTAAAAATTATAAATAAATTATAATTATGTAGGAAATATTTTTATCTTTCTAATGAATATTTATAGTCGAATTTATCTTATGTATAACCCCATATTAAAAATGTTTTAGTTATTAAACTTTGATTTTAACTATTTTAACTATTCATTAAATAAAATAATATTAAATGTCATAATCTAATCCAAGTGGACCTAAATGGTCATATTATATTCATAAGGTTGTTTTCGGTCGAATTACACTTATCCAATAGAATTATGACATGTGTTAAGGTAATAGTAATATCATATTTACCCTTAGTTACCCTATTTACTATTAACCGTGGTTAAAAAAAGTAAAAAGTTACTATTCACCAAAAATTATTTTCATCTCATTGAACCACATTTTAGTCCTTGATATTAACCGTGTCTGTCGGATTTTCAAAATTTCATTCACAGAAGCGGTAAAATTATGTTTTATGCAAAATTCAGTTTTTAACCTACCACTTAGTGCTTTCACTATTCATCAAAAATTGAAAGTTTTCAGAAAAATACCAAAATTTCATCCTAAGCTATATTTCATATTCCGAATTCAAAAAATGAAGTCTATTTTACCAAATTCATAACATAGAAGTTGCATTAATTAATTTTATAACTAAATCCCGCTGTTAAAACAAATAGCGTGTTTTTAAGAAACAATATCTATCAAAAGATTGACACTTGTTTATGTCTGGTTTAAATGTGAAATTTCATCCAATGACCAACATTGTATTAAATTGTAAAAATATATTCTAAATATACTTTAAAACAAATCAAATTAATAATTTATCACTATTAATTATTTTGATTAAAAAAGTTGTTTTTAATTATAATTAAGTAATTTTCACTATTTATCAGAATATGAAAGTTATCCGAAAAGTACCAAAATTTCACCTTAGGCTAAATTCGATACTCCGAATCCAAAAATGAAACTCGGTATTGCGTACTACACACGCTATCGAGGAAGGTCGCGATTGCGTGTAATGTAAGGAAAGTCAAGGATGCGTGTTGTGCAAGCTCCTTTTGGTGTAGCGTACAACACAAGACATTAGTGAAATAACAAAAAATATTTTTCATAAAATCTCGGGCTGTTACAGTGTCGGTTCATTAAAATTTGGTATTGGAGGGAGGTTTTTCCTCAAGATTCCTTATCTTTGAATGTCCGTTAGACTGGAGATAGGATTTTTGAACATGAGAGGTATGTAGTGATAAGTTTCTAGCCAACTCTTGATGTAAATTGATCCAAGTTTCCATGGGATGTAAGGATATGTGTCTCTTGTGTTTGGTTTTATTTTAAATCTTAATTTTCTTTAACGGATTTTCTAGTTTAAAGTATGATTTGTTCTATATTCTGAACATTCTTATACTTGGTGTGCAGAAGTATGCCTCCAAGATGTCTTCTATGAGTTCATCAGGAGGGTGCAGTTGATGCTCCTCAAGGGAATCAAAAAATATGTCATAATCTCATTGATACTATCATTTTTGTAGTTCATGTAGTTGATCATAATGTAGCACAAGTTCATAACATAGTTATTGAGGTACAACCAGAGGCTGGAGAAGAGAGATATCGATCCCAGTAATTATTTTGAGAGAAACCAACATCCTTTAAAGGAATTAATAAGCCTCAAGAGGCGAAGGACTGGATGGATAGTATTAATCAAATATTCAACTTCCTAGAGACACCTGAGAATATCACGGTGAAATGTGTAGCATTCAAGCTCGAGAGATATGAAAAGTGATGGTGGGATTCTACAATTTAGGAATATAAATAATTGGACTTAGATTACAAGGGTTTTAAAACCCTATTTTTCTATAAGTTTTTACTAGAGTCACTAATGTTTCAAAATAACATGGAGTTCTTATCCTTGAAATAGGGAGAGTTCAGTGTTGGCATACACTAACCAATTTTCTATGCTTTCCCATTTTGCTTCGGACAACGTGAAGAATTAATAGCTGAAGGCTAATCAGTACCTAAAAGGTTTGTGACCAGATATCAGATTGAAGGTATTTATGTTGAAACATTCTACCTATGTGGAGATGGTATACACATATATAATGGTAGAGATGTATATAGAGGGAAAGTATGGTTTTCTCACCCCTTATCTTCTATATAGTGTATGTTTTAGTGGTGTGTATGGGAAGAAAAGAAAGTGGAATTATTATTACAGAAGTGTTGGTGGTGGATCTCAGTAGTGAGCCTATTACACACTTTCAACAACAGCTTGCAGTGTGCCTCTGACTTTCTATCAATTTGGCATGGTGAGACACACCATACATTCTTTTCATATGCATGTGATGACATTTAACATTTGTGGATGTGTTGTTAACTTACAATAGTTCCCTCAAAATATGACTTCACCATATTATGGTCAGGGCTTGTTGGTTCTAAAGTTTACTATAGTGCAGTTAGAAGCTTCAAGGTCTATAGGGATCTAGACATAGGCCTCAAGAATGAAGCACATTCATTCAGTATATGAGTTTCCATCAAAATTCTATGCAGTTTTAGAAACTGTGAGAGGTATTATACTTATTGAATAATCCATATCAATTTTATTATTTGATACTTGTTACTCCAAATAATTTATATATTATTTTTTGTTAATATTCTTAAATATCCAATGAAACTTATTCCCCTTGTAATGGAGTTAGTGACACCTCTTTCTAAGAGAAGAGATATTGGGTTTCGATATAGTTATTATACTTTAATGATAGCAGATATGAAGTTGGTCGGGGACTTTCCTATTATTGATCTCGATTGGTTTCAGTTCATCATCAATATGGATTGGATTTCCACCTATTGAGGTGAGGTCAATTTTTATCAATGTTGTAATTTTTTCTTTTTTCTGATGGAATCTCTAATGTGTTTTAGGGGCATGGGGACTAAGGTATGGTCATACAAGACCTTCCCACCTAGACCTCACGATTTTTTTTGTCTATTATTTCAAGTGATTGTGATGAAAATTATTATGTTTTCGATCTTCCCATTTTTGTTCCATAGTTTTCTAATTTTTTCCCACAAGACTTCTTTGATATTCCTCCAAAGTGAGAGGTATAGATTATGATTGAACTAGTATCAGCTACGTAGCTAATATTGATACCTTCTGATCATATGGGACTAGTGGATCTGAATGATCTCAAGATTTAGTTCGATTACTTTTTGGAAGAAATTTCATTCACCCTAGAATTTCCCCTTAGGAATCCCTTGTGATAGTTTCCATGAAGGCAAATGTTTCACTTTTATTGTGTGTGGAACATCAAAATTTGAACCAGGTAATAGTTAAAAAAAATATCATTTCCTTTTGAGGATGATTTTTTTATTAGTTAAAGTGGAATAGTGGGTTTCAAAGATTCATCTTTGTTCGGGTTATCATTAGCGCAGAGTTCGGGAGTCCAATATTCATAAGACAACTTTTTAGAGAAGGTATGATCATTATGAATATATTGTGATACCTTTTTATCTGACTGAATCTTCTATAGTATTTATATCTTTAATTAATTGGATATTACATAAATATCTTGACTCTTTTGTGGTAGTATTCATTTATGATATTCTGGTTTATTTAAAATATGAACATGGGATTGAGAACCATCTAGGTTTTGTCTTGGAAATTTTGAGAAGTCACCATTGGTATGGAGATATTTTAAAATTTAGTTTCATTATTCAAGAATTGATTTTATTATGACATAACATTTCCAAACATAGCTTATCAGTTGATCCAAAAAAGGTATTGGGTTTTAATTCATGGAAGGAACCGCAGAATGTATTTGAGATACAGAGCTTCCTCGGTCTTACTGGATACTATCAATAGTTTATTAAGGATTTTTATAAGATAGTGTCACCATTGACTGCTCTTACTATGAAATAAGTAAAATTCACTTCTGTTGTGAAGTGTGAGTCTGGTTTCAATGAATTGAAATTACTTCTGACATTGGCTCTTACTCTAATCTTACCTAAGCCCGGTAAGGGTCATATGGTGTTTTTTGATGCTTCTGGTGATGGTTTTGGATGTATGATTTTGAAGGATGGCAATGTGGTAGCTTTTGGCTCTCCTCATCTTTTTCTCCATTATAAGAATTACCCCAATCATGATTTAGAGCTTGTCATAGTTATGCATGCACTTAAATATTAGAAGCACTATTTTTTGGGGAAGGTTCACGGTATTTTCTAATCATAAGATTTTGATATATATATTTTCTTATAAATACATAAATGTTATATAGAGACAATGGTTAGAATACCTTTTTGAATTTGATTTTGATATCGGCTACACCCCGAGGAAGGGAAATGTCATTGTAGAAACTCTTAATAGGAAAGTACAGTCATCTGTTATTCTTCAATCGATTGAGGAGTTGAACCTTATGGGTATTTTCACTTAGTTACACTTGGATTCTCATGATGATGTTTCAGGTAAGGTTCTAACATGTGTTTAGTTATCATCATGTCTGCTTGAGTATTTTTTCAAACTCAGCAATAAGATTATGAGTTTAGTAAATTTAAAAATGGCCTTTATAGTGGGGATACCATTTCTGGTTGGTCTCTTTCATCATATAGTTTGCTCTATTTTGTGAATCGAGTTGACATTACAACATCATTGAAGAGTTTAGTATTGTTTAACTCACACTAATATTCATAGGCCATTCATCCATCTGTTAAGAAGATGTATTATGACCTGAGATAATGATTCTGGTGGCTGTTTATAAATAATGACATTGTAGATTATGTGTCCCACAGTTACACCTACTAATGGATAAAATTAGAGCACTTGAAACCCTTGGGTTTTCATCTGCCTCTTTCAATATAGGTATATAAAAGGGATAAGGAGTCCATGGATTTTGTTGTTGGATTTCCATGGAATCCATGAGGTTGTAACTCTATCTGGGTAGTTGTTTACCAGTTGATGAAGTTTACTCAATTCAATCAAATCAAGGATAACATTGTGGTTGAAGATCTTGGTAATCTATATGAGTAGGAGATTGGGAGGTTACATGGGTTTCCATATACCATTATTTTGGATAGGGATACAAGGATTACCTCAAGGTTTTAGAGGATTCTCTATAAAGAAATGGGAACTCAGGTCATGTTGTTCATAGCTTTCCATACACAGACAAACGGTCATATGGAGCAAGTAATTCATATCCAATAAGATACACATCGTGCTTATGTCTTGGACTTCTTTGGAACATGGTATAATAATATGGAACTAGTTGAGTTTTTTTATAACAACAATTATCTGTCAACTATAATAATGGATCCCTTTGAGATGTTGTATGGTCTCCTATGAAGATCATCTCATTGTTGGATGCAGGTGGGAGAAGTATCTTTTTTTAGACCAAGTACGGTCCAAGAGACATCATTGAAGATTCAGGATATATGTATGTATATGTTTATAGCCCAGAGTCAAAATAAATCTTATGTGTATTGGCGGCATCATCCTCTTGAGCTTTTTGTTGGTGATTGGGTTTTATTGAAATTTTATCCTCGGTTGGGTCACCATTGGCTTGGAAAAGAGGAAAGGTAGGATATGAGACATGTTGGACCATTTGAGTTCAATAAGAGGCTCAAAAAGGTCACTTATCGGCTATCATTTCCAGTTCAGTTGATAGGTATTCATGATGCTTTTCACATGTCTCAAATTAGGATGTACCATCCTGATCCCGCTCACATTATGGGTTGGGAAGAAATTTAGTTAGATCCAAATGTTTCTATTTTGGAGAAATCAATTGAGATCATTAACTCTGAAAAGAAACTCTTACGTGGGAAGTCAATTTTGTTGGTCAACATACTATGGAAACACAGATCGTATTCTCATGAGACTTGGTAACTAGAGTCATTAATGAGGGAGTAGTGGCCTAATTTTTTTCATGGGACCCAGGGACAAAAATTATTTATATTGGGGAGTTTGTAACATCCCATTATTGATATGTTAGGTATATCCTTAACCTCATCATGGTTTTCCTTTTTCTTCTTGCCTGTATAGGGATAAGAAGAAATTGGAAGGGTATCTATAATAGAGAATTCCCATATTTGTTGGAATTTTACTTGTAATTGTCTTTTTCTATAGGATGCAAGAGGATTTAACATATTGTAACTAGGTTACATGACTTGTAAGAGTTACTGGATTCAATTCATAAAAGGCTTCATGCTGTGAAAGGTTACATGACATGAAGATTTCTTGCATGTTGTGAGCTACTAAAAATTCGTATTTTAATCTATGGTGATGGGTTTTCCAGCATATATGAGGCTTTGGTAGTTACACATTTTGTAACCAAGTTATATGTTATGTAATTCCCCACATATAGTTTTTAAAATAGGCATGCAGATGATTTTGTTTTGGCTCATTCTCCATACTCCCTTGCACTCAACCTTGGGAAATTTCAATGTGATTCTGGGAGACTCTACTTATTCTATATTGATTTGTTCGGTGTTATACCTCCATTTTAGTTATGGTGTATCTCTCTGGGTAAGTGACCTTTTCACTTCTTTATTTACATTGATCTGTCACAACCCATCCCCCGGGGCCCATATCGTGACTATCCCAAGCCCGCCTTCCATAGGCCAGGGGGTGGGGACTAGAACCAAAGGCATAACTCCATAAAAACTGGGAAGGCATTGCCTTTATAAAACTTAAACACACAAAACTAGAGAACAAGTGGAATTAAACACTAATTAAAGCAATATAAAAAGTGTTCTAAAAGTACAAAGGGGCCATAAATACAAGTCCAACAGAAAGGTACAACTAAAACTGAATGTAATGTACAACTAAAAAGACAACAGCTGAATGGTGAAGCAACTCCTGGATCATCCTTTGGGTTCCTACCTGTAGGGAAGGTATAGATGGCCACCTCATCTCTCCACGTTCTTCTGTCACCTCTGGGTACTATCTTGTCGTTAAGTCCACCTCCGGGTACCATCCAGCTCTACAAGTCTCAACCACGACCAGTGTTGTCCGTCATGTGCAAATAACACAACGAGGTGTGGGCGTAGCCTATGCAGGGGTGAGTATAACAATACTTAGTAGGGACCTCGAGACCCTCAAGGTCTCACTAAATCCAACAAGGATAAACCACAAAGAAATGATACCCTCACGAGTTTAGTGGTGGTCTCGTATTTTTAATCAGAGTTACCGTTTGTGAGTTATAAGCATTTGAAAAATAAAATAACTTTATTTAATTATTTTATTTATGGTTATGCCATTTTCACATTTTCTCACAGGAGGCATGCTCCCACTAAAATTAAGTCACTCCTAGGGTAAAGTCGCCATCCTAAGCACAATGGTGCCCTCAGATTTCTGATCTGAAAAACTGTTTAATAGTTATTCCACTTTTTCAGGAAAACTGCTTATGCATGTTAATTTAAGCTTAAGAAAACTTCAGAAAATTATTCTAGGAACACCGGCCTCGGAATCAGGTGCCGTCAAAAACTTCATACTTGTAAAATTCCAAAGAATTTAAAAACAATTCCATGAAATTTATGGGTCCTTACATTACTCCCACCTCAGGGAATTACGTCCCCGTAAAGCTATAACACAAACTAGGGAAACTAAAGGAGGTACCGAGCACGCATGTGAGCCTCCCACTCCCAAGTGCTCTCCTAGAGGTTCTCGTGATTGATGATGTGGGATGGTTTGTGCACGTATCTTCTCAACTGAGATACGTGGAATATATCGTGCATCCGGTACAACAGTGGTGGAAAGACCAAGCGGTAAGCCACCTCACCTACCTTATTGAGGACCTGGAAAGGTCTGTTGAACCATGGAGATAACTTGTCACCTCGGACAAATCTCTATAGACCTCGTCTAGGTAAGACCCGTATAAAGATATTGTTTCCATCCTCATACTCTAGAGGCCTCTGTTTCCTATTTGGAATTAAAAACTCAAAACTACAGCTACCATGAGGGTATGGTTGGCTGACTCAAGAGTGATCAGTCACACCCTCCTATGCATGAGTTTATCTTGTGCTGCCTGAGTTTACCATTCCACTGAGCAAGGGAAACCCCTACTCCAACATTATAGATTAACCACAAACTTTTTCCCTAATACATTCAATATAAGTATGAACTGTGAATCCAATCCATACCCAGACCTACGTCGTAAGGCCTCGATGCTGCCACCAAGAGGTTCCAACCGAAACTCTCGCCTCTAAAGTCAGATCAAACCATCGGCATAAGTGTGACTATCGAGTCTCCTTCCAAAGGTATCTACAGTCGTGAGGTTCAAGTCAACTGTTTTAGCCGGATACTCTAGGTCCCAGACAAGATTCGTGGTAGGAAGAAATGATTGGTACCTATGTCTATTGATATGGAAGCTAGTAGTAGACACAGACCGTACCTAAAATCATCCCTAGAACCTTTCGGTCGCACTCCTTGAACGCATGCAGCTACACTCTTCCCCTGCCCTCCAGCTCTGCATCCATGTCTATTGCTCTGCAGATTCATCTTTCCTTAACACTTCTTCGCTCTGAGGTCTGAGCTCTAAAGCACTGATCATATTGTATTCATCAAGTACCAAGAACGATCAGTACACCTTGATGAATACTCAGCTACCATCATGTTGTCCTGTCGAAGCTGTATAAGCTCTAGAAAACTCTCAGCCACCTCCTCAAGCCAGTCCTCAGCCGCCTGCGAGTCGGGATCATCACGGAACCTGAGGGGTATCTGATGCTGAAACATGTGTAATAAACCAATCCTACATGTTTCATCTATCGGTACCGCCAGTTGTAACTACTAACCAACAGGTAGTGATATAGCTGGAACACTATCCGAAGGTACTAACTCTGGAATCGGTCCACGTACCGAATCCTCATCACTATGCGGACCAACCTCATAGTCGCTCACTAGAAAAACACTAGTAGGTAAGATTACTATCTGCTATACCAGTGTCTAAACTAGGCGTAGAACTCCAGAAATCACCTCCCGCCAATCCACTACTACCTGGTAATCTGTCTTGCCTCATATCCTCGGTGGACTCTACTGTTGGAACTCGTGCAAAACACTCTATCAATGTGCACCGTCCGTTAGTACAGCTGGTGGCATCTGCTGCCCAACGGGTGGTGGTGCTGCTGGTACACCACCCGAAGGTGGAAACAAAGCAATAGGGTCCTGCACCTGAGCCTCATCACTCGGTAGACCATCATCGGGTACTCTATCGAAACTCCAACTGACTGTCTGTGTGGAGACATCCTGAATAGATGCAACATGGTCAAAACACAGTACCTGGTGAGCTGACCTGGTTTGAGCTGAATTTAAGAAAACTTTTGAAAACACATACGCAATCAGTGTTTTCATGCACTGAGTCAGAAATTAGTAGTCAGGGTCCTGGTATATAGATACGTCGGCCGCCACACCAACACTGGACTCCCTGAACTGAAACCACACTCGGTACCCTTAACACTATTGCTTCACAGAAAGGAAAATATCAGAGTCTTAAGTTCTATGGTAGAACCGACTCCCCTGATACAAATTTGTCATGACCCATCCCCCGGGGCCTGTATCGTGACTACCCCAAGCCCGCCTTCCATAGGCCAGGGGGTGGAGACTAGAACCAATGGCGTAACTCCCTAAAAACTGGGAAGGCATTGCCTTTATAAAACTTAAACACACACAACTAGAGAACAAGTGGAAGAAAACACTAAGTAAAACAATATAACAAGTGTGCTGAAAGTACAAAGGGGCTGGAAATACAAGCCCAACAGAAAGGTAAAACTACAATTGAAAGTAAAGTACAACTGAAAAGACAACAACTGAATGGTGAAGTAGATCCTGGATTGTCCTCTGGGTTCCTACTTGTAGGGTAGATACAGATGGCCGCCTTAGCTCTCCATGTCCGTCTGTCACCTCCGGGTACCGTCTCGTCATGAATTCCACCTCTGGGTACTGTCCAACTATACAAGCCTCAACCATGACCAGTGTTATCCTTAATCTGCAACCAACACAATGAGGTGCGGGCGTAGCCTATGCAGGGGTGAGTATAACAATACTCAGTAGGGACCCCGAGACCCTCAAGGTTTCACTAAATCCAACATTGATAAACCACAAATAAATATCTCAATAGATAACTTTTACTTAGGTATATTCTCATACATTTACATAAGTTATCAAGTAACCCATCTCAATCATGAGGAAAACACAAAGGTCATTGACTAAGCTCAAACCAGGATTTTCATTATCAAAACCACAAATGCTGGAGAACTCATCCTCTATCGAGTACAGTGGCCCTTTCATGAGTCTGAGGCGCTACTCACTAACCTTAGACTGCTGATGTACTCCTCCTGTCATGTATTCTAGGTCTGTTGCCAAATATTGGGCGCTCCGTCAGCTGTGGGTCTGCCACCAAATATCGGGCGCTCCCTCTAATAGCCTACAGAGGTACTCCTCCTGTCGAGTATCGCAGGTCTACTACCAACTACCAGGAGCTCAGTCCCCTGTGGGTCTGCCGCCAAATACCAGGTGCTCTACCCATTGGGCTAATCGAATCACTCCGAGTCGAATCAGTCAAGCAATCGTCAAGTCTACAGTTACTAGGTCTTCGCACTCCGTACGCTCGTCTCTGGGAGGGTATGCCTCACAAGCTACAGGTTGATACTTTCAAGTGTAATGAAGTCCCATGTAAAAGTATCACAAAGGACCGCCTCGTCATAGGGGTCTCAACACAACAGATAGTGCATCAATCGAATGCCTGTTTTGTGAGTTATTAGCATTTTAGTCCCGAGGGCCCGGTTGGATTCATGTACGAACCAACCCGACCATATCTCAACTATACCCCGAACTCCCATGGGGTATACTCAAAGGGGTGTCTATGATCCAAGAGTACCGGAGCTACTGATGATTCATCAAACATATGTCTGGTTCCAAAGATATGGCCCAAGAAGGTAATGGGCTAGTAATGGTCCCAGGTCCTTTCCAACCCAATCAGACCTACTCGGCCTAACCCAAACTGGGCCGACCTGTTCTGGGTCGACCTGGTCAGAATCACTGGGTCTGACCCGACCCATTGGGCGAGTCAGCCCGCTAAGTTTTGACCTGGTCCACTAGGCCAGGCCCATCAAACAACGAGGGCGGTTCGGCCCGATAGTTGCCACATAAGTGACTCGGTAACTCGGCCCGGGAGACCGGGCCGGTTCGACCACCGACCCCATGGGGGCATTGCGGGCGGTTCAGCAAGCTGGTGACTAGGAGGCCAGTGGGTAGACCGCGCGTGTAACGACCCAAATTTTTTCAATAGAAAATTTTCTTCTTATATCTATGTCATAAAAACAAAAAATAATGAACTACTAAGTGATAAGTGACCTTTAAACATAATTTTCTCACCCCTATGTTTGGAATTTTAAAAATCCTACATAAGGTTGTGTTTAAGATCGTTTTTGGACTCGAATGAAACAAAAACAATTTTTGGTGAATAGTAATCTACCCTTATGAATATTAACCTACCCTTATGAATAGTAATATGACCCTTATGAATAAGTAACTAAGATTAACATTACCTATGAATAATAAAATAAAATTTAGACATCATAGAAAGTGACAATTTGACCTTAGTAAACGTTTTTGGTATTTCATAAGTAATAAATAATTAATTATAATTAATTAATTAATTTAAAAGGATATTTATTTTCCTGAAATATATTCATAAATTATTTAATCAATGTCTAATAGTTTTTAGATAATTTTATAAGACCCTACGTAATTTTTAAAAGAACTACAAAATCAGTTTTAATTTTAAAAACTGTTTTTTAAGTAAATTATGATTTTAATTAAATATTAAATTAATAATATTTAGAAAATTATATTTGACAAATGGACATCATTTTTGGATTCTACACGTCAAAAAATGGTAGGGGTAAATATTTGGGTTTATTCTGAAATACTTAAATTTTCGGGTGAATAGTAAAAAATACAGTTTTTCGCATAATCGGTGTACACTATATTGCATCATTAATGATGTAATGATGACATAAACATTCTAGAACTTTAGTTTCGGCCAAAACATATTAAATTTCATAAATGGTTTCTTAAAACACAATAAATCCAATTCTCAAACCTAAAATGAACTTTCCAAACCCTAAAGTCAAAAAGTGATTTTTAAAGTGTCTTTTTTTCTCTTTCTTTCACTTTCCTTTTTATAAATTAATGAATTATAATTATGAAGAAGAGTTAAAGCCTAAAAAGAATTTTATTATATTAATATATGTTTTATGATGTCAAAAAACTACTATTACAAGTCTGACTTATGATATATTATTTTATTTAATATTTTATGCCAAAAACACCTCCCTCCTCAGGCATAAATAAGCCCTCCCCCTCCTCTTGCCAAACCACACATCTCAAGGTTCAAGATTTGTCTAATATCTGCCCAATCATCTTCCCTAGACTCTCCCCCACGTCCAAGATATTCTGGTCTCATCAGAAGACCAAGCTTAGGCCCTTAAGGAGGTTCTCAAGAGGAGGATCCAAAAGGTGATTTCTCTCCCTCTTCTCCTTTAATTTCCTTTCAAGTTCAAGTTCCTTTCTTGAACTATCCCTACCTATCTTCATACAAATTATTTTGTAACTCCAGTATTATACATATAATGTAATCATATGATTCTAATGGTATATTATATCACCCCACACCCTTTCCCTCTTCCTTTTATTTTATTAAAGAGAACGTTGTTCATGTGGTGATAATTTATCACCTTCAAAAACGACATGATCTCTTCTTCCATTTATACCTTTAATATGGTCATGAAACCATTTTTATGGTTGAACCAGAATATTTTATATATATTATGTTCTATTTTATGTTCTGTAAATGACCTATGTCCATGTTACTAAGTGAAAAGTTAAAATGAATTCGTTGTGACCCAAAAACCGCTCAAATTAACCCAAATAACCATCATTAAAATCTTATCTAAGGATTCGTCCACATGGATCTAATATAACTCATTATAAAATCATTAAAGCTTCTGTAATATTATTAATTACAAGTAATATCAGTTCTGGATTTTTACCCATTATCTACACAAACATCAATTTAAATGTACAAGTGGACCGCTCAAGAAAACCATGAAAACGAACATCCCCGAACAATGTTTTTAAACTCTATAAGTCATCCAAAGGTACATAATATGAAATAATGAAACCAGAATGAATACTATTACTGTATAAAAGGTTATGGAATTTCTAATTAAGGAATATAATTTCATTATACAAGACATTAAAGAGAAGGAGGCATTCGAGTACAAGGTAAGGGGAAATCTTGAACCCAATTTTCTTCCTTCGGGTTCTCCCTCTTTCACTCCATTTTTGATATGGTTACTCCTCAAAGATCATTTGTTCATAATTTCCTCTACTTTTTTGGGATATATATGTTTGTCACTGGTTTTTATGTCCATCAAAATGTTTTCCAAAAGAACACTTCTTTCAAGATCTCACCTTTTACCTCTCATTCAAGATTGATTGTTCTTGTTTCAAGTATGGTGTTCCCTCTTTCTTTTGGGAACCCAAAGCTTATGAATGTTTTATTATGATATGAAACCCATTCCTTTACATGGGTTATTTATGTACATGTTTTATATGTGTTCTATGTGGCAATCATGATAATGACAATGTTATGATGTGACGGGTGCACCCGGAATTATATAGCGCAATATGAATGTTTAAATGTGACGGGTGCGCCCGGAATTATATAGCCCTCCAATGCATTGGGTAAAGTTATGAATCTCATGAGTAAATGTGAAATGATGCGTGAACATGATTCTAGCTTTGTTCACAAGTATGTGTGGTAGTTAACCACTAAGACATGATGTTTCATTTTTATGCATTGCCACATATCAAGATTTTCATTTATGCTCCTCTCATGTTCAAGATCTTCTTCCTATGTCATGATTATGCCCAACCCATGCTATATTGTTCTTATCTATCTTCTTACTAGGCTTTTAGCTCACCCCTTTTGATGTATATCCTCAGGTGGCTACATGTACTAAGGAGAGGAAAAGTGCTACTAAGAAGCTATAGAAGAAGAGAATTAAATGAATTTTTATGCTTGATGTTGTATTTGTTATGTATTGTCCTAGTTTGCCCAAGACACTAAACCTCTGGATCCTCCATGTGTAATAATATTATGTTTTTTATCTTTGAAATGATGTAATAGTAATGTAAGAAAAGACTGGGTCACTATAGTTGGTATCAAAGGAAAGGTTTGGTTAATTTGGGAATTAGGATTAGACAACCCTAAAGAAAACCTCTAGCATGAGACTAAGTACAAATATGCACACAAGGATATTTACCTAGGGATCCCATATGTTATGTTTTTGGTATAATTGTTTAAATGAATAAGTTATTCATGACTTTTTTAGTTATGTTTTGTTCTATCCTTTTCTATTTTAGAAAATGGCGGGAACGAGGTGAGGTAATGAAGGATAAGTACCCTCACCTGTTTATGTAAAGTGAAATTTCGGGGGCGAAATTTCTTAAGGGGGGAAAAATGTAACGACCCAAATTTTTTCAATAGAAAATTCCCTTCTTATATCTATGTCAATAAAACTAAAAATAATGAACTACTAAGTGATAAGTGACCTTTAAGCATAATTTTTTCACCCCTATGTTTGGAATTTTAAAAATCCGACATAGGGTTGTGTTTAAGATAGTTTTTGGAGTCAAATGAAACAAAAACAATTTTTGGTGAATAGTAATCTACCCTTATGAATAGTAACCTACCCTTATGAATAGTAATATGACCCTTATGAATAAGTAAGTAAGATTAACATTACCTATGAATAATAAAATAAAATTTAGACATCATAGAAAGTGACAATTTGACCTTAGTAAACATTTTTGGTATTTCATAAGTCATAAATAAATAATTATAATTAATTAATTAATTTAAAAAGATATTTATTTTCCTGAAATATATTCATAAATTATTTAATCAATGGCTAATAGTTTTTAGATAATTTTATAAGACCCTACGTAATTTTTAAAAGAACTACAAAATCAGTTTTAATTTTAAAAACTATTTTTTTAAGTAAATTATGATTTTAATTAAATATTAAATTAATAATATTTAGAATTTTTTTTTTGAAAAATGGACATCATTTTTGGATTATACACGTCAAAAAATATTAGGGGTAAAGTTTTGGGTTAATTCTGAAATACTTCAATTTTCGGGTGAATAGTAAAAAATATAGTTTTTCGCATAATCGGTGTACACTAAATTGCATCATTAATGATGTAATGATGACATAAACATTCTAGAACTTTATTTTCGGCCAAAACATATTAAATTTCATAAATGGTTTCTTAAAACACAATAAATCCAATTCTCAAACCTAAAATGAACCTACCAAACCCTAAAGTCAAAAAGTGATTTCTTAAAGTGTCTTTTTTCTCTTTCTTTCACTTTCCTTTTAATAAATTAATGAATTCAAATTATAAAGAAGATTTAAAGCCTAAAACGAATTTTATTATATTAATATATGTTTTAGGATGTTAAAAAACTACTATTACAAGTCTAACTTATGATATATTATTTTATTTAATATTTTATGCCAAAAACACCTCCCTCCTCATGTATAAATAATCCCTCCCCCTACTCTTGCCAAAACACACATCTCAAGCTTCACAAATTGTCTAAGATCTGACCAATAATCTTCTCTACCCTCTCCCCCACTTCCAAGGGCTTATGGTCTCATCAAAAGACCAAGATTAGGCCCTTAAGGAGGTTCTCAAGAGGAGGATCCAAAAGGTGATTTCTCTCCCTCTTCTCCTTTAATTTCCTTTCAAGTTCAAGTTCCTTTCTTGATCTCTCCCTACCTATCTTCATCCAAATTATTTTGTAACTCCAGTATTATACATATAATGTAATCATATTATTCTTATGGTATGTTATATCACCCCACACCCTTTCCCTCTTCCTTTTATTTTATTAAAGAGAACGTTGTTCATGTGGTGATAATTTATCACCTTCAAAAACGACATGATCTCTTCTTCCATTTCTACCTTTAATATGGTCATGAAACCATTTTTATGGTTGAAACAGAATATTTTATATATATTATGTTCTATTTTACGTTCTGTAAATAACCTATGTCCATGTTACTAAGTGAAAAGTTAAAATGAGTTCGTTGTGACCCAAAAACCGCTCAAATTAACCCAAATAACCATCATTAAAATCTTATCTAAGGATTAGTCCACATGGATCTAATATAACTCATTATAAAATCATTAAAGCTTCTGTAATATGATTAATTACAAGTAATATCAGTTCTGGATGTTTACTCATGATCTACACAAACATCAATTTAAATGTACAAGTGGACCGCTCAAGAAAACCATGAAAACGAACATCCCCGAACAATGTTTTTAAACTCTATAAGTCATCCAAAGGTACATAATATGAAATAATGAAACCAGAATGAATAATATTACTGTATAAAAGGTTATTAAATTTCTAATTAATGAATATAATGTCATTATACATGACATTAAAGAAAAGGAGGCATTCGAGTACAAGGTAAGGGGAAATCTCGAACCCAATTTTCTTCCTTCGGGTTCTCCCTCTTTCACTCCATTTTTGATATGGTTACTCCTCAAAGATCATTTGTTCATAATTTCCTCTACTTTTCTGGGATATACATTTTTTTCACTGGTTTTTATGTCCATTAAAATGTTTTCCAAAAGAACTCTTCTTTCAAGATCTCACCTTTTACCTCTCATTCAAGATTGATGGTTCTTGTTTCAAGTATGTTCTTCCCTCTTTCTTTTGGGAACCCAAAGATTATGAATGTTTTATTATGAGATGAAACCCATTCCTTTCCATGGGTTATTTATGTACATGTTTTATATGTGTTCTATGTGGAAATCATGATAATGACAATGTTATGATGTGACGGGTGCGCCCGGAATTATATAGCGCAATATGAATGTTTAAATGTGACGGGTGCGCCCGGAATTATATAGCGCTCCAATGCATTGGGTAAAGTTATGAATCTCATGAGTAAATGTGAAATGATGCGTGAACATGATTCTATCTTTGTTCATAAGTATGTGTGGTAGTTAACCACTATGACATGATGTTTCATTTTTATGCATTGCCACATATCAAGATTTTCATTTATGCTCCTCTCATGTTCAAGATCTTCTTCCTATGTCATGATTATGCTCAATCCATGCTATATTGTTCTTATCTTTCTTCTTACTGGGCTTTTAGATCATCCCTTTTGATGTATATCCTCAGGGGGCTACATGTACTAAGGAGAGGACAAGTGCTACTAAGAAGCTATAGAAGAAGAGAATTAAATGAATTTTTATGCTTGATGTTGTATTTTTTATGTATTGTCCTAGTTTTCCCAAAACACTAAACCTATGGATCCTCCATGTGTAATACTATTATGTTGTTTATCATTGAAATGATGTAATAGTAATGTAAGAAAAGGCTGGGTCGCTATAGAGCGGGGTGTGGGCAGGCGTGCTTGTCTCCGGGCTAGCCGCGGGTGCACCGGGCAGTGTGCGAGTGTGCCAGGCTAGGTGCCGAATGCCGGGCACTGCGCGGGGGCATGCTGGGTATCGTAGAAGGGTGCTGTGGGGGCGCCGGGGTGCACTGGGTAAACCACCGGTAGGGGCACCGGGGGTGCCGGGCAGGCAGCTGGTAAGGGCGTGGGGTGTTGGGCTGGCTGGGCAGCACGCCGGGGGGCACCGAGCTGCGCCAGGAAAGCCCCGGGCTGTATCAGTAGGGCGTTGAGGGTGCGCCGGAAGGGTGCTGTGAGTGCACCGGCAGGGGCGCGGGGCTCCGGGTGCGCGTCAGGGAGTCGCGGGGGCGGCGCAGTTCATGAAGGTCACGGGTAGCACGGCCTTTGTTTGCCGCCTTCATCTTCGTCGCCTCATTGCCATGTCATCGTGGAGTCATACCAAAAAGAACAACGGAGGGGTCGGGCCATGATGGTTTGGCCCGGACCCTCCACGTTTAGGGTGGTAGCAATAGGTTCTCAGAAGTATGAAGCACAACAATCACCGTTCTTCATTTTGAGAGAAAGGAAGAACATGGGAAATGTTCATACTTTAAATAAAATAAAACCACTACTTCTTGCTCATCGCTCGTTGACGGAGTCGCAGAAGGAAGATGATGAAGACTGTCATTCGTCGTGTTTGCCACACATCCCCAATTCCAAACTACTTTGGTTCGTTGACGATGTTTCAGAGGATAGGTGTCTGTGGAAGGAAGGTCGAGAAGAATCACGTGGAAGATCGCCATTGGTGTTCTTCACATTCTTCGTTGGAGTGGATCAGATTTCCTCAAGTGTTGGGCGTCGCGATACTTTACTAGTGCTTCGTCGCTTGGTGAAGCCATCCCAAAACATTCTCCCAAGCTCCCTATATATAGAAGAGGGGGAGAGGTATGTAACCATCAAGTAATTTATGACAGCTCATTTATTTGGAACTTTCCTAAATTCCAACGATGTGGTTAATTAATTTAAAAAGGGGGTCGGGAACATTAAATTGTGTTGGAACAATTTAAGAGGTGTGTTGTCACAAATTAAGAGGGGAGGATGCCAAGAAGTTTCCCCCACATTTCCTATATCAAAACATAAGACATGAATTAATTTTATGTTGACACATACAATTAACTGATAGCAATTATTTTTACATCGACCTATAAAATTAACTAACATCATTTAATTTTACTTCGACCCATAAAATTAACTGACATCAATTAATTTTACGTCGACGCATAAAATTAATTTATGGGAGAGTTGAGAGGTTTCCTCTCCTACCCTATTAAATGGGAGGTTAGGGTGTGGTGGTCCCACCTCCAACTCCCAAGGGTAGGTTTTAACTAACTCACTCAACACATGGAAACTTAAAATAAAATAAAATAAAGTGTTGTACTTTATTTTATTATTTTTGTTATAAAAATATAAAAACTAACTTTTATTCCTTCTCATCTGTCATTGAGATGACTGTCTTCTTAAGTAAATATCGACACTGTGAGTTCAACGGTTCCCTCGAAATTCTATTCTGAGCACCGGTTCAAAAGTTATAAAACACCGTTCATACTTTTACTGAACGTACCCAAAAAAAAGTTCTGAAAATTATTATCAGTCACCCTCAGCCCACTGTGGTCAAGGTTAGGATCTTCCTAGGAGAAACATGCCCCAAAGAACTCAATAGTACTCTCTTATTTTCAATTCCACTTACCGTTTAGATGTTATGAATTTTAGAATAAAATAATTGTCACTTAATTATTTTATTTACGGCCAAAAACTAAATTTATCAGGTGGCCCGCGCCGGCTAAAGTTAGTTCTTCTTAAAGAAATTATACCCTCACATGTTTATCGGTGGTCTCAGATTTTTAATCCAAGTTACCGTTTGTGAGTTATAAGCATTTGAAAAATAAAATAACTTTATTTAATTATTTTATTTACGGTTATTCCATTTTTGGGTTTTCTCACAGGAGGCCTACGCCGACTAAACTTAAGTCACACCTAGGGTAAACCCGCCATCCTTAGCACAATGGTGCCCTTGGATTTTTGACCCAAGTAACCATTTAATATTTATTCCACTTTTTCAGGAAAACTACTTATGCGCGTTAATTTAAGCTTAAAGAAAACATCAAAAAATTATTCTGGGCACACTGGGCCTCAGAATTAGGTGTCGTCAAAAACTGCATACTCATGAAATTTCAAAGAATTTATGAAAAAAAATTACTTGAAATTTATGGGTCCTTACATAATCATCTTAGCACCATTGGGATGCATTATCATATCCATTGTACAATCTCATTTAGAAAGTCATTCCTTTGTTGGTCATGGTGTGGTGGGCCTTCATTATTAAGGGATGTGGTATTTTGTCTTCTTTGCTAAACCTCATTCTCAATCAGATCAATCCAAGTATGTGGGGATTGGATTATAGGGTCTATGTGGGTGATGTTGGGTTTCATCATTGGTGGATACCGTTGTGGGCATGTGCGACTCAAGTATTGAGGTAGGTGGTTCCATCTCTATCCTATGTTAATGAAACTTATTTTTCTCATTTTATAAACTAATTTATAGAAGGAATTGGTCTGATTTCTCTTTGTGTGTTGAATTATTTTTTCTAGAAAAATGGGTTTCCCTGGTTGGTAATAATTGGAAAGAAAATGGGTATTTCCAAAGCATTAAAATGGATTGTGGAATGTTTTTGAAATGGTTTTCAAATAATTTGATGGAATTGTGAAAATGAGCACATGTGTTACCATGGGAACCAAATTGGAGGGTTTATCTTGAGGCCATCATCCACTGTTTTATTATTATTAGGAGGTTTTTGTGTGGGTCTTTCCTCTATTTCCTAGGCCCATTGATCTTGGGGGCTAATATTGAGTTTTTTATGGGGGTTTACTCCTAGGGTATTCCTCTGCTTCCTAATATTATGTTCTATGATCCATATTGTGCACTTGATTTATTATGGGAAGATAAGTATTCTAGTAATATCCATTGTGAAACTTGGTGTTGATACTCGTGCTTTTGTTTTGTATTTCATGGATTTATTGTTTTATCCTTGATATGAATGTTAATTCTTTTGAAATATAATATGGAAAATGTTTTGTGAAATTGATATACCTTCCTTTGTTTTAGAAATGAGATAAATGGGAAGTGTTTACCATGATTTATATAAAACTACTTTACTTCTTATCATGTCATGATTTATTTAAAATGGGAATACCTGAATTTTTATAAAGAGAATTTTTAAGGAACGCCTGGGTGGGATCTTATAGAGCCTATTATCTCATATTCTGCACACCTCTTTAGTGGTGCATAGAACATTGTATGTCCTTCATTACAAGGAAATTAAAGGTGGTAAAGTTATATGTTAGGTGGGTTTGGTAGCTGGTGGTGAGATGGTGAGAGTGTCTTACAGCATAACGTGGAGTAGATGTTTGGTTCTGGTCCTTTGTAGTTGGACTTTTCCTTTGGAGTTTTGGAAATTTTTTCAATCATTTTGGTTCTTGCTTCTTTCTTACAGTAATTGAATATATTTATTAAACTTCCATTGTATCTTTTCCTTGTGTTTATATATGCCATGTGTTTTTATACATTGGGATAAATCATTCCCTTTGGTTTTTTCTTCGATGCATGGGTGCTTGTTTCCAGTCCCTAGGGATCGGGAATGCCTTTGAGGTATGTAGAGGATTGGGACGGGTGCCAGGTTTGAGGGTAACCCAGGTTAGTTTCTTATAGAATCCATTGATAATTAGGTTTTATAGTAACACCCAGGATCAAAAATACCAACATAATCCAGTGTTTGATGTATATTAAAATAATGCATAGTCACCTAGGGGGTCCACATCCTACCCAAGAACCTTTCAGATAATAAAATTTTATAATTTCATGGAGGGTTTCATCCCACCCTAGAACCTTTATCAATAAATAATTTTTACACATGGGGTGCATCCCACTAGAAAACATTTACTAATTTATCATTTTCATAAAAAGGTGAAACCCGCCCTAGAACATTTAAAAATTAATCATTTTCTCTGAGGGGGCCACATCCCACCCCAAAAACATTTACTGAAACATTAACATTACCTCGGGGCTCACATCCTACCCCATAAACTTTACCGCATAATCATTCTAAACCAAGGGGAATATCACACCCTAAAAAAATCTTCTTTTATTGTTAAAAATTTTACCAAAAGATTATTTTTCATGGATTCCTTGAAGATCCCATAAAATTTGGATAATGAAGTATTTTATTTTTTATTGATCATTATTGTCAACTAATTTCAATAATAATCATAGAATAATAATTTAAAGATTCCTATAGGTGTTTTGAATGTATGTTCATGAGATGTTAAAAATAAATCCACTAAAATTTCATACTCAAGGTTAGTGAAACCATCAGAAGTGGGAGCAGCATAGATTCACATTCTATTACTAGAATCTAATATCAATGGAAGAATGAATAAGTTCAAAAAAAGAGAGAATACCCATGTCACAGGAAGAAATGAAGAGTATTATAAGGGAACAATACTGATAGTTGGAAATGAATTATTTTATGTCACTAAAGGAAGCTCAAAAATCATTTGACTAATTAATCTGGTCTTCAATATTATGCCACTAAGATCATTACAAAATAAAATAATTCACCAGACATAGTTTTTACATCATAATATTATGCAGTCGCAGATGATTAGGCATTAGTGACTATGTCCACCAAGAAGAATTATGTGAAGGTTGTTATAAAGGGTGGATGACATTAAGGCAGTTATTGGGTGATTATTGGTGGGCTTGAAGGTTGAGTTTAATGGAATATTTAATACAAGAAGAAGCTGTGGATGAAGTCATATTACTTAAATATCATAAGTGATTTCAAACAGTGGGTTGAGAACTTATGGTTGTTTTAATGGATAATGAGATTAAATTTATTGGAATTTATAAATATATACACCACATAAGATAGTGTCTATGTAAGTATGTTACTCAATGGGATGGATATTATGCATATAGAAATACATTCTTAGTATTGTATGTCTTTGATATATAGATGTGGTGAACAAGTAGAGTGATATAATTTCCATAATACAGGTGTTTTTTTGTAAGTGCATGAATTAATTCACAATTTATTATTAATTAGTTTTTTAAACTACAATATTTTGAATGACTATGTATTTATAAGTCCTTGAAATATTTTTTCATGAATGATTTATGAAAACATGTATTTTTTTGTGAATAGAAGTGGGTGAAGGAATCATGCAGTGAGAAGTAATATGATATACTTGTTTGAAGAAGAATTAAAATACACAAAGAATAAATGTGAGTATACTAGAAGTTGAGGTTTTTGATAGTAAATATTCAGTCACATGAGTTTACACATGTGCAAGAGAAAATTTAATGAAGTTGTGTTGAGTTGTGTACTTTGGTGAGAAAAACATGATAAAATTATTGAAATCAGTAGTTATTAGAAATACCATAATTATAAGGGTATGTGTATCAAAAGAAAAAGTATCAATTAAAAGGTTTTTAAAATAATTGAATGCTAATAAATTTTAAATGTTGTCAAGAAAAAGAGGTTTTGGTTGAGAAAATTAAATAGAGTTTAACTCGTGGAGGATAGAATACTAGAAAATATACATTGTTATGATTTTGAGTTGGACATTAAAATGTATATATTCATGAAATGAACTTCATTATTTTATCCATGATTTGAAAAATCTTTGAAAAGATAGCTGACAACATATTTTTTGTAGATTTCATTTGACTCCAATATTTTATAAGATTTTTATAGGTTTATAAAATGAAAATGTTCCCAGCTTTGGAGTTTGAAAATTTCAAATCAAAAAAATTATCTGAACACATGGGTATATAAAAGGATGAACTTATTTAGGGTTTAAGGGGATATTTATTTTTATGGAGAGGAGAATTTCAGAAAATGATAAGAATTAAAGAGAGATATTTTTTGACCATCATTAGTTAATAACACATTTGGGTCAAATATTGTATAAGACTAAAACATTAGGATTCAAGGAAGAATATTAAGGTCTCCAGATTAAGAAGAATATAAATTATGAGAAATGCCAACTTCATATGAAATGTATAGAAGATCCAGATGTTTATGTTCTACAAGTATGATCTTAAGGTTTAATTTTACCATAAAAAGAATTAGGATAAGATTCAAATATTTTCAAAGGAATAATATTTGATAGTTGAAGACATAAAAACATTTTTGTGGTGTTTACAATATAACTAGGGGAACACATATTGAGTAAATTTTTCTAGGTAGTATTTATACATGATTAGAAATAGTTTTTGGATAACAACTTCTCACACAAATTTTAGTAGGTAGTAAATTTATTAGTGGAATATATATATATCAGAATATCAAATGAGCACAAAAAGGAGTAGGTTCTCACATTGAGGCCAAACAATGTAAAAATCCTCATGTGATATTGACTTTACATTATCTGTATATTGTAATGGAATTTTTTTGAGATATCATAATTAAGAAACATATATCTTAACAAATTTATGATGTTATATCAACTTAAAATAAGTAAAAAAATTAAGTTGGACTTAATCGGTGATTTCACAATCCTCTAGGACTCTAATGTGGTATCCAAGTAAGGTTACATATAATATTATCTATAATTTTAACCCCTTGTTGAGTTTAAATTGTTTATATGAAGTGAGTATTTTCTAATGCTAAAGAAACAGTTCTTATGAATGCTAAGGAAGTTGGTGAATTGGATTATATAAAAGATCAGAAAGTTCATCTAGAATTGAATTTAATAATGGTAAACCTCAATTTTTAATTTACGATCATAATCACAAAAGGTATTTATAAACTTTATTTATTAATTTTATTTTAGTTATAGTGTTTAAAAATCATCAAATAACATTTTTGACCAAATTGAGGCATCCAAATGAGCATGTATGGTCACTTTAAAGACCGTTGTTACCCAACAACACTAGCCAGCTGGTAGGCCTGAACTGGATAGACTATTAAAGAGACAATAGATCCGAAAACTTTTTCAATATCACCAGCTAGATGGTGGAGTCTATAGAATCCCAAGAACCCATAGAAATTTCACCAGCCAGTTGGTGTCATCCAAAGGCTAATCAGTGTCTTTGTTCTATATCATTCAAATATGTATTTGGTGATGGTCTAAAAGAACTGCTTCAACTCATTAAAGCCTTGGATTTACCCAAGGATCCTCTAAATCCTATGAAGGATAAAAATAAACACCAGGAGAGTCTTGGATCTCAAATAATTAAAACTAAAACATCAACAAAAATCATTTTCCAATGAATTATTCTAGATCAATCCATTTTTAATTTTTGTAAGATATCTCCATGAAAAATTATATTTTTAAAAGTAAACTAGTATTTAATCGATTCAATAAAATTTGAATCACCTATATTTTTAAGAATTTCCATTATGTGCTCCCTTGTTGTATTTTTAAAGGCTCTTATTCTACTTTATCTCTCCACACTCTTTAACTTTCATATTCTTATAAATATAATATATAGAGTTGAATTCTATTTACAACGGGTTTATAAAAACAACAAGCTATATTATTCATCTTCTTATTTAAGTTATCACTACCATTAAGGTGAGGGATCTTGGTTCTTAGTCTCTATTAAAACCATATGTCATATTTTTTATTGTTATTTTTCATTTAAACCATGGGTTTATTATCTTTGTATTTGGTTCTTGGTTTTAATTGAAACCAAGAGATCAATATGATTGCCTCAAGTATTCTTGAGGGGAGGAGACAAAGGTGATCATTATTGATCTATTTTCGAAATCCATTATCAGAGTGTTCCATTTTAATTTCCATAGTTTATTTTTTTCTAAATGTAATGCTTTAGTTTTTTATATGGTCACTTTAATTTTATTTTGCATATTTAAATTAATTTATTTCATGATAAAAAATTTTATTTTAAATTATTGTTTTAAAATAATTTTAAATGAAATCCCCACCCCCTCTTTCCATCCTATCTCCAAACTAAATTTGGTATCAAAGGAGATCTTTTTTTATAATAATATACTAGTCTCTTAAAACTGATTTTAGTTTTCAATATTTTATCCAATTTTAATGTTTTATTTTTTTTAATATGGAATCTTTCTCAAAAATACATGATGATTCCAATGGAATATTTTTGTGCCATGCACCTTATTTAAATTGATCAAACAATAGTTATTGGAATAATCATATATCGACCTTTCTATAAATTATTGGTTATCTTGTATGTAAAATATTTTTGCATTGTTGTATTCCAAATAGTGAAAATGAATAAAAAAGGACACTAAATGATATTTTTTATTTTTAATTATATGGTAAAGCTATAAACTATTTTAATTATTGTTTAGAAAAAAAATTATTTTATTATTATATCTTCTTGAATAACATCTAATTAATTTTTGAAACTCTTATAAATTACTCATGAAGGAACAAATAATGTTAAAGATAATAGAATTGATATGTATAGCCAATATTTTGAAAGTTTTAGTATGCATATAAATGAATCAATTAAGGATATGTTTACTTGATTTTATAAAACATATTCAATATTAGAAAGTATATTAGTAATAATTTTAGTATAGAAAATTTATTCAATAAAATTCATTAGGTTTTAACAAGTAATTAATAATTTAAAGGGATGGAAATCCAAGAATACAAATATATAAAGAATATGTTACTCAAGGAGCTCATCGTATCATTCATCACCTGTAAGATTATAATTAAGTGAAAATATAATAAGAAATATAAAGTAATTAAGGAGAATGATATGATCAATTTCAACGAAATTAGTAAGAACATTACAATAATGGGGAAATGTATTATCAATCCAAAATTATGAACAAATTATATAAATAAATAAGTCCTAGAAATGTGCAAAAAATGGGGATGATCAAAGTGAACAAGAATATGTTTTCTTAAAATGAAAAAAATAGGGGACAAATAAGTTTAAAATTTCCCTTGATCAAAAATAAGTACAAGGATAAAAAGAATAAAATCTAGAAATCCTTCAACATTTCAATATGGAGTGAAATGTATGATTATATTTCCTCCATAAATTCAATTAAAAAAGTGGAAATTGTCTCATGGATGAATTATAGGTTAATAATGAAGTAAAATATAACCACTCTTCTTATTCATCCTAAATTCCCATTTTTACTCTTATTGTTTAAATAACCTAATCTATGAGGATAAAAAAGATTATTTTGGTAAAATTGAAGAAGGTTTTTGTGAACTGACTTTAACAAATAAAGTACTTATAAAGAATTGTAATGAATTGGTCAAAATAATGATCAACTATAAATATAAAAAGATTAATTATTGGGAAAGAAATAAATGATCAAAAAAATGTGCAAGAGTTACAATCGAATATTGATGATCTCAAAAATCAGTCATGAAAATATCTAAAAGAAAATATATATATATATAAATATATATATAATATTTTGGATTCTTAGCATCATGTAAAAATCCTTTTTTTGGTTTTTAGAATAATATTAGTTCATCTAAAAATAATATTACTCAGGTAAAATCATGATCTCAAGATAATTATTGTAATTATTATCATAAATATAGGCTTATAATTTATGAATGTAATTTCAAAAATGCTCTATATAGTATACAAACAAATATCAATATTTCCACCACCATCTCATCTTAAAAATTATTTTCAAAAAAATCTTGGTAACCAAATCGCACATATCTATCATTTTTGGACCCAAAATATAGCTACCAAAATATTAATTTATTAATTTTATAGAAATTTTTTCAAAAGAGTAAATCCAAAAATTGAATATGGTTCATAAATAGTGGATTATTTCAACACATGTGTGTTTACCTTAATTATTTATATCTAATTGAAAAACTCTATGGGGGATAAGTGAATTTTAGTGACAATTCAAGAAGTAAAATCATCAATATGTACACCATCATTTTTCTAAATTTGATTCCTATAAAATAATTTTTATTCATTAATGGTTTAAAATATAATTTTAATAGAATTATTTAATATTGCAATAATGGTATTAAAATATATTTCAAAAATGATTTTTTAAGTTTTCTAATTTCAAAGGAAGAAATTTGTTTACTAATTTTCATTTTCAAAATGATTATATTATTGAATTAAAATATATTTCTCCAAAAAATATTAATTTTTTTATCATTAATGATAGTAAATCTTCTCTTTAGAATAAAATCATAATTCACTGTATCACATAGACACTCGTTAAGATCAAATAACATCATCTAGAATTAGATTCACCAAAAATTTATTTTGAAGATAATGTTTTTTTGTGAACCTTACCCACATTGTAATAGAAAAAATTATTTTAAGCTTCAAAAAGAATTATTTACCACTAAATCTATTGATCTTGTTCACCTTGATCTTTTTTGGACCAAATAAACTTGAAAGTATAAATGGAAAATCATATTATTGTGTATTTTTTAATATTATACAATATTAACTTGAGTCTTTTTCTTGGCACACAAAAATGAAGATTGTAAATTTTTCATAATATTTACCAAAAAGGTCAAAATATAAGAAGGTAATTGAATCATTCATATTCAAATTTATCATGGGTGGATTTTTAATATAAATCTTTTGATGAAATTTGTTATTCACATCATTATAATAATATGTTTTTACTCCTAGAACATGTCCACAAAATAGGGTTTTTAAAAGATTTAATCAAACTCATAAATAAATCTCATGATCCATATTGAATGACCTCAAACTCTCATAATAATTTTGGGTTGAGATGGTAAATACCTCTTATTATATCATAAATTGTGTTATCAAGATACTCTTCCATAAAAATACAGCTTATTAATATTGAAAAAATAAAATTCTGAATGTTGTGTTTTTCAATATTTTTGGATGTAAATGTTATATTTTTAACACTAAAAAAAAGGGAAATTATATAAAAAATATAATGAAGGAATATTTCTTGGGGTACTCTTGATCTAATAAATCATTCGAAGTCTACAATAAAACAACTAAAATCATTGAATAATCCCTTTATATCAAATTCAATGAAAATTTTTCTAAACCTTCATCCCAATTCAAAGATGTTGTGGAAAACCTTAAGAATTTGACTTTTAATGATCCACCTTATCCAAAAGAGCCTATAAATTATGAATCAAATACTATTACTTTACTTAATGCTTTGAAAAATCTAAAGACCATCCCTTGGAAAATATTATTAATGCTTTGCAAGATGGTACTCATACTAGATGTTAAATTTTAAATGAAGCTGACCATAATTATTTTATTTATTCTTTAGAAATTAAAAACCTATATGATGTTATTAATTACGAAAATTGATTTTTTATCTATTCAATAAGAGATAAAATAATTCCAATGTAATAATTTTTGGACTCTTGTTTAAATACCTTAATATATTCCCATTATTAATATAAAATTGTATTTTTGAAATAAATACGATGTGAAAGGTAACATCACTCATAACATAGCTAGACTGATAGATAAAGTTTACAATAAAGAATACAGAATTGATTATACAGAAACCTTCAGACACATTTCTTTTATTAAATTAATTAGACTATTTTTTGTCTTCGCCACCCACCTAAATTGCAAAAAACATCAAATGGATATTTAAAGTGATTTTTTAAATGGTTTTATTTCTCAAAATGTTTTTTTTAATTCAACTTTATTGAAAATACCAAATTTCAAAATTAAAATTTCAATTTAACCAAATATCACTGTTATTTGGAAAAACTCATCAAGGTTGGTATGAAATGTTAACCTGTATTATTTTACCAAACGATTTAAAAATTGGAAGAGTGGATTTGACATTACTTTAAAAATTTATTCCTATTTATATTTTAATCATTAACATCTATGTTGATGACATAATTTTTAGAAAATAAAATGAATAACTTCATAATTAATTTTCAAATATTATTTGAAAATAATTTTAAATGAATTTATGGTTGAGTTTAAAAAAATTATTGGTTTTTAAATCTATCAAAATAAAGAGGGTACATTTCTAAGACAAATAAAATAAACAAATGACCTTATAAAGTATTTCAGAATGTATAAATATTTGGATATTGATAGACCTATGAGTATTTATTTTAAACTAACATTGTATTAAGATGATAAACTAATTAAAAACAATCTTTATTGAAGTGTGATTGGGGATATTTTCACCTTACTATGACCCGAACAAACATTATGTTTACTTTTTGTCTTTTTTATCCTTTTTAGGATAGTCCTAAATTATCACATTCTAAAACACTTAAAATGATTTTTTTATTCTTAATGGCTCTAAAAATCATAATGTATTTTATCTTATAGGAAACTATGTTAATCATGCATGTTTTTATGAAACCAATTTTATGGGATGTCAAGTAACTAGGAAAAGTACATATAGAACTTGATACCTTCTTGGATATTCATTAATCTCTTAGAGTAGTAAGAATAAAAATTATGTTCCACTTTATACATATGTAGTGTAATATATGGTTATAGGAATTTCTTGAATCAGATTTATATGGATGATGGAAACAATATTATAATTTGTGATAACACTATTTTCTTTTCTAATTAAATATTATAGTTTTAAAATAAGAAGCATCTCTAGAATTACTGTTCAACATGAACATACTAATTATATTGAAATTTAGTATTACTTTTTGAGAGACCAGTTTCAAAAAGGATATATTGTGTTATAATATATTATCATAGATCGTTAATTAGATTATATATTTAGAAATCCCCTTACTTTAGAAAAATTTAATTTTATTAAAGGTGATATAAGAATGGAATGTTCGTAATTATTTTTATTAACTCATCTTGAATAATTTATTCTTATTTAAAATCTTTATTTTTTCAAAAATATATTTTTATAAAAAATCTTGTTGATTTTGAAAATCACTTTTTATGATCACTTGGATTATATATATGTGTTATATCATTTCAATGGAACCCTTCTCGTTTATATGTCTTTTTTCTAACCACGATGTGGGGATTATAGTATATACGGAGAAAATAATCTATATAGAAAAAATCAAATATATGGAGGAATGTTTAATTATTATGGGAAAGTAAAAAAATGAAAAAAATAGTTTTTTAGATGGAGAAACGGTTCAAAACTAGGGACGATATCATTATGTTCTCAAAGAAAAATAAGGATCTTAATTCAAGGGGAAAAATTTTTATTTCATGGAAACTATATTTCAAAATATTTTTTATATTCCGTCTTATTATTTCCTCTTTCTTCTTCACCTACTTTTTATCTCTTATTTTTATTTTTAATCTTAAATGAGTGTTTTTCACCATAAAAAGTGACATATTGTTGAACCTGTATTTTTTTAATGATCACAATCAGAAAATTTGTTTATAACCTTGATTTTTTTGTGAATTTTAGTTATATTTTTTGAACATAGTAAATGGATTTTATTAGATAACACGAAGGTATACAATGGAACATAAAGGGACACTTTATAGACCCTCACAACCCAACAACATGAGCCAGATGATAGAAGTGCACAATCCAATTAGTATAGGAGACAATATCTCCAAAATCTATATAAATCCCATCATCTTTCTAGTGGATCTCATCATCCAACAACTATAGTTTTTATTATCCTAAGAATATACAAAAATGTTATCATTTTTCTAGTTGCGGCGATCGTCTTGTTGTTGTCTTCATTCTAGATCAGTCAAATGTGCATTTTATAATGGTATAAAATATTTTTTCCAGATCATTAAAGGATTAAATCAACCCAAGGATCATCCAAATCCTATTAGGGCTATAAATTGACTATAATGGAGGCTTGGATCTTAAATAATGACAATTGTGAAAAAAAATCAATTACCACTAAATGATTCTTGATCAATCCATGATGACCTTTTTCAAGAGATATCCAAGAAATTTTTTTTATCAATATGTAATAGGGAATCAATAAGATCAATCTAATTTCAATTACCTCTCTTCTAATTACATTTATTTGTGTTCTCCATATTTTATTTTTTTAAATGATCTTCTTTTACTTAATCTTTCTCTATATCTTTTCATGTTTCATATTTTTTTAAATCTTCTAAATAGAGTTGATTGTTATGCCAAGGTTTTTTAAAAACAAACCACTATCTTTATAATCTTCTTATTTTGGTTCTCACCATAATTAAAGTGAGGTTTCATGGATCCTATTCTTTCTTAAAACTATGGTGTCTATTTTTGGTTCTTAGTTTCCATTAAAACCAATGGTTTCTTTTGTTATTATTTAGTTCATGGTTTCTATTAAAACCAATGGAGAAACATAACCCTCTAAAGAATAATTTAGGGGAGGATATGAAGGGGTTAATTATCAGGAAATTTTTAAACTAATTTACCAATTTTTTCCTATTTAATTTCTATAATTTATTTTTTCCAGTGATTTTAAATTTCCTCAATGATTTCATTACTTTTATGTTTTATATTTAAGTTGTTTTTTTCATATTAATCACTTTTAATTTATATAATGATTTAATTTTTTTTAAAGGAAATTCACCCCCATCTTTACATTTATATCTTTAATAAAAACTTAAGATACTTATATTCATAGTAACATGAAATTTATAGGGAAAATGTTAAAAACAATTATAAAACAATTATCTCTAACATAAAAATTTTAAGATGAAGGATTCTTAGAAGAAAAAGAAGATAGCATTTCAAAATTATTGTAAGGTAAATCTACCATTACCTAAAGGTAAACAATGTTGAAGTTATATTGATATATCAATTATAACTAATACTCCATAAAAATAATTCTCTTTCTTTGAATATAATTAATGTATTTAAACCATTGAATATTTTCAGTTTTAAATCATGTATTATATGAACATTTTCACAAATTAAGTAGTCACATATATAATTTTATTTATCAGGGGTATATTGGATGAAAAATCACTTCTAGAATCAAAAGATAATGAGTTGGAGGAAACATTGACCAATATGTTCCTATAGTGAAAAGACCTCATATAATATGTAGAACTAAAGGAGAAATCTATTCAAAATTACAATGAAAAAGTTTTCCAAGTTGAAGAATAATTATAAAGAGTTTTTTTGTTAAAGTTATAATTATAGATTTTGTTAGATAAAAGTTCAATAAAATAGAGGATAATCAAAAATAAATCATTGATATCAATAATAATCATCAAGAGATTAAGGAAAAAAATTTAAATAAACTTGGTCATTTTTTTAAATATATGAGTATATTTTATGAAGAAAAGGTTCAGAATATAAAAGTAGAATGTGATGATAAAATAAAAAAATTAAATGATCAAAAAAATTATTTATGTTAAAGCGTCTTCAGTTGGAATTAGAACTAAAAAATATAAACTACTAATATTAATCTTTACATGAATTTAAAAGTGGAACCACTACTTAAATTACTAATGAAATTATTACTTAAAAAAAGACAAAATGTTGTATTAGGAAGAATGTGATGTCATATTCTTTTTCATATTTTTTTATGTAGAAGAAAATGGTAAACCCAAATTTTGGAATACCTTCTATCACTAATTCAAATTCATTGAATATTACATGTTGAGAAAAAAATACTTGACAAAAAATTTTGAAGAAAAATATAGAGATGCCCACCACTTTCTTGAAGGGTGTAGAAAATAAGAGAGGAAGATGTGGTTCCCCAAAAATGTTTTTGGAAGAAAATTATTAATACTAGAATAATTTAAGATACTTCCACCAACATTAATTTAACAAAAAAGAAGTAGCTAAGCTTTTTTGTCTAATTTAGGTGTGGTGAAAAGTTCTGGCACATGGCTTTCTCTTTTTGGAATAATATACCAAATCATGGAAGAAAAATAAGGACAATGTTAATGGGGAATTGAAGGTAGTGGAAATTCAACTAATCACTCCCAACCCTCATAGAATAAGAAAAATCTACTGATATACAATATATTTTAATATATTGAATCCTAATATAGAAGTAATGCAAGAAGTGGAAATAGTGATGAGGATCACCAGTTTACTTTTTCAAAGAATACTTTAGCTATAACTAATTGAAATAGACTGCAAATACTGAAGGAAAATTAAATTAATTTGGATCATATGTATACCTTCAGGTGTAATCAAATAGAAGTTGCCAAACATAACACTCCCAAGAAAAAGGTAAAGTAATATGTCACACCCAATAAAATATACTTATTTTGTGGAAATAAATTGAACATCATGGAAGTATGTAATAAATCAATCAATATTAAAAGTAATGGAAGAAATATAAATAAATAAAGGGATCAATCCAAGAAATAAACTAAATCATTGGTTTGATGGAATACATCTTTATTGAAGAAGTTGATTTTCAGGAGAGGTTTTCAAAAGGGGGTAACTCAGAGGAAGATAAAGATATATGGGTAAGATTTATGTTATCAAGAAAAAACTATTAAAAATTTCATGACATTGTTTCCTGGAGAGGAGAAGTAGGTGACTAAAAGGAAGAAAGCTTTGGAATATATGTCTACTAAGAAAGTTGAACAATACCAAGTTGAAATGGTTCCAAATATTTTTCTAACTATTTAGATATATCTTATGGAAGATGAATATAAGATTAAATAAAAATATGCTCATAAAAATAAATGTTCCCTACTAGTGGCAGTAATAAAAATGAAAAATCAAAATAAATTGAATCATGTAATTGAAAAGAAGAATAAACTCATGTTTCACAAGAAAATGAGTTCTTGGGAGAACACATGTGGTAGCATTAAAAAAATTATTTCAATATAAAGGAAGTGTATATGTTGATAAAATTTCTCAACCATATTACTATAAATAAACATAGTTGAAGATCTATCAATTTCCCACATGATCAAAATTTATTTATATAAAATGTAATTCAAGTTATTGGAATTTTGGGAGAGACCTAAAATGATGTTTGATGAAGTTTAACCCTTAAGAGGGAGTGAGTTTTAATCCATATATTATTTAAAATTAATAAGTTTAAATGAAAGAATTAATCTTCCAAATAACCGAATATCCATGACATTAAATATTACAAATATGATGAACTAAATTAACTAGAGGATAAAGCTTTAGATTATAATGTTGATGAAGTTATAGATATTGAAAATATGGAGAATTTAAGAAGTTTTTATCCTTGAGGTATGTTGATGTTTTTCTCATATCCTTACATGAAAAAAACATATTATAATTTAAAGGGGGATGTAATTTTATAATCATATGATAAAGTTAAAGAAAAAATTACAAAGGGGGGAGAGACATAATTTTTGGGCTTGAATGTTTTTAATATGTTTAATGGGGATTATGTTGGAAATAGATTTCATAAAAACCCATTAGATTCACTCCTAAAAGAATATTGTGTTAAGTGGTATCACATGTTCAATTTATATGTATAGATCAGAAATCCATGATAATCATTATTGTTTTTTACACCGATCATTTCTCATATTGACATAGAGTTGGTTGATTTTTCACTAATTGCCTTATGGAACTTTTTTCATACATTTTTTATGAAATTAAAAGTTAAATTTCAATTCAATATAGGATATGAGGAGAATAATGAAATTTGAGATCTCTCACAATGTGATTCTTTTTAATTTTTTTCAATAAAGGGGAGAATAAATCCATGACATAAATAAGAAGTTGGTATTGACAACAAATCCAATGGAGTGTTGAAGGAACCATCAGATAGTGATGATAAATTATTATATTTTTTTATCAAACATTGTTTTCAATTAAATTCAATGAAATTTTGATAAGAGTAATTTGAATATACAAATGGGTCTTCAAAATGTAAGTTCACTGGAAGTTTAACATAAATCCAACAAAAGTTCATACTCATGGTCTGTGAAACCATTGGAAGTAGGATCATCATAGATGACAGTTATACTAGTGGAAGTTGAAACTAATGGAATATAGAATATGTTTATTAGAATATAGAATACTTTTATAACCAGTAGTAATGATGATAAGTAGAAGGTAATGATGATGACAATTGGAAATAATTTTTTTTTGGTCGCCATAAGTATCATATAAATTAGTTTATTGATTTAACTAATCTTCAGTGAAAAAAATACGATGTTTTTGATTCTTTGAATGAACCAATTACAAAATCATTGTTATTATTTTGGAATATCTTTGGTGTATATTCTTGGAATTTATATAAATTAATTCTTAATTTCCTTGAGTTTGAATAATAGAAGTCTATGGGTTCAGTTGTTTTTTATGGTGAAAGAGTGAGTATTTGGGTTTCCAGAAGATGAAGTCTGAGCTATTGAGCCATGAAAATGAGTAAGTTAAAAATTAATTTAGTGGAAACAAAGTTGTTTATCTTGCTAATACTGAATTAATGTAACTTTGTAACATACAAAGAAAATGAGATCATCCATATGGTTAATTGGACAATAAAATAGGCTGATTCTTGGAATAAACATTCAACCCAACATATTACTTATTATGATTAAATAGAGAATATTACTAAAAGTTAATAATGTTTATGAAATATTATTTTCCTGAGAAATAAAATTTTATATAATTAGAGAGATAGAAATGATGTTTTGGCTATGAGAAGTACCCTTATGGTGTAGTCAAACACATTAAAATTGTGACCTCCACAAAAACTAGCATATAAGTCAATAAATTATAAAACATAATGTATAAGTATTGTAATATTATTATGTTTCCTTTTATATAATGAGTTTTTGAAGGTAAAAAAACTCTATGATAGAAAAAACAAAACACGAGGATGAGGAACTATAGAAAATTCATATGTCTAAATGTTCACAACTACTCTTGAATGATATTTTTTAGATGTAAAAACTATTTGTAATGTTTACATGATAAAATAAAACTTCATGTTATGATACTATGATAAAATATATTAGAATCCCATGTATGTAGAGTTAGATATGAAATAAAAATATTGAATTTAATTTCAATATTAATCTGATTATAGATATAGAATTATCATATATAATGGCATAAAATTTTAATAATGTAATTTCCATTCTTCTGATTATTACATGTAGTATAAAGTACATACATCACATATAGAAACCAATAAAACATTATACTAATAAACAAAGAATTATACATTAGTCAAAAAAATAAACAAACAATTATCTCAAATATTACATTGGCAAAATAAATATTAAATATTATAAAAATAATAGGATAATTTGGATCTTCTCTATCCACCAGAATCACTACACTCAAGAACAATGATGTAAAAATAAAACCTATTATCAATAATAAAATATTTATTTTGAAGATTAAATTAAATTTAAAAATTAAATAAAATTTAAGTTAATGAATAATTAATGGCTTAATAAGCATTTATAGGATGTGGGGAACCCATATAATCATTATCAATCTAATCATTTGAATAGTAATAAGTCCATTCAAATAGTAACATGGCCATTGGAATAGTAATTTGACCATGAGGAATAATTATCTGACCATTAGAATAGTAGCATCACTTATGGAAATGTATAATAATTTTTAGTTATTTTATAAAATGAAAATTTGATATATATATATATATATATATATATATATATATATCATAATACAAGTAAATAAATGTTTTAAAAAAAATTAAATATAGTGTTGGTATTTTTTAAAGCATAACTATTTTATTTGAAATGTTAAAATGAATATAATGATTTAAAAGAAAATTTAATTTCATAAAATTTATTCATAAATTAATATTATGATTTCTTATAATTATAGGATAATTTTATTAGACTATATAAAATCATTCAAAGGTTCATAAAATCAATTATGATATTAAAATTAGTATTTTTTGAATAAATGGGAATTTTGTTTAGAAATTTAAAATTTCATATTTATAAAATTATTTTAATAAAAATGGATTTTATTTCTAAAATATACACGTCAAAAAATTGTTACGGTGAATTTTTTATATTTTTATAAAATTGTTGAATTTTTATAAGACAAATACATGAATGATTAATTCATGGATGATGTAAGAACCCATTAGTCAGAATTCACATGTACAATTTACTCTATATAGTCACAAGAATCAGTACTATTGATAGTCTTCAGCTAAAAATAATAAACCTATGAATATAATAATAAAAAACACCCCTCTCCTCCCCTTATAAATACCACCCCTTCTCCTCACACCATTTTACCCTTGAATCCTTTTAAAATCCCTAAAAACCCCTCTATTTTCCACTCACCCCACATCTAAGTGTAGTTGGTCTCACAAAAATACCAATTCAAAGTTCCTTAATGGGTCCTTCAATGAGGTGATATTCAAGAGGTAACATTCTCAAACAACCACTTTAAATTTTTTTTCTTCTTTTACCTTCAACTATCATATTTTATTCATAAAATAATAATAACTCCAATATCTGGTATACAGTATAATTTAATATTTCTAATGGAATATATTATATCTATCCTTTTTCTCATCTCATCTTACTCAATGAAACAAAACTATTGTCCAAATTATGGCAGTTAAATGTCTCCATGGATAATGGGTTTTCATTTTCCATTACCAACCTTCATGGTTGATCATAAAACTATTATTATGGTTAAATAATATTTAAATAAAATTATTATACCTCATTTCTTATTTTGGAACTAATACATATCTATAATAAAAAATGAAATTAGTTATTGATGGTTAGTAAAACCACCTAAATGAATTAAACACATAACAGTCATGTTTTTACTCAAAGAACCATCCCCAAGACTGAAAAAATGATATATAGGATCATTTAAACTTATATAAGTGCATGAATTCCATTTCATGTAAACCATTTAGTTTTATTTCTATTATACAAGAACATACATAATTATACACAAGTGAACCATCCATGAAACCATGAAATGAATGATCTCAAATCGACGAAATTGAACATTATAAATCATCAAGATGGCTATAAACGAACTAAATAAAATTAAAATAAATAAAATATATGTTGAAGAGGTTATGAATTAGGTAAATAATTAATTTAGTTTTATTATATTTTTAATTAAGTGAAAGTGCAGAACACATTCAGACATAATGTAAGGGATCTCTCCAAAATTCCATATTTCCTTTAGGTAAAGATTTATCTCTCTTTTCAAAGATTTACCCCATTATTATTATTATATACATTTCCTATATTATATATATATATATTCCCAACAAATATATATATATATATATCTCAATTCATCTTTCCTTAATGGGGAAGTAAATTTTTTAAAAGGTTTATTTCTCAATTCCACTCGATAAGAAAACATGATTAATGGAAACTTCTATGTTTCTTACCCATTTTTGAAGTACACTCCAAATTTTTTTAATCCACCCATATTTCTTAAAATTAATAATTTTTTTACAGAAATATTTTCTAGTTCATTTTTGTATTTATGGAAATAATTTTTCCTTTATCCACTTTTAAGACTCTTTATTCTTTTCCATAAAACTAGACTAAAGTAGAAAATTTCTAAAGTAACATAAACACTCTTATTAATGTTTTCACTTAAGTTGGACATCATTATTCATGATATATTCTTATTTTTATATTATAATTGTTTAATAATTACATAATCCCTCATTTCATGGATAAAATTATGATACAAACTTTGGTTATTCCTTATGACTAGATTATGAAATCTATTTCATTTCATGGGTAAGACTTATGTGTAATCTTTATGTTTGATATCTTTATGTGGAAAAAAATTCATGTATATGTGATGATGGGTTCACCCAGATATCACTCTAATCCATTGGGTGATTTTTTTTCTCTTGACGCATTATTTATGGTATTGGGGAGTAAACCTAACTTATTATGGGACTCTTTCCACCACATGATATTGTCTTGATAATAAGTCTTGAATCTTGTTTTTCCATGATATTGGTTGTTTTAAAATTCTATTTTTCATGAAACTTTGATTCCATGTTCTATATGTTATTACACCATATGATTATTCATGATCCACTCATTTTATGTTATCATGTTATGTCCTCAGACTCCTGTTCTATTCTTATTTTCCATGTTTAATCCCTTACAAGGATATTTCTCTCATCCCTTTTGTCTATGTATTCTTTAGGTTATCATATGTAGTTATATAATCTCAAAGTGTATGATCTCATTATTAATATTAATAATAATATATTTTATTTTAGTTTCATGTTTTTTTATTATATACCTAGTCTTTTAAATACATAATAATTGTTTGATACATAGTTTGTATTAAATGGATATTATACTTAAAATCATGTAGTATTATATGAAAAATTATTGGGTCACTATGGTTTGTATTAGAGGATTGTCTTGTTAAGTATTATAATTAGGACTAGAAAACATTAGTAGGGACCCCATGGATAAGTCTATCATCATTTATGACCTTGATTGAAATCTAGTTAATCATAAGATTGGATTTACTTTTCATTTATAAGTTTATCATTAAATTTTCATAGTTTCCTTTTTTTATTCTTATTATTTAAGTATTTAACCCCCCCCCCCCCCTTTAATTTTATTTTTATTTTTTTAGTTAATCTGTGGAAATAGAAGAACATATGCTAAAAACTAATGTGATTAGCAATGATACAATTCCCTAAATGGAAAGCCAAACCTGATAAGAACGAGAGATTAAAACTTTATGATAGTACTGGCACATCTAGATGAAGTTATGAATAATAAATTGAGTCATGTAGAACTCCCTCCTTCTCCTAAGAAAGTTCATGTTGAGGTAGAATCCATTATGTGATGAATACATCCTATAAATAGTGGATCTTCTAATCCCATCATCAAATAACAATGTATTAACTCCATCTAGAATATATTCTTTATCCTTGAGTGCTCAGAAGAAATGAATGTTTTGTTGGTGGTCTATCGATTTGATGGAAAAGTTAATTAGCAGTGGAAACTAATGAAAAAAATAAGTCTACAGAGAATATTGATTCCATGTAAGGGGAAGGATTCATGAAATTATTTTTTAATAAATATTTCCCCCCAAAATATTCATCTTATAATATATAGGGCGTCCCTTAGACTGAAGCAAAATGAAGGTGGGTCTATAAAGGCATATGAGAAAAATGTTACAAGGCTTTCACAATACACCTTGGCCTTTTTCAAAAACACTAATAGAACAGTGTATCACTTATCTAGTGGATTAAACACAAGTTTATTAAAGGCCTTGGAGATTCGAGACTTTTAAAGATATGAGAAGATTGTTTTTGTACTCTTATTATTGAGATGGATATTAGAAACTCTCAATGATCTCATGGGATAAGAGATAAAAAGTGGAAAATTGTGTTAATAAGTGATTATCAGTTGATAAATCTCATGTAGTAAAGTAAACCCATCATACCATGTGTCAAAAGTGTGGGAAGAAGCATCATGAGAACTATTTAAAGGGAACCAAGAGATGTTTCAAATGTGGAAAAGACGAAACTAAGGATAATAATTATTGAATGGGTATGAATAAGACCAAAAATTTAGTAGAAGAAATGAATGTTTAGATCAATACATAGCCAAGAGTAAATTGTTTCAACTATAATGAATATAGGCATTATTTAAGACGATGCCCTGATCCAATGTTTGTTGGGGACAATCAACAACAACAACCTCCAAGGAAGGAAATAAGGGAATACTCTATCACTACTACAAAGGTGGATAATGAAAATTATGTGGTCACCGATACACAGGTTATTCATTCAAGAATAGAAACTATACTTTTTTTCTATTTTTCTACACATTATTTCATATCATTCATGTTTAGTATAACTATTCACACAATACCTCACAACATGGAGGTTAATTTATCTATGAGAACAATGAATGGGTAAATTATTTCATCTAAAGTATATAAATTCTACCTGATCAATGTTTGTAGAATAAAACTTTCAATAAATATCATATTAAATTTTTTGTAGATTTTTATGCTATATTAAACATGGATTGGCTCTCTTTATATAAATCTAAAATCAACTCTCGAGAGAGGGGGGCCACATTTCACATTCTGAGGAATCCTCCAATTCCATACAAATTTCTAGAGGAGGTTAGATATCCTATGGAATATAATTCTCAATAATAGATAATATTTCCTAATTATAAATAATATATAGCTTAAATGATTGAGATAAAGGATAGGATCATCCTCGAACTCATTCCCATTGTGAAGAACTACACTTATGTGTTCCTTGAAGAATTTTCTAGTTTTCCTTCTAAATGATAGGTTTATTTTTCAATAGATTATATATCTAGATCTATACCTATATCAAAGAATCCTTATAGGATAGCCACCATTGAGTTATAGGAACTGAAGAAGTTGTTATAAGAGAATATCGACAATCGTTTTATATTCTTGAGGGCTTCATCGTGGGATGTGCTGATCCACTTCATCAATAATAAGGATAGATCAATTTTACTTTTCATTGATTACAATTACCTTAATAAAATCATAATAAAGAACAAGTATCCCCTACCATGGATAGATTAATTTCTCAATCTAATATATGGGAAAACTATTTCTCTAAGATGGAAATTTGATTGAGATATCACTAATTAAAGGTGAAGAAGGAAGATATTCCCAAGAAAGCTCTTCAGATAATGTATGGACACTATTACATCATAGTGATTCCATTAAGACTCACTAATGGTCCATAAATATTCATGGAGTTAATGAATAGAGTCTTTAGGGATTAACTTGATAAATTTTACGTACTTTTTATTGATGATATTATGATATTATCTAAGTGTAATGATGATCTAGAGGAGTATTTTAATACTATGATAAAGAAATTGTAAAGGGGGAAAATATGAAAAGTATAGTAAATTTGAGTTCTATATGGAGGAAGTATATTTCTTGGGACATGTTATAACCAGTAAAGGGAAATATTTATAACCTATAAGACAAAGTCAATTTAGGACTTGTCCAGACCAACATGTATAATAGAAATCTATAGTTTCTTTGGTCAAGCTGGGTATTAACGATTATTTGTGAGGAACTTATCATGATTTTCAAACCCACTAACCAAGATGACTTATAAGGGAGTATAGTTTTTCTAGAATAGTGAATGTGAAGACTTCTTTAAATAATTTTAAAAGAGCCTTATCATTGCTTGAGTACATACACTAACCATAAGTGGGAAACTCTTTTTGGTATACAATGATGTATTAAAGAACGGATTGGGTTGTTTTTAGAAGAAAAATGATATAAGTGATATCCTATACCTCAAATAAACTGAATTTTTATTAGAAAAATGATCCCTTACAATATATTGTATTATAATATATGATCTTCGCATTGAAAATGTGCAGCGATTGTCTTTATTTGGATAAGTGTGAGATATATACTGATCATAAGGGCCTTAAATATAATTTCACATAGAATGAAATTAATATACTCTAGTGAATTTGGGTATAGATCATCTAGTATTACGATTTCTCAATATACTACCATCATGGTAAATCAAATAAAGTAGAAGATGATTTAGTAGAAAGGATCCTAAAAATTTTTTAGTGAAGAGAATTGAGATTGATTCAATCTTATTTGACTTCCATATAATAAACATGGAAATTATAAATGAGGTAAAATTTTCATTTATTTATTAAATTATTTCTTAAGCATCCATTTTTGTTAAGATAAAGGACATTTAAAGATATAATTTTGAGATTCAATAGAAGGTGGAAGATATCAAATATAGTAAAACCTAATATTTTAAAAATTTATTGGGAATGAGTCATAAGATTCGGTTCACGACTATGTGAACCATAAAATCATAAGATAAAGAGGGAGATTTTTAATGATTCACATAGATTTAACTTATCCATCCACCAAGGGAGCACAAAGATGTATTGAGATCTCTGGGAGCACTATTAGTTGGATAATATGAATAAGGAGATCATTGAATATATATGAAAGTCCATAGTATGTTAGCATGTGAAGGATTAATGGAAACATTATGAGGGGATGATACAACCATTACCCATACCTGCATGGAAATGGGAAAACATCACTATGGAATTTTTCATTGGATATCAAAAGATAACTAGAGGAAATAATGTTATATGGGTTTTTTGGAACATCTTACAAAGACTCCTCTATTTATATTAGATTTTTAGGACCTTTTTACTCGATAAAATTTCATGTATATACATCAGAGAAGTAGTGCGGCTGTATGGAGTACCATTATCAATTATATCTGATTGAGATCTGATATTTACCTCCATGTTCTGGAAATGTCTCCAAAATTCTCTAAACCCTACGTTATACTTTATTACGACTTATCAAGATTAAATTAATTTTTGGTCTAATTAGACTATTCATACACTGGATGACATGTTGAGATAATTATTGATGGACTTCAAAGGAGTATGTGACCAACCTCTTCCTATAGAAAATTCTATTACAAAAATAGTTTCAACTTAATCATCCACATTTCGCTATATAAATATCTTTATAGGAAAAGATAAAGAAAACCAACTTTATGGGATGATGTTTGTGAACACAAGCTACAGGGGCTTGAAATTATCAAGAAAATCATAGAAAATGTAAAGTCCATTCAGTAGCACATCAGGGCTTCCCAGAGTCGATAAAAGAGCTATATAGAATATCATTGACATGACCTAGAGTTTGAGGTTTGATATAATGTATTTATTCATATATTTACATATAGGAGAGTTGTGATATTTGGGGAGAAGGTAAATCTATTTCCTAGGTACATTGGACCATTTCAGATTCTTATCACATTGGAGAAATAAAATTATCTCTCTTATAAGGATTATTTGATTAAGATCTTGGATTGTAGAGATAAAGATCTATGAAACAAGGGTACTCACCTGGTTAAACCACTATATTGGAACCATAAATATGAAGAGGTGACATGAGAACCACAAAAAGTGATAAAATAGAAGTATCCACACTTATTTTCACCTTAGTATTTAAAATAAATTTTTTAGCGATAAATTTCATTAGGGGGAAGAATGTAATGACCCATAATTTTATTAATGGAATTTCCCTTATTATAATTATGACATGTACTATAAATCACATACATCAAATAAAGACACTAATAAAACATTATTCTCATAAATGAAGAATGATAAATTTTTTAGAAAATAAACCAATATAAATTCTAAATATTATAGCAGGACAATAAATAGAGAATAAGAGAACAAGAATAAGATAATTTGAATATACTCGATCCACCAGAATGACCGCACTCACGAACAAAGCAATAGAAATAAAGCATAATTTTAACAATATAATTTTCATTTTGAAAATGAAAGTATATATAAACTTAATATAAAAAATAATTGAATGAATAATGAATGGATTAAGAGGTATTTATAGGAAGTAAGGAACCCATATGACCATTATAAATCTGACTGTTGGAATAGTGATATGGTCTTTGGAATAGTAACATGACTGTTGGAAACTATTATGAATAGTAATATGACTATTATAATAGTACCCTAACTTATGGGAATGTAAAATAATATTTAGGTATCATATAAAATGAAAATATGATATATTTATATCATAGTATAATTAAATAAATGTTTTAAAATTGATCAAATAAGTGTTTGTATTTTTGTAAAAAGTAACTACATATTTGAAATTTTGTAATGAATATAAATATTTCCAAGAAAATTTACTTTCAAAAAATGGATTCATCAATTAATATTATGTTTTATTATAATTATAATAAAATTTTATGAGTCCGTAAGAATTTTTCCAATGGGTCATAAAATTGATTATAATATTAAGATCAATAATTTTTTAATAATTGGGGATTTTATTTTAAAAATAAATTTTTCATATTTAGAAAATAATTTTAATAAAATGGAGTACATTTTTAAAATATAAACATCAAAAAATGGATAGGATTAATTTTTTGATTTTTTCAAAAAATAGATGAATTTTTGGTGAATAATGAAATACGGTAATTTACGATATTTATGATTATAAGACAAATACATGATTTTTTGAGCTGTGTATGTGGTAATTGTAACGCCCCGACCCCAGTTACCCAGATTCGGTGCATTATTACATAACATTGGCATGATCACAAGAAAGATCAAATCTCGAAAGACCGATTGGTTTAGTAGCCTTGGAAACACTAGATATATTCATAAGTTTTACATTACATCATAAAATGAAAAACTACACCAACAACATAATGTTTCCACAGTCCACACTATAATCCCCTCATAATATCCCTGCAGCTCATTCATAACTTACATCTTCACATCCTGGGAAAAATAAAACATAGAAAAGGGGTGAGCTCAAATGCCCAGTAAGGATAACAATATAGCGGAACATTCAAAAATAAGCATAAACATTTAAGGCAATGAATTACTAAAACAAAAGCCTTTTAAACTTGAACCTCAACATAGTATGGCAAAAGTAAAATGAAATAATGCCATTTACTTGTTCACATTGATATTCTACTAATCGAATAATCACATGCAATATCAATAACCACTTTCATAATGTTGGAATGCATAATGCCAGACTATCATAACCACATAGCCAAGGCCTCGTGCCAAGACTACAAATAAGATTTTGCCACGGCCTTGTGCCAAGACACTAGTTTGTCTCATGAGACCTACCGATGCATCGAGGAGCTATAGCGGGCTCCACCCGTCACATATTAAGTCCAATGCATTCCCATATGAAAAGGTTTAAACATAACATAAACATTCGTATTAAAACTAGCATACGAAATGTCAATAATTTCACCATAAACTATGAATGGTATAAAAATAGCACATCCACAGTCAAACATATCACAAAACCTTCAATACAATATAGAAGTTTTGTATCATAATAAATCAACTTCAAATAAGCGTAAAATCCGTCAAAGGATGTTGACATAGATGAAATCAAAACACTTTTTAGAGAAATATCTCTTTCTATTTTGAAATCATTTAAGAGACATATATTTATAAAATAAAACATTTTCTTTGAAAATATTCTTATAATCTTGTAAGGGAAGCTTTGACGATTTTATAACGGCGAAAAATAACTGCACCTGCCGTATAAGTTAAAAAACATTCTTATCTTAATTCTATCGAAAAGGTTAAAAAGCACCTTGTTTGGAAAATGACGGAAAGATTCCCTTATAAACCTCTTATAAAAAGTAAAACAAGGGTATAAATGACTTTAACCCATATTCTTTTAAATATTAAAAATGTTTTGAAATACATTTTGAAGAATCATGGACGTGGATGATAACGAGGTCCCGGTAGATAATTATGTATAAACAACCTCAGATAAAGAAGAGATTGCGAAATAAACCCTTACCTTGTACTTTTACTTTGTTGGGGTAGGTTAACCTCCTGTATAATGGTGAAATAATTGTTATTAAATTATACAAGAATCATATACATTAATATGATATCATATATGATCTTTTAACATTGCTTTATTAATAATATCTTAGTATTATCGTCGTTTCGGGTGATAATCGATTCATTCTTCTTAAATGTTTTGTTACGTAAGACATGTTTGTAATGGATAGATTATATCTTATTAATAATCAGAATGATATTAATATTATTTTTAACCCTAAAATGAGAATAATACTTGAATGGATACGATGGAGAATGAATCTCATCGCGTTCGTGGAGACGGTAGTCCGTACGTACGCACGAACGCTACTTCCATTTAATTTTTATTTTAAAAGTATCGAATCCAAATGATACATAGGTATATTACAATTCCAGTATAATATAATATTTTATATATGTTACTTAAGTTCATTATCACAATCCTTTATACGTTCCATGTGTGGTATGAACGAGTCATATCATTTTAAGGGGGCGGTAGTCCGCACTTCCTCAAATGAAATTATCGTATGTATATACAACATGAAACGAATAATGATATGAAATAAAATGGAATTAAAGAAGCTTATATATATAAAATATATATCATTAATATCATATTTAATTACAGTTCCATCATAATGGCCACCATGAGAGGCGGTAAGATGTATTTGAACAATCATCGTTTCGTGAGGCGTTAGTTTTCCATCCACAGAAACATTATGTTCATCATCCATTAGATGGAGTTGTGTGTATGTGTAGTTTGAATCCTTCTTATAACAACATCCTAGTATATTGTGGATACTGGTGTTGTTACAAAATAAAGGAAATAAAAAGAGTTTGGGGGTTGGAGAAGCAAAATAAATGAAAATAATTTAAGAGAAATCGTTACCTTTAATTTAGGTAGCTCACTTTGGTTGGAACCAAAGGACTTCTTGAAATGCTTTCTGCCTAAGGGGAAGCTTCAAGGAGGAGGAGAGGGATGTGGGGAGCTTATTTGGGCAGGGTTTGGATGAGCCAAGTGGCTTGAGAGGTGTGAGGAATGAGTAGAAGTGGTCTCCTTTTATAAGGGAGAGGAGGGGCTCTTTAGGAAAGAGTGAAAGTATTACTTTATAATATAATTATATTCGGTTTATTATGGTCCAAAAACCATTGAGGTCGAAGATAAGATGACTCATTTTCTAAATAACATCAACCAATAAGAATTGGACAGGTTTTAGATAATATTTTAAACATTATAATCTTATTTATTTAAATGATTTGTTAATGAGGTAAACATTGCATCATTATTGTGTCATTAATAATTTAACTTATTTGATGTCTAAAAATTATAAATAAAATATCATTATGTAGAAAATCGTTTTAGATTTCTAATGAATATTTATAATCGAAAATCTAACATGTATAACCCTATGTAAAAATTGTTCTTCTAAAAGATGTAAGCTTATGCCATTTTTATTTTTATTTTAACTTTTTTAATATAATGTGTCCCTACCACATACATGTGGCTCTAAGGGGTCCCCAAATCGACCCAAGGATGCCCATGGTCGGGTATGTGTCCACCAATAAGGTTAGGAAACGTTTTAGGGTAATTTTGTATTATTATAATATTATTTGTTAACCCTTATTTACCGGATTTACCCTTTAACCATGGTAAATAAAATATTTACCGCAGTAATTATTCAAAATGTGTAAAAATAAAAGTTACCTATTTAAATAATTTGGACATCCTGATTCCAAAGATGTAATCCATTTTTCCAAATTCAAAACACAGAAGTGGAAGAAATTAATTTAAAATTAATTCCCGTTGTTAAAATAAAAAGAGTGTTTTTAAGAGATAATAACTATCAAAAGATTGACACTTGTTTATGTCTGGTTTAATTGTGAAATTATGTCCAATGACAAACATTAAATTAAATGGTGAAAATATATTCTAAATATACATTAAAACCACTCAAATTCATAATTTATCGATATTAATTATTTTGATTAAAAAAACTTGTTTTTAATTAAAATTTAGTAATTTTCACTATTCATCAAAATATAAAAGTTATCCAAAAAGTACCAAAATTTCACCCTAGGCTAATTTCAATATTCCGAATCCAAAAATGAAGTCCATTTTGAAATATAAAATATATATGATTTCAAAAAGTAGGTATTAATATTCACAACGGCTAGTTTAATTAGTTGTGGTGTGTGTTAGAACTCGAGGTTGCGTACAACACACGCTATCGCATTATTCGAAGGGAAACGTACCGTGGAAGATTGGGGTGTTACATTCTCTCCTCCTTCAAATAATTGCATCCTCGCAATTTCTAGGGTATTAATGCATAAAAAGACTCGGGTGGTTCTTCATCATAAGTTCCTCGGGTTCCCACGTTGCATCTTCCATCTTATGATTTCTCCACAAAACTTTTACCAGACGCGTCGTCCGGTTTCTCAGTACTTGTTCTCTTGTATCAAGAATCCTGACAGGCTCTTCACACTAAGACAGATCGGGTTCCAGTTCTAATTCTTCATAGGTGAGTACATGCGTTGGGTCAGGCATGTATTTCCTCAACAGAGATACGTGGAACACATCGTGAACTTTGGAGAGACTTGGCGGCATTGCCAATCGGTAAGCTACAACCCCAATCCGTTCTAGAATTTCGAAAGGTCCGATGTACCTGGGACTCAATTTACCTTTCTTACCAAAACGTATGACTCCCTTCCATGGAGATACCTTCAGAAAAACATGATCACCGACTTGAAATTCCAAATCCTACCTTCGATTATCGGCATAGCTCTTCTGCCTACTTTGAGCTGCTTTGATGTGATTTTGGATTACTTTCACCTTTTCCACTGTTTCCTCCACCAGTTCTGGGCCTACAAGTTTTCATTCACCAACGTCATCCCAACAGGTTGGTGTACGACATCTCTTTCCGTATAACGCTTCATATGGTGCCATTTGAATACTCGAATGGAAGCTATTGTTATAGGAAAATTCTACCAGTGGTAAATATTGATCCCACATACCCTGAAAATCCAGTGAGCAAGATCTCAACATGTCTTCTAAGGTCTGAATAGTCCGTTCTGATTGTCCATCTGTCTGAGGGTGGTAAGCAGTGCTCAAATGAAGTTCAGTATCCAGGGATTTCTGAATACTTTTCCAAAATCTTGAAGTAAAACGGGGATCACGATCAGAAACCATCGATAAGGGTACTCTATGAAGTCTCACAACTTCATTAATATATAGTCTTGCTAGACGTTCCAGGGGTAGATCTTCTCTTATAGCAAGAAAATGTGCTGACTTGGTAAGACGATCAACAATAACCCATATTGCATCGTTCCTTCTAGGAGTCTTTGGTAGCCCCATGAAAAATTCCATCGTAATATTGTCCCATTTCCACTCCGGTATGGGAAGAGGTTGCATGACTCCTCCAGGCTGTTGCCTTCCAGCTTTCACTTGCTGACAAACCATACATCTTGACATAAAATCAGCAATCTCCCTCTTCATGTTGTCCCACCAAAAATGTTCCTTCAAATCTCTATACATTTTGGTGCTCCCAGGGTGTATAGAGAAATTGGTACTATGAGCATCATCCAGCAATTCCCTTTTTAGATCAGGTAAATTGGGAACACAAAGTCTCTTCCCGAATTTCAAAATTCCATCTTCATACACAATGTCTCTCAATCTCCCATCATTCACAGCTTTAATTTTCTTCTGAAATTCTTCATCATCGGTCTGATAAATCTTAATCCTTTCTAGTAAAGATGGTTTGGCAACCATTTGAAAAAGCATTGATGTTTCACCTTCCCTGGTTATTCCCATGTCCATCTTCACTAGATTCATGAAAATTGGATCCCTTTCAATTCTCATCATGTTCAAAACACCATGGTATTTTCTGCTCAAAGCATCTGCCACCTTGTTTGCTTTCCCCGGGTGGTAGTGTATCGTGCAATCATAATCCTTGAGTAATTCAAGCCATCTCCTTTGCCTCATGTTGAGTTCTTTTTGTGAGAAAATATACTTCAAACTCTTGTGATCAGTATAAATCTCACATTTTTCACCATAGAGGTAGTGTCTCCATATCTTCAAAGAAAAGATCATAGCTGCTAACTCAAGATCATGAGTAGGATAGTTTTGTTCATGAATTTTCAACTATCGTGATGCATAGGCAATAACTCTATCATTCTGCATAAGGACACAACCAAGTACTTTCTTTGATGCATCACTATAAATAACGAACCCATCATTCCCCAATGGTAGAGTCAATATAGGAGCATTGACTAATCTTCCCTTCTGTTCTTCGAAAAATTCTTCACACTCTTTTGCCCAAACAAATTTAACCCCTTTACGTGTGAGCTTCGTTAATGGGTTAGCCAATCGGGCAAAATTCTGGACGAAACGTCGATAATAACCTGCCAAACCAATAAAACTACGTACCTCAGTTATACTCGTAGGTGCTGGCCATTCTTGGATTGCCTTGGTCTTAGAAGGATCAACAGAGATTCCATCTTTAGAGACAATATGGCCAAGAAAAGAAATATCCTGAAGCCAGAATTCACACTTGCTAAACATCCCATATAATTCATGCCTCCTCAGAGTCTTCAAGATAATGCACAAGTGATTTTCATGATCTTCATAGGTTTTGGAGTATACCAAGATATCATCAATAAATACCACCACAAATTCATCGAGATACTCCTTGAAAACTCTATTCATCAGATCCATGAATACAGAGGGTGCATTAGTCAATCCAAACGGCATTACGGTAAACTGGTAATGCCCGTACCTGGTTCGAAATGCTGTCTTCGGAATGTCTTCCTTCTTCACACACAACTGATGGTATCCAGATCGAAGTTCAATCTTTGAAAATTATTGAGCTCCATGCAGTTGGTCAAATAAATCATCAATACGAGGTAAGGGATACTTGTTCTTTATCGTTATAGCATTGATCTCCCTGTAGTCGATACATAACCTCATAGATCCATCTTTCTTTTTAACAAAAAGAACAGGGGCTCCCCATGGAGAAACACTAGGTCGAATAAATCCCTTATTACTCAATTCCTCTAGTTGTTTCTTTAGTTCGACTAATTCTACAGTGGCCATTCTATAAGGGGTCTTCGATATAGGCCTTGATCTAGGAATCAAATCAATGGAAAACTCAACTTCTCGTTCTGGAGGATGTCCAGGTAAATCTTCCGGAAATACATCTACAAATTCTTTCACAACAGGTACATCCTCTATTTGAACATTCCTTTCCTCACCGACAGTTATTTCATTCTCTTCCTCCCCAATAATTGAATTAAGTTGAGCTACTGGGGGTGGATCTAAATAAGAATTAGGTGGTGACAATTCTGCTCTAAAAATAAGGTGTTCCTTATCATTATCATCAAGAATCGTAACCTCTTCCTTCTTACAATAAATCTTTGCATCATAGTCCGAAAGCCAGTCCATACCGAGGATTATATCAAACTCAATCATAGATATGACGATGAGATCAGCAGATAAAGAAAATTTATGTGCTCTAATGGGGACTGATTCACAAAACTTTGTTGCAACGATACTTCCCTTAGGAGTTTTAACTGACAACTCCCTTATTAAATCAAATTGGAAATATCTAATTTTCATAGCAAACTGGGAAGATATGAAACAATGCGATGATCCAGAATCAAATAATGAATTTGCTAAACTTGGGGAAACCATTAAATTACCTGCCACCACGTCTTTCGGAGCTTCTACCTCATCAGTAGTGATAGCATAAGCCTGGCCTTGATCCCTTCGCCTTTTCTGAGGTAAGTTCTCCTGACGCTTAGGACATTCATTTACATAATGCCCCATCTCCCTGCAATTGTAGCACTGAATGTTGGTAGCTTCCTTCTTACCCTTGCAATCACGAGCTTGGTGGCCTTTTTCACCACACTTGTAACAGACTCTCATTCCTTTCAAGCAAGTACCAGGGTGTTTCTTCCCGCATTTACCACAGGATGGATATTCAACCTTTCCCTTCTTCCCCTTATTTCCATTCCCAGATTGATCAGCAGGTATCTTCTTCTCTTGCTTTGCTTTAAAGTCATAAGACTTAGAGAATTCCTTTTCAGTCTTGATAGCACATGAGACAATGTCTTCGTATGATGAAAAGGATTGTGAGACTAATGCTCGACGGAGAAATGGTTTTAACCCATCAGAGAAACGATCAATCTTACTTCTTTGGTTACGTATATAATCACCAGCGTACCTTGCTAACCTTGTAAAGTTAGCCTCATACTTTGCGACATTCTCATCCTCCTTCTGTCTCAGACTTAGAAATTGCCTTTCCATATCTGCTCGATGGTCGCGAGGGAAGTATTTTTCTAAAAAAAATCTTTGAACTCCCTCCATTCCATATTTGATACTTCATCATCTTCCTTCAAGTTTTGAATCAATGACCACCATTGATCAGCATCTCCAGTGAGGCGGTAAACTGCCATGATAACTTTTTCCCTTTCACTGCTCCCCAAAGCCTGAAATATTTTCTCTAGGGAATTTATCCATTGCTTAGCTACTAAGGGATTTGTACTCCCATTGAACGTTGGTGGTTGTTGCCTCATGAATCGATCTAACATTGATCCTCCACGCTGCGGATCAGGGTGCTCCATACGGGTAAGGTTATTATTCATAACCTGAGTAAGTTTTCCCAGTATAGTGATTAGCTGATCGGCACCAGTTGCATCACCAACCCCACTATAATTATCTTGAGCAGGAGGGCAATCCATACATGGAGTGCGTGCATTGATACGGTTTCCATTTCTTCCACTAGGTGCCATTTCTAAACAATGGAATAAACTAGATCAGTTTATGAATCAAAATACATAATCCCATACTTATAAAACACTCAACATAAATTGAACTATTTATGGATATAATCCATAATCATAAAAATGTTTTCTTTGAGGAAGTATATACTTATAAACCCTTCATAATGATTTGTAAAGAAAATGAGAGTTATCCTAAGCATATCCCCCGGGAGTGTCGTAACTAAGAGTGCAGCAAGGCCCGTTGTCGTGAACCAGTTCCCGTTCGAGTCTAGCTCAAAGCGGTGTTTTCGGGTTTTACCCCTAGGTACATCTGTGCCAGAGCCGCCTCTACCTGCTCGTATCCAGACAGGGATGTATTGCTCGGAAAACTCACAAAATCTCTACAATACCAAAATTCTAGGAAGTTCTTCTATACTAATCCTCAAAGTTCATCTTAGGTCTACGTGCTCTAATCAGAGTTTATCTAAATCTAGCTTCCAAGTTTTGTACTAAAATTCCTCTGATACCAACTGTAACGCCCCGACCCCAGTTACCCAGAGTCGGTGCATTATTACATAACATTGGCATGATCACAAGAAAGATCAAATCTTGAAAGACCAATTGGTTTAGTAGCCTTGGAAACACTAGATATATTCATAAGTTTTACATTACATCATAAAATGAAAAACTACTACAACAACATAATGTTTCCACAGTCCACACTATAATCCCCTCATAATATCCCTTTAGGTCATTCATAACTTACATCTTCACATCCTGGGAAAAATAAAACATAGAAAAGGGGTGAGCTCAAATGCCCAGTAAGGATAACAATATAGCGGAACATTCAAAAATAAGCATAAACATTTAAGGCCATGAATTACTAAAACAAAAGCCTTTTAAACTTGAACTTCAACATAGTATGGAAAAAGTAAAATGAAATAATTCCATTTACTTGTTCACATGGATATTCTACTAATCGAATAATCACATGCAATATCAATAACCACTTTCATAATGTTGGAATGCATAATGCCAGACTATCATAACCACATAGCCAAGGCCTCGTGCCAAGACTACAAATAAGATTTTGCCAAGGCCTTGTGCCAAGACACTAGTTTGTCTCATGAGACCTACCAATGCATCGAGGATCTATAGCGGGCTCCACCCGTCACATATTAAGTCCAATGCATTCCCATATGAAAAGGTTTACACATAACATAAACATTCGTATTAAAACTAGCATACGAAATGTCAATAATTTCTCCATAAACTATGAATGGTATAAAAATAGCACATCCACAGTCAAACATATCACAAAACCTTCAATACAATATAGAAGTTTTGTATCATAATAAATCACCTTCAAATAAGCGTAAAATCCGTCAAAGGATGTTGACATAGATGAAATCAAAACACTTTTTAGAGAAATATCTCTTTCAATTTTGAAATAATTTAAGAGACATATATTTATAAAATAAAACATTTTCTTTGAAAATATTCTTATAATCTTGTAAGGGAATCTTTGACGATTTTATAATGGCGAAAAATAACCGCACCCGCCGTAAAAGTTAAAAAAACATTCTTATCTTAATTCTGTCGAAAAGGTTAAAAAGCACCTTGTTTGGAAAACGACGGAAAGATTCCCCTATAAACCTCTTATAAAAAGTCAAACAAGGGTATAAATGACTTTAACCCATATTCTTTTAAATATTAAAAATGTTTTGAAATACATTTTGAAGAAACATGGACGTGGATGATAACGAGGTCCCAGTAGATAATTATGTATAAACAACCTCGGATAAAGAAGAGATTGCGAAATAAACCCTTACCTTGTACTTTTCCTTTGTTGGGGTAGGTTAACCTCCTGTATAATGGTGAAATAATTGTTATTAAATTATACAAGAATCATATACATTAATATGATATCATATATGATCTTTTAACATTGCTTTATTAATAATATCTTAGTATTATCGTCGTTTCGGGTGATAATCGATTCGTTCTTCTTAAATGTTTGGTTACGTAAGACATGTTTGTAATGGATAGATTATATCTTATTCATAATCAGAATGATATTAACATTATTTTTAACCCTAAAATGAGAATAAGACTTGAATGGATACGATGGAGAATGAATCTCATCGCGTTCGTGGAGACGGTAGTCTGTACGTACGCACGAACGCTACTTCCATTTAATTTTTATTTTAAAAGAATCGAATCCAAATGATACATAGGTATATTACTATTCCAGTATAATATAATATTTTATATATGTTACTTAAGTTCATTATCACAATCCTTTATACGTTCCATGTGTGGTATGAACGAGTCATATCATTTTAAGGGGGCGGTAGTCCGCACTTCCTCAAATGAAATTATCGTATGTATATACAACATGAAACGAATAATGATATGAAATAAAATGGAATTACAGAAGCTTATATATATAAAATATATATCATTAATATCATATTTAATTATAGTTCCATCATAATGGCCACCATGAGAGGCGGTAAGATGTATTTGAACAATCATCGTTTCGTGAGGCGTTAGTTTGCCATCCACAGAAACATTATGTTCATCATCCATTAGATGGAGTTGTGTGTATGTGTAGTTTGAATCCTTCTTATAACAATATCCTATTATATTGTGGATACTGGTGTTGTTACAAAAGAAAGGAAATAAAATGAGTTTGGGGTTGGAGAAGCAAAATAAATAAAAATAATTTAAGAGAAATCTTTACCTTTAATTTAGGTAGCTCACTTTGGTAGGAACCAATGTACTTCTTGAAATGCTTTATGCCTAAGGGGAAGCTTCAAGGAGGAGGAGAGGGATGTGGGGAGATTATTTGGTCAGGTTTTGGACGAGCCACGTGGCTTGAGAGGTGTGAGGAATGAGTAGAAGTGGTCTCCGTTTATAAGGGAGAGGAGGGGATCTTTAGGAAAGAGTGAAAGTATTAATTTATAATATAATTATATTCGGTTTATAATGGTCCAAAAATCATTGAGGTCGAAGATAAGATGACTCATTTTCTAAATAACATCAACCAATAAGAATTGGACAGGTTTTAGATAATATTTTAATCATTATAATCTTATTTATTTAAATGATTTATTATTGAGGTAAACATTGCATCATTATTGTGTCATTAATAATTTAACTTATTTGATGTCTAAAAATTATAAATAAAATATCATTATGTAGAAAATATTTTTAGATTTCTAATGAATATTTATAATCGAAAATCCAACATTTATAACCCTATGTAAAAATTGTTCTTCTAAAAGATGTAAGCTTATGCCATTTTTATTTTTATTTTAAATTTTTTAATATAATGTGTCCCTACCACATACATGTGGCTCTAAGGGGTCCCCAAATCGACCCAAGGATGCCCATGGTCAGGTATGTGTCCACCAATAAGGTTAGGACACGTTTTAGGGTAATTTTGTATTATTATAATATTATTTTTTAACCCTTATTTACCGGATTTACCCTTTAACCATGGTAAATAAAATATTTACCGTAGTAATTATTCAAAATGTGTAAAAATAAAAGATACCTATTTACATAATTTGTAAATCCTTATTCCAAATATGTAATCCATTTTTCCAAATTCAAAACACAGAAGTGGCAGAAATTAATTTAAAATTAATTCCCGTTGTTAAAATAAAAAGCGTGTTTTTAAGAGATAATAACTATCAAAAGATTGACACTTGTTTATGTCTGGTTTAATTGTGAAATTATGTCCAATGACAAACATTAAATTAAATGGTAAAAATATATTCTAAATATACATTAAAACCACTCAAATTCATAATTTATCAATATTGATTATTTTGATTAAAAAAAGTTGTTTTAAATTAAAATTTAGTAATTTTCACTATTCATCAAAATATAAAAGTTATCCGAAAAGTACCAAAATTTCACCCTAGGCTAATTTCAATATTCCAAATCCAAAAATGAAGTCCATTTTGAAATATAAAATATATATGATTTCAAAAATTAGGTATTACTATTCACAACGGCTAGTTTAATTAGTTGTGGTGTGTGTTAGAACTCGAGGTTGCGTACAACACACGTTATCGCATTATTCGAAGGGAAACGTACAGTGGAAGCTTGGGGTGTTACATTCTCCCCTCATTCAAATAATTGCATCCTCGCAATTTCTAGGGTATTACTGCATAAAAAGACTCGGGTGGTTCTTCATCATAAGTTCCTCGGGTTCCCACGTTGCCTCTTCCATCTTATGATTTCTCCACAAAACTTTTACCAGACGCGTCGTCCGGTTTCTCAGTACTTGTTCTCTTGTATCAAGAATCCTGACAGGCTCTTCACAATAAGACAGATCGGGTTCCAGTTCTAATTCTTCATAGGTGAGTACATGCATTGGGTCAGGCATGTATTTCCTCAACAGAGATACGTGGAACACATCGTGAACTTTGGAGAGACTTGGCGGCATTGCCAATCGGTAAGCTACAACCCCAATCCGTTCTAGAATTTCGAAAGGTACGATGTACCTGGGACTCAATTTACCTTTCTTACCAAAACGTATGACTCCCTTCCATGGAGATACCTTCAGAAAAACATGATCACCGACTTGAAATTCCAAATCCTTCCTTCGATTATCGGCATAGCTCTTCTGCCTACTTTGAGCTGCTTTGATGTGATTTTGGATTACTTTCACCTTTTCCACCGTTTCCTCCACCAGTTCTGGGCCTACAAGTTTTCTTTCACAAACTTCATCCCAACAGGTTGGTGTACGACATCTCTTTCCGTATAACGCTTCATATGGTGCCATCTGAATACTCGAATGGAAGCTATTGTTATAGGAAAATTCTACCAGTGGTAAATATTGATCCCACATACCCTGAAAATCAAGTGAGCAAGATCTCAACATGTCTTCTAAGGTCTGAATAGTCTGTTCTGATTGTCCATCTGTCTGAGGGTGGTAAGCAGTGCTCAAATGAAGTTCAGTATCCAGGGATTTCTGAAGACTTTTCCAAAATCTTGAAGTAAAACGGGGATCACGATCAGAAACCATCGATAAGGGTACTCCATGAAGTCTCACAACTTCATTAATATATAGTCTTGCTAGACGTTCCAGGGGTAGATCTTCTCTTATAGCAAGAAAATGTGCTGACTTGGTAAGACGATCAACAATAACCCATATTGCATCGTTCCTTCTTGGAGTCTTTGGTAGCCCCATGACAAAGTCCATCGTAATATTGTCCCATTTCCACTCCGGTATGGGAAGAGGTTGCATGACTCCTCCAGGCTGTTGCCTTCCAGCTTTCACTTGTTGACAAACCATACATCTTGACACAAAATCAGCAATCTCTCTCTTCATGTTGTCCCACCATAAATGTTCCTTCAAATCTCTATACATTTTGGTGCTCCCAGGGTGTATAGAGAAATTGGTACTATGAGCATCATCCAGCAATTCCCTTTTTAGATCAGGTAAATCGGGAACACAAAGTCTCTTCCCAAATTTCAAAATTCCATCATCATACACAAAGTCTCTCAATCTCCCATCATTCACAGCTTTAATCTTCTTCTGAAATTCTTCATCATCGGTCTGAGAACTCTTAATCCTTTCTAGTAAAGATGGTTTGGCAACCATTTGAAAAAGCATTGATGTTTCACCTTCCCTGGTTATTCCCATGTCCATCTTCACTAGATTCATGAAAATTGGATCCCTTTCAATTCTCATCATGTTCAAAACACCATGGTCTTTTCTGCTCAAAGCATCTGCCACCTTGTTTGCTTTCCCCGGGTGGTAGTGTATCGTGCAATCATAATCCTTGAGTAATTCAAGCCATCTCCTTTGCCTCATGTTGAGTTCTTTTTGTTAGAAAATATACTTCAAACTCTTGTGATCAGTATAAATCTCACATTTTTCACCATAGAGGTAGTGTCTCCATATCTTCAAAGAAAAGATCACAGCTGCTAACTCAAGATCATGAGTAGGATAGTTTTGTTCATGAATTTTCAACTGTCGTGATGCATAGGCAATAACTCTATCATTCTGCATAAGGACACAACCAAGTCCTTTCATTGATGCATCACTATAAATAACGAACCCATCATTCCCCGATGGTAGAGTCAATATAGGAGCATTGACTAATCTTCTCTTCAGTTCTTCGAAACATTCTTCACACTCTTTTGTCCAAACAAATTTAACCCCTCTACGTGTGAGCTTCGTTAATGGGTTAGCCAATCGGGAAAAATTCTAGACGAAACGTCGATAATAACCTGCCAAACCAATAAAACTACGTACCTCAGTTATACTCGTAGGTGCTGGCCATTCTTGGATTGCCTTGGTCTTACAAGGATCAACAGAGATTCCATCTTTAGAGACAATATGGCCAAGAAAAGAAATATCCTGAAGCCAGAATTCACACTTGCTAAACTTCCCATATAATTCATGCCTCCTCAGAGTCTTCAAGATAATGCGCAAGTGATTTTCATGATCTTCGTAGGTTTTGGAGTATACCAAGATATCATCAATAAATACCACCACAAATTCATCGAGATACTCCTTGAAAACTCTATTCATCATATCCATGAATACAGAGGGTGCATTAGTCAATCCAAACGGCATTACGGTAAACTCGTAATGCCCGTACCTGGTTCGAAATGCTATCTTCGGAATGTCTTCCTTCTTCACACACAACTGATGGTATCCAGATCGAAGGTCAATCTTTGAAAAGTATTGAGCTCCATGCAGTTGGTCAAATAAATCATCAATACGAGGTAGGGGATACTTGTTCTTTATCGTTATAGCATTGATCTCCCTGTAGTCGATACATAACCTCATAGATCCATCTTTCTTTTTAACAAAAAGAACAGGGGCTCCCCATGGAGAAACACTAGGGCGAATAAATCCCTTATTACTCAATTCCTCTAGTTGTTTCTTTAGTTCGACTAATTCTACAGTGGCCATTCTATAAGGGGTCTTCGATATAGGCCTTGATCTAGGAATCAAATCAATGGAAAACTCAACTTCTCGTTCTGGAGGATGTCCAGGTAAATCTTCCGGAAATACATCTACAAATTCTTTCACAACAGGTACATCCTCTATTTGAACATTCCTTTCCTCACCGATAGTTATTTCATTCTCTTCCTCCCCAATAATTGAATTAAGTTGTTCTACTGGGGGTGGATCTAAATAAGAATTAGGTGGTCACAATTCTGCTCTAAAAATAAGGTGTTCCTTATCATTATCATCAAGAATCGTAACCTCTTTCTTCTTACAATAAATCTTCGCATCATAGTCCGAAAGCCAGTCCATACCGAGGATTATATCAAACTCAATCATAGGTATGACGATGAGATCAGCAGATAAAGAAAATATATGTGCTCTAATGGGGACTGATTCACAAAACTTTGTTGCAACGATACTTCCCTTAGGAGTTTTAACTGACAACTCCCTTATTAAATCAAATTGGAAATATCTAATTTTCATAGCAAACTGGGAAGATATGAAACAATGCGATGATCCAGAATCAAATAATGCATTTGCTAAACTTGGGGAAACCATTAAATTACCTGCCACCACGTCTTTCAGAGCTTCTACCTCAGCAGTAGTGATAGCATAATCCTGGCCTTGATCCCTTGGCCTTTTCTGAGGTAAGTTCTCCTGACGCTTAGGACATTCATTTGCATAATGCCCCATCTCCCTACAATTGTAGCACTGAACGTTGGTAGCTTCCTTCTTCCCCTTGCAATCACGAGCTTGATGGCCTTTTTCACCACACTTGTAACAGACTCCCATTCCCTTCAAGCAAGTACCAGGGTGTTTCTTCCCGCATTTACCACAGGATGGATATTCAACCTTTCCCTTATTCCCCTTATTTCCATTCCCAGATTGATCAGCAGGTCTCTTCTTCTCTTGCTTTGCTTTAAAGTCATAAGACTTAGAGAATTCCTTTTCAGTCTTGATAGCACATGAGACAATGTCTTCGTATGATGAAATGGATTGTGAGACTAATGCTCGACGGAGAAATGGTTTTAACCCATCAAAGAAACGATCAATCTTACTTCTTTGGTTACGTATATAATCACCAGCGTACCTTGCTAACCTTGTAAAGTTAGCCTCATACTTTGCAACATTCTCATCCTCCTTATGTCTCAGACTTAGAAATTGCCTTTCTATATCTGCTCGATGGTCGCGAGGGAAGTATTTTTCTAAAAACAAATATTTGAACTCCCTCCATTCCATATTTGATACTTCATCATCTTCCTTCATGTTTTGAATCAATGACCACCATTGATCAGCATCTCCAGTGAGGCGGTAAACTGCCATGATAACGTTTTCTCTTTCACTGCTCCCCAAAGCCTGAAATATTTTCTCTAGGGAATTTATCCATTGCTCAGCTACTAAGGGATTTGTACTCCCATTGAACGTTGGTGGTTGTTTCCTCATGAATCGATCTAACATTGATCCTCCACGCTGTGGATCAGGGTGCTCCATACGGGTAAGGTTATTATTCATAACCTGAGTAAGTTGTCCCAGTATGGTGATTAGCTGATCGGCCCCAGTTGCATCACCAACCCCACTATAATTATCTTGAGCATGAGGTCAATCCATACATGGAGTGCGTGCATTGATACGGTTTCCATTTCTTCCACTAGGCGCCATTTCTAAACAATGGCATAAACTAGATCAGTTTATGAATCAAAATACATAATCCCATACTTATAAAACACTCAACATAAATTGAACTATTTATGGATATAATCCATAATCATAAAAATGTTTTCTTTGAGGAAGTATATACTTATAAACCCTTCATAATGATTTGTAAAAAAATGAGAGTTATCCTAAGCATATCCCCCGGGAGTGTCGTACCCAAGAGTGCAGCAAGGCCCGTTGTCGTGCACCAGTTCCCGTTCGAGTCTAGCTCAAAGCGGTGTTTTCGGGTTTTACCCCTAGGTACATCTGTGCCAGAGCCGCCTCTACCTGCTCGTATCCAGACATGGATCTATTGCTCAGAAAACTCACAAAATCTCTACAATACCAAAATTCTAGGAAGTTCTTCTATACTAATCCTCAAAGTTCATCTTAGGTCTACGTGCTCTAATCAGAGTTTATCTAAATCTAGCTTCCAAGGTTTGTACTAAACTTCTTCTGATACCAACTGTAACGCCCCGACCCCAGTTACCCAGAGTCGGTGCATTATTACATAACATTGGCATGATCACAAGAAAGATCAAATCTCGAAAGACCGATTGGTTTAGTAGCCTTGGAAACACTAGATATATTCATAAGTTTTACATTACATCATAAAATGAAAAACTACTACAACAACATATTGTTTCCATAGTCCACACTATAATCCCCTCATAATATCCCTGTAGGTCATTCATAACTTACATCTTCACATCCTGGGAAAAATAAAACATAGAAAAGGGGTGAGCTCAAATGCCCAGTAAGGATAACAATATAGCGGAACATTCAAAAATAAGCATAAACATTTAAGGTAATGAATTACTAAAACAAAAGCCTTTTAAACTTGAACTTCAACATAGTATGGCAAAAGTAAAATGAAAAAATGCCATTTACTTGTTCACATGGATATTCTATTAATCGAATAATCACATGCAATATCAATAACCACTTTCATAATGTTGGAATGCATAATGCCAGACTATCATAACCACATAGCCAAGGCCTCGTGCCAAGACTACAAATTAGATTTTTCCAAGGCCTTGTGCCAAGACACTAGTTTGTCTCATGAGACCTACCGATGCATCGAGGAGCTATAGCGGGCTCCACCCGTCACATATTAAGTCCAATGCATTCCCATATGAAAAGGTTTAAACATAACATAAACATTCGTATTAAAACTAGCATACGAAATGTCAATAATTTCACCATAAACTATGAATGGTATAAAAATAGCACATCCACAGTCAAACATATCACAAAACCTTCAATACAATAGAGAAGTTTTGTATCATAATAAATCAACTTCAAATAAGCGTAAAATCCGTCAAAGGATGTTGACATAGATGAAATCAAAACACTTTTTAGAGAAATATCTCTTTCTATTTTGAAATCATTTAAGAGACATATATTTATAAAATACAACATTTTCTTTGAAAATATTCTTATAATCTTGTAAGGGAATCTTTTATGATTTTATAACGGCGAAAAATAACCGCACCCGCCGTATAAGTTAAAAAAACGTTCTTATCTTAATTCTGTCAAAAAGGTTAAAAAGCACCTTGTTTGGAAAACGACGGAAAGATTCCCTTATAAACCTCTTATAAAAAGTCAAAGAAGGGTATAAATGACTTTAACCCATATTCTTTTAAATATTAAAAATGTTTTGAAATATATTTTGAAGAAACATGGACGGGGATGATAACGAGGTCCTAGTAGATAATTATGTATAAACAACCTCGGATAAAGAAGAGATTGAGAAATAAACCCTTACCTTGTACTTTTCCTTTGTTGGGGTAGGTTAACCTCCTGTATAATGGTGAAATAATTCTTATTAAATTATACAAGAATCATATACATTAATATGATATCATATATGATCTTTTAACATTGCTTTATTAATAATATCTTAGTATTATCGTCGTTTCGGGTGATAATCGATTCGTTCTTCTTAAATGTTTGGTTACGTAAGACATGTTTGTAATGGATAGATTATATCTTATTCATAATCAGAATGATATTAACATTATTTTTAACCCTAAAATGAGAATAATACTTGAATGGATACGATGGAGAATGAATCTCATCGCGTTCGTGGAGACGGTAGTCTGTACGTACGCACGAACGCTACTTCCATTTAATTTTTATTTTAAAATAATAGAATCCAAATGATACATAGGTATATTACTATTCCAGTATAATATAATATTTTATATATGTTACTTAAGTTCATTATCACAATCCTTTATACGTTCCATGTGTGGTATGAACGAGTCATATCATTTTAAAGGGGCGGTAGTCCGCACTTCCTCAAATGAAATTATCGTATGTATATACAACATGAAACGAATAATTATATGAAATAAAATGGAATTAAAGAAGCTTATATATATAAAATATATATCATTAATATCATATTTAATTATAGTGCCATCATAATGGCCACCATGAGAGGCGGTAAGATGTATTTGAACAATCATCGTTTCGTGAGGCTTTAGTTTTCCATCCACAGAAACATTATGTTCATCATCCATTAGATGGAGTTGTGTGTATGTGTAGTTTGAATACTTCTTATAAAAACATCCTAGTATATTGTGGATACTGGTGTTGTTACAAAAGAAAGTAAATAAAAAGTGTTTGGGGTTGGAGAAGCAAAATAAATGAAAATAATTTAAGAGAAATCGTTACCTTTAATTTAGGTAGCTCACTTTGGTTGGAACCAAAGGACTTCTTGAAATGCTTTATGCCTAAGGGGAAGCTTCAAGGAGGAGGAGAGGGATGTGGGGAGCTTATTTGGTCAGGGTTTGGACGAGCCAAGTGGCTTGAGAGGTGTGAGGAATGAGTAGAAGTGGTCTCCTTTTATAAGGGAGAGGAGGGGCTCTTTAGGAAAGAGTGAAAGTATTACTTTATAATATAATTATATTCGGTTTATAATGGTCCAAAAATCATTGAGGTCGAAGATAAGATGACTCATTTTCTAAATAACATCAACCAATAAGAATTGGACAGGTTTTAGATAATATTTTAATCATTATAATCTTATTTATTTAAATGATTTATTAATGAGGTAAACATTGCATCATTATTGTGTCATTAATAATTTAACTTATTTGATGTCTAGAAGTTATAAATAAAATATCATTATGTAGAAAATCTTTTTAGATTTCTAATGAATATTTATAATCGAAAATACAACATGTATAACCCAATGTAAAAATTGTTCTTCTAAAAGATGTAAGCTTATGCCATTTTTATTTTTATTTTAACTTTTTTAATATAATGTGTCCATACCACATACAAGTGGCTCTAAGGGGTCCCCAAATCGACCCAAGGATTCTCATGGTCGGGTATGTGTCCAACAATAAGGTTAGGACACGTTTTAGGGTAATTTTGTATTATTATAATATTATTTTTAACACTTATTTACCGGATTTACCCTTTAACCATGGTAAATAAAATATTTACCGTAGTAATTATTCAAAATGTGTAAAAATAAAAGTTACCTATTTACATAATTTGGACATCCTGATTCCAAATATGTAATCCATTTTTCCAAATTCAAAACACAGAAGAGGCAGAAATTAATTTAAAATTAATTCCCGTTGTTAAAATAAAAAACGTGTTTTTAAGAGATAATAACTATCAAAAGATTGACACTTGTTTATGTCTGGTTTAATAGTGAAATTATGTCCAATGACAAACATTAAATTAAATGGTAAAAATATATTCTAAATATACATTAAAACCACTCAAATTCATAATTTATCAATATTAATTATTTTGATTAAAAAAAGTTGTTTTTAATTAAAATTTAGTAATTTTCACTATTCATCAAAATATAAAAGTTATCCGAAAAGTACTAAAATTTCACCCTAGGCTAATTTCAATATTCCGAATCCAAAAATGAAGTCCATTTTGAAATATAAAATATATATGATTTCAAAATGTAGGTATTACTATTCACAATGGCTAGTTTAATTAGTTGTGGTGTGTGTTAGAACTCGAGGTTGCGTACAACACACGCTATCGCATTATTCGAAGGGAAACGTGCCGTGGAAGCTTGGGGTGTTACATTCTCCCCTCATTCAAATAATTGCATCCTCGCAATTTCTAGGGTATTACTGCATAAAAAGACTCAGGTGGTTCTTCATCATAAGTTCCTCGGGTTCCCACGTTGCCTCTTCCATCTTATGATTTCTCCACAAAACTTTTACCAGACGCGTCGTCCGGTTTCTCAGTACTTGTTCTCTTGTATTAAGAATCTTGACAGGCTCTTCACAATAAGACAGATCGGGTTCCAGTTCTATTTCTTCATAGGTGAGTACATGCGTTGGGTCAGGCATGTATTTCCTCAACAGAGATACGTGGAACACATCGTGAACTTTGGAGAGACTTGGCGGCATTGCCAATCGGTAAGCTACAATCCCAATCCGTTCTAGAATTTCGAAAGGTCCGATGTTCCTGGGACTCAATTTACCTTTCTTACCAAAACGTATGAATCCCTTCCATGGAGATACCTTCAGAAAAACATGATCACCGACTTGAAATTCCAAATCCTTCCTTCGATTATCGGCATATCTCTTCTGCCTACTTTGAGCTGCTTTGATGTGATTTTGGATTACATTCACCTTTTCCACTGTTTCCTCCACCAGTTCTGGGCCTACAAGTTTTCTTTCACCAACGGCATCCCAACAGGTTGGTGTACGACATCTCTTTCTGTATAACGCTTCATATGGTGCCATCTGAATACTCGAATGGAAGCTATTGTTATAGGAAAATTCTACCAGTGGTAAATATTGATCCCACATACCCTGAAAATCAAGTGAGCAAGATCTCAACATGTCTTCTAAGGTATGAATAGTCCGTTCTGATTTTCCATCTGTCTGAGGGTGGTAAGCAGTGCTCAAATGAAGTTCAGTATCCAGGGATTTCTGAAGACTTTTCCAAAATCTTGAAGTAAAACGGGGATCACGATCAGAAACCATCTATAAGGGTACTCCATGAAGTCTCACAACTTCATTAATATATAGTCTTGCTAGACGTTCCAGGGGTAGATCTTCTCTTATAGCAAGAAAATGTGATGACTTGGTAAGACGATCAACAATAACCCATATTGCATCGTTCCTTCTAGGAGTCTTTGGTAGCCCCATGACAAAGTCCATCGTAATATTGTCCCATTTCCACTCCGGTATGGGAAGAGGTTGCATGACTCCTCTAGGCTGTTGCCTTCCAGCTTTCACTTGTTGACAAACCATACATCTTGACACAAAATCAGCAATCTCCCTCTTCATGTTGTCCCACCAAAAATGTTCCTTCAAATCTCTATACATTTTGGTGCTCCCAGGGTGTATAGAGAAATTGGTACTATGAGCATCATCCAGCAATTCCCTTTTTAGATCAGGTAAATCGGGAACACAAAGTCTCTTCCCAAATTTCAAAATTCCATCTTCATACACAAAGTCTCTCAATCTCCCATCATTCACAGCTTTAATCTTCTTCTGAAATTCTTCATCATCCGTCTGAGAACTCTTAATCCTTTCTAGTAAAGATGGTTTGGCAACCATTTGAAAAAGCATTGATGTTTCACCTTCCCTGGTTATTCCCATGTCCATCTTCACTAGATTCATGAAAATTGGATCCCTTTCAATTCTCATCATGTTCAAAACACCATGGTCTTTTCTGCTCAAAGCATCTGCCACCTTGTTTGCTTTCCCCGGGTGGTAGTGTATCGTGCAATCATAATCCTTGAGTAATTCAATCCATATCCTTTGCCTCATGTTGAGTTCTTTTTGTGAGAAAATATACTTCAAACTCTTGTGATCAGTATAAATCTCACATTTTTCACCATAGAGGTAGTGTCTCCATATCTTCAAAGAAAAGATTACAGCTGCTAACTCAAGATCATGAGTAGGATAGTTTTGTTCATGAATTTTCAACTGTCGTGACGCATAGGCAACAACTCTATCATTCTGCATAAGGACACAACCAAGTCCTTTCTTTGATGCATCACTATAAATAACGAACCCATCATTCCCCGATGGTAGAGTAAATATAGGAGCATTGACTAATCTTCTCTTCAGTTCTTCGAAACATTCTTCACACTCTTTTGTCCAAACAAATTTAACCCCTTTACGTGTGAGCTTCGTTAATGGGTTAGCCAATCGGGCAAAATTCTGGACGAAACGTTGATAATAACCTGCCAAACCAATAAAACTACGTACCTCAGTTATACTCGTAGGTTCTGGCCATTCTTGGATTGCCTTGGTCTTAGAAGGATCAACAGAGATTCCATCTTTAGAGACAATATGGCCAAGAAAAGAAATATCCTGAAGCCAGAATTCACACTTGCTAAACTTCCCATATAATTCATTCCTCCTCAGAGTCTTCAAGATAATGCGCAAGTGATTTTCATGATCTTCGTAGGTTTTGGAGTATACCAAGATATCATCAATAAATACCACCACAAATTCATCGAGATACTCGTTGAAAACTCTATTCATCAGATCCATGAATACAGAGGGTGCATTAGTCAATCCAAACGGCATTACGGTAAACTCGTAATGCCCGTACCTGGTTCGAAATGCTGTCTTCGGAATGTCTTCCTTCTTCACACACAACTGATGGTATCCAGATCGAAGGTCAATCTTTGAAAAGTATTGAGCTCCATGCAGTTGGTCAAATAAATCATCAATACGAGGTAGGGGATACTTGTTCTTTATCGTTATAGCATTGATCTCCCTGTAGTCGATACATAACCTCATAGATCCATCTTTCTTTTTAACAAAAAGAACAGGGGATCCCCATGGAAAAACACTAGGGCGAATAAATCCCTTATTACTCAATTCCTATAGTTGTTTCTTTAGTTCGACTAATTCTACAGTGGCCATTCTATAAGGGGTCTTCGATATAGGCCTTGATCTAGGAATCAAATCAATGGAAAACTCAACTTCTCGTTCTGGAGGATGTCCAGGTAAATCTTCCGGAAATACATCTACAAATTCTTTCACAATAGGTACATCCTCTATTTGAACATTCCTGTCCTCACCGACAGTTATTTCATTCTCTTCCTCCCCAATAATTGAATTAAGTTGAGCTACTGGGGGTGGATCTAAATAAGAATTAGGTGGTGACAATTCTGCTCTAAAAATAAGGCGTTCCTTATCATTATCATCAAGAATCGTAACCTCTTTCTTCTTACAATAAATCTTCGCATCATAGTCCGAAAGCCAGTCCATACCGAGGATTATATAAAACTCAATCATAGGTATGACGATGAGATCAGCAGATAAAGAAAATTTATGTTCTCTAATGGGGACTGATTCACAAAACTTTGTTGCAACGATACTTCCCTTAAGAGTTTTAACTGACAACTCCCTTATTAAATCAAATTGTAAATATCTAATTTTCATAGCAAACTGGGAAGATATGAAACAATGCGATGATCCAGAATCAAATAATGCATTTGCTAAACTTGAGGAAACCATTAAATTACCTGCCACCACGTCTTTCGGAGCTTCTACCTCAGTAGTATTGATAGCATAAGCCTGGACTTGATCCCTTGGCCTTTTCTGAGGTATGTTCTCCTGACGCTTAGGACATTCATTTGCATAATGCCCCATATCTCTGCAATTGTAGCACTGAACGTTGGTATCTTCCTTCTTCCCCTTGCAATCACGAGCTTGGTGGCCTTTTTCACCACACTTGTAACAGACTCCCATTCCCTTCAAGCAAGTACCAGGGTGTTTCTTCCCGCATTTACCACAGGATGGATATTCAACCTTTCCCTTCTTTCCCTTATTTCCATTCCCAGATTGATCAGCAGGTCTCTTCTTCTCTTGCTTTGCTTTAAATTCATAAGACTTGGAGAATTCCTTTTCAGTCTTGATAGCACATGAGACAATGTCTTCGTATGATGAAAAGGATTGTGAGACTAATGCTCGACGGAGAAATGGTTTTAACCCATCAAAGAAACGATAAATCTTACTTCTTTGGTTACATATATAATCACTAGCGTACCTTGCTAACCTTGTAAAGTTAGCCTCATACTTTGTGACATTCTCATCCTCCTTCTGTCTCAGACTTAGAAATTGCCTTTCCATATCTGCTCGATGGTCGCGAGGGAAGTATTTTTCTAAAAACAAATCTTTGAACTCCCTCCATTCCATATTTGATACTTCATCATCTTCCTTCATGTTTTGAATCAATGACCACCATTGATCAGCATCTCCAGTGAGGCGGTAAACTGTCATGATAACTTTTTCCCTTTCACTGCTCCCCAAAGCCTGAAATATTTTCTCTAGGGAATTTATCCATTGCTCAGCTACTAAGGGATTTTTACTCCCATTGAACGTTGGTGGTTGTTGCCTCATGAATCGATCTAACATTGATCCTCCACGCTGCGGATCAGGGTGCTCCATACGGGTAAGGTTATTATTCATAACCTGAGTAAGTTGTCCCAGTATGGTGATTAGCTGATCGGCATCAGTTGCATCACCAGCCCCACTATAATTATCTTGAGCAGGAGGGAAATCCATACATGGAGTGCGTGCATTGATACGGTTTCCATTTCTTCCACTAGGCGCCATTTCTAAACAATGGCATAAACTAGATCAGTTTATGAATCAAAATACATAATCCCATACTTATAAAACACTCAACATAAATTGAACTATTTATGGATATAATCCATAATCATAAAAATGTTTTCTTTGAGGATGTATATACTTATAAACCCTTCATAATGATTTTTAAAGAAAATGAGAGTTATCCTAAGCATATCCCCCGGGAGTGTCGTAACCAAGAGTGCAGCATGGCCCGTTGTCGTGCACCAGTTCTTGTTCGAGTCTAGCTCAAAGAGGTGTTTTCGGGTTTTACCCCTAGGTACATATGTGCCAGATCCGCCTCTACCTACTCGTATCCAGACAGGGATGTATTGCTCGGAAAACTCACAAAATCTCTACAATACCAAAATTCTTGGAAGTTCTTCTATACTAATCCTCAAAGTTCATCTTAGGTCTACGTGCTCTAATCAGAGTTTATCTAAATCTAGCTTCCAAGGTTTGTACTAAACTTCCTCTGATACCAACTGTAACGCCCCTACCCCAGTTACCCAGAGTCGGTGCATTATTACATAACATTGGCATGATCACAAGAAAGATCAAATCTCGAAAGACAGATTGGTTTAGTAGCCTTGGAAACACTAGATATATTCATATGTTTTACATTAAATCATAAAATGAAAAACTACTACAACAACATAATGTTTCCACAGTCCACACTATAATCCCCTCATAATATCCATGCAGGTCATTCATAACTTACATCTTCACATCCTGGGAAAAATAAAACATAGAAAAGGGGTGAGCTCAAATGCCCAGTAAGGATAACAATATAGCGGAACATTCAAAAATAAGCATAAACATTTAAGGCAATGAATTACTAAAACAAAAGCCTTTTAAACTTGAACTTCAACATAGTATGGAAAAAGTAAAATGAAATAATGCCATTTACTTGTTCACATGGATATTCTACTAATCGAATAATCACATGCAATATCAATAACCACTTTCATAATGTTGGAATGCATAATGCCATACTATCATAACCACATAGCCAAGGCCTCGTGCCAAGACTAAAAATAAGATTTTGCCAAGGCATTGTGCCAAGACACTAGTTTGTCTCATGAGACCTACCGATGCATCGAGGAGCTATAGCGGGCTCCACCCGTCACATATTAAGTCCAATGCATTCCCATATGAAAAGGTTTAAATATAACATAAACATTCGTATTAAAACTAGCATACGAAATGTCAATAATTTCACCATAAACTATGAATGGTATAAAAATAGCACATCCACAGTCAAACATATCACAAAACCTTCAATACAATATAGAAGTTTTGTATCATAATAAATCAACTTCAAATAAGCGTAAAATCCGTCAAAGGATGTTGACGTAGATGAAATCAAAACACTTTTTAGAGAAATATCTCTTTCTATTTTGAAATCATTTAAGAGACATATATTTATAAAATAAAACATTTTCTTTGAAAATATTCTTATAATCTTGTAAGGGAAGCTTTGAAAATTTTATAATGGTGAAAAATAACCGCACTCGCCGTATATGTTAAAAAAACATTCTTATCTTAATTCTGTCGAAAAGGTTAAAAAGCACCTTGTTTGGAAAACGGCGGAAAGATTCCCTTATAAACCGCTTATAAAATTCAAACAAGGGTATAAATGACTTTAACCCATATTCTTTTAAATATTAAAAATGTTTTGAAATACATTTTGAAGAAACATGGACGTGGATGATAACGAGGTCCCAGTAGATAATTATGTATAAACAACCTCGGATAAAGAAGAGATTGCGAAATAAACCTTTACCTTGTACTTTTCCTTTGTTGGGGTAGGTTAACCTCCGGTATAATGGTGAAATAATTGTTATTAAATTATACAAGAATCATATACATTAATATGATATCATATATGATCTTTTAACATTGCTTTATTAATAATATCTTAGTATTATCGTCGTTTCGGGTGATAATCGATTCGTTCTTCTTAAATGTTTGGTTACGTAAGACATGTTTGTAATGGATAGATTATATCTTATTCATAATTATAATGATATTAACATTATTTTTAACCCTAAAATGAGAATAATATTTGAATGGATACGATGGAGAATGAATCGCATCGCGTTCGTGGAGACGGTAGTCCGTACGTAGGCACGAACGCTACTTCCATTTAATTTTTATTTTAAAAGAATCGAATCCAAATGATACATAGGTATATTACTATTCCAGTATAATATAATATTTTATATATGTTACTTAAGTTCATTATCACAATCCTTTATACGTTCCATGTGTGGTATGAACGAGTCATATCATTTTAAGGGGGCGGTAGTCCGCACTTCCTCAAATGAAATTATCGTATGTATATACAACATGAAACGAATAATGATATGAAATAAAATGGAATTATAGAATCTTATATATATAAAATATATATCATTAATATCATATTTAATTACAGTTCCATCATAATGGCCACCATGAGAGGCGGTAAGATGTATTTGAACAATCATCGTTTCGTGAGACGTTAGTTTGCCATCCACAGAAACATTATGTTCATCATCCATTAGATGGAGTTGTGTGTATGTGTAGTTTGAATCCTTCTTATAACAACATCCTAGTATATTGTGGATACTGGTGTTGTTACAAAAGAAAGGAAATAAAATGAGTTTGGGGGTTGGAGAAGCAAAATAAATGAAAATAATTTAAGAGAAATCATTACCTTTAATTTAGGTAGCTCACTTTGGTTGGAACCAAAGGACTTCATGAAATGCTTTCTGCCTAAGGGGAAGCTTCAAGGAGGAGTATAGGGATGTGGGGAGCTTATTTGGGCAGGGTTTGGACGAGCCAAGTGGCTTGAGAGGTGTGAGGAATGAGTAGAAGTGGTCTCCTTTTATAAGGGAGAGGAGGGGCTCTTTAGGAAAGAGTGAAAGTATTACTTTATAATATAATTATATTCGGTTTATAATGGTCCAAAAATCATTGAGGTCGAAGATAAGATGACTCATTTTCTAAATAGAATCAACCAATAAGAATTGGACTGGTTTTAGATAATATTTTAATCATTATAATCTTATTTATTTAAATGATTTATTAATGAGGTAAACATTGCATCATTATTGTGTCATTAATAATTTAACTTATTTGATGTCTAAAAATTATAAATAAAATATCATTATGTAGAAAATCTTTTTATTTTTCTAATGAATATTTATAATCGAAAATCCAACATGTATAACCCTATGTAAAATTTGTTCTTCTAAAAGATGTAAGCTTATGCCATTTTTATTTTTATTTTAACTTTTTTAATATAATGTGTCCCTACCACATACAAGTGGCTCTAAGTGGTCCCCAAATCGACCCAAGGATGCCCATGGTCGGGTTTGTGTCCACCAATAAGGGTAGGACACGTTTTAGGGTAATTTCGTATTATTATAATATTATTTTTTAACCCTTATTTACCGGATTTACCCTTTAACCATGGTAAATAAAATATTTACCGCAGTAATTATTCAAAATGAGTAAAAATAAAAGTTACCTATTTACATAATTTGGACATCCTAATTCCAAATATGTAATCCATTTTTCCAAATTCAAAACACAGAAGTGGCAGAAAATAATTTAAAATTAATTCCCGTTGTTAAAATAAAAAGCGTGTTTTTAAGAGATAATAACTATCAAAAGATTGACACTTGTTTATGTCTGGTTTAATTGTGAAATTATGTCCAATGACAAACATTAAATTAAATGGTAAAAATATATTCTAAATATACATTAAAACCACTCAAATTCATAATTTATCAATATTAATTATTTTGATTAAAAAAAGTTGTTTTTAATTAAAATTTAGTAATTTTCACTATTCATCAAAATATAAAAGTTATCCGAAAAGTACCAAAATTTCACCCTAGGCTAATTTAAATATTCCGAATCCAAAAATGAAGTCCATTTTGAAATATAAAATATATATGATTTCAAAAAGTAGGTATTACTATTCACAACGGCTAGTTTAATTAATTGTGGTGTGTGTTAGAACTCGAGGTTGCGTACAACACACGCTATCGCATTATTCGAAGAGAAACGTACCGTGGAAGCTTGGGGTGTTACGTTCTCCCCTCCTTCAAATAATTCCGTCCTCGCAATTTCTAGGGTATTACTGCATAAAAAGACTCAGGTGGTTCTTTATCATAAGTTCCTCGGGTTCCCACGTTGCCTCTTCCATCTTACGATTTCTCTACAAAACGTTTACCAGACGCATCGTCCGGTTTCTCAGTACTTGTTCTCTTGTATCAAGAATCCTAACAAACTCTTCACAATAAGACAGATCGGGTTCCAGTTCTAATTCTTCATAGGTGAGTACATGCGTTGGGTCAGGCATGTATTTCCTCAACAGAGATACGTGGAACACATCGTGAACTTTGGAGAGACTTGGCGGCATTGCCAATCGGTAAGCTACAACCCCAATCCGTTCTAGAATTTCGAAAGGTCCGATGTACCTGGGACTCAATTTACCTTTCTTACCAAAACGTATGACTCCCTTCCATGGAGATACCTTCAGAAAAACATGATCACCGACTTGAAATTCCAAATCCTTCCTTCGATTATCGGCATAGCTCTTCTGCCTACTTTGAGCTGCTTTGATGTGATTTTGGATTACTTTCACCTTTTCCACCGTTTCCTCCACCAGTTCTGGGCCTACAAGTTTTCTTTCACCAACGTCATCCCAACAGGTTGGTGTACGACATCTCTTTCCGTATAACGCTTCATATGGTGCCATCTGAATACTCGAATGGAAGCTATTGTTATAGGAAAATTCTACCAGTGGTAAATATTGATCCCACATACCCTGAAAATCAAGTGAGCAAGATCTCAACATGTCTTCTAAGGTCTGAATAGTCCATTCTGATTGTCCATCTGTCTGAGGGTGGTAAGTAGTGCTCAAATGAAGTTCAGTATCCAGGGATTTCTGAATACTTTTCCAAAATCTTGAAGTAAAACGGGGATCACGATCAGAAACCATCGATAAGGGTACTCCTTGAAGTCTCACAACTTCATTAATATATAGTCTTGCTAGACGTTCCAGGGGTAGATCTTCTCTTATAGCAAGAAAATGTGCTGACTTGGTAAGACGATCAACAATAACCCATATTGCATCGTTCCTTCTAGGAGTCTTTGGTAGCCCCATGACAAAGTCCATCATAATATTGTCCCATTTCCACTCCGGTATTGGAAGAGGTTGCATGACTCCTCCAGGCTGTTGCCTTCCAGCTTTCACTTGTTGAAAATCCATACATCTTTACACAAAATCAGAAATCTCCCTCTTCATGTTGTCCCACCAAAAATGTTCCTTCAAATCTCTATACATTTTGGTGCTCCCAGGGTGTATAGAGAAATTGGTACTATGAGCATCATCCAGCAATTCCCTTTTTAGATCAGGTAAATCGGGAACACAAAGTCTCTTCCCGAATTTCAAAATTCCATCTTCATACACAAAGTCACTCAATCTCCCATCATTCACAGCTTTAATCTTCTTCTGAAATTCTTCATCATCGGTCTGAGAACTCTTAATCCTTTCTAGTAAAGATGGTTTGGCAACCATTTGAAAAAGCATTGATGTTTCACCTTCCCTGGTTATTCCCATGTCCATCTTCACTAGATTCATGAAAATTGGATCCCTTTCAATTCTCATCATGTTCAAAACACCATGGTCTTTTCTGCTCAAAGCATCTGCCACCTTGTTTGCTTTCCCCGGGTGGTAGTGTATCGTGCAATCATAATCCTTGAGTAATTCAAGCCATCTCCTTTGCCTCATGTTGAGTTCTTTTTGTGAGAAAATATACTTCAAACTCTTGTGATCAGTATAAATCTCACATTTTTCACCATAGAGGTAGTGTCTCCATATCTTCAAAACAAAGATCACAGCTGCTAACTCAAGATCATGAGTAGGATATTTTTGTTCATGAATTTTCAACTGTCGTGATGCATAGGCAATAACTCTATCATTCTGCATAAGGACACAACCAAGTCCTTTCTTTGATGCATCACTATAAATAACGAACCCATCATTCCCCGATGGTAGAGTCAATATAGGAGCATTGACTAATCTTCTCTTCAGTTCTTCGAAACATTCTTCACACTCTTTTGTCTAAACAAATTTAACCCCTTTACGTGTGAGCTTCGTTAATGGGTTAGCCAATCGGGCAAAATTCTGGACGAAACGTCAATAATAACCTGCCAAACCAATAAAACTACGTACCTCAGTTATACTCGTAGGTGCTGGCCATTCTTGGATTGCCTTGGTCTTAGAAGGATCAACAGAGATTCCATCTTTAGAGACAATATGGCCAAGAAAAGAAATATCCTGAAGCCAGAATTCACACTTGCTAAACTTCCCATATAATTCATGCCTCCTCAGAGTCTTCAAGATAATGCGCAAGTGATTTTCATGATCTTCGTAGGTTTTGGAGTATACCAAGATATTATCAATAAATACCACCAAAAATTCATCGAGATACTCCTTGAAAACTCTATTCATCAGATCTATGAATACAGAGGGTGCATTAGTCAATCCAAACGGCATTACGGTAAACTCGTAATGCCCGTACCTGGTTCGAAATGCTGTCTTCGGAATGTCTTCCTTCTTCACACACAACTGATGGTATCCAGATCGAAGGTGAATCTTTGAAAAGTATTGAGATCCATGCAGTTGGTCAAATAAATCATCAATACGAGGTATGGGATACTTGTTCTTTATCGTAATAGCATTGATCTCCCTGTAGTCGATACATAACCTCATAGATCCATCTTTCTTTTTAACAAAAAGAACAGGGGCTCCCCATGGAGAAACACTAGGGCGAATAAATCCCTTATTACTCAATTCCTCTAGTTGTTTCTTTAGTTCGACTAATTCTACAGTGGCCACTCTATAAGGGGTCTTCGATATAGGCCTTGATCTAGGAATCAAATCAATGGAAAACTCAACTTCTCGTTCTGGAGGATGTCCAGGTAAATCTTCCGGAAATACATCTACAAATTCTTTCACAACAGGTACATCCTCTATTTGAACATTCCTTTCCCCACCGACAGTTATTTCATTCTCTTCCTCCCCAATAATTGAATTAAGTTGAGCTACTGGGGGTGGATCTAAATAAGAATTAGGTGGTGACAATTCTGCTCTAAAAATAAGGTGTTCCTTATCATTATCATCAAGAATCGTAACCTCTTTCTTCTTACAATAAATCTTCGCATCATAGTCCGAAATCCAGTCCATACCGAGGATTATATCAAACTCAATCATAGGTATGACGATGAGATCAGCAGATAAAGAAAATTTATGTGCTCTAATGGGGACTGATTCACAAAACTTTGTTGCAACGATACTTCCCTTAGGAGTTTTAACTGACAACTCCCTTATTAAATCAAATTGGAAATATCTAATTTTTATAGCAAACTGTGAAGATATGAAACAATGCGATGATCCAGAATCAAATAATGCATTTTCTAAACTTGAGGAAACCATTAAATTACATGCCACCACGTCTTTCGGAGCTTCTACCTTAGCATTATTGATAGCATAAGCCTGGCCTTGATCCCTTGGCCTTTTCTGAGGTAAGTTCTCCTGACGCTTAGGACATTCATTTGCATAATTCCCCATCTCCCTGCAATTGTAGCACTGAACGTTGGTAGCTTCCTTCTTCCCCTTGCAATCACGAGCTTGGTGGCCTTTTTCACCACACTTGTAACAGACTCCCATTCCCTTCAAGCAAGTACCAGGGTGTTTCTTCCTGCATTTACCATAGGATGGATATTCAACCTTTCCCTTCATCCCCTTATTTCCATTCCCAGATTGATCAGCAGGTCTCTTCTTCACTTTCTTTGCTTTAAAGTCATAAGACTTAGAGAATTCCTTTTCAGTCTTGATAGCACATGAGACAATGTCTTCGTATGATGAAAAGGATTGTGAGACTAATGCTCGATGGAGAAATGGTTTTAACCCATCAAAGAAACGATCAATCTTACTTCTTTGGTTACGTATATAATCACCAGCGTACCTTGCTAACCTTGTAAAGTTAGCCTCATACTTTGCGACATTCTCATCCTCCTTCTGTCTCAGACTTAGAAATTGCCTTTCCATATCTGCTCGATGGTCGCGAGGGAAGTATTTTTCTAAAAACAAATCTTTGAACTCCCTCCATTCCATATTTGATACTTCATCATCTTCCTTCATGTTTTGAATCAATGACCACCATTGATCAGCATCTCCAGTGAGGCGGTAAACTGCCATGATAACTTTTTCCCTTTCACTGCTCCCCAAAGCCTGAAATATTTTCTCTAGGGAATTTATCCATTGCTCAGCTACTAAGGGATTTGTACTCCCATTGAACGATGGTGGTTGTTGCCTCATGAATCGATCTAACATTGATCCTCCACGCTGCGGATCAGGGTGCTCCATACGAGTAAGGTTATTATTCATAACCTGAGTAAGTTGTCCCAGTATGGTGATTAGCTGATCGGCACTAGTTGCATCACCAGCCCCACTATAATTATCTTGAGCAGTAGGGCAATCCATACATGGAGTGCGTGCATTGATACGGTTTCCATTTCTTCCACTAGGATCCATTTCTAAACAATGGCATAAACTAGATCAGTTTATGAATAAAAATACATAATCCCATACATATAAAACACTCAACATAAATTGAACTATTTATGGATATAATCCATAATCATAAAAATGTTTTCTTTGAGGAAGTATATACTTATAAGCCCTTCATAATGATTTGTAAAGAAAATGAGAGTTATCCTAAGCATATCCCCCGGGAGTGTCGTAACCAAGAGTGCAGCAAGGCCAGTTGTCGTGCACCAGTTCCCGTTCGAGTCTAGCTCAAAGCGGTGTTTTCGGGTTTTACCCCTAGGTACATCTGTGCCAGAGCCGCCTCTACCTGCTCGTATCCAGACAGGGATGTATTGCTCGGAAAACTTACAAAATCTCTACAATACCAAAATTCTAGGAAGTTCTTCTATACTAATCCTCAAAGTTCATCTTAGGTCTACGTGCTCTAATCAGAGTTTATCTAAATATAGCTTCCAAGGTTTGTACTAATCTTCCTCTGATACCAACTGTAACGCCCCGACCCCAGTTATCCATGGTCGGTGCATTGTTACATAACATTGGCATGATCACAAGAAAGATCAAATCTCGAAAGACCGATTGGTTTAGTAGCCTTGGAAACACTAGATATATTCATAAGTTTTACATTACATCATAAAATGAAAAACTACTACAACAACATAATGTTTCCACAGTCCACACTATAATCCCCTCATAATATCCCTGCATGTCATTCATAACTTACATCTTCACATCCTGGGAAAAATAAAACATAGAAAAGGGGTGAGCTCAAATGCCCAGTAAGGATAACAATATAGCGGAACATTCAAAAATAAGCATAAACATTTAAGGCAATGAATTACTAAAACAAAAGCCTTTTAAACTTGAACTTCAACATAGTATGGCAAAAGTAAAATGAAATAATGCCATTTACTTGTTCACATGGATATTCTACTAATCGAATAATCACATGCAATATCAATAACCACTTTCATAATGTTGGAATGCATAATGCCAGACTATCATAACCACATAGCCAAGGCCTCATGCCAAGACTACAAATAAGATTTTTCCAAGGCCTTGTGCCAAGACACTAGTTTGTCTCATGAGACCTACCTATGCATCGAGGAGCTATAGCGGGCTCCACCCGTCACATATTAAGTCCAATGCATTCCCATATGAAAAGGTCTAAACATAACATAAACATTCGTATTAAAACTAGCATACGAAATGTCAATAATTTCACCATAAACTATGAATGGCATAAAAATAGCACATCCATAGTCAAACATATCACAAAACCTTCAATACAATATAGAAGTTTTGTATCATAATAAATCAACTTCAAATAAGCGTAAAATCCGTCAAAGGATGTTGACATAGATGAAATCAAAACACTTTTTAGAGAAATATCTCTTTCTATTTTGAAATCATTTAAGAGACATATATTTATAAAATAAAACATTTTCTTTGAAAATATTCTTATAATCTTGTAAGGGAAGGTTTGACGATTTTATAACGGTGAAAAATAACCGCACCCGCCGTATAAGTTAAAAAAACATTCATATCTTAATTCTGTCGAGAAGGTTAAAAAGCACCTTGTTTGGAAAACGACGGAAAGATTCCCTTATAAACCTCTTATAAAAAGTCAAACAAGGGTATAAATGACTTTAACCCATATTCTTTTAAATATTAAAAATGTTTTGAAATAAATTTTGAAGAAACATGGACGTGGATGATAACGAGGTCCCAGTAGATAATTATGTATAAACAACCTCGGATAAAGAAGACATTGTGAAATAAACCCTTACCTTGTACTTTTACTTTGTTGGGGTTGCTTATCCTCCTGTATAATGGTGAAATAATTGTTATTAAATTATACAAGAATCACATACATTAATATGATATCATATATGATCTTTTAACATTGCTTTATTAATAATATCTTAGTATTATCGTCGTTTCGGGTGATAATCGATTCGTTCTTCTTAAATGTTTGGTTACGTAAGAAATGTTTGCAATGGATAGATTATATCTTATTCATAATCAGAATGATATTAACATTATTTTTAACCCTAAAATGAGAATAATACTTGAATGGATACGATGGAGAATTAATCTCATCGCGTTCGTGGAGACGGTAGTCCGTACGTACGCACGAATGCTACTTCCATTTAATTTTTATTTTAAAAGAATCGAATCCAAATGATACATAGGTATATTACTATTCCAGTATAATATAATATTTTATATATGTTACTTAAGTTCATTATCACCATCCTTTATATGTTCCATGTGTGGTATGAACGAGTCATATCATTTTAAGGGGGCGGTAGTCCGCACTTCCTCAAATGAAATTATCGTATGTATATACAACATGAAACGAATAATGATATGAAATAAAATGGAATTAATAAAGATTATATATATAAAATATATATCATTAATATCATATTTAATTACAGTGCCATCATAATGGCCACCATGAGAGGCGGTAAAATGTATTTGAACAATCATTGTTTCGTGAGGCGTTAGTTTTCCATCCACATAAACATTATGTTCATCATCTATTAGATGGAGTTGTGTGTATGTGTAGTTTGAATCCTTCTTATAACAACATCCTAGTATATTGTGGATACTGGTGTTGTTACAAAAGAAAGGAAATAATAAGAGTTTGGGGTTGGAGAAGAAAAATAAATGAAAATAATTTAAGAGAAATCGTTACCTTTAATTTAGGTAACTCACTTTGGTTGGAACCAAAGGACTTCTTGAAATGCTTTATGCCTAAGGGGAAGCTTCAAGGAGGAGGAGAGGGATGTGGGGAGATTATTTGGGTAGGGTTTGGACGAGCCAAGTGGCTTGAGAGGTGTGAGGAATGAGTAGAAGTGGTCTCCTTTTATAAGGGAGAGGAGGGGCTCTTTAGGAAAGAGTGAAAGTATTACTTTATAATATAATTATATTCGGTTTATAATGGTCCAAAAATCATTGAGGTCGAAGATAAGATGACTCAGTTTCTAAATAACATCAACCAATAAGAATTGGACAGGTTTTAGATAATATTTTAATCATTATAATCTTATTTATTTAAATGATTTATTAATGAGGTAAACATTGCATCATTATTGTGTCATTAATAATTTAACTTATTTGATGTCTAAAAATTATAAATAAAATATCATTATGTAGGAAAGCTTTTTATATTTCTAATGAATATTTATAATCGAAAATACAACATGTATAACCCTATGTAAAAACTGTTCTTCTAAATGATTTAAGCTTATGCCATTTTTATTTTTATTTTAACTTTTTTAATATAATGTGTCCCTACCACATACAAGTGGCTCTAAGGGGTCCCCAAATCGACCCAAGTATGCCCATGGCCGGTTATGTGTCCACCAATAAGTTTAGGACACGTTTTAGGGTAATTTTGTATTATTATAATATTATTTTTTAACCCTTATTTACCGGATTTACCCTTTAACCATGGTAAATAAAATATTTACCGCAGTAATTATTCAAAATGTGTAAAAATAAAAGTTACCTATTTACATAATTTGGACATCCTGATTCCAAATATGTAATCCATTTTTCCAAATTCAAAACACAGAAGTGGCAGAAATTAATTTAAAATTAATTCCCGTTGTTAAAATAAAAAGCGTGTTTTTAAGAGATAATAACTATCAAAAGATTGACACTTGTTTATGTCTGGTTTAATTGTGAAAATTATGTCCAATGACAAACATTAAATTAAATGGTAAAAATATATACTAAATATACATTAAAACCACTCAAATTCATAATTTATCAATATTAATTATTTTGATTAAAAAAAGTTGTTTTTAATTAAAATTTAGTAATTTTCACTATTCATCAAAATATAAAAGTATTCTGAAAAGTACCAAAATTTCACCCTAGGCTAATTTCAATATTCAGAATCCAAAAATGAAGTCCATTTTGAAATATAAAATATATATGATTTCAAAAAGTAGGTATTACTACTCACAACGGCTAGTTTAATTAGTTGTGGTGTGTGTTAGAACTCGAGGTTGCGTACAACACACGCTATCGCATTATTCGAAGGGAAACGTACCGTGGAAGCTTGGGGTGTTACAGTAATAATCCATTAGTTCAAACTAAAATGCACCATTAACTATATACAGTCAAAATAATCTATATTATTAATACTATTTAGTCAAAATAATGAACTAATTAATATAATAATCAAAAACACCCATCTCCTCCCTTTAAAAATACCACCCATCACCGCCCATTTTCTTCACACCTTATAAGAATTGAATATTGTAAAATTAGTTAAAACCCAATCTTTCCCACTAGTCCCATGTTCATGTTCTTCTACTCTCACCAAAAGACCAATTCCAAGTTCTTTAAGGGGTCTTTCAAGGAGGTGACATTCAAGAGGTAATATTATCAAACTACTAATTTTAATTTCATTTATTTTTCAACCTTATCCTTACCTATTTTATCCATCAAACAATAATAATTCTAGTATAATTTATATACTATAATTTTCTATTTCTAAAAAAATATATTTTATCCATCCCTTCTCCCATATCCTTTTATCCTATGAAACGAAACCAATGTCCCAATTATAAAAGTTAACTATCTCTGGGGATAATGCATTTTCGATTTACAGTACTTCTTTCATGGTAGGTCATAAAACTATTATTGTTGTTAAAAAAATGTAATTAGAATATTATAAATCATTTAATATTCTGGAACTAATATATATACATAATATTAAATAAAATGCTACTAGTTTACAATAGTTGGTGACACTTCCTAATTAAACTAACCACATAATGATAACATTTTTACTCAAAGAACAATCCCCATTTTAGATAAAAATGAGATATGAGACAATTTAAAAAAAATTAAATTAATAAAATTTCATTTCACTTCTATAGTTTTATTTCTATTTGAAAATAACATTCATAATTATACACAAGTGAACCAACCATGAAACAATGAAATGAATACTCCTAAAACGACGATATTGAACTTTAAAACACATCAAAATGGCCATAAATGAACATAATAAAATAATAATAAATCAAATATATTTGGAATTGTTTCTGAATTAATTAATTAATTAATTAATATAATTTTATTATATAAGAAATTTATTTTAATTACATAATTCATTCATACATAAGGTGAGGGATCTCTCTAAACGTCCATATTTTGATTAGGTAATGTTTTATCTTAGTTTTCCTTAATTTACCACGTCATTATTCTTATATTAATCTCATATATTATATATATATATGTTACAAACATATATATCATTCTCATTTCATCTTTATTTAATGGGGACATGAATTTTTTAAAACGTTCTCTTCTCAATTCTTCTCTATAACTAAACTCAGTTAAAGGGAAGTTCTATGTTTCATACCAGTTTTTTCAGTACACTCTATAATATTTTTAAGACATCGATATTTTTTTTAAATAATTCATATTATCCTGAAATACTATTTTATTTTATTTTCAGATATTTTATATAATTATTCTTTTATCAACTTTAAATACACTTTATTATTTTCCCTCAAACTGCACTAAAGTGGCACATTTATAAAGTCACCTAAACACTCTTTTTCATGTTTTCACTTTAGTTAGACATAATTATTCATGATATATTATTAATTTTTATTTGTTATTTTATATTAATTATTTAATCCCTTATCTCATGGACATAATTTTGATACACCCTTTGCTTAAGCCTTATGACATGATTACGAAACTAATTTCTTTCGAAGGGTAACCCTTATGTTTGATTTTTTTATGTGGAACACATAATCTGATGTTCCCAGTCAGGATCCAAGTATCAATGATAGGGGGAGGGGGTGAATTAGTGATATATTTTTCTTTTTATGTTTCCTTTTAATTTAAACAACCTTCACCTCATGTTAAATAGTTTTCTACTCTACTGATCTCACACAACCATAGGAACACAAGATTTACAAGGTTCAATACTCAACAAGAGTAGCTACATCTTTGGTATGGTATGGAAATAATCTAGTACCACGCAATCCACTAGAAAACAATCCTTTGATGTGGAATACAACGAGTAGGATATACCCTTACACACATGTTGCACTTGGAAAACAATTCGCAAGCACGTGTGCACCCTCTTAGAACAAATAGAGAATTATAATATTTCAGTGCTTCTTTACAATTGAACAATTGTATTCTCTAATGTACAAATATTCACTTTCCTACAAAGAAACTGGTAAGAAATCCCATATGCACAACAGAATATGTGCGCATACCCCAAATTTTTCGCGCAGCCTTTAGGTTACCTTGTGCGCAATTCAAATGGGTTGCACGTAAAATTCCCTTTCGGTGTGAAAAACTTTTTCGAGCAACTTCCCTTTCTCACGCAACCTTTTATCTTTTCATGAAACTTCTCTTTTTTCATGCAACTTACGCTTTTCGCACAACTTTTCACCTTTCACGCAACTACTCACTTTTTGCGCAGCTGGTCGCTTTTCACGCAAACTTCTTTCTTTTCGCGCAACTCACTTACTGCATATTTTTCGTACACCAGAGCTCGGAATTTCTTCTAAGTGTCAAAAATATGCAAATAAGATGGTTTCACCTCATATTTATAGGCATTTTGATCCTACGTGAATATCCCCTTCTTGCGCGTAAAACTGTCTCCAGGCGCGTAAAAAATATTTCACGCAACATCATATTTCACGCACAACTCAAATTTTTCATGCACCTCATTCCTTTGCCATTTTTCAATCTCCTGATCATGAAACACCTCTTACGCAAAAAAAATCATTCCTGTATTTCACGCATCCCACTAACATTTCACGCGACCTTCATTTTATTCACGCACTCGGCCCATTTTTCACGCACTTCATGCTTTTATCATTTTTCGATGTTCTATCCTTGAATCATGCCTTGCACGCAAATATATAAACCATTTTCAGTCTTTCACGCAACATCCATTGCTTTTGTACCGCCCCCAGATTGTCCACTGCTTTTTCATTTCTCTCTTTACTCCTTTCCATAACCATACATCAACTTTTATCACGAATTCCACTATTGTAATATATATCCTTTTATAGATCAGATCTAGAGTCGTCATAATTACAATGGGAAGTACTGAAACATCCCATCTTCCAGCAGCATCATTCCTTCCAATCAAAATTGTATATGATTGGAATCATCATTTCTCCCCATTTCTTTTATAAGGCTTACATCACAAGTTCTCATAACTTAAGATATTTTTGAAATACAAATCAGCAAAGCATCATCTAATTTTTAAGTCCTTTACAAAGTGAACTGATTTATCTTCTTTGACAACAAAAGACAACACTATGTAATAACAAAATTTCTTACTTCCTTATCCATCCAAATCAGTCCCAACATAACCATGTTCATGTTATGTTGGGTGTGCCTGGACATCTCTCCAATTCATTGGGTAATTTATTGACTTATGATATGTTATGTATTGGTTTAGGGAGTAAACCTAAACATTATGGGACTATGTCCACCATGTGATAGCATCTTGGCAATTAGCCTTGACTCAAGATTATTTCATGATATATGTTATATCCACATTGATATTTTTCCATAATAATTTTATTCCCTGATCTATATTTTATGGATCTGTATGTTTATTCATGATCGATGCCTTTTATTTTATCATGTTATTCCTTTTAACTCATTGATATATGCTTTGTTTCTATAGTTATTCCATTTATGGGTTTTTTTTCTCATCCCCTTTGTCTGTGAAATAATTAGTTTATCAAACATAGTTGTAGAAGATAAAAGGGATTTATGAGCTCAATATGGAGATTAATAAAAATATTTTTTATTCTAGTTTCATGTTTTTTAATTATACACCTTGTCTTATAAATAAGGTTTACTTTTTTGATCGTCACTTAGTATCTGATGGATATTATGATTAAATTCATGTATTATTCTATGAGAAATTATTAGTTCTCTATATCATATGTTAATAATAATAATAATATTATTATTATTATTATTATCACTAATGATAAAACCAAAAAAATACGTGTAACTTCTTGGAAATTTGATCTGAATCCATGGATCTTCTATCTTTAAAACTAATATAATTTCAAATAAAAGAAGTTTGAATGAAGGTGTATTAATTTCTATGTAAAATTAGCGTCCTATTTTACCCTAAACTACCAACCACATGATGTATATGTGGTTTATATAGACATTCCAATATTATACTAAGGAACCTTCGTTGATTAAATATTAAATGATAAAAAACACCATTTATCACTTAAACAAAAACTCAATATTTAATATACATAAATGTAATGAATATGAAGCATCAATACATTAATTCATTAATATGTATAAATAAGAACATCAATTCTTTTTTGTGTAAAATTGATTCAATAATGGATACATTAAATTATTATTATAAAATTTATTAATTAATTAATGCAGAACCAAATTTTATTTCCCATACTCTTCCACTGTTATTTCATTAATTAATTAAAACAAAAAAATGTATCAATTAAAAAATACCATTAAAATCAAAATTATGAAGTAATTTTACAAATAATATCTTATATGGAAATAACTCACACAAATGATAATAATCATACAAAAAAGATGGATTAAGAATTATATAATAAAATTTAACACGATATGTAATTCCAAAAATGGTCCAAGAATCAAAAAATGCATTAAGAGATGTAATATTCAAAATAACATCATTAAAAAATATTTCTTAAATAAAAAATTCATTTACAGTGAGTTTTAAACTCCCACTAACCCAATACAACAAAAAAACATAACCCGACACATATGGGTGAAATGACTCAAATAAACACAAATAGTTATGAATTTTATTAGTTGGTTGGCTAGTAAACTCTTTGAAGGAAGATTATCAATTTGATTATAATAATCTAGTGATTTATCACTAACAAACTAGTATTTTATATCAAAAAACTTCTAAAAAGATTCACACATTTTTAATAGTATTTCATGGTAGTAATATTTCTAAAAAACATCACAAGGAGCCTTTGTATGTTTTTAAACTAGTGTATCCTCATAAAAAATGATGCGCACTAATTTCATGTTATTGGTGAATATAAGTGTCTACTTGACAAAATTACTAGAAATAATCCTTCATACAATCACAAACTAAATTCTGAAGTTGGTTTTCAACCAGCTGGACACCCAATAAAATAAAAGTCAAAAAATAAACAAAGAACTCTTGTTTATTAGACTTCATAAAGGTTAATTTTAATCATTAGTGACTTTTAAATATTTTAATACCTTTTAAACTAAATTATAAGAAAAAATTATGGATTACTTATGTATAAACCTAAAACATTAATAAAAAATAAAAATAATGGAAAATAATAAATTGAGCATTTATAAAATTGGAGTATTATAGGTGGAGAAAGAACATGTATTAAAATAAATGGGGATCTTGATAACATTCCCTCTTTGAGATAGACCAAGAATACTACATTACCTATCATAATTAATTTGGATGGGTAAATAAAAATAGTATCCCATAGTTATTTCTATATTAGAATGGTTATTAAATTTTTCTCATCCAAATGTTTAACATGATTATTTTCCATAATTATGTCATATACCTAAAAAAAATCTCCCACTAGTTTTGAAACAAATTAAACAATCTAAATAATTATTCATAATGAAAAATTAATATCTGAGGTTTATTTAAAGTCCTAAAAAATAGTATCATTTGATATTTTTTTTCAAATATGAAATGATTTTTACACATTTAATCAAAAAATTAATTAGTTAATATGAATAAATATTTATGTAGTATAAATATGTGATTCTAAATGCATAATTAATTTTTTTTAAAGTTATTTAATATGATCCTCCATAAGGGTCCTAAAACATAAAATTATAATTTGATGATGTAGGAATTTTATGTCACCCAAAAAACTAATATAGTTAGATTATTTTATATCATTATAAATTATAGAACCAGTATAAATCATCATCATTAAAATTAGGATATAATTTAATAATAAATATATTAAAATATAATGATGTATTAGTTTTATTCCATATAAAATATAATACTGACGTGTATTTGATATTGTCAGATAGAATAAAAAACATAATAATAATAATAATAATTGTCCCTTATAGTGTCCTGAGTTTTTATTGAGGTGTGTTTTATTCTAAATTCGTTTGAACACCCATTTAGTTTTATTTTCATCTTAGACCCTATTGATCCGAGCCTTAGGAAGGTTGGTCAGCTTTTGAGTAGAAAGTTGTAGGAGGGAAGATCCTGTCTACAGAAAAAATACGTGGATTACATGTAAATACATGGTTTGTATAAAATACATGATGTGTATTTCAATGGCCAGGCCCCATTAATTTTGTGCAGAGGTTTTACCCTGGGAGGGAAAAATTAGGAAATGCACGATGTCTAATGTATTTACACACCATATAAATTTTGAGGATAATTTTTAAAAAATAAGGAAGAGCCCATTTTTGAAAGAGGCTCAATTTTTCCTTTCCACATATGAGCACTCATGAGAGAAAAAATCATCCACACATCAACCTAGGTACCAATGAGTCTCATTCATGTGAGCTCCAATTTCATCTCCATTGGACACGTTGGATCCAAAGTAGTAAGATCCTTTCCGATCTCCCTTCCTTCCATCAATTATCTTTTAATCATCCATGCTATTTTGGTGTGAGATTATATGACCTATTTTTATGTTTTTTGTCTTTTATTTTAATTTATTCTTTTTTATATTGATTCAATGGATTAAACTAGATAAGGATATTGATATAAAATTATGGTAGGTGGTCTAATTATTTTCTATAAATTTTTGTTGCATTTATATCATGTGATGATGTTTTTCACACAGAAATTTTCTAAGTATGACTTTAAAATGATTAATAAATAAAATTTAATGGTTCTCCATGGCTAATATGGTCATCTCTAATAGTGAGAAAACACTTGGGTTGATCATCATGATTTGAACCACCCCCATGGTTGTCCCCTTCCTTAAATGCTTATCTTACCTATAATTTAAATTTCCAAATCACCTTTTGAGGTGTGTTAACATTATGATAAATAAATCCTTTGAAATTTAAATTGAATTAAGAGAAATTAGATGCCATGTGTTAGGCCCTATGCTTATTTCCATAGATTTCCTGGATTTTGTTTAATAAACTATCTAACTTAATTAAAGTGTTTTGGTATTAATTCCCTATTAGATGATACATGATGTTGATATCTAATATTACCTTAATCTTCATTCCAAGAGAGATACTTGGTATTCCATTTAAGGATTTCCTTATATGGGGTCATTGTGATTTATAATTTAAATTTATAATGAATGGTGATATGACAGTAACGATACTTGCTATGCCTTGGATGCGCTCACAATGCGGATTATTTACCTTCTTATGAGTGATACTAGTTCCTTAGGGGAGTCACTGTGGATACGATCAGTAAAATTATGGTTATACCATTCCATGAGTGAATCACGGTTTCCTATGTGAGATATCATGGACGGTATTAGAGATTTTTATATTCACAGGATACTGAGAGTGATACTCGGGATTCCATTTATAGATCTCCTATGACGGCCTCTTATGGTGTTGAGTATTTATTATGCTCTAGGTGTGGTAAATGGGTTCCTTGTTATGGTTCACCATAGATAGACCTATGATGGAACTTATTTAAATTTAAGATATTCCTTCTATATAAATCCATGAATTCTTGTTAATTAATTTAAACATGTCTAGAAATCCAAATCACATGAATGGGCTGACACCAATCTTTGTTCCTGATTTATAATGGTCCATTTTTAAATTCGTATTATATCTATATAGGTTTATTTCATATCATAGATATTTGAATTAGGCTGAATAGGGTAAAATTAGTTAGGTGTCCCATAAGGAACCCGACCTGGTGTATTTATTAATTTATTTCCTTGCATTTATTATTATTAGGACACTGCCCATTTTATATTCATAGACAGATTTCTTTAATCACCATTGGTGGTTGCCTACTGAGCATATCTCACACCCTACTCAGGCCTCCCTTGGTACCCAATTAGACTTCATGACTACATTTGTACATAAAAAAAGAATTTATATTTTGATGTTTACTTCTTAAGTTCTAGGAATGAGTACAAGAGAAGAGGACTAAGCATATTCTCATGATGCTAGTAGAGGTATCCTTTGGTATTTTTGTATTTTTTTATAGCATGTGGTATATATATTTTTTCCATTTATCCCATGTACCTCATTATTTTATATCTAAATGACATCATAATCATCATTTTGTTTCTATTTATGATTTATCTTCTCTTAGTTTATTAATATTGGTTGGCTTATTATACATATTCTAATACTTATTATTTAATACTTCTTTCACCATTTTTCATTTTTTATTTATCATTGTGATACCCTCTTACTCATGAGGTTATAGTATGTACACAGACAAACCCTAAGGCCTCATTGTTAATTTTCAGCCTCTATTTTGTAAGTATGAACACTGGTGGTCATGTGGATTACCATCTTGGGGAACAACTTAGTGCCTTCTAGGGAGGGATGCAACAAAGTGGTATCAGAGGTTAATTAACCTTTTGTCTTCCTGTTTGGGTTTTAGGTAGGAGACTATGATAGATAGAAATTTAGTAATGAACTTGTGCCTAATATTAGCTAACCCATATATAAGGCAAACCCAAATTAACTAGGATGGGTTTTTTTGTTTTGTTTTGTGCTTCTTACTGTTTTATTGATTTAGTTATAGGGTGATGCACATGTCTTGTGACCTTATTTTTATTATTGATTTTATTATTATGGGTTTATTTTCCTTGGACTAGTATAGAAATGAGGTGTCATCTCATGCATCATATCAGGAATTTAGGATTCATATTTCTTCCATTATTCCATGCCATATTTATATAACTTCTTGCATTTCCTGTATTGCATGTGATTGTTTTTAGTGCATCAATTGCTATATATATTGAAATATGATATCTTTTATTATAGGGATAACATTTTTGTATTAATTAAAGTTCCTACTACAATCTATAATGGATTTTCCCACATATATTAATGATTACACCTTAATTAACCTATCATACCATGGTTCAGCCAAGAACCACTGATTATATGGGATAAAAATTAGTTAATTTGGTTGATGAATGCCAATTTTAATTTTTGAAGCATGTAATTATATAAATTTGGAATTTTAGATCATTCAATAAAATTACTAAAAATTTCTTTTTTCTTCCTAATACAAAACATAAGGGTCATATTTTAGTTACACGATGTATGAACTACTATTTATAATGATTATGGGCCTTTATAAATTGGGAATGGTGACACATTTAAATGCATTGAGAAATTTATATCCTTATAAATATGAATTAAATTTAATAAATTAATATTTTAAAATGAAATGGTTATCAATAAATGGGGATTCCAATTGAAAATTAAAAAGTTTTTTTCCTCTATAACTTCCAATTGAAAATCCATATACTGGAACCTCTACTATGTGTGTGAGAAAACTTGAACTTAACCCGACCTTAGTAGTGTGTATTAGGTAGTGTATCGTGTGGTTAGTTTTGATATTTTTTACCTCCTAGACCAGAATTTAATATTACGTAGATAAGTGTGACTCATTTAGAGGGAGGTTGTGTACTGGTCCTTCCCTACATTCATTGCTTCTTATCTTCTGTTAAGTATTATCTGAGGTGTTCATTTGTAAATAATAGATCTAGTCCACCATAAAACCCTAGAGTCATGCACTATGAGGGTGGAGACACCCATGCTCTAGAGGTGGTGGGCCTTGAGCTTCTGGTAATACCTCATGTAGTGCCACTTGGGGCACCTCCTATTGATCTTCCACTGGGCTCCAACGATCAGTTTTGAGATAACGTTTTACACTTCATGTAGTTCATACAGGGATCTTAGAGACCTAACCATACTATGGAAGATTTGACTCAGGAAATAGATAAGCAGTATCCTCCCAGCTTCTCGGGATATGGAGGTCCTTGGGCTATTGAGTCATAGATGGAGGCCATGTTTTCTATCTTTGAGAACTTGGAGATGCATCCTGAGTGAAGGGTCAATCTATCTACCTATATACTTCATGATTCTATAAAACATTTGTGGGATGGAATCAACTAGGATAGACATACTCATGGTATGGTCTGAGAAATCTTTCAAATAGCCTTCTATGACTACTTTTCACACTTAAATTAAGAGAATATTGCACCTGAGAGTTTATGCATCTATATTATGGTGTTATGTCAGTGATGGAATATTCAGCTTGTTTTTTTGAGCATCAGTATTTTTCACTAAAATTGACTGGTGATGACTTGATTAATATAAGGTGTCTTGTGGATGGGCTTGCATATGTCATCTGATCTCTTGTTAATGTTTTCAGGTTGACCACTATTTCAGAAATAGTAAACCAGGTCCTCGTGACTTAGGGGAACCTGATGGTAGGTGGCAGTGTGGGCTAGGTCATTTTATCTCCCGAGTAGGGAGATAGTTTATCAAGAATTTAAAAACATGATTTTTATGGTTCACATAGGGGAAACACTTTTCATATGACACATACTGACAATTATGTGTTGTTTCACCAATGTATTAGGTTAGGACATAAGAATCCCTACTGTATGAGTAACTCGATCGATGGAAAATCTTGGGGAAGGATGGACTATATTTCTCATTTCTACCATAATTTTCCCCTATATATAATGAGAAGGGATCTGTTTTAACACCAAATTTTGGTATAGGATCCGTAGCTCCACATCACATTGGAAGTTGGTCAAATACAATCTAATAAGGTCGAGGATGTGGTCATAGATAACATAGCTAGTAATCTAAGATTCAGTACTATTAGATTGGACCTTTCCCTGTTAGTCAGGTTCCATCTCAAGGTAATGGTTTAGACTATTTATATTTAGTATATCCAGAACCTAAGTAGTAGAGTCATGGTCCTTTTTTGGTATGAAGTACAATTTATTATCTTATACTTTAGTATATTCCTTATTCAATATAGGTGCATAACACTCTTTTATATCAGCAAATATTATGGAAACTATGTGCTTAGAGGTATAGTATTTCTATGGTGTGATGACTCTAAACACACTATTTCGGGTCCAATCATAGCGTATATGTATGTCCAATGAGTTCCCCAAGAGATAGTTGGGTATAATTTCTTATGGAATTTTATTATCCTTGAGATAATAGGCTTTGAAGTTATTCATAGGATGGACTAGCTAGTGACTTATCTTTCCCACGTTGATTTCTATCACTAGAGGGTGATGTTTACATCACCCAAGGTAATCATTTATGTTTATAAGGAAGAATGGGATATCCAAGAAAGTTGAGATGGACCCAAGCATCGTAGGTTGGGAAGGGTGATCTCACATATGGCAAGTCTCTTTATGAGCAATAGGGGAATACACTATGTGTAATTCTCTCATGTGGTGGATCACTTTAGGGACATCTTCCATGATGAATTATCTAGTTTACCTATAGTGAGGGAGGTAGAGCTCACCATTGAGCTAGTGCCGAGTGTAGTACTAGTGTCCATTCCTCCTTATAGTACGAAACCTACATAGCTCTTTGAGCTGAAGAATCTATTGTGAGATATATAAGAAAATATTTTTAAATGGCCTGGTTTTTTTCCCTGGGGTTCACTTATCCTTTTCTCCAAGAGGTCAGACATTTCCCAGTGGTTTTTCATGTAGTACCCACAATTGAACCATCTTATGGTGAAGAAATTGTATCCACTTACCCATATAAATGTCCTCTTTGACTAGCTTTGAGGATTGGTATCTTTCTATAACATTTTTTTAGAGGACAATCATCCATCAGGTGCATGTGATACCATTATTCATACCACGTAATGTGTTTCAGAGCAGATATATCTTGTATGAGTACTTGGTTATTTCATTAGGCATTACAAACACACCCATCATTTTCATGGCCTTGATGAATCCTGTTTTCTACCCATATACAGATTCATTTGTGGTAGTCATTATGGAATACATTATGGTTTATTCTTACACTAGACACAACCATTCTGAACATCTTGATATCATTCTAAATATACTAGGAGATAAGAATCTATATTCTAATCATAGAAAATGTCACTTTTAGATCAATAAGGTTCACTTTTTGGGTTATATTATCTCAAATTCCGAAGTATATATTGACCCAGATAAGGGGAGCGTCATAGTTTCCTAGGATTAGCCCAATAATGTTTTCCATAGACATAGTTTCCTGGGGATGGTTGGCTATTAAATGGAATTTATACAGGGATTCTCACTCCTAGAAACACATTCTATAGGGTTAAAAAAAGGGTGTGAAGTTATTTTGGTCAAATTTTTTTGAGACATCCATTCAGTGGTTGAAAGGGATACTGACTTCATCATCGTTCCAAAATTTTGGTATATCTATTTAGAATTTGTACTAGTTACTATGCTGCTTTTCGAATTTTCATGGATAAGTTGTGATATAGGTATATTGAGTTATAAAATATATTCCCCACCATATAAGGCTTAAAAATAAGAATTACCCTATGAAAAAACTTGATATATCTGCAGTGGTTTTGGATTTATGTTATTAGAGGAATTATTTATTAGGGGAGTGGTTTATTGTTGACATGAACCATAAAAGTCTCAAATACATCTCCATATAATTGGACTTGAATATTAAGTAACATAAGTGGGTTAAATACTTGTAGTATTTCAAATATGATCTTTCTTATATACTTTTAAAGGGAAATATATTAGTTGGTGCACTGATATGGAAGACTGAAACACAGTCTATTCGGGAGGCCAATTGTGAGTGATTATTAATGGCTCTACTTTCTTAGATGCACCAAGAGGTTCAGGAATGTAATGGGAAATTGATTTTAGCTACTTTATCAGTGTCATCCTCCTATCTATAATGGGTGCAGATGAGACAGCTTTCAGACCCATAGAGCTGCATCCTAAGGGATAATGTCTTATAGGAGAACCCACTACCCAGTTTAGTTGTTGATGAGAATTAAATCTTCCACTTCCATTGGTGTTTTTGGGTGCCTAAAGAAATAATTAAAGAGTTGATGTGGGAATCTCATGCCTCTTCTTGGGGTTTTCACCCTAGGCTTACCATAATATACAGAGGCATACATCATCTGTATGGGTATCCATGTTTTTTTATAAAAGAGGTGACATGAATTGGTCTCCTAATTTATTACCCAAAAGTATGGGAAGCCGTGTATGAAGAGAAAAATTGTAGGTTTTGTCACTCGTTGTTCCACTTGTTTATTGGTTAATGATGATCACCAGGGACATGTTGGACTTCTAGAACCTTGATTCAAACATGAGTAAAAATGGAATGACTTAATAATATATTTTTCCATGGGTTTGACAAGATTGCCTTGAGGCATTGATATATTATGGGTGGTCATCAACAGGTTGACCAAGATCACACACTTTCTACTTATCATAGAGACCTTATCAGTTGATGAACTTTGAAGGATTTATATCTAGGAGAATGTGAATATTCATGGTGTTTCCTATTCTATCATATCAAATCAATATGCTCGGTTTATATCATAGTACCAGTAGGGGTTTCATAATTCACTAGGTTCATAGGTTCTCCAAAGTATATATTATCACCCTCATACTGATGGGTAGTCATAGAAAATGATACAGGTGTTAGAGTAAATGTGTAGGTCATGCATCCATGGTTTTTTTGGTTCATGGGAAAATCATATACCTATTATTCAGCTTTCCTACAATAATAGTTTTCATGAAATTATTCAAACTACTCCTTATGTGTCCCTTTATGGTAGTTTATTCCATTCACCCCTATACTAGTTAGAGGTAGATGAGGTAGTGCTACCAGGTTCTCATCTCATTTAAGAGATTTTAGAGAGAGTACAGTTGATTCGAAAACATATTCCTATAGATCAGTCTTGGTAGAAGTATTATATAGATCTACATCATCAAACTCTAGAGTTTGAGTTGGGGCATCAGGTCATTATATGAGTTTCACGTAGATTTGGTTATAAACAAATTTTTATATGGTAATATTTATTTCCTTGTTATGTTGGGTATTTTGATATCATGGAGAGAGTCAAGCTGACATCCTATCAGTTGTAGTTATCTCAGAGGTATTGTTATATGAATGACTTCCTCCATTTATCACAACTTCACCATTTTCATTCTCACCAATCTCATTCATTTTAACTTGAGGATATTGAACTGGAGAGAGATGTGTCATTTGAGGATCACCTGATACATATCATCAATTGAAGCATGAAGGCTCTATCAGGTAGGTCAGTTCCTTCAGTCTGAGTTCTATGGAAGTATAACCATGTACAGGACAAAATCTAAGAGAGAGAGGCCAATGTACCTGCTGATTAGTATGAACTTCTCTCATATGATGCCTTATTACCCTTAGTAGAGAAACATGGGGAAAAGTTGTTTCAAGAAGGGGATATTGTAATGTATCATATTTTCATAAAGGTAATTTTTATTCAAGATTTAGTTAAAACTTCATTGAGTTTTCTTTTAGTCTTAGACCATGGTGATAAATCCCTTATTTTGGTCGGTAATCTTCTAAGGAGAAGGTTATATAAGGGGTAGAACCTAGATATAAACCAAATACATGGAATGTATTTAAATACATTTTTTATATTAAATACATGACGTGTATTTGGATAGCTAGGCCTCATTCAAAAACTATAGAGGTTTTCCCCTATAAAAGAAATCATGAGTATTACACACCGTGTAATGCATTTAAATGTTGTGAAAATTTTAGAGATGGTTTAAAAAAATGAAGATCGCCTTTTTTATAGAGAAATAATTTTTCTTTTTTCCACACCGGAGAAATTGCATGAGAGAAACCCATCCATGCCTCCACCTAGGTTCCACAGAATCACCTTTATCCTTGCTCTATTTTCTTAACCATTGGTCACATTTGATCCAAAATGGAAAGATCCTCAGTACTCTTCCTTCCTTCTATCATTTGCCTTCATATTCTGTTTTTTTAGATCATATTCCCTATTTTCATAGTTTTCATTCTCTCTTTAGATTTTATTCATTCTCGATCATTTCAAGGGATGAAACTAGATGAGGATAATGTTTTAATCTTAAGGTAGGTGGTTTAGTTATTTTCCTAAATGTTTAGTTCCATTTCTATTATGGGTTGATGTGCCTCACACCGTAATTTTCCATCAATGCCTTTAAAATGTTTAACAAATTAAATTGAATAGTTCTCCATGCCTAATATAGTCCTAGCTAACGATGAATCAACACCTGATTTGATCACCATGATGTGATCCACCATGATGGGTGTGACCTTCCATAAAGGTCTAAATTCCCTATACCTTAAATTCCTAAATCACTTTTTGAGGTGTGTTCCCCTTGTGATAAATAATAACTTTTATATATAAAATGAATTAATAGAAATGAGAGGCTACGTGTAACTCCCTATGATTATTACCATAGATTGCATTAATTTAATTAAAGGAATTGTACAACTTGATTAAAGTGTTATGGTAGTAATTTCGTGTTAGATTATACAAGTTGTCTATAGCTAAACCTACCTTAATCTTCATGTCGTGAGTAATACATGGTATTTCATTTATATATACCCTTATATGGGTCATCATTCTTTAAAATTACATTATTAAATAAATATTAATACTCTAGGAATGATACAGGGTATGCCTTGGATGGGCTCACTATGTGGATTCTTTACTTCCTTATGAGAGATACTGTTTACCTAGGGGAGTCACCATGGATGGGTTTGGTGGACTGATAGTTATACCATTCCACGAGTGATACTCGGTCCCGTATGTGAGATTATAGGGATGGGTTCAGAGGTTATTGTATTCACACCATGCCAAGACTGATAAATGGGATTCCATTTATGGATCACCTTGGATAGACTCTAATGGCATTGAGTATTTATTACACTCCTAATGTGATACTTAGGTTATGTGTTATGTTTCTCCTTAAAAATTCCCAAGATTCACTTTAATTAAATTAATATATGTGTACATCAATCCAAATCACATGTTTGGGCATAGTCCAGTATTGGTACTTGACTTGTAAGGGCCCATTATTAAATTCTTAAAATTTCAATATAATTTGACTTCCGATCAAAGATATCCATCTTAGGCTAAAGCATGTATCATTGGTTGGTTGTTCCATGAGAAACTCATACCTTTGTATTTATTTATTTATTTCCTTGTATTTATTATTATTGTAAAACTGATAATTTTATATACACAGATTGGATTGTTATAGACACTATTGGTGGTGTCCTACTGAGTATATCTCACACCCTTCTCAAGATTTCCCTAGTACCTAATAAGACTTATTTAATACAAGTGTAGAGAAAGGGATGTTTCCAAATTATGATGTTTGATTATGAGTACTAGGATGGAGTATCGAGTAGAGAAATGAGCCTATGATCATGATTTTAGTTGATGTATTTTTTGGTATTTTGTATTTTTTTCATAGCATGTTGTATATGCATGTCTCCCTTTTATCCTTTGTACCACATTTTTTTATATCTCCATGGAATCATCATCATAATTATGTATCCATATATGATTCCCCTTCCACCTATTTATATATATTGGATGATTTATTATCACTATTCTAATGATGCTTATTTATTACTGCTTCAGTTGTTACCTATTTATTATTTACCAGTTTACTACACTCTAAATAATAAGGGCATAGTCTCACCATGGACACTCCTAAGACCCTCGCTTCTAGTCAGCATCCTCTATAATACGGGGAGGTGTTCTTGATGTCTTGTGGCCTACCGTCTAGGGGAACCTCTTAGTGCCTTTCAGACTGGGATGCTACATCGGCATTCAAAATATAATTATAAAGTTATGATGTCTTATTATTTTATACTAGAAAAAATCTAACACAGATAGGATATTATGATATTGATATAAATAATAAAACAATCCAACATAATAATATTAAGGGTCTCAATTTCATAATAAAACCAAATAATAATGATATTATGTAAAACTATTATGACCTATAAAATTTAACACTGAAAGGAAATTAGATGAAAACTGACATAATTTAAAAATATAAATACATAAAATCAGTAACAAAATAAAATTAATAATACTATATTGATATGATATATTAATTATTAATTCATTATAGTCACATGCAAAAAAAACATGACGCAAAAAGTTTTATGTAACTATGTCCAAAATAGTTGAGATCACAATTATACAAAAATATATAAACAATTATGAAAATTTAATTAATTAAATCATATAAAATAAAGATTATTTTCATACAGCATATTTATAAAATGAATAATTTCAAAGATTTTAATATCATAAAATGTTAATTTTATAAAACAAATTTTCAATGAAGAAACTATTTCCAATAGTTTATTCCCTTAACAAATAAAATTTTGATTGATTATATTTAAAATAAAGTAAGATATTAATATGTTTTATAAATTAAATTAATGAACCAAAAACACAATGTGATGTGGGTATAAAAATTTGAAAAAATATATAAAAATATGTGCAACAATTTTCATAATTATAACCACGTTATGTGAACTAAAAATTATACAAAATATCAAAAACCATGGTTATATATATACAATCATGTTTTATAAAAATATCATTTTTAATGGATTTATGTCATAATAAAATATTATTTATATATGAAAATCATAAATAACATTTAAAATTTCAAACTCTTATGCACATTAATATTTTAAAAAATGGATGATCAATTGACTTCAAATTACAGTCAATCGATTTTTTATTTAAAAACTTTTATGCCCACATATATCAATCAAATACATGCATCCTAAATTTCTATAAAACCCCAAAAAATAGAAAATAGTAGTAATAATATAATAAAAAAATAATAAATTATATTGATGTCATATTGTAAATTCAATTGGGTTAAAAAATATAATTTTTATTAAAATTGTATTTCATGTTTTAAATGTGTGTATATGTATATATTTTTTAATTAAATTTTCACAATGGTATCATGATAGATGAACAAAGAAAAATATATGGGAATTTTTATCAACTGGATTGGAATATCCAAATAACAATAACAAAACAATAATCGTAATTTATATGTATAACATCCCTCTGATACCAATTGAAAGAATAATATGGAATTTAATTCCAATATAATCATATCAAAGATATAAAATTATGATATGTTAATAATAATAATAATAACTACAATAATAATTATAACAAAAAACAATAAATACCTATAACTTTATATAAGTTTGACTAATAGAAAAAATGCCTTCAACGACCCCAAAAAGTGATCGCTGAAGGTCTATAGTGGCTATATAGTAACATCCAAACTAAGGAAACTTTTGGCTAGTAAATTTCTCCTATATTGACCAAAAATTTGAGGTCCATATAGGCTATTCCTGGTAACCTTATAGAGACCACCATAGTGTGGCTGCTGTAGATTTTTTAAAAAATAATAGACGAATTTAATAAAAAAACAAAAACATCCATAATTCAAAAATTAAATAAATATCTCCATTATATGTAAATTCATATGATAAAAAATATATATTTACAACCCTCCTCTAAGAACTGTACCCATCATTCAATAAAATTCTATTTGAAAAAAATTAATAAAGTAATTACTTTAGTAGAAAATCACAAAATAAAACTAATAATTGTAATGTAGTAGAATATTTAAATGAAAATATAGTAGAGTATTACCACATCAATTTATTTTTAATACCTTAATAGTTTCTAGTCATTTTTTGAATTTAAAACTATTTATTGGGTAATTCCAATCTTATTGCATGTTCGATTGATGTGTATAAAGGTTTTGGGCACAATAGAAGTTCCTGGTGGGTAGATAAACAATATGATTTTTTCAAATTAAATATATCATTCACCAATTTTACATGATGTAAATTCCATGACCAATAAAATTATCCATCTAAAAATGTCATAGAAAATCCTTGATCCCAAAGAGAGAACCATAAGCCTATTAAATTTATAATTAATTTAATTTAGATCCAAAGAGTGGTTACCACTTAATAGGAACTTTCTTCTATGATTATGATATTAATTATTCGAAAAAAACTTTTCAAATTATCATCATTTCTGATGTAGGGACCATGTGTTGAATCCCTATAGTAGTGATCTACACATGCTTTATTGATCTCTAAACAACATTGATGGATTTTTGATTCTAGCACAGTGGATTTATTATCTTGTTTTTTTCTAGATTGATTCTAGTTCCTTCAGGCTTGAAGCATTCTCTTTTGTGCTTCTCATTCCAGAGAGGAGGATAAAATGAGGAATTAAAGAAAAGAAAATTGTGCACAACGATTCTCAATTCTCCATTAATATTACCCAATATACATAAAAATATATTTATAAAGTTAGAGGTAAGGTTAAAATATTATTTAATGGTACAAATTCGATTTAATAATACAATAACCCTTATGAGACCCCATTCCATATAATAATAATATTTTATTGTTTTATTGTTTTTTATAACTATAATAATGAAATGTATTATTTTTTTGGGTTTGAAAATTAATATTTATCATCAAACATGATCTTGATCTGCTCATCTTCCTTTCCATTTATTTAATACCTAAATAAATATTTAATTTCAAATTTTATTTATAAATAAATATTTTATTTACAATATGGTAAACAAATATTTATAAAATATTCAATAAATAAAAAAATACATTTATTAAAAATTTTGAAAATAAATATTTATTTAACTTATGTGACCAATAAAATTATTCATCAGTCTTGGGAATATTATTTTTTCCAAGAATTAAATTAAAATATAATTTAATCAAAATAATCTTAAACACTCAATGTGTGTCCCTTTAAGATTCATTCTTGTTTACATTAGTTGGGATTTCTAGAGTCTAAGATTACTATCTTACAATGGGTTGAGGAACCTAAGAGAAAGAACATAGTGTCATGATGTAGATAACCACATAAAAACTCTATCTGTGTATTATAGTCTCTTTGTTACAATATATCATCAATCATGTTGCACATTTATATCACTAATCGATATGATTGATAGGTATTTCTTTAAATATATAAAATAAGCATGTCAATGTATAGTTTCCATGCTATTTATGGTGACATTTCCATTCTAATAAAAGGTATTACATATCAAATTCCATTAAGATGGAAGGAAAAAATCATTCCTCAACTTAGAAATTAATAACATGTCATTCGTGATGAACCCAACATAACCTAATTCATATGAACATATGGTTTCATGGTTTTGGTCTGTAAATCAATGAGTGTGATTCATGACAAGAATTAATGATAATATTAATGTCTAAGGACCATTACACATTCTAGAATATTATAATATCTAGAGACACTTAAAAATGTATTTTTTCTACTAGAGGGAATGTTCTCATAATCTCCCATATTTTAAATTATCGAGTGAAAACCTCATTATATGAAGTCTCATGCATACGAGTACTAATGCATGCCATTGAACATACTATATATCCCATCAGAGAATTTTATCTGATCATAGAACTATGTATAAGAATATCATCTGGGAATTTAATAGTTTTGATCATAGTGGGGAACTACTATAACCTTTTCAATCTGATATATACTATAGTAAATTATTATATCAATGTCAATGTAAACAATGAACAATTTGTAATAAGATATTTTATTAATATTAAAATATTAGAATATATATGTAATCTAAAGTATATATAGTTGGTTCTAGAATACCAACTCTAACATTTTCATCTACTCATACACAAAAATACAAAGAGAGTTTTATAATGATTTTACATCATTATGAGACAATTCTTAGTGGATTCGGTCGTTAAACACATGTTTTAGTGTTTAAAAAATTAAAAGTTTGTTTTTAGTCATCCTTAGATAATGGAACTCGGGATTGACATTCCATCTACTTAACCTTTTCAAAAATTATTCTATGATTTGTTTCCTATAATTAAATGGCATTTAGAGGTAATCAGATGGTTTTAACCTCATGATGCATCTTTTTAAAGAGAATTAAACATTTAAAAACAACATATTTAGTCATTCTAAGAACATTTTCTGACTGATTGATGTTTATTCTAATGTTAAAAATAAAAAACAATACTAATACATTTTTCATATGATTTAATTTCATTTGGATGTTTTTTAATATGGATATGACCATTAAACACATGTGTTGGTGTATTGTAAAAATAAATGTTTGTTTGGGTAATTTTGGGAAAATAAAACCTCAGGTTGAAATTTTGTATACTCGACAATTTCAAACATCATTATATGGTTGTTTTCATCTGATTTCATTGCATTTGAAGGTTGTTCGGTTGGTTTTGACACCCTGAAACATGTTTTTAATGGGTTTCAAACCATTAAAAAATTATTCATTCATTCCAGATATACCACACATCCAATTAACTAGATTATACTCAAACATTTCAGAAAAAATATTAATACGATTTTTTTATCATTTCATGTAATTTTTAGGCTATTTTCTATGGGTTTTCCCTTAAATGCATGTTTTTTGTTTTAAAATAATAAAAGTGTGTTCCAGATAATTTTTGGGAGAAAAACACCTCATATTTCATTTTCCTCTAACTAAAATATTTCAATAATCATTGGCAGGTTTTTTCCATGTAATTTCAAGGAATTTAGAGGTTTTTTGGTTGGTTTTCACCATCAAACACACATTTGTAAAGGGAGCCTATCCTTTGAAACTGTTTATTTTGTTGTTTCGAGCATACCACATGTCTGATTGTCATTTACACTTAAAAAATAAAACTAATATGGTTTTACTATGATTTAATATAATTCTATGGTTTTTGTATTTGAATATAACCATTAAATGCATGTTTTGGTGTTTTAAAACAAAAAAAGTGAGTTTTTGATTATCCTAAGAAAAAAGCACCTAGGATTTACATTCCATCTAATCCAAAAAATACTAAATATAGCTTTTTTATACGAAAAAACTACGTTTGGATTGTGTTATATGACAAATTATGTAAATATTTTTCTACACACAACACTTAGATTATCTTGTGGTATACATATCTTTATTTTTGTCTTTTGTTAGACACAATGTCAAATTCTTTTGATAGCATTCCTAACACACAAGATCAAGTTTTAACGAAGAATAATATATTATTAAAATATTATTATTTAATATAATAAGATATAAACTATCCATTAAATTATAATTCATGAATAGTATTAACTTGTGAAAATATATGTTCTATAATATGATATCATTTGTTACCAACTGATTAGAAATGAAAATATATACTAATTAAATAAAAAGGAAATAGTTTTAGTTTCCAAAATTCATTTTGCATTACATAATTAAATTAATTAAAATTAGTGACTGATATTAATGAAATATTTATGTTACATATTAAATAAAATATCTTGTATATTCATCCAATATATTTTACAGGCATAAGATATGAACTAGCCCAATCTTATGCATAAAAACCTATATTTTTCAAAATGGAAATTTTATCACCTTTTGATGGAGAACCTATTTAAAACACAATTTATAAAACTTTTATATAATCTATTTGAAAAACAATCTTCTTATTTTAAAGTGAAATATATTAATTTACTTTGGTTTAACTTTTTGTATTTTTCTAATAAGTTTCAAGTTTTGATGAATAGTACAAAATACTAAATTTTAATTGAAAAAACCATTTTTATCGACATAATATATAGTGTTAATTTTTTTTGATTGGTTTTAACATTTATTTATCTAAAAAATTTACCATTTAATCAAATTTAGGTCCTTTGATCAATTTCACATTGAATTTGGATATAAAAACATGTCAATCTTTTTTGCGCTTCCACATTGAAAACTCATTTTATCATTCCGTCAACGAGATTAATTTTAAATTTATTTCAGAAATTTATAGGATTTTAATTATGAAAGAAGGTTTTAAAATTATTAATCTTAAGGAACAAAATAATTAAATAGGTTTCTTTAATTTTTGTACAATATGAATAGTAACATTAGTAATTTTTATTACAATGGTTAAGGGTAAATCATGTAATTGAGGGTAAACATTATATTATAAATATTAGAAAAATACCCTAACACTTGTCCAAATTTTATTATATGAGTTAAATTATAACCTTCAAACATATTTATTGAAATTAAATAATCCAATTGACACTTTTCCAGGAAAATTATTTAAATGCTATTAAACTCAAAGGGAGTGACAAAATGTCACATTCTTACTTTCAATATGTATAATACAGTTAATATAGGGATAAGTATATGATATTCCTGACTATATATATAATTATGAAATATAAAATATTTATATACATCATAGAAATTTATTTTTAGTTTTTTAATTAATAAATAATTATCATAAATAATTACAAAATGATAATGCAATTATTAATATATTAATGAAATAATCAATTAAATAATGTAATAAATACTAAAATAAATATAATATGACATAATTATGGTTATAAAAGAATATAATGGTTTAATATTACATGTTATGGGTGTGTTAGGGGAGTTTTTTCTAAGTTATCTATTTTTATCTATTTTATTAAATTCAATGTTATGAATAGTGTCAAAATTGACACTTATGATATTTTATGAAAATAATATTTTATTAAATTATTTAAAAGTAATAAAAATATTAAATAAAGCTAATGGGATGATATATGGTCACAAATATCTTAAAATAACAATTTATGGTAAAATTGACAGTTTATATGTAAAATTTAATCCTATTTATGTTAAAAACCTTGTTACTAAAGTTAAAATTAAAATTTGTTACTAAAAGTTAATAAAAAGGATAAGGTTTCAAATTCCATCAAAACCTATCTATAATTTAATGGTTGATAAGATTAAAACATTATATCATATTATATTTAAATATATGACCTTTTTGGGGTATTCTTTTTAATTTTTTATTTATTTTTAATTAATTGTTTTAAGAGTTTCTAAAAGTGACCATCATGTATCTTATAAAAGGGAACCTCTCATTATATTTAATTAAATCATTTAAATATCTTTGTGTCATTTTAAATCTATGGAAGTATCCTCCCAACATCATTATACTCACCATAGAGGCCTTTATTTTGGTAAAAATACAACCACATAATCCCTTTTATATAAATAAAAAGGAGATACAGAAAGAATAAGAAATGTTCATCAATAATCATTTTTATTTTATTTATTAAATAAACACCTTTGATTATTTTTATTTTAGGTTTATATAATAACATTCATATCCTTAATATATTTATATGTTCTAATATTAATGTTTTTACCTCCACTTTCACAAAATTCCATCTAATGGGTAACGAAATTACCATTCGTGTGTACGGTGGACTACTTCCTCGCAAAATGATGATTGTTCATTTTTCCATTACCAACTACCATGGTGGGAATTATGATGTAAAATATATTTTTTTATGATATATATGGTATTTATTACAAGAATATACATCTTTAATTATAATATCATGGAAACTTTTTACCACCTAATATTTTGGGAAATGATAATTTTGCCCGTGCATACATATGGCTTAACATCTCCGCAATGTAATGTGATTCATTTTTCATCTATATTTCAAAAAGGCGGTAATAGGGATGAATTTTATGAATATATATTATCTATATAACATGAAATTTTTTCTATATTTATAATATATATATTTCTTTCTTTTAATAAGACAATAAAATCAATGTAGCATTCATGCGTATGTACAACCTACCATCTCCCTGAACGATGTCTTTAATTTTCTTTTTTTTTATATTTTATAGATAACAATAAATATATATTTATTTAATATATGTGATATTTTTATCATATTTATCTTTCTATATATAATTAAATCATGATCAAACTATGAGGACCAAAATAACAAGTAAAAACATGTATGAGAAACAAATCAGTTATTACCTGAAACATAACATAAACATGGAATTGTTAATAAGAGGGTAATATAAAGTCATAAGTAATTCATATATGGAATTTTATATATGAATATGTTTTTATAATATATTTACAGTTAATTTATATTTATCTTATACGAATTTTTCATGAGTAAGTTGAGATTCAAGACATAAGGTAAGGGATTTAAGTCTCACATTTATTTCTATGAGACCCATGCCTTCAACACTACTTGTTTATTATATGTGGTTTATATACTTTCCATGTATTTATTTTATTAATTTTATCTAGAATATTATTTTATTTTTATATCTATTTTATTTCTTTCATGGGTTATATGATTCTACTAATTATAATGTTATGATTATTTTTTTCATGGTCTCATAAATATTTGGGATTGTTTTGTTTTATTTCATAATTGGTGGATATTTATATTATATGTCAATATTTGATAAAAAATAAAAAATGTTTTTACTATTATCCTATGTATGTTTAAATTCATTTTTAATCATTTTTTACTTTTTACTACAGGATTTCAAAGGAATTTTTTTATTGGTTTCCAAATGTGGTGCTCTGTGACTTTTCAAGAAAATGTACAAATGGAATGCTTATTTTTAACTTATACATCATTAATGGAATGTTTAATTTTCATGATTCCGCAATGATCTAAAGATTCCTTTTCAATATTTTAATTTTATTTTCAAAAAATTGTTTTCTTTATAAAATTTGTTTCATTTTAAGAAAATAAAATGTTTTCAAAGAAGAGAAGATATTTTTATAATGAATTATATTCAAGTGATCACTAAAAATTATTTTCCATCTAAGATAAAATTATTTGTTGTTAATTATTTTTTACAGGGGATATGATTCAATTATACCATTCATATTATTTAAAATAATGATTTATATTTATGATGGAATGATATTTATAAAACCCATTTTTTCATGGGTTATGTTATGATTGAATTGTGTATATAAAACCCATTTAATTCCATGGGTTCTGATATGATCATTGGTTTTATATTCTTTTGGAAAACATATTTAAGGTTTTCATTATGTAATTTGTAGAACCTATATCTCCTTCCAATGCATTGAGTAAATATAGATAATTTATGAAGTATATATGTTATGCGTGAACCTGATTTCATGATCACAGTTCTATATGTGCACATGGTTTTCATTTCCATTATATTATGTGGACCTACTTTTCATGTCCATATGTTTATGAAATTACATAATTTCATGTACTTAATTTAATTATTGAACCTGTTTCTATTTATTCATGTTCACAATTTTACAATTTTATGTGTGCGACATAATTTCTTTTTCTTATGTTAATGTTGTGATCTCATTACTTTTGTTATTTGATTCTATTATGATTCATTTCTTATGAACATCAATTATCTATTCCATAACTCATGTATATGATCTTTGATATGTAAGGAATGATTTTCTATTGTTAAGTTCATATTCAAATACCCTTATGTTCATGATTATTGTTATATATCTTCCTTACATACCCTTACTGAGCATCTGAGTTCACCCTTTATTATATTTATTTGCCCCATGAGATGAAGAAAATTATTAAGTTTGATATGTAAAAAAAGGGTCTAGTTATGAAGAAATAGGTTCTATAAGAATTTGGTGTGTTTTAAACCAGTTGTTTATGTTTCCATAGGCCCTAAACTAATATGGTATTTGGGTGTGTTCTTGTGTAATATATAAAATATTCGGAAAAAATATGTAATATCCATTTATGCTAAGTTGGGTCATTATAGTTGGAATCATTGAAAATATTTAGTCAAACTTTGGAAACTAGGAATAGAAAATATGAGTGATATCTCTAGAAATATTTCTAAGGATATGTCTAGGGATTTCTCTATGGATATGTATAAGTATATGTTATAATCCTAGAGTTTTCATAATAATCATGAATAACCTAGGATTAAAACTAAGGATTCATAGATTGAAATATTATATGTATTCTCCCTTGATTATGTGGTTATACAACTATGATTAGTGATTATCACTATATGCATCTATTTTTAATCAATGGTGAGAATCCGAAGGAACCATGTTAATTGAAAATTAAAGGGTAAATGCATGAACTTTTCCTCCTGAATAACCAAATGTTATAGGTGATGGAATGAAAAATATTATTACTATACTCACAAAATATATGATCCATGTTGTTCTTACAAATCACCATAGGAGGGAACAAATTTTTTTGAGTCCTTCATGAGTAAAAATACACCTTCTTTCAGTGTGTCTTCTGATCGACTTGTTTCTAAACAATAGGTCAGTACCACTGAAAAGATATTTTCTATCCTTCAGTGTTCAGAACATGAACATTTTATTTTGGCTATTTAACCTTTGTAATGTGAAGTCAATCAGTAGTATACTCTTATTAAGAACATGAGGGAACACGAATAAATTTAATCTATTGAAGGGGAAGAGTTTAAGAGAATATTTTTGAGTAATTATTTCCCTTATATTCTATAAAAAAGATGCATAAGTAATTCCTTTATCTTAAGAAAAAGGATGATGAATCGATTGGTACCTATGAATCTAATTTTAAAAGACTTGCAATGTATGCTTCTAGGTTAATCATCAGTCCTAAAATCAAAATCAATCAATTATTTGGTGGCTTGAAACTAATCCTATGAAAGGATTCATCCATAAGGGACTTTGGAATCTATGAAGAAATTGCTTGGTGTGTATGAAAATTGGAAATGAAATTGTGTAACTCTCATGGCTCTGGTGATAAGAAAATGAAGATGGTTCTTAATGGAAACTCCAATGGTTTTCCACATAGAGGGAAGAGAAATTTTTAACCTCCTACATTCCAAAAATTTGGAAATAAGCACTTAGGGGAATGCCTAAAAGTACCAAGAATATGTTTTGAGTATGGGATTCATGGCCATCGAGAAAAAAATGTTGAATTGAGGTAAGGAGGACAATTAATGAAATTAATGGAGATAAATCTCATCAAAATGTACCCATAACAGTTCATTTCTATAAATTCCTACAGTTTAGCCACTATGTAAATCAATGCCCCAATTCAAGGGTTAATATGGAAGACAAGACATGATAGCTTCTTAAATTCAAAGACAAAGTGAAATCTCATGCAATCATTGTTGGTGATGTAGAGTATGATATTTAAGTGGTGAACTGATTTAGTTTTTATATAATGGAATTCTATAATAATGTTGTAGAGGAACTGTTATGGTATTATGAAATAATTAAATATCTATTAATTGGTCCACTGTAGTTTTCCCATAAGGATTTAAGATCATATTTTGAATGTTTCTAGTATCCCAAAAAAGCGATTGAGGTAATTAGGTGATATTTTTTGAAAACACATGATTAAGGGAAAGATAACCCTTAATACGTTCATGATGTTGAGATAACGATATTTTGAAAAAGATATGTTGGTTATGAGTAATTAAATATGATGGTACTAATTTCCTTGTAACTGAATAAGGATTTTTTTAAATGTGGTTTATGTTATCATAGATGAAGTTTACAAATTTTTTTACTTAAGGAATATATCCAATAAAATTTAGAATAAGGAGACATGCATGTTGTCAATAAGGATTTATGGTAATTTAAATTATTACCATGTTTCAATAGAATACTTGAAGAGGTAATTAATGTGTTTTTGGAAGGTGACAACCAAGAACTACCTATTTATATATGGGGGTATATTTTAAGATGATTTAGTAAACTTCATTATAATGTTTTAAACATTTATTTTTTTAAAGGGTTATAATGTTATCCATTTTTTGAATTGTTTAAGTTAAACAACAGATGAGATTTTAGTGATTAAATTATTATCTCACCATTTTAATATATATACATATTGGATAACCTATGATATCCTTTTTTTGTGATAAGGATGGATGGAATGACCTATCATTCTATTAGTGCTTCAGGAATGAAATATTCACATTCCTTTTCATAGAAGGAGGTGAAGTGGAAATTGATCAAGGAACAAAAAAGTTTGATATTGTACAGAATCAAGAAAGTATATCTTCTCATGAAAATCATTCAACTCTCAAGAAAGTATCTTCAAACCAAAAATGTTGTCTTTGTGTCTTTTTTTTCGGTGAATCAAATGGGCCCATAGATCATCACAGATTTATGGATTATGATTTCTAACTTTATCCTAAACTTATTATCTATCACTTTCCATCAAAAAATGATGGTTATATTTCTATTCCATGTAAATTTTTTCACTTTACAACAATTTTTTCTTATGAGGAAACCCAGTTGTGAGTTACCTTGGATAACCGTTATGTTTCTGACTTTCACTTCTTAAAAGAAGTTTTAGTATTCACTTTTACTATGTGGGTTTCTATGAATGTAACTTTCAAGAATTAAACATTTTATAACACTATGAATATAGAGGGAGAAATTCATTTTAATGGGTTAGAATGTAATACCCAACTATTTTTTGAAATAATTATAGTTGAATTAATTTAATCTTTTTGATATTTTTTCATTTCAAAAAATACTGAATATAGGTTTTGTTATATGAAAAATACTTTGTTTGGCTTTCCTTATATGCAACATCAGGTAGATATTGTTCTATATGTAACACTTATATTACATTGTGGTATATGAAACACTATTCCCGGCTTGTGTTACACACAACGTCATCTTCTTTTAATGGCTTGCATTACACACAAGACTGAGTTTTACCAAACAATGGTATAATATTAAAATATTATTATTTAATATAATAAGATATAAATTATCAGTTAAATTAGTAGTTATGAATAATATTAAATAATTTATAAAAATATAAGTTTTATAATATGATATTATTTATTACCAATTAATTAGAAATGAAAATATGTGCCAATTGTTTATAAAGGAAATAGATTTATTTTCCAAAAAAACAATTCTCTTACATTATTAAATTAATTTAAATTAGTGAATTAAATTAATTAAATATATATATTACATAGTAAATCAATTATTTATATATTAATTCAGTAGATTTTATAGGCATAAGATAAGAACAAATCGAATATTATGTATAAAACCTATATTATTCAAAAGGGTGACTTTATTCCCTTTTTATGGTGAACCCATTTTAAATCCATTTTTTGAATCTTTTATATATTATATTTGAAAAAATATAATTATTATTTTTAATAGGAATATTTAAAGTTACTTTGGTATAACGTTGGATTTTTTTCTAATAAGTTTCATGTTTTCTTGAATAATAAAAAATACAAAATTTTAATTGAAAAAAATTCATTGAAATAATTTATAGTGTTAAATTATATTTTTTATTGTTTTTAACATATAATTAGATCCAATTTTTATTATTTAATTCAATTTAGGTCATTGAAATCAACTTCACATTGAATTAGGATATAAAAACATGTCAATCTTTCAGATGTTCCCCTTTAAAAACTTGTTTTCTCATTCCGTCAACAGGATTAATTTTAAATTAATTTTATAAATTTATGTGTTTTGAATATTAAAAAATGGATTTAATATTTTTAATCATAATGTCTAAATATAGTAAATAGGTCCATTTATTTCTGAATGACATGAGTAGTAATATTAGTAATTTTTATTACCACAGTTATGGGTAAATCTATTAATTAAGGGTAAAAATAAAATTATACATATTAGAAACTACCCTACAACTTTCCAATATATTATTTGATGAATTAAATTTGACCCTAAACGTATAAATATTTAAATTTAATAATATAACGGATACTTTTCTGTGAATATGACTTAAATATTATTAAAATCAAAGAGAGTGACAAAATGTCACACTCTTACTTTTAATATGTATAAAAACATTAATATTGGGATAAATAGAAGATATGATCGACTATATATATTATTATGAAAGATAAAATTTTTATCTAAATCATATAAATTTATATATACGTTTTTATGAAGAAATAATTATCCTAAATAATTACAAAAATGATGATGTAGTAATTACTCAATTAATGAAACAATCAATTAAATGATATTATAAATACTAAAAGAATTATAATTTGACTTAATTAAGGTGATATATGGATTTCTTGGGTGAATATTAAAAGTTAGGGGTGTTTTAAGTGAATTTTTTATAAGTTATATTTCTGTATGTATTTTCTTAAATTCAATGTTATGAATAGTGTCAAAATTGACACTTATGATATTTAAAAAAATAATAGTTTATTAAATTATTTAAAAGTATTAAAATATTAAATAAGTACATGGGGATAATATATGGTATAAAATATAATAAATTTCCCATTTATGGTCCAATTTACACTTTATATGTTAAATTTCATCCTCTTTATATAAAATACATTGTTACCATAGTTGAAATTAGAATAGGTTAACTTAGGGTTAATAAAAAAGAAAAGTTATAAAATTACATAAAAAACTATCTAAAATTTATGGGTTGATGATATTTAAACCTTATCTCATATTATATTTGAATATATGGCCATTTTTAGGTATTAATATTGAGTTTTCATTTAGTATAAATTAATATATTTGTGAGATTCCAAAAGTTCCCATCACATCTCTTATAAAAGGGAATCTCTCCTTCTCTTTTGTTAAGAACTATAAATCCCTTTTTTCTCAGAAAAACAATTTCCAAGTATCCTCCCAAAATACTTATATTCACCCTAGATTCCTTACTTTGGGAAGAAATCCAACCAATGAATTTTTTTGTGCAAATAAATAAGAGATACCCAAAAAAGTTGTAACGTTCATCAACGAGTATTTTTTTTATTTCTTCCCTGAACCCATTAAATTATTTTTATTTCAGTTTTATATAATACAATCAGTATCCTACACTATACTTATATTTTTTATTATGTTTTAAACATACACTTTCATGAACTTCCATCTAATGGGTAACTAACTTACCATTCACGTGTACGGTGGACTACCACATCGTGAAATGATTATTGCTCGTTATTCATTTTTCACCAATCATGGGGGGTAAATATAATAGAAACTCTATTTTTAATGATATATATGATATTTATGGCATTAATATACTTATATAATTATAATATCATATCAATATTTTTCCACCTCATCTTTTGGGAAATGATAACATCACTTGTGTGTACGTATGGCTTACCATCTCCATAGTGTGATGTGATTCGTTTTTCCTCTATATTAAACATGGGTGGTAATAAAGATTAATTTTTTGAATATATAAGATGTATATAACATAAAAATTATTATTTTTAATTATAATATATTCTTTTTTTTCTATTAATATTATAAGGAAATAAAAGAAATGTTTATGTCCATATGTTTATGCAATGGTCTTATTTCATGTCCTTAATTTAATGAGTGAACCTATTTCTATTTATACATGTTCAAAAAGTTATAAGAATATGTGCATGTAAAAATTTCATATCTTATGTCAATTTTATGATCTCATTGATTATTTTCTATGATTAACATAAGATTCATGAATTATGAACTACTATTTTATATTCCAGGACTCATGTATATTATCTTTGATATGAAGGTAATGATTTTCTAATGTTAAGTTCATGTTCTCATAACCTTATGTTTATAATTATGATTACATATCTTCCCTAATTACCATTTTTGATCATCTTATCTCACCCTTTCATAGGTTTCTTTTTCCCCAAGATATAAAGAATGGTATTAAGTATAATTTTCCCAAAAAGGGTCTAGTTATGAAGAAATTGGTAGGAGAATAAGTAGATGTGTTATGAACTAGTTGTTTATGTTTCTAATTTTCCATAAGCACTAATCTAATAGGATCATTGGGTGTGGGTTTTTTTAATGTTTGAAATGTTCCAAAAAAATGAAATATCCATTTACGTAATGCTTAGGGTGTTATAGTATTGTTGGTTTTGACCCCTTTATACATATTTTAAGGGAAAATAAACCATTAAAAACTACATATCTAGTCATTCTGGGATGATCAAATATACTATTAACATTTTTTCTACTATTACACATCATAAATAATACTAATATGGTTTTCCTAGTATTTTAGATCATTCTTGGGGTTTTTTAAATGGATCTTATTTTTAAATGCATTCTTTAGTGTTTTGAACAAATAAAAGTGTGTTTCCTATCATCCTAGAAAATATAACATCATATTAACATTCGGTCTATAAAAATAAATTTTAAATCATTGTATGGTTATGTTTCTATAATTGTATGGAATTTGGATGTCACTCGATTGGTTTTAACCCCCTGTTGTTTGTTTTTAATGGGTATCCAATCTTTAAAAACTACTTATTTTCTAATTTTGAGCACAACATGAGTTCAATTGGCATAAATACAACTCATACATATCAAAAATTGTAACACCCCAAGCTTCTATAGTATGCTTCTCTTTGAATAATGCAATAGCATGTGTTGTACACAACATCGAGTTCTAACACACCACAACCAATCAAACTAGCCGTTATGAATAGTAATAACCAATTTTTGAAATTTTATAAATTTTATCTCTCAAAATTGACTTCATTTTTGGATTTGGAATAACGAATTTGTCCTAGGGTAAAATTTTGGAACTTTTTGAATAACATTTATATTTTGATGAATAGTGAAAATTACTAAATTTTAATTAAAAACAACTTTTTTAATCAAAATAATTTATATTGATAGATTATGAATTTGAGTGGTTTAAAAGTATATTTAGAATATATTTTCACCATTTAATACAATTTTGGTCATTGTACATAATTTAACAATTAAACTGAACATAAACAAATGTCAACCTTTTGATAGTTATTATCTCTTAAAAACACGCTTTTTGTTTTAACAACGGAAATTAATTTTAAATTAATTTCTGCCACTTCTGTGTTTTGAATTTGGAAAAATGGATTCCATATTTAGAATCAGGTTGTTCAAATTTTGTAAATGGGTAACTTTTATTTTTATAAATTTTGAATAATTATTTCGGTAACTATTTTATTTACCATGCTTAAAGGGTAAATCCAGTAAATAAGGGTTAAAAAATAATATTATAATAATAAAAAATTACCCTAAAACGTTTTATAACCTTTTTGGTTGACAACTTTAGACCCTGGGCATCGTTGGGTCGATTTTTGGACCCCATGGAGCCACTTTTATGTTATAATGACAATTTATATTAATTAAGTTAAAATAAATACAAAAATGACTTAAGCATATATCTTTTAGAGAAAAATTTTTTACATAGGGTTATATATGATAGATTTTAGATTATAAATATTAATTATAAATATATAAAGATTTCCTATATAATTATATTATAGTTTTAATTTTTATACATTAAATAATTTAATTTATTTATGACACAATAATGATGAAGTAATTACCATAATAGTGAAAAATTAAAATAATTGATATTATAAATACCCAAATAAATATAATTTGAGACTTTTTCTAAATTACACTAATTTTCTAGGTTAATATGACATATTAGTATTGGTTTATTTGGATTTTTTAGAATTAATCACTCTGTAATGATTTTCACAAAAATCAATTTTACAAATAGTGTCAAAATTGACATAAAAGAGTTTTTAAAACAAATATTATATTATTAATTGATATTAAATTCCTAAAAATCTAAGGATCGTCCAAGGGACTTATATCATGATAGTTGTATCATTAATGGACCACTTGGGTGTCGCTTGGAGGTATATAGTAAGTTTATTAACTATATAATATTAAAATACAAAGTGACATGGTAAGTGTCAAACTAATTAACTAAGAGTTAAAACTAAAAGATAAGGTTAATATAATGATCCAACATATCTAAATTCTATTGGTTGAGTGGTTTTCGACCCATCCCCACCTTAACCTTTAAATAATCTACTTTGGAGCCATTAGAAATCGAATATGAATTTATTATAAAATAAAATTTCTAGCTTTTCCAAAGGTGCCCCTCACCCCTCTTATAAAAGGGCACTCCACCTTCTCAATAATTCACACCTTCAAAGCCATTTGGCTCAGCCAAAATCTACCCAAATACTCTTTAAACTTCCCTCACTTCATCCTAGAGTCCTTCCTTTAGTCAGAAAGCCAACCTAAGGAGCCCTTTTGATCAAATCAAAAGGAAGAACCCGAAGAAGAGGTAATGATTTCACCACCCTTTTTCAAGTTCCTTTCTTCTTCAACTTCTTCATTCTTGGTTATTACCATTATAAAATAATTAATCCCTTTCTCCTATATACTATAATGTTATTATAAATATGGTACAACCATATTCAGTATTCTGTCCATCCTTTGAATGACATGTCACCATATGTGCGTACGTGCGGCTTACAGACTCTACATCGTGGTGTAATTGTTATTCAATAAATTATTATTTGGATGGGTATAATAATGATTTTTAATTCAAATAAATAATAAATATAACATGATAATTATTCTTTATATATGATATACCATCCAATTATATATTATTTTAATATCAAAAGAATGATATTGTCGCTCGTGCGTACATACGGACTACCGTCTCCACGAACGCGATGAGATTCATTCTCCATCATATCCATTAAAGTATCATTATTATTTTAAGATTAATAATAATGTTTAAGGACTTAATATAATTCTCTATATGAATAAGATACAACCTTTCCATAACAAACACGGCTTGCGTAACAAAACATACAAAATAAAACGAGTAAGTTAACACCCGAGACAACGATAATACTAAGATATTATTAACAAATCAATGTTAAAAGATCATATATGATATCATACTAATTTATATGATTCTTGTATAATTTAATAAAAATTATTTCATCATATAAAGGAGGTTAACCTACCCCAACCAAGGAAAAGTACAAGGTAATGTTTTATTTTGCAATCTCTTCATTATCTGAGGTTGTTTATACGTAATAATCTACTGGGATCTCTTTATTATCCACATCCATGTTTCTTTAAAATGTTTTTCAAAACATTACTACTATGTTACAGAATATGGGTTAAAATCATTTATACACTTGTTTGACTTTTTATAAAATTTTTATAAAGGAATCTTTCTGTCATTTTCCAAACAAGGTCCTTTTTAACCTTTTCGACAGAATTAAGGTAAGAATGTTTTTTTAACTTATACGGCGGGTGCGACTATTTTCCGCCATTATAAAATGTCCAAAGCTTCCCTTACATGCTTATAAGAAACTTTTTAAAGTAAATGTTTTATTTTATAATTAAGTGACTTTTAAATGATTCCAAAAAAGGGATATTTCTCTCAAATAGTTTTGATTTCATCTATTTCAACATCCTTGATGGACTTTAAGCTTATTTGAAGTTGATTTATTATGGTACAAAACTTCTATATTGTATTGAAGGTTTTGTGATACGTTTGACTGTGGATGTGGTATTTTTATCCCATTTGTGATTTATGGATGAAGTATTTACATTTTGTATGCTAGTTTTAATATGAATGTTTATGTTATGTTTAAACCTTTTCATATGGGAATGCATTGGACTTTATATGTGATGGGTGGATCCCGCTATAGCTCCTCGATGCATCGGTAGGTCTCATGAGACAAACTAGTGTCTTGGCACAAGGCCTTGGCAAAATCTTATTTGTATTCTTGGCACGAGGCCTTGGCTATGTGGTTATGATATTCTGGCATTATGCATTCCATCATTATGAAAGTGGTTATTGATATTGCTTGTAATTATTGGATTAGTAGAATATCCATGTGAATAAGTAAATGGCATTATTTTATTTTATTTTTTCCATACTATGTTGAAGTTAAAGTTTAAAAGGCTTTTGTTTTAGTTATACATTGCCTTAAATGTTTATTCTTATTTATGAAAGTTTCCGCTATATTGTAATCCTTACTGGGCATTTGAGCTCACCCCTTTTCTATGTTTTATTTTTTCCCAGGATGTGAAGAAGTAAATTATGAATGACCTGTAGGGATAGTATGAGGGGATAAGAGTGTGGACTATGGAGACTATGTTGTTTTAGTTTTCATTTTTATGATGTAATGTAAAACTTTACGAATATATCTAGTGTTTACAATACTACTAAACTAATCGGTCTTTCAAGATTTGATCTTTCTTGTGATCATACCAATGTGAGGTAATAATGCACCGACTCTAGGTACTTGGGGTCAGGGCGTTACAGTTTGTATCAGAGGATGTTTAGTACAAACCTTGAAATATAGATTTAGATAAACTCTGGTTAGAGGGTATAGACCTAAGATGGACTTTGAGGATTAGTGTAGAAGAATATCCTAGAATTTTGGTATTGTAGATATTTTGAGAGTTTTCTGAGAAATACATCCCTGTCTGGATATGAGCAGGTAGAGGCGGCTCTAGCACAGATGTACCTAGGGGTAGAACCCGAAAACACCTCTTTGAGCTAGACTTGAACGGGAATTGGTGCACGACAATGGGCCTTGCTGCACTCTTGGTTACGACACTCCCGGGGGATATGCTTAGGATAACTCTCATTTTCATTACAAGTCATTATGAAGGGTTTATGAGTATATAATTCCTCAAGGAAAACATTTTTATGATTAAATATTATATCCATAAATAGTTCAATTTTTGTTAAGTGTTTTATAAGTATGGAATTATGTATTTCGATTCATAAACTGATCTAGTTTATTCCATTGTTTAGAAATGGCGCCTAGTGGAAGAATTGGAAAACATATCAATGCACGCACTCCATGTTGGTATTTCCCTCCTGCTCAAGATAATTATAGTGGAGCTGATGATGCAATTGGTGCCGATCAACTAATCATCATACTGGGAAAACTCACTCAGGTTATGAATAATTACCTTACCTGTATGGAGCACCCTGATCTGTAGCGTGGAGGATCAATGTTAGATCACTTCATGAGGTAACAACCACCAACGTTCAATGGGATTAAAAATCCCTTAGTAGCAGATCAATGGATAAATTCTATAGAGAAAATATTTCATGCTTTGGGGAGTAGTGAAAAGGAAAAAGTTATCTTGGAAGTTTACCATCTCACTGGAGATGCTGATCAATGGTGGTCATTGATTCAAAACATGAAGGAAGATGATGAAGTATCAAATAAAGAATGGAGGGAGTTCAAAGATATATTTTTAGAAAAATACTTTCCTCGTGACCATCGAGCATATATGGAAAGGCAATTTTTGAGTCTGAGACAAAAGGAGGATGAGAATATCGCATAGTATGAGGCTAACTTTACAAGGTTAGCAAGGTATGTTGGAGATTATATACATAACCAAAGAAGTAATATTGATCGTTTCTTTGATGGGTTAAAACCATTTCTTCGTCGAGCATTAGTCTCACAATCCTTATCATCGTACGAAGACATTGTCTTATGTGCTATCAAGACAGAGAAAGAATTCTCTAAGTCATATTACTTTAGAGTAATGTAAGAGAAGAAGAGATCTGCTGATCAATCTGGGAATGGAAATAAAGGGAAGAAGGGAATATTTGAATATCCATCCTACAGTAAATGTTGGAAGAAACACCTTGGTAATTGCTTAAAAGGAATGGCAGTCTGTTACAAGTGTGGTGAAAAAGGCCACAATGCTCGTGATTTCAAGTGGAAGAAGGAATCTACCAATGTCCAATGCTACAATTGCAAGAAGATGGGACATTATGTAAAGGAATTTCCTAAGTGTCAGGGGAACTTACCTTAGAAAAGGCCAAAGGATCAAGGCCAAGATTATGTTAACAGTACTGCTGAGGTAGAAGCTCCAAAAAACGTGGTGGTAGGTAATTTAATGGTTTCCTCAAGTTTAGAAAATGCATTATTTGATTCTGGATCATCACATTGTTTCATATCTTCCCAGTTTTCTAAGAAAATTATATATTTCCAATTTTATTTAACAAGGGAGTTGTCAGTTAAAATTCCTAAGGGAAGTATCATTGCAACAAAGTTTTTTGAATTGGTCCCCATTAGAGCACATAAATGTTATTTATTCGCTGATCTCATCGTCATACCTATGATTGAGTTTGATATAATCCTTGGTATGGATTGGATTTTGGACCATGATGTGAAAATTTATTGTAAGAAGAAGGAGGTTACGATTTTTGATGATGATGATAAGGAACACCTTATCATTAGAGAAGAATCGTCACCACCTAATTCTTATCTAGATCCACCCTCAGTAGCTCAACCAAATTCAATTATTGGGGAGGAAGAGAATAAAATGACTATGGGTGAGGAAAGTAATGTTCAAATAGAGGATGTACCTATTGTGAAAGAATATATAGATGTGTTTCCGGAAGATTTACCTAGACATCCTCCAGAACAAGAAGTTGAGTTTTCCATTGATTTAATTCCTGGATCAAGGCCTATATCGTAGACCCTTTATAGAATGTCCACAGTGTAATTAGTCGAACTAAAGAAACAACTAGAGGAATTGAGTAATAAGGGATTTATTCACCCTAGTATTTCTCCATGGGGAGCACCTGTTCTTTTTGTTAAAAAGAAAGATGGATCTATAAGGTTATGTATCGACTACAGGGAGATAAATGCTATAACAATAAAGAACAAGTATCCCCTACCTCACATTGATGATTTATCTGACCAACTGCATGGAGCTCAATACTTTTCAAAGATTGAACTTCAATCTGGATACCATCAGTTATGTGTGAAGAAGGAAGACATTCCAAAGACAGCATTTTGAACTAGGTATAGGAATTACGAGTTTACAGTAATGCCTTTTGGATGGACAAATGAACCCTCTGTATTCATAGATCTGATGAATAGATTTTTCAAGGAATATATCGATGAATTTGTGGTGGTATTTATTGATGATATCTTGGTATACTCCAAAATCTATGAAGATCATGAAAATCACTTGCGCATTATCCTGAAGACTCCGAGAAGACATGAACTATATGGGAAGTTTAGTAAGTGTGAATTTTGGCTTTAGGAGATTTCTTTTCTTGGCCATATTGTCTCTAAAGATAGAATCTCTATTGATCTTTCAAAGACCAAGGCAATCCAAGAATGACCTACACCGATGAGTATAACTGAGGTACGTAGTTTTATTGGTTTAGTAGGTTATTATCGACATTTCATCCAGAATTTTTCCCGGTTGGCTAACCCATTAACGAAGCTCACACGAAAAGGGGTTAAATTTGTTTGGACAAAAGAGTGTAAATAATGTTTCGATGAACTGAAGAGAATATTAGTCAATGCTCATATATTGACTCTACCATCGAGGAATGATGGGTTTGTTATTTATTGTGATGCATTGAAGAAAGGACTTGGTTGTGTCCTTATGCAGAATGATTGGGTTATTGCCTATGAATCACGAGAGTTGAAAATTCATGAGCAAAACTATCCTACTCATGATCTTGAGTTAGCAGCTGTGATCTTTGCTTTGAATATATAGAGGCACTACCTCTATGGTGAAAAATTTGAGATTTATACTAATGACAAGAGTTTGAAGTATATTTTCTCAGAAAAAGAACTCAACATGAGGCAAAGGAGATGGCTTGAATTACTCAAGGATTCTTATTGTACAATACACTACCACCCGAGGAAGGAAAATAAGGTGGCAGATGCTTTGAGAAGAAAAGATCATGGAGTTTTGAAAAATATGAGAATTTAAAGGGATCCAATTTTCATGGATCTAGTGAAGATAGACATGGGAATAACCAGGGAAGTTGAAACATCAATGCTTTTTCAAATCGTTGCCAAACCATCTTTACTAGAAAGTATTAAGAGTTCTCAGACCGATGATGAAGAATTTCAAAAGAAGATTAAAACTGTGAATGATGGGAGATTGAGAGACTTTCTGTATGAAGATGGAATTTTGAAATTTGGGAAGAGACTTTGTCTTCCCAATATACCTGATCTAAAAATTGAATTTATGGATGATTCTCATAGTTTCAATTTCTCTATACACCCTGGGAGCACCAAAATGTATAGAGACTTGAGGGAAAATTTTTAGTGGGACAACATGAAGAGGGAGATTGCTGATTTTCTGTCAAGATGAATGGTTTGTAAACAAGTGAAAGCTGGAAGGTAACAACCTGGAGGATTCATGCAACCTCTTCCCATACCAAAGTGGAAATGGGACAATATCACGATGGACTTTGTCATGGGACTACCAAAGACTCGTAGATGGAATGATGCAATATGGGTTATTATTGATCGTCTTACCAAGTCAGCACATTTTCTTGCTATAAGAGAAGATCTACCACTGGAACATCTAGCAATACTATATATTAAAGATGTTGTGAGACTTCATGGAGTACCCTTATCGATTGTTTCAGATCGGGATCCCCGTTTTACTTCAAGATTCTGGAAAAGTCTTCAAAAATCATTGGATACTGAACATCATTTGAGAACTCCCTATCACCCTCAAACAAATGGACAATCAGAATGAACTATTCAAACCTTAGAAGACATGTTGAGATCCTGCTCACTTAACTTTCAGGGTATGTGGGATCAATATTTACCTCTGGTAGAATTTTCCTATAATAATAGCTACCATTCGAGTGTTCATATGGAACCATATGAAGCGTTATACGGAAAGAGATGTCGCACACCAACCTGTTGGGATGAAGTTGGTGAAAGAAAACATGTAGGCCCAGAACTGGTGGAGGAAATGATAGAAAAGGTGAAGGTAATCCAAAACCATATCAAAGCAGCTCAAAGTAGGTAGAAGAGCTATGGCGATAATCGAAGGAAGGATTTGGAATTTCAAGTCAATGATAATGTATTCCTGAAGGTATATCCATGGAATGGATTTATACATTTTGGTAAGAAAAGTAAATTGAGTCCTAGGTACATCGGACCTTTTGAAATTCTAGAACGAATTGGGGTTGTAGCTTACTGTTTGGAAATTCCACCAAATCTCTCCAAAGTTCACAATGTGTTCCACGTATCTCTGTTGAGGAAATTCATGCCTGACCCAACGCATGTAATCACCTATGAGGAATTAGAACTGGAACCTGATTTGTCTTATTGCGAAGAGCCCATTAGGATTCTTGATACGAGAGAACAAGTACTGAGAAACCTGACGACTCGTTTGGTAAAAGTCTTGTGGAGAAACCATAAGATGGAAGAGGCAATGTAGGAACCCGAGGAACTTATGATGAAGAACCACCCGAGTCTTTTCATAAGGTAGTATTCTAGAAATTTTGAGGATGAAATTATTTTAATGAGGGGAGAATGTAACACCCCAATCTTCTACGGTATGCTTCTCTTTGAATAATGCAAGAGTGTGTGTTGTACGAAACATCGAGTTCTAACACACCACAACCAATCAAACTAGCCGTTATAAATAGTTATACCCACTTTTTAAAATTTTATAAATTTTATCTCTCAAAATGGACTTCATTTTTGGATTGAGAATATCGAATTTAGCCTAGGGTGAAATTTTGGAACTTTTCGGATAAAATTTATATTTTGATGAATAATGAAAATTACTAAATTTTAATTAAAAACAACTTTTTTAATCGAAATAATTTATATTTATAAATTTTTAATTTGAGTGGTTTTAAAGTATATCTAGAATATATTTTTACCATTTAATACAATGTTGGTCATTGTACATAATTTTATATTTAAACCAGATATAAACAAGTGTCAATATTTTGATAGATAGTATCTCTTAAAAACACGCTTTTTGTTTTAACAACGGGAATTAATTTTAAATTAATTTTTGCCACTTCTATGTTTTGAATTTGGAAAAATGGATTCCATATTTGGAATCAGTATTTTCATGTTGTGTAAATAGGTAACCTTTATTTTTATACTTTTTGAATAATTACTTCGGTAACAATTTTATATACCATGGTTAAAGGATAAATCCGGTAAATAAGTGTTAAAACATAATATTATAATAATAAAAAATTACCCTAAAACGTGTCCTAACCTTATTGGTTGATACATGTCCGACCATGGGAATCTTAGGGTCTATTTGTGGACCCCATGGAGCCACTTGTAAGTGATAATGACACTTTATATTAATTAAGTTAAAATAAATACAAAAATGACTTAAGCATATATCTTTTAGAAAAATATTTCTTACATAGGGTTATATATGTTGGATTTTTGATTATAAATATTCATTAGAAATATAAAACTATTTCATACATAATGGTATTTTATTTATAATTTTTATACATTAAATAATTTAATTTATTTATGACACAATGATGATGCAGTAATTACCATAATAGTGAAATATTAAAATAATTGTTATTATAAATACACAAATAAATATAACTTGAGACTTTTTATAAATTAAACTAATTTTCTAGGTTAATATAACATATTAGGATTGGTTTAATTGAATTTTTTTGATGTAATCATTCTGTTATGATTTTCACAAAAATCAATTTTCCAAATAGTGTCAAAATTGACATAAAAGAGTTTTTAAAACAAGTATTACATTATTAATTGATATTCAATTCCTAAAAATATAAGGTTCAACCAAGAGACTTATATCATGATAATTGTATAATTAATTGACCACTTTGGGGTCTCTTGGAGGTATATAGTAATTTTATTAACTATATAATATAAAAATACAAAGTGACATGGTAAGTGTCTAACTAATTAACTAAGAGTTAAAACTAAAAGATAAAGTTAATATAATGACCCAAACCTGTCTAAATTCTATTTGTTGAGTGGATTTAGACCCATCCCCACCGTAACCTTTAAATAATCCACTTTGGAGCCATTATAAACCGAATATGAATTTATTATAAAATAATATTTCTAGCTTTTCCAAAGGTGCCCCTCACCCCTCTTATAAAAGGGCACTCCCCCTTCTCATTAATTCACACCTTAAAAGCCATTTGGATTGGAAGAACTCTACCCAAATACTCTCTCATATTCCCTCACTTTATCCTAGTGTCCTTACTTTAGTCAGAAAGTCAACCTAAGGATCCCTTTTGATCAAATTAAAAGGATGAACCCGAAGAAGAGGTAATGATTTCACCACCCTTTTTCAAGTTCCTTTATTCTTCAACCTCTTCTTTATTTGTTATTCCCATTCTAAAATAATGAATCCATTATATACTATATACTGTAATATTATTATAAATATGGTACAACCATATTCAGTATTCTATCCATCCTTTTAATGACATGTCGACATACATGCGTACGTACGGTTTACCGTCTCCACGTCGTGGTGTAATTGTTATTCAATAAATTATTATTTGGATGGGTATAATAATGATGTGTAATTATTTTAAATGATAAATATAACATGATAATTATTCTGCATATATGATATACCATCCAATTATATATTATTTTAATATCAAAAGAATGATACTGTCGCTCGTGCGTACGTACGGACTACCGTCTCCACGAACACGATGAGATTCATTCTCCATCGTATCCATTCAAGTCTAATTCTCATTTGAAGATTAATAATAATGTTTAAGGACTTAATATCATTCTGGATATGAATATGATACAACCTATTCATAATAAACACAGCTTACGTAACTAAACATATAAAAGAAAATGAGTAAGTTAACACCCGAAACAACGATAATACTAAGATATTATTAACAAATCAATGTTAAAAGATAATATATGATATCATATTAATGTATATGATTCTTATATAATTTAATAACAATTATTTCACCATTATAAAGGAGGTTAAACTACCCAAACCATGGAAAAGTACAAGTTAAGGGTTTATTTCGCAATCTCTTCATTATCTGGGGTTGTTTATACATAATAATCTATTGGGATCTCTTTATCATCCACATCCATGTTTCTTAAAAATGATTTTCAAAACATTATTAATATTTTTCATAATATGGGTTAAAGTCATTTATACCCTTGTTTGACTTTTTATAACAAGTTTATAAAGGAATCTTCCTGTCGGTTTCCAAACAAGGTCATTTTTAACCTTTTTGACATAATTATGGTAGGAATGTTTTTTTAACTTATACGGAGGGTGCGACTATTTTCCGCCATTATAAAATATTCAAATCTTCCCTTACAATATTATAAGAAAATTTTCAAAGTAAATGTTTTATTTTATAATTATGTGACTTTTAAATGACTTCAAAAAAAGGGATATTTCTCTCAAATAGTTTTGATTTCATCTATGTCAACATCATTGATGGATTTTAAGCTTATTTGAAGTTGATTTATTATGATACAAAACTTCTATATTGTATTGAAGGTTTTCTGATATGTTTGACTATGGATGTGTTATTTTTATTCCATTCGTGGTTTATGGATGAAGTATTTACATTTCGTATGCTAGTATTAATATGAATGTTTATGTTATGTTTAATCCTTTTCATATGGGAATGCATTGGACTTAATATGTGACGGGTGGAGCCCGCTATAGCTCCTCAATGCATCGGTAGGTCTCATGAGAGAAACTAGTTTCTTGGCACAAGGACTTGGCAAAATATTATTTGTATTCTTGGCACGAGGCCTTGGCTATGTGGTTATGATAGTCTGGAATTATGCATTCCATCATTATGAAAGTTGTTATTTATATTGTATGTGATTATTCGATTAGTAGAATATCCATGTGAAAAAGTAAATGGCATTATTTCATTTTATTTTTTCCATAGTATGTTGATGTTCAAGTTTAAAAGGCTTTTGTTTTAGTTATACATTACCTTAAATGTTTATTCTTATTTATGAAAGTTTCCGCTATATTGTTATTCTTACTGGGCATTTGAGCTCACCCCTTTTCTATGTTTTATTTTTTCCCAGGATATGAAGAAGTAAATTATGAATGACCTACAGGGATGGTATGAGGGGATAAGAGTGTGGACTATGGAGACTATGTTGTTTTAGTTTTCATTTTTATGATGTAATGTAAAACTTCACAAATATATCTAGTGTTTCCAAGGCTACTAAACTAATCGGTCTTTCAAGATTTGATCTTTCTTGTGATCATGCCAATGTGATGTAATAATGCACCAACTCTGGGAAACTAGGGTTGGGGCATTACAAAAATAATACTAATATGGTATTAATATGATTTCATGTCATTATTAGGTTGTTTTCAAGGGGTATGACTATTAAAAACACATTTGGGTGTTTAAAAAAATAAAAGTTAATTTTCAGTCATCCTGAGAAAATAGTACCTTAGATTGATGTTTCATATATTCCACCATTTAAAAAAATCAATTTATAGTTGTTTTTCTTTTTGATTTCATCATATTTGTCGGTCATTTGGTTGGTTTTGACCTATGACACAAATTTTTATGGGGGTTCTACCCATTAAAAACACGTTATTCAATCATTATAGATAGAACACACATTATATTGAAATGTATTATAAGCATACATATCAATTATAAAACTAAAATGGTTTTTAATGATTTCATGTCATTCCAAGGCCATTTTATATGAATCTGACTGTTAAACATTTGTTTTATTGTTTTAAAACAATAAAAGTGTGTTTTGGGTCATCTTGAGAAAATAGAACCTCATATTACTATTTCATAAACTCAAACATTTCAAAATACATCGTAACATTGTTTTTCAATGATTTTATGGCAATTGGAGGTCGTTTGAATTGTTCTGACCCCCTGATGCACCTTTTTATAGGTTATAAAAACTTTTAAAAACTAAAAGTTTTTTGTACTGAGCACAACAAACATTATATAGATGTTTCTTCTTACCATAATTGTCAAAAACATTTATAATATTTTTAATATAATTTAAAGTCATTCTAATGTTGTTTTCTATATATATAACTGTAGACACCAAAAAGTCCATAATTACTGAAGGAAGTTTCGAAATGAAAAAGAGAAGTCATATTCAAACCCGAAGGCTCGGTCCGGAGGGCCTGGAATTGTTGAGCGGAAAAAAGGGGTATGCACGCAGAAAAGTAGGGTCGCGCGGAAAGGGTCTTGGATTTGTGAAGGGTCCCTGGAGAAGGTGTGAAATACTTTTGTGCCCTCACCCCGCACGGTTAACATTCCGTGCCATCGTCTCTGGTGCACATGTTTTGTGCACCACTATGAATTCCACATCACCAGATGCCTATAAATAGAAGGAGAGCCCTTCCATTTTAGGGATGAAAATTTTGAACCGTCTCTCATGCACGTAATTCGCATTCCACGCGCATGCAATTTGGCCTTCAGATAGGATTCTTTTTCAAGCCAAGTTTCCCCAGGATCCACCTTTGTGCGAGATCCCCCTGGCTTAGACTAAACCCCAACCCCTTCGGGGTCTGCCCCCCTTGTGCGCAATCCCTTCCATTGAGTGCAGGCCTGTCAGTGGCGTGCGATCCCTGCACTTCCACGCCCCTTGTCCTTACGTGCAGCCCTTGCCGCCTGTGCATAATTCTACCCCTTGCACACAATCCATTAGAGTCGCACACAAAGCCTCAACCCCCTATTTCGTGCAAGCAAAACTAATTTCATGCCCACCCGGTTTTTTCCATGCAACTGCCTCAATTGCGCGCACACCTGCCCTATTGCATGCAAGCCTTCCCTATTACACGCAATGCCTCCTTCTTGCGAAGAGGCCATCCTACGTGTCGATCCTATTGTGCTCAACAGTTCCTAGGCCTTCACCCGCTGGTCCATACCATGGGGGTTGCGCCCCCACACCCCCATTCGAGGTCACTACTGAGCTACGGTCCCGACCCTCCTAGTTGGTCCCTTTGCTACCGTCCCTCACCCCCATGAAAAATGGAGAGTCGCACCACAAACTTTTCATGCCGGGAAGTCGGGATTTTCCATTCCTCCCTTATGTGCACCCACCTTCCACCTATAGAATACCAAGATTTGAGATATTCCTATGCACACCATGAAACACCTTGAGTTGATGAATTCCTCTTGGTTCATTTCCTATGTCGTGAGTTGACGTACACCCTAGGGATGCCTCTTGCTTCTAAAAAGAGATGCCTTATGATCCAATCATGTGATGTCATTAGTCCTATCTACAAGACTTTAAACTGTAGTAATCCCTATCATTAAAAAATAGGATGCCTTTTGTTCCAAATAAGAGATACCTTATGTGACAATCACAAGATACCTAATACCATGATCATAGTGGCGTAATTTCAAGAGCATTGGAATCCATTCCAAAATTCCATCTCTCCACCTCACCTTTTGCATGTCCTAAATTCAGATCTGCATCCATTTACATGTCTAAAAGGACCCCCTAATGCCCTGGTCCCATGATACATCAGCTCACCTACCGTCCTGGGCCAACACCCTAGAAGACTTTGGGCGACACTTTGAGTCAGGTCCTGTGTTTCGAACATGGTCAGTAGTCAACCCTCATTTGTTTGTCTCCATTTTAGGCTAACGTGATATGGATATTGTGTATCGAACATGATCAACAGTTATCCTCTATCGCCGCACCACTCTCATTGCATTCCGAATGATAGGCATGCGATTCACACCCTTTGTTTGGGCCGATTCCAATGCCCTTGGCATTATACCACTTGTGCACTACCGTATAGGTGTAGGCCCAGATCACATACCTCAACCCACCAGTGAGTTGGAATGCCCTCATTTCTAGGAATGAGGATGACATTACGGGCTGCTTCCACACGTAAGCCTCGTCCATCGTTGCGACTCCTTAGTGGCACATAGGCAGCTTCCTTGCGTAAGCCCTATTCACCATAGTGCACCTCGTGACACCCCCTTTCCACGGCTTTTCCGGTGCCTTCCCTTCCACAAGGGGAAGAGGGTACTGGTTATGTAAGTCCTAGGGGTGTGGGGCCAACCCACCTCATCTGAGCTGTAGGACATTAAACTACCAAGCACCCTCATCCTCAAAACATGGCGTTAAACTGTGACATGGCCCCCACGCATCCTATGCGGGATTACCCATCTCGGGCATTCTCTACACCCACTGGTCTCCACGGGGATGGGATCCCCCCTAATTGGTGATGATATCCTCCTTTTTAGAGTGGCGTTTGTTAACGGGGGAAGGGCAGCCACCTTGGAATAAGCCTCAAGCCTTTCTTGCGGGAGGTAGCACCCATGCACCCCCATACTTCCCAGGTGCCAAAGACCAATAGGTGTAATGGGGACAGGTCATTTCTCACCCTTTCTTCTCCCTTTGGGCTTTTTCACCATCGGGCCTCCATCTTGGAGTAAGTCCTAACACCATGGGCTTCCCATTGCATAATCCCTTCTTCACTTCCCACAGACGCACCGTTCGTGACGTGATCGTCAGGTCTCTTCCACCTCTTGTTTCTCACAACGAGCATGACTCCGGTGGGGTTAGAGTAAGCATCGACTATGACACCAAACCCCATCCCGCATGACATTAAACTGTACACCCAAACTACAAATAATTTGATCCATGTCAAGGCATGGTATATAGGAAGCCTCCACGAGGTTCAATCCCAATACCCATCGGACCCTCGGTCCTTCTTCATGTCAGTTCACCGGCACCACCTAAACTACGAGGACTTTGATTCCCTCCCACGGGGATACATAGAAAGCCTACACGAGGTTCAAGCCCACCACCCAGTTGTTCTGACCTCTTCACGTCGGTTCACCAATAATTGTGGGCCACCTCAATGTGTAGGCCACATCTATCCATCATTGTGGGCCACCTCAGAGTGTAAGCCCCATCCATCCATTATTGTGGGCCGCCACAGAGTGTAAGCCCCATATATCTAGCATTGTGGCCTGCCTCAGAGTGTAAGCCCCATCCATCCACCATTGTGGGACGACTCAGAGTGTAAGTCCCATCCATCCATCATTGTGGGTTACCTCAGAGTGTAAGCCCCATCCACCCACCATTGTGGGCCTCCTCAGAGTGTAAGCCCCATCCATCTAGCATCGTGGGCCACTTAAGAGTGTAAGTCCCATCCATCCACCACTGTGGGCGGCCTCAGAGTCTAAGCCTCTTCCATCTATCATTGTGGGCCACCTCAGAGTGTAAGCCCCATCCATCCACCATTGTGGGCCGCCTCAGAGTGTAAGCCCCATCCTTCCATCATTGTGGACCGCCTCAGAGTGTAAGCCCCATCCATCCATCATTGTGGGCCGCCTCAGACTATAATCCCCATCCATCCATCATTGTGCGCTGCCTAAAAGTGTAATCCCCATTCCATCCCAAACTACATGGACTTTGATTCCCTACCACGGGGATAAGTAGGAAGCCTCCATGAGGTTCAATCCCCTTCACTTCATCACCTATTCTGATTCTTACCCAGGCCGCCACATCCCGATGGGATCATACCACCTCATTCCACTCCACAGCATTCGGGAAGCCACCCATGTGTTGGCCCCAATATCGGCATTCCCTCCAGGGGGTTCTTTTATCTGATCCACTATCAGTGTTCCGATCAGTCTGATCCATATCCTCTAGACATTAAACTCATGGTATACCCTGTGTTAAACATGGGAAGCTGAGGAAAACCTCAGATACATTCCTATGGCATAAAATTCACCATGTTTGATGTTGGATTCCTTGGGCATACACTCCCTCAAGAAGACCTATAATAATATATAGAAGATAGACATGCCAATCCCCCAGCGTTAGAACACGCCAATGATGCCACATCATGACCACTCCCCTAAAAAAAAGGTTGCTACCCCGACCAGACCCCTTGGAGCATCTCGATGGAAGCAGTGTAATTAAATGGTGTCAATGAAGATATGGCACCGGGAAGAGTTTCACAAACACTTCTTAAATCTATGAGGGAGACCCGGACTAAGTGACGTGTTCCGAGGATGAATCCATGGAAGGTGGAACCGACATCCCATCATCCCATTTCGATCAAGGAGAAGACGTCCCAGAATAAGGATAAAATGCATCCCACCTTTTGAAAATGGGAATCTAGGGCAACAAGTCGTGTTTCATCTGAGAGATGGATGCACGCGCGCGCGCCCCGGTTAAAGCATCAGAAACCGAAAATGGTGAGCTCGACGTGAATCAATTCTCCTCAATACAAAGACTGGTAGCATTTGGGGCATCAGAAGATTAGCATGTCACCAGGTCCGGTCACCTAGCACTAGGATGTGAAACCCGTCAGGGGTTGGGGTAGTCAGAACGTTGATCACTCAGTTATGTGACGTTGTAAGCGTGGATCCCTCTTACTAACCACGGAAGATGGAATGGAGATGGGCTACTGGTTGTCAATTTATTTTCATATCAATTATAATGGGTTCATCTCCATGCTTTCAGAAATCAGATCGCTACATCCAAAGCTCGATCACCACCTGCCCACCGGTGCAGGGGCAGGGGCAGTACTGACGTGGCCACCTTTCGTGGTTCTGACTCTTCTATAGCTGCTCTGACCACCACGACAGCAAGGCACTCACGCCCTCTCTCCCCATCAGATATTATCCAAAAAAAGGGTGATCAACGACCAGGTGCGTAGGTATGAGGAGGAGGGGGTCATCCCCACCAGGGACATGGCCCATTTAGACCTCAAGGTAGCTGCGCCTCACCACCAACGCCGCCCCCAAGGGCTGTGTAGGGAGCCGCTGCTCCCCACCCCAACATTCAACCATTTCGGGAGCTTATCCATTGAATGCCTTGACACCTCCCACCCCTACGCTGACGTGGTAGGGGATGCATGGGTTGGCCCAATCGGAGACCCGCTTCAAGGGTTCACAGCAAGGGCCCCCATCAGGCCGCGTCGGCGCTGCTGCTCGATTCCCAGAGCCGAGGAGCAGGAAATCCATGTGCCCGAACCACCGACTCCAACCTATCTGACCCGATGCCAGCATCGGGCATGAGCGGAAGAGGATGCTCTCCTCAGGGCATCAACGTCAGCAACCACTGTGGATTGAGCCACCGCTGACTCCTATCATCAAACCCCCACACACGTTGAGTAGGGAAAGTTATATGCCCGGTTTGGATCGAGGCCCCAACCGCCCCACGGGTATGTTTGGTCGACTCTCCCGGTCGTCGACACAGGCAATGGTCGTTGCGGACCAATTCGTGGTAGTTCCATCCATCATGAAGGTATACTTCATGCCACCGTTCTGGAAGCTGTGGGCCCTCCCTTCTTCTAACCTTGGCTCGGAGGCCTGCCTGGCGCTACCCTCAGAGTAGGTAAGGGGCTTCCCTGTGACAGCAACACTCCAGGTGGGGCTCCCTCCAGTGCTCACTACACTGGGTACGAGGTCACTTCCACTGCCACAGACCACGAGTATGGAGCCATTGTATATCCAGTCACTCACCCACATGGATTTCCCCCTCGTATCCCTTTCGACATTTTCCCCAGTGCTCCTGGCACCCTGGCCTTTAGTCCTCTCCACCCCAGCACTAGTGCGGCCAGAGGACTCCATGACGGAAATCAGCTCTACCCTAAAGAGCCACCCAGGGGTAGGAAGGCGGGATTTCATCGCCATTAGAGAAATGCCAGGAAAGGCCGAATGGAAATCAAACCAATCCTTTTCTTAGACTTTGAGGCGAAGTACGACTCGATGATGGAGCCCTCTCCTCAGTCCTCTAAGTCAAGGGCTGGGATAGGGATGTGGCATGTTAGCCTCGTACTCCCTGAATGCGAGATCCATATGATCCCTGCCTCCCTCCAAAGGTATATCTAGGAGGACGAGGACTTGGCATAACCCCAGGGATCGAACATGCAGTCACCATCGGCCTATCAGGAAGCACCTTCCACCTCAGCCAGAGACGGCCGAGAGATTTTTTGGGGGTCGATGGCGGAAGAGCCATGACATAGCACAACCCCAACAAGCACTGACATTATAACAGGAGGTCCATTCTCCAATGCATCCTATCATTACGTGGTAGCCAGGTCACTACAACCCTTGGTGGACAACCTAGGATTCGGCGGCCAATCGGCATGCTCATTGTATTCTCCGCTTGCCAACCCACTGGCCTAGTGGCCTACCTCGGCACCGCTGCAAGTTATCCAGCCACTTCCAGTTGATGAGAAGGGCCACCAAGGGTCATATCCTGAACCTAAGTCATGTATCTTCTAGACCATACTTACAGCAGGCCACTTCCTTGAGATTTTTTGGTCGGTCGCAGGGTCGGATTTTCATACACCAGAATCGCTCACCCAGGGAGAGTTTGAATGTTTCTGATAGACCCTCCAGGTGACTCACTCCCATCTTCACCACCAGTAAGTTCCTTATCCTAGGATCCAAGCACACCTTGAGGATATCAGTGAGAATTGTCGTTGGTTCGACCTAGCCACGCTCCCCGCGGTCCGAAACCCCGAGTAACATGGCCACCATAGGGCACTCCAACAACAATGCGTTCAGAGTTTTCAGGTACTCCGCAAAGTTGTCAAGGATGACACCCCCCACACTCACATCAATAGATGGGGGTAGTACACTGACCTTCTCTTTAGTGTGATTCGCCGACAACCCGACTCACTGGGCGGCTCTGAGGACATGCCCTCGAGGGCAGCGGCGGTCAACATGGTCGAACTTTTGGGAGAGGGGAATGGTCTGGAACTTCTTGATGGGGACTTTTCCTTTGAGAACAAGCCACCATTGGACCCATCGGGGAGGATTAATCATCAGCATAGGAACCTCCTAGGTCTCCCATCACCCACTGAGGCATTAATACTAAGCTGTAATATCGGAAAAGGTAAAGAGCACGTTGGGGCTGTAAAGTTTCTAAACCATCTGCCTCAGTGCAGAAGGCAGAAGAAGATCCTGAGAAGGCCACGTTGTGCCAACAGCTTACTGAGAAAAAGAGGTTGGTAGATGAGCTTTTGGCTGAACGCATTGCAGAGCAGCGACCCGACTACGACGATCCTAGGCTGGGGCAGTAGGGGCAGCAACAACTACCCCTCGGTGAGATTTTCCCAGGAAACCTCGATCATTCCGTGTTCGCTGACAGAGAAGAGGCTAGAGATCATGGCAAGAGGGCACGATATGTTTTTCCAAACCCTCCTTAGATGCGTGACCACCCAAAAGACCCTTCTCGGGTTCCTCCCGCCGCCCCAAGGGTCGCTCCACCAGCTGCTGAGCTTGTCTACCAAATTGAAGAGCCCGACAAAGAGCTTGGGGTTAGGGATCCCGATCAGGATAGAAATCCACATCCAGAAGATCCGATGGCAGCACTCATCGCCTCCTTAGTGGCTTTGGAAACTCGGCAGGTGGCAATCCTACCAGATGGTAAGCCGTACCCAGCATGGGTGGATGATATGCCAGCACCTTTGGAATTTGGGAACCCCACATTCTCCCCCATTAATGGGAATGCAGAACTTCCATAGCACCTGGACCACTTCAACCCATGGTGTTGGCCTATGTTAGGGACTCCAGCGTAGCAGAAGGCCTCCAAGATCCATTGCTTTTTTGAGACATTGGAGGGGCCGACGTTTGTCTGGTACAGCCAACTCCCTGTCGGATTCGTGAATAGCTGGGAGGACCTTCGCAGGCAATTCCTCTACCAGTTTAGTTCCACAACCCAGAAGACAAACATCGCAGACCTCTTCAGGTGCATTCAAAGGCCTGATGAGTGAGTCACGGACTTCATCGCTTGGTGGAAGGGGCTCAAATACTCCCTTGACATGCCACTAACTCAAGAGAAATTACTGACAATGTACGTAGGTAACATCAAGGCAGAGCAGTTTCCTTCTCTGATCACTCAAAATTACCCCAGAGGGTTCCAGGACATCTCAGACAAGGCCCAATGCCTCGAAGAATACCTGCAACAGGCCAGTCAGGCACGCCCGCTGCCTCCCGTAATCCCGGAAAGGAAAGCTGCCAGAGCCGAGCCCACTGTTGTGGCTCAGATTGAGGCCCCCAGGTAGCTAGAATTGCTACCAGTGGAGCCAGCTCCACATCCCCATAAAGGTCCACCCCCAAAGGCACAGCTTCCAGCCCAATAGAGACTACCTCAAAATCGGCAAGCACCTCCGCATAACCTACCGCCACCACCTATGAGAGTAATCAAGTTCCACCTCCTTGGCATGCTCTTACAGACCCCCATTAGGGTTAGGCTCCTAGATCCCCCCTTTCAGACATATGGAATAGGACCTACTTATTTCATGAGGCTCAGGTCCTTGGTTACTTCCACAATGCCTTGGAGTAGAGAATCGTGTGACTGCCTGGGTGCCAGAAGCCAGAAGAGGTGCATCTCACTGATCACCCAAACTACTGCCCTTATCACCGGATCCTAGGTCATACCATCAAGTGATGATACATGATCATGTACTGGCTCCAAGACCATATTGATAATAATATAGTTAGGTTGGGCCCATCCCTGGCACAAGTGGTAGGTGTCTTTGAGAGATCAGATGGCAGTAGTGGCGATGAAGGTGAATGGAAGCAGGTTTTCGACCATGGGACCTAGAAGTATAAAGACTGGATGGCCAAAACGTTGGTCACCCGCACCCGTGGCATCATCCGTGCATGCCTCAATTAGCCAGAGACCTCAGAATATGCGGTTACTACTTCAGCATTGTCGTCTCAGCCAGCCTCTTCCTAAAAGAGCAAGCAGTGGCGGCGCAAGAAGAAACAACGCACCCTACCAATGTCATCGTCATCCCACACTCTTGGAAACTTTATACCCCCAGAAATGGGGATCCCTCCAAGACTCTTCCCGATAGTGTATGAATCTACATGTGACAGTCTGAGGTACGCATCGGTTAACACTGTAGAGTTGGTAAATCCCTATTTGACTCCCGACGATGGGGAACACCAAGTAGACCTTCCCAATGTCCCCTGCCATCGCCAAAGTCATTGGAGCCGTGGTTACATGGATCGTCGGTCATGAAAGTTGGAACCTCTAGTCAGGTCGTGCACACCGCTGAGACCAGATAGCAAGCCCAGTGCAGAGCTCAGTACATGCGGCCCCTTTATCCGGTGTCAACAGGTCCGCCTCAGCCACCGATTGTGTTACTGGATCTGGAAGAACCACATCGGCCATGCCGTGACCAGATTCTCCCTACAACCAGTCGACCCCAGCCTTCTGGTCCTCATCCGGAAGCCACTATATGGGCTTCAACTAGTGAAAAATGAGATATTCCTAGTACCAGTCAGCCGACAGGGCCCGCCATGCCTCTGGTCACATGGCGACTTCCTACAAGTAGAGGTTTGTGCCTGGCATGGAAGTATGATGTTATTAAGCACCTTTACATTATCCCAGCAAGGATTTCCATTATTTAATCCCTTCTTCTATCACCAGATACGCATGAGGCACTTGCCAAGGCTTTAAGAATCCCCCTCCAGTTTGAGATAGAGATAGCAGCCATAGAGGCTTTTCACACTAAAGTGTTTGAGGATGCTGAATTTCAGGCCATCATTTTGTTCTCCGGGGAAGATGAAGCCCCCCCCCCCCGTATAGGGGCATATCTTCCCACTGTATATCACCGTACAGTTCAATGGTGTGGAAATCTGTTGTTGGCTCGTTGATGTCAGCTCTGGGATCAACTTTATCCCGACACGGACACTGCGAAAGCCAGGGTTATCCGAGGATGACCTGACTCCCTCTAATTTAAGTATCCAATGATTAGACAGGATAGATCAGACTCTATCTTGAAACATCTGCTTGAAGACTCTGTTCGACGGTCTGGTTGCTAGCACCATGTTCATGGTTGTCTCCCTGGACACCGCGTACAATGCGTTGATGGGCAGACCGTGGCCCCACCTTTATGCGGTGGTCCCCTAATCGTATCAACAATGCCTAAAATACTCCCTTAATGGTCGAGTGGGAATCCTTAAAGTTGACACATCTCTTTTCACCTCATGTGAAGCCTGCTACTTTGGATGTTGACTATTACAAGAGCAAGGATAAACAAGTCCAAGCAAGTAATGTTGAGTCTGTCGCTACTATACTGACCCTTGGGCAGGTTTGAATGACGCTTATGTCTTCCCAATCCATCGGTTGGAAGCCACCACCCCCAACATGGGGTAATGTTTCGTTATTTACGGGACAAGAAGGAACCATCAGCCCAACTTTAGAAAGCACCAAAGTATCACTTTGTACTCTTATGTGAATCAGATCTCAGTGATACCAGATCCTCCCACTCCCATTTGGTATCGGGACATCCGGATCATGGAAACGGTAGTACGTCATTTTTGTCTGTTTTGCCGTGCTGGAATAAGTAGACTTCAGCTGATGTGACACCACTACTTTGATATTGTCATGCATGGCCCTCCGGGAAGAAGACCGGAAGGGATCAGGTCAACAGCCTTCATTGCTACAGTCTCGGCGGCGTAGAGTTCCCTGATACAATAACCACTACCACACAAGTTGGTAGCAGCCTCCCATCAGGACCTGGTAGCCCATAAGAAAGTTCCCCCATGGAAGATTCTTCCATAAGTGGAGAAGAGGACATGGAAGATGCCCCCCTACTTTTGAGTAAGGCGTCTCCACCATGATTGACGAGTTGGTACAGGTGAACCTTCGTAGTGAGGCAGACTCGATACCCACATTGGTTAGTTCCTCCATGCCCCCCGCGGAGCAGCAGCTGTACGTGGAATTCCTCAAACAGCACCGTGACGTGTTTGCCTAGAGTTACAATGAGATGCTATGATTGGATCCTCAGGTAGTCATTCACCGTCTCAGTCTTTTGGAATGTCATCGCGGATTCAAGCAGCCTCCCAGAAAGATACAACCTTCTCATGGTTCCATGGTCAAGGCTGAAGTTAATAAGCTCATCAAATTCAACTTCGTTATGGAAGTCCAGTATCCCAAAGTGGCTAGCCAACATTGTGCCAGTCAGGAAGAAGAACGGACAAATCAGGGTCTGTATTGACTTCCGTGACCTCAATCGTCACTTTCCGAAGGATGAATTTCCCCTTCCAGTGACAGAGTTGTTGATTTATTCCACAGATAGGTTCCAAGCCCTCTCCTTCATGGATGGGTACTCTGGGTATAACCAGCTCTGAATGGCCCCTGAGCATAAAGAATCCACAGCTTTTAGGGAACCCCAAAATTCTTTCTGTTACCAGGTTATGTCCTTTGTCCTGAAGAATGTGGGTGCCACCTATCAATGGGCCATGCATTTCATATTCAAAATGATTCTTGGAACATTAGTGGAATGCTATGTGGATGATCTGGTGGTAAAATATCACCAGCACTAGGACCATCTCAAAGACCTTGATAAAGTGTTAGGTTTCCTCTGTTACCGTCAACTGAAGATGAACCCGTTGAAGTGTGCTTTTGGGGTCACCTCCGGCAAGTTCTTTGGCATTGTTGTCAAGTACCAATGAATTGAGATAGACCCAGAAAAAATCAAGGCCATCAGCCAGATGTCTCCCCTGAGCAATATTCAAGAGCTTCGAGGTTTCCAAGGCCACTTTGCCTACATATGCCAATTCATTGTGAATCTGGCTGGCAAGTGTAATCCCTTTTCCCGCTTCATGAATAAAGGCACCACCTATGAATGGGACGAGGAGTGCCAGGATGCCATTGAGTAAATCAAGTAGTATCTACTCCAACCTTTGGTCTTGATGCCACCTGTCTCTGGGAAGCTCCTGGTATTTTATGTGACCACCCTGGAATAGTCCCTCAGCTCACTTCTCGCCCAGAAGAACAATGAGGGAACATAGAACAGCCTCTACTACCTCAGTCGCATGCTCCTCAATATGAAAATCAGATATTATCCCATCAAGAAGAGCTATTTGTAACTCATATTTTCCATAAAAAATTGTGGCACTACTTGAAGCACCATAAGGTACAGCTGGTCTCTCGGGTAGACCCGTTGAAGTATATCCTAACCCGAACAATGTTGACTAGCTGACTGGCGCAGTGGGTGGTAATCCTCTAGTAGTTTGACATCAGGTTTGTGCCTCAGAAGACTATCAAATGACAGGAATTGGAAGAATTTCTATCTACCCATACAACCTCTGTGAATCAATCCATGGATTGGGACTTTCCTGATGAGGCACTCCTCTCAGTCGATCATGTCATCCCATGTTGGAAAATGTACTTTGAAGGCGCCTCCCGGAGCCCCACCAGAAGGAGACTCAATGACCCTAGGCTCAACAGAGTAGGCTTGGGTGTCGTCTTCATTACTCTGGCGCAAACCATCCTACCATATCCATTTCTTCTATCGGAAGGTTTCATCAACATTGAGGTAGAGTATCATGCCCTCATTACTGGCATCGAGCTGGCCCTCGAGGTCAACGTGCCCCATCTGCATGTGAAATGGGACTCTGAGTTGGTCATCAAGTAGGTCAATGGTGAATATGTCGTCAGTAAACTAAAGCTCGTGCCATTGTTAGAGCATACTCTCTGGCTAATGGCTCAGCTCCCTTTTTGACCGAAGGTTACTTATGTTCCTCGGTTACAGAATGGTCGGGCAGATGCTTTGGCTAGTTTTGCTGCATCAGTCACAGAGCCCAAACTGGATGATTTAATTATCCATGTGGCCCACTAGAGATTCATATATCTTGTTACCCAAGACGAATATGATGGTCCATGGGTAAGCCATCTCACCGCCGGAGCCTCTACGTCGGTACCCTTGGGTCCCCTGGGTGCAGTGATCGAGATGATTTATGATTGGAGGACAACCTTGGTTGAATACCTCCAACATGGTAATCTTCCATCAGACAGGTTAGAGAAAGAGAGAATCTGACACTACACATTAAAGTTTACTCTTCAGAGTGCTCCTGACCTTGGGAAGATTCTCTATAAACATGGGTTTGATGGTATTCTCCTCCATTGTATTAAGTGAGTTGAGATACCACAAGTCATGCTAGAGGTCCACGTCGGTTCCTGCGGTGCTCACCAGGCTGGTTCAAAACTGTCTCACCAGATTCAGAGGTTAGGGTATTTTTGGCCCACCATGATCCATGAATACATTGAGTTCACCAAGAGGTTCCATACGTGCCAATTTCATGCTAACATTGTGTATCGGCCACTGGAGCCTCTCCGCACTACCATGTATTTTTGGCCCTTTGCAGTCTGGGGGTTCGATGTCGTAGGACCTTACCCATTGGCAACAGCTCGCCAATTCCCATTCATTATTACTACTACAGATTTATTTTCCATGTGGGAAGAGAAAATTCTGCTAAAGGAAGTCAAAGCTCATTCTATCGCTGATTTCGTGGGTTCCAATATCATCTATTGATTTGGAGTACCTCATGTTATCCTCACTAATAATAGCACCAACTTTCGAGCAGCCGACCTGAAGAAATTGTACGCCAAGTACAAAATTTTCTCTAACCATACCTCCTGCTATCATGCATAGTCAAATGGATAAATCGAGGCGTTTAACAAAACCCTATCTAATATTCAACAAAAGATGGTTGGTCAGAACAAGAAGAGTTGGCCAGATAAGCTCCCCAATGCCCTCTACGCTTATTGGACGACAACTCATAATTCCACCCAGGTGACCCCGTATTCCCTGGTGTATGGAACTGAGGCCATCCTGCCCATCGAGATTCAGTTCCCCTCATTGCGCACAGTGGTCTACGAACAGTAAGAGCCAGATAGAGTTGTCGAAATCAGTCAAGCTGAATTGGAAGCACTGGACGAGAATAGGATTCGTGCTTTGCAAAACCTAGAAAGGCATCAGAGCCGAATGGCTCGAGCTTTCAACAATAAGGTTCACCCCCACTCCTTCCTGTAAGGTGAACTGGTACTGGCCCTCCGGGCGCCAATGATCCCCAACAGGAAACCACCCAAGTTGGAGCCCAAATGGGAGGGACCTTTCATTCTCTATAAGGTTTATCCCAATGGTGCATACTCCCTGGTGACCATGGATGGTGAGCATATAACTCCTCCCACCAATGCCAGGTTCCTCAAATAGTATTTTTCCTGAAATGATTGGTTCGACATGACCCTAAACTATTGGGTCCTCCATGACCTTAAACTGGACTTCAGTCCCACATGAACTTAAACTGCCCTATCATCCTGCATAACGTTAAACTGTATCCTGCAGAACTACTTATGGCTTGATTCCCATATTTATGGGATATATTGGATCACCTGAGCACTTATGATTTCAGTTCTAGTCCCATATTTTAGGGATCTCTCTATTATCTGGGCCCCTTAGCCTTCCCTTTCCCTAGGGAGAGGAATATATGGTGCGGTACGGGGCTACGCCCTCATTCGTGTTGGGCCTATCTGTCCCATGCCATTTATTTATTCCGGAGAGTCCTGCATCCCCTGTTATATGCCCTTTTTCTTCAAATCATCCCCTCTCAGGTTGCATCTCCCCCTTTTACCCCATTACAACGGTTTGCCAATGTGTTTAAGAGTACTCTAGTCTAGGACCTGGAGTGTCGGATTCAACACGGTTAAGTTTCCATCCACTTGTCAGGCTTTGTGTTTCCATTCATTTGGGCCCTCGTAATCATTTCACACCAGAATGGACCCCAGAAAACGGCATGGATACCACACCTATGGGATCTCCTACCGTTATGGGCCAACACCCCTGAGGGTTTCAAACAACAAATTGAGACAGGTCCCATGTTGTGAACATGGTCAACAGTCGAAATTCATTTGTTTGTCCCCATTTCAGACTAATGCGATGAGATGTTGTGTTGCGAACATGGTCAGTAGTACTCATCTGTAACCATGCCAGCCCTTTCAGGACTTGAATGTTGGTTACATGATTAACATTTTGCTCCACCCCCATTATGTTCAGGTGGAATTTCGACACTCCTGGCACAATCCCTCGGTGTGCTTTTGCACGTCAAGGGGCTAAGCTGTAATATGGCATTCTTTAGGGCTCCCCACGGTCTGATCTCTAAGACCATAAATTAAGATTGTCATTAGGAGCTCTTGAGGCTCAACCCTCATCCTCATGGGATATGTGGGTTCATCCAAATATCATGTTTTGGTTCTAGCTCCGCTGGGAGCTATCTCCTTCTGTACCTTATCCTCTGGCCCTTGCCAGCCTCTTGGCTCGGGGCTTCTCCTGGGGATTGCGTGCAGTGATGATGCAGACCTCCTCCGCATTCATGTTGGGTACGCATTATTGCATCATGCAAATTCCCTCAGGTGCAATCTATATGACCTTAAACTCTGTTGTTTGGTCCTATCACATGACTATAAACTGTGACATTATCATCCTGGTCGCATGACGAAAAGCACCAATGTGTTGTGGTAACCTCATTATAAGGGACATCACATTGGGTATAGGTCATTTTCCATACCTTTTGTCAATGCCTGTATACAGCTTGATTATTGTGGAGATTCCAAGAATTTCCACCCTAGGCTTGTTGCTTCACAATGAAAAATCCCATTCACCTTCATAGACAAACAAGATACATCAAATTCCACTTTTTTTGTGCGAGGGCTAGACCTGCATTCCTCCTTTCATTCCTGGAATTGGTACCTTACCATGCCCCCATCTTAGAACTACGTGAAGCTCGATCCCCATCCTCATGGGGCACATAGGAATGCCTATGCACTTTTTCATGGGCCCAGCTCAACTTTCGTGTTCGGTCCCCTCACCTGAGTACTTTCCCCAAGAACACGTGGTAATCGGGACTTACGTCCTCATTCACATCGGGTTTCATAAGCACCTTACAATGCGTCTCCTGTGGTCTTTCTGTTCCAATATCTAAGACCTTAAACCAAGACCCTCTCAAGAACTACATATGGCTTGATTCTCATCCTTATGAGATACGTAGGAATGCCTAGACATTTTGTCTTGAGTCTTCCACTATAGGCCTCTTGACCTACCCCCCCTGTGGAATTGTGCAACTGCATCACTTTCCCTGAACAAGTTCAGGATGCCCCATAATGGAATTTGGAGGAAATAGTTCCCTCGTCAGAGGTCTTGTCTCAGAGTAGAAATGGTCCATAACTATATTAATGCACCCACTTAATGTGCCTTCATTGCGGTGGCGTAGTTTCAAGAGTGTTGGATTCTGTTTGAACAAACCACCACTTCACTTTCCATGCTTTGTGTGCCCCTCTATTAGGATCATCGTCCTCTTTCACATTTGAAGGGACCCCCTAATAGTTTGGATGCTTGACCTATGGTCCGCCTTCTGTCCTGGGACAATGTTCTAGAAGATTGATCGACGATATTTGAGTTAGGCCCTGTGTTGCGAACATGGTCCGCGGTCATCCATCGTTTATTGTTGAAATTTTAGGCTAATGCAATAAGGATACTATGTTTCGAACATGGTCAACAATCTTATTTCATTTCCATGCCGCTCCCACAGTGTTCCGAATTTGGGGTAACATGATTCACACTTTTTCATTTCCCTATGTTCAGACTGATTCCAATGCCCCTAGCATTGCCCCGTTTGTGTGCTAGATCACATTGAGAAGACGATACGTCGATCAGGTCTCAGGTTACCTTCCTTTGGATGGGCCTCCATCTTCTCCTTGGAAATCTGGGTTTGAATTTCAAATGCCTGAAGCTTGGTTGGTGCTCCCACAATCAAACGAAGTAATAGTGTGGGCCTCCTTTGTTTCTCATGGCCTACGTGAGCTTAGGGATGAATTTCTATTTATTTTGGAATTGTGGTTAATCATGTTAAACCAAAGTGACAAAAATGTTAAGCAAAGGGGCAATAAAATGAAATTTTCTCATACATACAAAGAGGAAAGCAAGAGGTAGTAGAGTGAGATAAGTTTATCGGTTCAGCCAAAATAGGGCCCTTAAGGATCAGCATTTGGGATTGATCTTTCCAATGCCACTACCTTCTGGCTAGTGGCCTCTAGGACTGCCTCTCGTCCCCTAAGGACCCTCTCCTCATCGGCGATCGTGGGGCGTAGTTCACCGACCTAGGCATGTGCCCGCGCCTGTTCAGCTTGGAGCTCGGTTATCTGGTGACTTTATTCTACGATTTTCTCATGGGTTTGTGCATAAATACGGCCAAAACTCTGAGAAATTTCGTGCTTCCAAAGCGGGTTTTACGCGCAGGTGTTGAATCAATTTCGTGCACGAGAGCTTAGAGCTTGTCACATGAGAAAGTTGTGTACAAAGCCTCGGACCCATGGCCCCTTTTATAGGCAAAGCCGGGGTACTACACCGTATGGAAGTCTGTTTCAGTACCAGTCGACGTTTTGCATGCCAATCCATTTTTTTCATGCAGGAAGGCCCATGAAGCCCAACACTTCAGAATTTTGGTGTTTCCCTCAGAATCCGATCATTGCGACCCCTCGCCGATCCAATTCCAAGGGGGGGTATTTGTAGAAGCCGAAAAGTCCATAATTACTAAGGGAAGTTTCTAAATGACAAAGAAAAGTCATATTCATACCAGTAGACTCGGTCCGGAGGGATTAGAATTGTTGTGCGGAAAAAATGGTTATGCGTGTGGGAAAGTAGGGCCATGCGGAAAGGGTCCGGGATTCATGAAGGGTCGCTAGAGTAGGCGCGAAATACTTTTGCGTCCGCGCCCCATGCGGTTAACATTCCGCGCTGCCATCTCTGGCACGCTTGTTTTGTGCGCCACCCTAAATTCCACGCTATTAAATGCCTATAAATAGAAGGAGATCCCTTCCATTTCGGGGATGAAAAATTAGAACTGCCTCTTGTGCAAGTAATTGGCATTCCGCACGCGCACAATTTGGCCTTCAGGTAGGGTTATTTTTCGTTCCAAGTCACCTCGGGATCCGCCTTCATGCGAGATCCCCCTGGCTTAGACGAAACCCCAACTCCTTTTGGGTCTGCCCCCTTGCACGCAATCCCTTCCATTGAGTATAGGCCCGTCAGTGGCGCGCAATCCCTGCACTTGAGCACCCCCCTGTCCTTACGTGCAGCCCTTGCCGCCTGTGCGTAATTCTGCCCCTTGCGTGAAATCCATTAGAGTCGCGTACAAATCCTCAACCCCCTGTTCCGCGCAAGCAACACTGATTTCACGCCAACCCGATGTTTTCCACGCAACTGCCTCAATTGCACGCACACCTGTCCTATTGCACACGGGCCTTCCTTATTGAAAAATAGAGAGTCGCACCACGAACTTTTCGGGCCAGGATGTTGGGATTTTCCATTCTGCCCTTATGCACACCCATCTTCCACCTATGGAATACCATGATTTGAGATATTCCTCCACACACCATGAAACACCTTGAGTTGACGTATTCCTCTTGGTTCATTTCCTATGTTGTGAGTTGACGTACACCCTATGGATGCCTCTTTCTTAAAACAAGAGATGCCTTATGCTCCAAGCATGAGATGCCAGTAGTTCTATCTACAAGACTTTAAACTCTAGTAATCCATATCATTCAATAATAGGATATCTCTTGTTCCAAATAAGAGATGCCTTATGTGACAAGCATAAGATGCCTAATGCAATGATCACAATGGAGTAATTTCATGAGTGTTGGAATCCATTCAAACATTCTATCACTCCACCTAATGCTTTTTGTGTCCTTCATTCACATATGCATCCATTTCCATGTCTAAAGGGACCCCCTAATGGCCTGGTCCCATGCCACATCGGCTCACCTACCGTCCTGGGCCAATGCCCCGAAAGACTTTGGGAGACACTTTGAGTCAGGTCTGGTGTTTCGAACATGGTCAGCAGTCGACCCTCATTTGTTTTTCCCTATTTTAGGCTAACGCGATATGGATACTATGTTTCGAACACGGTCAACAGTTATCCTCTATCGCCATGCCACATTCATTGCATTCCGAATGTCAGGCATGTGATTCACACTATTCATCTCCCTTTTTTCGAGACGATTCCAATGCCCTAGTCATTATCTTGCTTATGCATTCACGCATAGGTGTACGCCTCAATCACATACCTCAACCCACCAGTGATTTGGGATGCCCTCATTTCCATACATGAGGAAGACATTACGAGCTGCTTCCATGCGTAAGCCCCGTCCATCATTGCCAATCCTTAGTGGCACATGGGAAGCTTCCTTGTGTAAGCCCCATTCACCATGGTTCGCCCCGCGACACCCCCTTGCCATGGCTTTACCGATGCCTTCCCTTCCATAAGGGTCCAAGGGCACCGGTTATGTAAGTCCTAGGGGTGCAGGGCCAACCCACCTCATCCGAGCTGTAGGGCGTTAAACTTATGAGCACCCTCGTCCTCAACACACGACGTTAAACTGTGACATGGCCCCCATGCATCCTATGAGGGATTCCCCGGCTTGGGCATTTTCTATGCCCATTGGTCTCCACGGGGATGGGACCACCTCTCACAATGGATGATATCCCCCTTGTTGGGGCAACGTTTGTCCATGGTGGAAGGGCAGCCACCTTGGCATAAGCCCCTATCCTTTCTTGCATGAGGTAGCACCCATGCACCCCCGTAGTTCTTCGGTGCCAAAGAGCAATAGGTGAAATGGGGATAGGGAATTTCTCACCCTTTACTCTCCCTTTAGGATTTTTTCTCATCGGGCCTCCATCCTGGAGTATGTCCGAGCACCATGGGCTGCCCAACGCGTAAGCCCCTCTTCACTTCCCACTGAAGCACCCTTCGCGACGTGATCGTTAGGTCTCTGTCGCCTCTTGTTTCTCACACCGAGCATGACTCACGTGGTCTTAGAGTAACCATCAACTATGACACCAACCCCCATCCCGCATGACGTTAAACTGTACACCAGAACAACAAGGACTTTGATCCTTGTCAAGGCATGGTACGTAGGAATCCTCCCCGAGGTTCGAGCCCAATACCCATCGGACCCCCGGTCCATCTTCATGTCGGTTCGCCGACACCACCCATACTTCATGGACTTTGATTCCCTGCTGCGGGGATACGTAGGAAGCCTCCACAAGGTTCAAGCCCACCACCCGGTCCTTCCAACCTCTTCACGTCGGTTCACCAATCATTGTGGGCCGCCTTAGAGTGTAAGACCCATCAATCCATCATTATGGGCCACCTCAGAGTGTAAGCCCCATCCATCCATCATTGTGGGCTGCCTCAGAGTGTAAGCCCCATCCATCCTCCATTGTGGGCCGCCTCAGAGTGTAAGCCCCATCCATCCAACATTTTGGGCCACCTCAGAGTGTAAGCCCCATCCATCAACCATTGTAGGCCTCCTCACAGTGTAAGCCCATTCATCCATCATCGTGGGTCGCCTCAGAGTGTAAACACCGTCCATCCACCATTATGGGATGCCTTAGAGTGTAAGCCCCATACATCCATCATTGTGGGCTGCCTCAGAGTTTAAGACCCATCCGTCCATAATTGTGGGCCACCTCAGAATATAAGCCCCATCCATCCACCATTGTGGGTCACCTCAGAGTGTAAGCCCCATCGATCTATCATTGTGGTCCGCCTCAGAGTTTAAGCCCCATCCATACATCATTGTGTGTCGCCTTAGAGTGTAATCCCCATCCATCCATCATCGTGGGTCGCCTCAGAGTGTAATCCCCATTCCATCCTGAACTACGTGGACTTTGATTCCTTGCCACAGGGATATGTAGGATGCCTCTATGAGGTTCAAGCCCCTTCACTTCATCACCCATCTTGATTCTTACCTGGGCCGCCACATCCTGGTGGGATCATGCCACCTCATTCCACTCCACAGCATTCGGGAAGTCACCCATGTGTCGACCCCAATATCAGTATTCCCTCCAGGGGTTCTTTTATCTGATCCACTCTCAGTGTTATGATCAGTCTAATCTGTCTCTGCTGGATGTTAAACTCATGGCATACCATGTGCTAAACATTGGAAGCTGAGGAAAAACTCAGATACATGCCTATGGCATATAATTCCCTGCGTTCTATGTGGGATGCCTCGGGCTTCTGTGCCCTCAAGAATCCCTATAATAAGGGAAAGAAGATAGACATGTCAATCCCCCAACATCAAGACACATCAATGATGCCTCAATGTGACCACTCCTCTAACTGAAGGTTGCTTCCCCGACCATACACCTTGGATCGTCTTGACGGAAGCAGCGTAATTAACTGGTGTCCATGAAGATATGGCACCGGGAAGAGTTTCATGAACACATCTTAAATCTATGAGGGAGACCCAGACTGGGTGATTTGTTCTGATGAGGAATACACGGAAGGATGAACCGACATCCCATCATCCCATGTCGATCAAGGAGCTGACGTCCCTAAATAAGGACTGAATGTCACCCGGCTTTGGAAAATAGGAATGCGAAGCAACAAGCCACGCGTCCTCTGCCTGACAGATGTGCGCGCATGCGCATGCCCCGATGAAAGTGTCAGAAACAATAACTATTAATCACATGTTTTGATGCTTTAAAATAATAAAAAATTGTTTTCAATCATCCTAATAAAAAACACTTTCTATTTTCATATATTCTATTGAACTATTTCAAAAATCACTGAACAATTGTTCTTATCTAATTTCACAACATTCAAAGGTTGTTTGATTAGTTTTTACCCACTAAACAAGCATTTTTAAAGAGTGTCAACCCATTAAAAAAATTACTTTTTCATTCTAGATAGACCGTACATACAATTGGAATATTGTATACTCTCACACATCATAAATAATACTAATATGGATTTCCTACAAATTAAACACATTATAAGTTCATTTTATAAGGATTTGACTTTGAAACGCATGTTTTAGTGTTGTTTTAAAACAAAAAATGTTTGTTTTATGAAATATCAGGAAAACATAACCTCATATTCATGTTACCTCTACTTTACTATTTCACAATTCATTTTATTTTTCTTCCTATGATTTCAAAGCATTGGGAGGTCATTTTATTAGTTTTTACCCCATGACCCACATTTTTAAAGGGCATCAAACCATTTAAAACTACATATTTGGTTTTTTAGCACACCATACTTTAGATTGATGTATTTTCTACTCTTACACATCATAAATAATAATTTGATAGTTTTCCTATGACTTCATGTCATCTCAAGGTCATTCACTATGGATTTGACCATTAAACCCATGTTTTAGTGTTTTAAAACAATATATATTTGTTATAGATCATCTATGGAAAATGGTACCTAAGATTGATATTTTACCTACTTGAACATTTCAATTTTTTTTGTAATTTTTTTTCTATTTATTTTAAGGTATTTGGTGGTTATTTGGTTTTTTATCCCTTGACACATATTTTTAAAGGGCATGAAACCATTAGAAAAAACATATTTTATCATTTTGATCACACTACATGTATGATTTACATGTGTTCAACTCATACGCATCAAAAAACATTCTAATAAAGTATTCCTATAATTTCAAATCATTCTAGAATTTTTTTTCTATGGATATTTCTATTAAATACGTGATTTTGTGTTTTAAAACAATAAAAGTGTGTTAAAAAAGGCACCTCTGAATGATGTTCCATCTATTAAAAAATTTCAAAAATCACTTTATGACCATTTTTATCTAATTTCTTAGAATTAAAAGGTATTTACCCCCCCCCCCCCCTTAATTCATGTTTTTAAAGGATGTTAAGACTTTAAAAACTTCTTATTTAGTCGTTCTAGACAGACCACATGTCAGATTGATGTGTTATCTAACAACACACGTCAAAAATAATACTAAGACGATTTTACTATGATTTAACCATATTATAATATCATTTTATATGTATCTGACCATTAAACACATGTTTTTATGAATTCAGAATAATAAAAATATGTTTTGAGTCATCTCAAGCAATCAGTACCTCATATTGGTCTTCTTTCTACTTGGCCATCTCACAATTCAATATACAGTTACTATTTTATGTATAAAACCATCCTTAAACATTATATAATATTTATTTTTAAGTTAATAATTCATTTTCCTACATTTTAGGATCTTTATGTTTTAGAGTTATAGAGAATTATACTATCACCCTTAAATAAATAAATATTCCATCACAAAGTGCACACTTTAACTTAGTATCCATTTTCCCAAAAAAACATTTATGATATAAATTTTTTTCTTTTCATGAGATATCCTTACAATTTTAATCTTGGCCTCATCCATGTCCCTTATAATCCATGAAACCTTATGAAAAATATTTAAAATATGGTATGAGCAAAAAAGTATCATTAAGGGGAATGTAAATAAAATTAAATAGGATTATTAGTTCAAAAATAATTTCACAATATTTTCTTTTTCAAAAATTAAACATTGGGCTCAAAATAATCATTTTATTACCTGAGGAATAAACTTTTATTATTTTCATAAAACAATTCATAATAATTATTTAAGGAAATAATATAACTCATGAAGGTTCCATTTCAATCATGAAAAACTTTTGAAAACTTTTAAAAAATATATTAAATTTCATCCATATGAAGTAGCATATACATTACTGTGAATATAATCCCATGAGTAATCACATGGGAGCTTCACATCTAGAACATGGTATCATAATATCATGTAAACATAGGCTATGTGGAAGGAACAATAAACATTAACCAAACATAAGTCAAGAAAAACAACCCAGACAACATCACATGGTGGGCAGAGTCCCATAGTGGATTACGTTTACTCCCTAATCCCATGCATAATGTCTGATGACACAAAATCGTTACTTAATAAATTGGATCACTATATAAGATCACCCATCATAACATTTTCTTATTTATGTTTTCCCCTAAAATTAAATTAATAACTAGGAAAAAACATAACAATTACCCATTAAAATAAATTGGTTGTATAGTCTTTCCTCATATCATAATCAAAAGAGATTTCTTAAAGATTCCATTTGAAAAATGGAAATATGAAAAGTATTAACCCACCAAATGAATGCAAAATTGTCTTCATATATATGTGATAGAAATATGTATATATAATTAATAATCACTACATAATATTAAATAGATATAGAAGGTGAGTTAGAGAGAGAAAGGTCTTAACATAAATAAAAAGAGTAGTTTGAAGAGATCACATACACCCATAAGTAAGACATTTCCAGATATCAAAAATATCCATTCCATTTTAAAATATTATTTAAAATACATAGAAAAAGGGAAATTGGGTTTTATTTGAAGAAAAAAAGAAATATTATAAATAAATACAAATATAAAATAATGGTTTTGGTGGAGGTAAAATCCATTTAATCCATATAAATTAAAATAAAACATTCTATTTTCTTTGTTTTTTATTTTAATGAAACTCAAAATGTTCCTTATAAAATATGTAGAAAATGATTCCTTTTGTAAAAAAATTAAATAAAGTCAAAAAAGACATAAAATTTACTTTATAATTATTTTTTTGGATATATGTACATTAATAAAATAATTTTTAAGAATATGTACATGGAAGAGAATGATTTAGAAAATAAATATTTAGAACATTTAAAATGGGAATTTAATCCAAAGTGACCCTTACGTAAAACCATAAAAATATTATTTTTAAAAAACAACATAAATACAATAAAATATAGTAAAAATGAATTTTTTTCATCCATTTACTCATAAATATTAATTTTTTAAAAAAATCTAGTAGAACATGGATAGGAAAAAAATAGGTGGAAGGGAAACATTAAAATATGGTTTTTTAAAAGAAAGTCTCTTACCTTGAGTCAGACTCATCATGTACATTTTTTATATTCCTGAATTATAAACTAATATTAATTATTTAATTTCTTAAGAAAATTTTTCATGTTTATTATTCATTTTATTTTATCGATTACCATGTTTTAGTCAATTACTTAATCATTTGAGTTTATATCAGACATTTTGTTGATATTCTGCTCATATGTCAAAAATGACTTTGGAAGGTTTTCTTTGTTCAATGATGTCATTATTAAATCATATCAAGAATATTAATCATGATATAATTACAATTTTATACATCAATTATACTTTTAAAACCCATTATTAAATTTGGTTATGAAAAATGAACAATGTTACAATCATAGAGATGGTAGGTCGTGTATACGTATGAATAATGTTTCCATTTTTAAGAGATCATGATTGAAAGAATACAATGATTATTTTATCAATAAATAATTATAATTATATCATAAATAACTTATTATTTCATTAAATACTTATTTATAAAATCAATGTTATTTGGTTATGAAAAATTAATCACATTGATTCATGGATCTGGTAGTCCACACGTATGCAAGAACACCGTTAACATTTTTCAATGGATATAAATGTATGAAATTTTATGATATATTTTATTTAAATAATGATAAATATTTAATTAATATCATATATATACATTAAATTAATTATCATAAACATCCATTATAGGCATTCATTGAAAAATAATTGCATCAGTTCATGAGGTGGTAGTCTACCAAACACACGAACGATGGTTTCATTTCCCATTGGATGAAAGTGTAGATGGATGTAGGTTGTTACATTAACATAATATAATATAAGTTTATGGTATATAATTATGTTATTATATCATCATGTTTTAATAATATTTAAAGGAGGTGGAAGAAGAATTAAATAAAAAATTCTTGGTTAAGATATATACCTCTTCTTTGAACAAAGACTTTATGATTATACCTAAATACTTTCTATATTGGTTTTATGATAAAAATAGGACTCAATGATGTTTTATGGATATAAGGATGTTATTTATGAAGTTATTTTTCATACCAAAAGTTTCTGTAGGTATGAAGAAAAGAGAAGAGTAGGTTTCCTTTTATAAGTGAGGAGAGGGGAACATTTGGAGTTTCTTAAATTATTAAATTAAAATAAATTAATTTTCATATTCAAATGGCCCCAAAAAAATATAGTTAAAATACTGATTTTTTATGGGTCTAAATTCTATAATATAATAAAATTATCACAATTTAGGTTAGCTTAATGGCTCAGTCAATCCCACGATCATTATATTGTTTGCTTTGGGACTAGCCCACATGATTTTTCTTTCCCCTATCCTCTGGACCTCAAGAAATCCCCATTAAACGGCCTCATGAAGGAAGTGGTATCCACACCACCTTATAAATGGGTTCTTCATAATCATCCTCCTTCGATTTGGGTTTTCCATAGTCCCCCCCCCCCCCTAAGAAGTGCCTCGCGTCTTCACCGGCACATCGAATGGACACTTGATATGAAACAATTTATAATGGAACACTCTAGCCCATGATCATGATATTGTCTCCTTTGGGTCTATCCCAGATTGTTTTTCTTTTCCTTGGGCTATGGACCTCAGGCATCCCCAAAGAAAAGACCTCATGATGGGAGAGGTATCCACATCATCATATAAAGGGGGTGTTTCTTGCTCCTCCTCCTTCTATGTGGGATTGCCATATTATGGAAATCCCACATCAAAGGAGGAGTAAGAAGAACCCCTTTTTAAGGTGGTGTGGATACCACTCCCATCATGAGGCCTTTTCTTGGGGGTGACTAAGGTCCAGATCCCAAGGGAAATAAAACCCATGTGGGATAGGCCCAAAAGGGACAATATCATGATCACAGGTTGGACTAGTCCATTACAATTGATATCAGATCTAGTGTACATTTTATGTTCCAGAGAGGATTTTCGGCCCTTCTAAAAAGGAGTATTTATTAATTCCCACATTGAAGGAGTAGGATCACGAAAAACCCCTTTATAAGGTGTTATGGATAAATCTCTCATCATGAGGCCTTTTCATAGAGGATTCTTGAGGGTTAGAGCCTAGGGGAAAGAAAAACTCTATGGAATAGGCCCAAAGAATACAAAATCATGATTGTGGGTTGTAATAGGTTGTCACAATTATTTTTTACCATTATATAATTGTTTTAAACCATATTAACTTTTTTAACAATTAATTTGATAATGATTTTTTTAATTTTTATGGGTCATGATAGTTACTATAAAAAAGAAAAATTTCACAATAAATGGACTATGGTTAATATTTTAAACTATAACCCAATATAATGGTAGAAAATATGATTTTTAGGAATTTTATATCATTTAATAAAATATTATTTATTATAAAACATCATTAATGTCATTTTTAGAACAATTCATTTAATTGGACTTAAAAACACCATGATAGCGAATGAATTTGAATATATTCCATTGAATCCTCAATAATCTGTTTTATTTATCTATAAAATTCATGGAACATAATAATTCATTAAATTTATAATACATTTAATATTTTTAAAATACTTTATTTTATTTTCCTACTAATTTAAAAAATGTTGTGTCATTGTTTCATAATCCTTTAACATAATTTTTTTGTTACAAAAAATTATAAATAAATTATCATGATAAGAAAATAATTTACATTTAAAATTAATATTTATAACCAAATATAAGTTTTTTTATCACTACCATAAAATATTGTTGGTATTAAAATAAAGAAAATTAAATTTTTGTCTTCATCATTTACTTAATTATTATAAAGATCATAATCAAATCAATATCACACAAAGTGGAAATATATTTCATACATGGATATAAATTTTCGAAATCCACTCATCAAATAGGATAATTCACGTGTTAATATCAATTTTTAGTCCTTATCATATTATTTTTAAATATAATTTTGTGCTTTAACTTTACAGTGGTAATTAATATTCTCATTAGTAACTATTCATAATGACAAAAAAAATAGTTGAACTTATTAAATAATGTTAATTATGTTTAATATAAAGATGGAATCCATTTTATCAAATAGGATCCACATAATTTATAAAATTTAATTTAAAATGAAACACACAAACATGATGAAAATCATTTTTCCAAAGAAAAAGTTTCCTTGAGTATAAAACGTTTTTATATAATTATTCAACATAAAATTGATACCAATGACATAAATTATATTAATTATAATATAATTAAGCTCATTTTACATTCAAACCCATTTTAAAATAAATCAAAACTTTGTAAATACTATAAATTAAAATACAATTTTAAATAAAATTAATATTTTTTAATATTCATTTAAAAATTAATCAATTTATAAAATTATCAAAAATTCACTCTAATATAATTTTGATATTATGATTTAAAAAATAAAGTAAATTTTTTCAAATAAATTTTCTAAAAGTGTTAAAAATGAATTTCAATATAAGTGCAAAAATTGCGACAAAACCGCATTTTTAAAAAAATATAGTTTTAAGTATAAAATTGGATTTATTATTATCTCAAACCTAGAAAAAATATTAGATGAATGATAAAGAAATTATTAAATATTTATTAATTATAATTAATAAAAATAATACACCAATATTTATTAATTTAATTTATTAAGATAAAAATCACATTGTGTGCAAAAAAAATAGTTTTTCATAGATAAAAGTTATTTTAATTTAAAATGATTTTTATTTTCAATTCCATTCAGTTGATAAACAATGAATTTTTTTACATGTGTAAACCATATACATTTTATAATTTAGTTAGACCTTTTCATACCCCCCCCCCCCCAATTTAACATCATGGTTATAATCATCATATCTAAATTGTAATATTTTTGGGTTCATTTAAGATCAATATTGCATGTCATATATGATATTGAACACATCTTTCTTTTTTAAAATATCAGGTTCTTAAATTCTCCCCCTAATGAATTTTAACTTCTCAATTTAAATATAGGATCAGTAAGAAAGGGTTTGACAAATTAAAATACGTTTTTTTTAATCCCAAATTGTAAAAAGGTTTAATAAAACATTCTATTAGAAATAGAGAGAATGAAATACAAAGTTCATTGCATAACTAGGTTTCCAAATTAGAGAACATTAGTGGGAAGTGAAAATATTGACCTGGAAAAAAATATATGGTCAAAATAATTATGTAGAGTTATAGGGATCATTGAACATTATAAATTAAATGATCAAGGGAAAGATAATGACAACAATACTATAAATGATGAGGTGTTAAAAGACCATTGTTTCATCAGAGATAAACATAATTGAATAATTTTTTTATTTAAATATCTGTTTCTAGGAGTTAAGGATTTACTTTACAATGTATATGAAGAATGTAAGGAAATATACTTACTTGATAAGTATACTTTAATCCTTCAATAAATTTCCACCACAATCTCATCTTTTTCTCAAATTGATGAGTATTCAAGATGAGTTTGTTTCATACTTGAACAACTAATAAGAAGTTGTAATGAATCACATAATACCCAAAATAATAAAAAGATATTCCTCCTACATTTATATAATATCCAAAACCTAAATGGTTAGAACAATACAATTATCATAATTAATAAACCATCATATAATTAAATAAAACATTAATCACCAAAGCCTCAACAATAATTCATAAAGTTCAACATAGATGTAACATTCGGGCCTGGATTCCTTGCATCAGTGCCCCAATTTGGTCCACTACATGAACTCATGTATACCTCCACATATGCCAGAGGCTGCTGACTAGCGGTGTGGGTCTATTATCGAACATGGGGAGATTATTCCCTCTTTTTTCATCAAAGTAATACGTCAGATAAAAATAAAATACAATTAATAGAATGATATAACCATAACCTGAATAAAAATAGTATCAAATGATAAAAAAATTGGAAATACAGTATCAAAATTGAATAGTAAATATGCCATGAGAAGTATGTTCCAAGTGTCAAAATGTGAACCCAAATTTAAAGACACGGACAACTTCCCAACAGGTCTCGAACCACATATGGTTCCCTCATCCATGCTCCATCCAAAAACATCCATCCAATATATGGTCATTCCCCTTATCTTTTCCACCAAACATGTAATCTATTCAGGTACCGATCATGCATCCCCAGTAGGGTGTTAGTACAACTCATTAGACCACCACCAACTGCTTCAAAAACAATATCTAGACAAATTACATTGTAATCAGTTGTATAAAGAAATAATTATAACGAAAAAGTAAATAGTTATCATGTTATCAATTAATGTTTATTTAACCACATAAACCCCAAGGTTTCTGAGGATACCTAAACCCTAATACCTTCTTTGACCTAGGTAGAAGTCTTAACTATCCAAAAGGTATATCACATCCTAGAATTCCATAGTTACCATTCTATATCGAATTTCACATCTCGAAATTCCACTATTACCATTCTATATTACATTTCATATCTCAAAATTCCATTATTACCATTCTATATCTCATGTCCCATATTAAAACTTCATTATTACCATTTTAGATTACATGTCATATCGTAGAATTCCATTGTTACCATTCAATATTTCATTAATTGATTCAACAATCAATTAACCTTATCAATATCATTAATTAACTCAATAATTGATTAATCCTCTTCATCCCATTAATTAAAAAATGAATTAATCACCGCAATGTATTAGTTAATTCAATAATTAACTAATCACATAAATAAAATTAATTAATTAAACAATTAATTAATTACATCAATAACATTAATTAATTCAACAATTAATTAATCACATCAATTCCCTTATTTAATTAAATAATTAAATAATTGCATCATTAAAATTAATAAACTCAATAATTAACCAATCATTTCTATTCCATTAGTTAATCTGAAAATTAACTCATCACGTCACTTCCATTCGTTAACTCAAAAATTAACCAATCACATTAATAGCATTAATTAATTAAACAATTAACTAATAACGTAGATAACATTAATTAATTTTACAATTAATTATTCACCTCAATTCCATTAGTTAACTAAATAATCAACTAATCACATCAATAACATTAATTAGTTAAAAATTAAATAGTCACATAAATAAAATCAATTAATTCCATAATGAATAAATCACATCAATAACATTAATTAATTTGATAATTAATTAATCACATCAATAATATTAATTAATTCAATAGTTATTTAATCACATCAATTCCATTAGTTAACTCAACAATTAACTAATCACGTCAATAACATTAATTAATTCAAAAGTTAACTAATCACATCAATAACATAAATTAGTTCAATAATGAACTAATCACTTCAATAACATTAATTAATTTGACAATTTATTAATCTCATCAATTCCATTTGTTAATTTAAAAATTAACTAATCACGTCAATAACATTAATTAATTCAACAATTAATTAATCCTATCAATAACATTAATTAATTGAAGAATTAATTAATCATGTTAGTTCCTTTAGTTAATTCGCCAATTAACTAATCACAGTAATTTCCTTTAATTAATTCAGTAATTAATTACTCACTTTTATCCCATTAATTAATTAAATTATTAATTAATCATATATATCTTATTAATCAATTCAATAATTAATTAATCACAATAAATGATTTCAACACTCCTTTAATTAATTCAACAATTAATTATTCCCAATTCATGACCACAATATCACAATAATTAATTATTTCATTTTTGCAATCAAAATATATTTATTAATTAATTCCATAATTTATTAATCATATTCAGCCCCATCAATTAAATCTAATATTGATTATTCACATAAACTCCATTAATTAATTCCACCATTAATTAATCATATTTCTTCCATTCAATTAATTCACCAATCAATTACTCACATCAAATCCATTAACTAATTCCACCATTAATTAATAACATCCAATCCATTCAATTAATTCACCAATTATTTTTTCACATCAATCCCATTAATTTATTCTATAATTAATAAATCACATTACTTCCATTAATTAATTCATAAATTATTTAATCCCATCAATCCCATTATTATATATGACTATTAAATAATCACATTATTTCAATTAATTAATTATTCAATTAATTAACCTCATAAATCAAATTATTTAATTTATAATTAAATATCAACATTACACACATTAATTAAATCATTAATTAATTAAAATCCTCAATCCCATTATATAATTTGATAATTAAATAATAACAATACACCCATTAATTAATTCATGAATTAATTAATTCCGTCAATCCCATTTTTTAATTAGATAGTTCTATAATCACATTACACCCATTAATTAATTCACCAATTAATTAATCTCGTTAATCCCATTATTTAATTCTAAAATTAAATAATCACATTACACCCATTGATTAATTTTTTAATAATTAATCTCATTATTTAATTCGAAAATTAAATAATCATATTGCACCCACTAATTAATTTATCAATTTATTAATCCATGTAATCCTATTATTTAAATAAACTATTAAATAATCATATTACCCCATTAATTAATTCATCAATTAATTAATCAGATCCATAATCAAAAAATTCACATAAATAATTCCTTAATTGATTATTTTAACTTAAACAGTTTAATAACCCCCAATTAATTCAGTAATTAATAGTTCTATATCAATATATTCAATATCCCCTATTTAATTACTCAATTAATTGTTCTATCTCAATAAATTCAATATCCCAAATTAATAGATCAATTAATTATCCCAATTTGATCAATTCAATATCTCTAAACTTAATTCGACAATTAATTATCCCAATCAACATTTCAATATCTCTATAATTAATTCTATAATTAATTATCTAAATATATAATTTTCAAAATCCATAATTTCACATATCCTCAATTAATTAATTCTCCAAATTAATTAATTCAATCATGAAATCAATTATTAAAAATAAAATTATCAATTCTACAATTTAATACACATACATTAAATTAAGACTTTGGGATTTGAATTATAGACCACCTACTTCAATATTGATAAAGAAAACTCATCAACAGATATCCACAAATTGAACATATTAAATCAAGAATGCATTGAAGAATTTGATTTAGATCTGAATTCTAAATCCACATTTAAAAAATTTAAGGAATAATTCATCTCAATCTATATCTAGAACCAACAGTTGATAAACATCCCTCTTTTATCTAGGAAGAGGGGGGGAGAGAGATATATATCTAATCGGGAAGGAAACACTTACTCTAGATGGAGAAGGTCTTCAGTGCATCCTTTGATTCACCAAGAATAGAGGTTAGGATCATTAGGAATTCATTTGGGAGATTCCAAAACTGAGAGGAGTCATTAGGGGATGAGTGGGGTTTGATTAGGGGTAAATATAGGGGTTCAGGTATTTTAAAATCAATTTTTATGGTTAATTAAAACTGTGTATGTGGTATTCTACTTAGGGAACATGGTATTTTCTAACGATTTTCCTTGACCATCCGCCTCTTTTTTTTTGGAGGGGGGGCTCACAGTTTCTCCTTTTAGGGTGCATAGTTTACCAACCCGTGCACTAGTCATGTGAATCCCCTCTCCCTGGGTTCGCATGGTTAGTTGGACCATGGTGCACAATTTGTGACAAATGTGTGCCAACCGTGAACTGCCCTTATTTCTTTCTAAATTATCAAAATTTACCCAAAAACTCCCAATTATGTTTCCCAACCAATGTACTCAAAACTAGAAAAAAAAGTGTTCCTAAATACAAGCCTGAGGAATCTCTATAAAAACATGGGTTCCTATAATCTCCCCACTTTTTAAAAGATCATCCTGGAGTTAGACTCCCAAGCATCCCTAAGATTCTATTTTAAAAAAATCGGACCACTATGGCCAATTATCTGTTTCTCTCTCCCATGTTTTTTCTTGAACCTGTCTATGTTTCCACAATACAAGAACTATCAACATGGCCTTTCCTCCAAACAATTTCTCACTGTGATATAACACACATATCCAATACTCTTCAAAGTACGCATCAATATCATGTTAAAAAATTGAAACATACCTTACATGTTTCCTAACTCACCATTCCCAGCAACCAAAAGAACACCATATAACATTAGCACCCAGGAATACCATCAAAAACATCCTAGTCATGACATAAATTCACCACCTCCAAGGCACCCCTATGCATTCCTTAAAAAATTTAAACATGAAACTTATAGGTTTCTCATTTATAAACTAACAATGGATTCCCCCTCCCCCAACCATCCAACCCCATATATACCACATCATAATCATAGCCTCTTGGAGGCCCCATATCCAACCAAAACACATTCAGGTAGCTATGTGTAAAGTCAGATCATTCTCAGCGTACTCGGAACAATGACATGATAGGGGACATGATCGTCACTAATGAAAATTATACTAAGAAGTTTTTGTTGAACAACACAAAAAATCCTCCATCACCAATGATGACTCCTACTATTCAAACACCTTAATTCGTAAAAATTCTTAGGTTTCCCTTTCCACAAACATCACACAACATTGATCCTAATTCAGATGGTCCCTCACACAAACTACACAAGTGTTATCAAACTAGGGAATTCTCACTGTCCAAGCCACTCATATCATGGGCCAAATAAAAATACACAAATGATCATCATTTAAAAAAATTAACACATTTAACAAGAAAGATTTACAAAAAAAACAACATGCCTTTCCCCCATTTGCCCACCCTATAGTTAGAACTGAGGTATTAACACTACCCTTAACCATCCTATATCTAGGTCAAGGTTAACAATGGTAATTCATTTTCATTTTTCATTTTTCTCATTATACTTCCATTTATTCTTATCTTCAATCATTTTTACCCCTTTCAATTTCATATTAGGCACCTTTTCATTTTATTTTTACAAGCATTGACAAAAACAATTCAAGTTCAACAACTTCTCCTAATCCCATTTTCTCATATGTTCATAATGATACATGTCATAATAATCTTGAGTTCCTAAAATGATGCATGAAAACTCAACTCTCATGACTTACCGGACCCTGATTCAAAACTCAAAAAATCTCTGAAACAATAATCACATCAAACAAAAAGACCCACGGTGAAATAATATTCGACTATAGCAGAAAATAGCAATAACAACAATCCCACCTTGTTTACTTGGGTTTTCCTCCATACATGGGTTATCTACTCCCATGTACGAGCCCATAACCAAGGCTTAAATATTCTTATTCTCTTATCTATCATTCCTAAATAGTAATAAAAAAGAAAAATAAAATAAAAACTCCTATAATACAACTTTTAACATCCTGAATCAGGTTCCCTACACTGGTGCCCTGAGTCGGCCCGCTACATGACCTCAAGCACACCTTCCCATATGCAAGAGGTTTTCGACTAGCAGTGATGGATTATTATCAATCATGGGTATATTATACCATATGTTTTCATCATAGAAATACACCAATGAAAAAAACAATTAATATAATGATATAACCACAACCTAAACAATATCTGTATCACATGATTACTAAAACATGAAATACAATATCAAAACTTAATATTAAATATTCTAGGCTAAGTATGTTCCAAGTTTAAAAATGGAAACCCAAAAATAAAGACTCTAACAACTCCCCAATGATTCCTAAACCACATCTAGTTTCCTCATCCATACTCCATACCAAAAAATCCATCTAAAAATAGCTATTTCACTTGACTTTTCCGGTATACATGTAATCTTTTCAGGTACCGATTAGGTATCCCAATTAAGATATGATTAAACTCTGTAGGACACCATCAACAACATATAAAACCATATCCACTCAAATAATAGTGTATACAGTTTTATAAATAAATAATTATAATTCATAAGGAAACAACCATCACATTGTCAATTAATCTCTATTTAACCACATAAACCCATTGGTTCCTTATAATACCTTAACCTCAATACCCACTTCATCCAACATCGAATTATAAACTATTACTAAGGTATATCACATCCTAGAATGTAATAGTTAGCGTTCTATATCCTATGTTACATCTCAAAATGTCATTATTACCATTCTAGATTAAATGTCATATTTTATAATGTCATTGCTACCAATCTATATCTCATGTCACATCTCATAATTTCATTGTTATCATTCTATATTACAAGACATATCATAAATTTCTATTAATACCACTACATATTTCATTAATTAATTCAATAATTAATTAACCTTCTCAATATCATTAATTAACTCAATAATTAATTTATCTTCTCCATCTCATTAATTAACTCAAAAATTAATTAATCATCTTACTCCATTCGTTAATTTAAAAATTAACTAATCACATAGATAACATTAATTAATTAAAAAATTAATTAATAACATTAATTAATTCGATAATTAATTAATCACATCAATTTCCTTAGTTAATTCAATAATTAACAAAAAACATCAATAAATATTAATTTATTCAAAATTTAACTAATCAAGTTAATTCCATTAGTTAATCCAACAATTAACTCATCACATCACTTCCATTAGTTACCAAAAAAATTAACTAATCGCATCAACAACATTAATTAATTCATCAATTAAATGATCACAACAATAAAATTAATTAATTCAAAAGTTAATTAGTTACATCAATTCCAATAGTTGACTCGACAATTAAATAATCTTGTCAATAACTTTAATTAATTCCAAAATTAAATAATCACAACAATAACATCAATAAATTGAATAATGAACTAATAAAATCAATAAAATTAGTTAATTTGAAAATTAATTATTCAAATCAATAAAATTAATTAATTTGAAGATTAATTAATCAAATCAATAACATAAATTAATTTTATAATTATTTAATCACATCAATTCCATTAATAACTTAGCAATAAGGTAATCACATCAATAACATTAATTAATTCAAAAATTAACTAATAACCACAATAAAATTAATTAATTCAATAATGAACGAATCAATTAATGATGTTAATTAATTTATCAATTAATTAATCAAATCAATTACATTAGCTAATTCAACAGTTAACTAATAATGTCAATAACATTAAAAATCAAAAATTAAGTAATCATGTAAATAAAATTAATTAATGAAATATTAAATTAATCATGTCAGTTCCTTTATTTAATTCAAAAATTAACTAATCACATTAATTTCATTTAATTAACTAAACAATTAATAACTCACCTTTATCCCATTAATTAATTTAACATTTAATTAATCACATTTATCCCATTCATAAATTCAATAGTTACTTAATTGAAATAAATTATTTTAACACTCCCTTATTTAATTCAATAATTAGTTATTCCCAATTAACAATCACAATATCACAATAATGAATTCAGAAATTAATTATTTCAATTTCACAATCAAAATATCTTTATTAATTAATTCCAAAATTAATAAATCGTATTCAACCCCATTAATTAATTCACTATTTAATTTTTCACATCAACTCCACTGATTAATTTCCCCATTAATTAATCACATTCAATCCCATTAATTAATTCACCAATTAATTTTTCTCATCAAATCCATCACTTAATTTCACAATTAATTAATCACATTAAATCCCTTCAAATAATTCACCAATTAAATTTCCACGTCAATTTCCTTAATTAATTATACAATTAGTTAATCACAATACTTCAATTAATTAATTCATTAGTTAATTAATCCCATCAATCGCATTATATAATTAAATAATTAAATATTCAAATTACTTCAATTAATTAATTCATCAATTAATTAATCTCATCAATCTGATTATTTAATTAGAAAATTAAATATTCACATTACATACACTAATTAATCCATTAATTAATTAATCCCATCAATCATATTATATAATTAATTAATTAATCAAATTACTTCCATTAATTTATTCATCAATTAATTAATCTCATAAATCTGATTATTTAATTAGACAAATAAATATTCACATAACATACACTAATTAATTTATCTATTAATTAATCCCATCAATCCCATTATTTAATTGGACAATTAAATAATCACATTAAAACCATTAATTAATTCATCAATTAATTAATCTCATCAATCTCATTATTTAACTCGAAAATTAAATAATCACATTATACCAATTAATTAACCCATCAATTAATTAATCTCATCAATTAATTAATCTCATCAATCTAATTATTTAATTTGGAAATTAAATAATCACATAAAAAACATTAATTAGTTTATCAATTAATTAATCCCATCAATCACATTATTTAATTGAATAATTTAATAATCACACTACTCCATTGATTAATTCATCAATATATTAATCAAATCCAAAATCATATAAATTCCCATAATTAATATATCAATTAATTATTCCAACCTAAACAATTCAATAAACCAAACTAATTCTTTAATTAATTGTTCCATCTCAATCATTTCAATATCCCTCAATTAGTTTTTCTTTCTCAATCAATTCAATATCCCTAATTAGTTCATCAATTTATTGTTCAAACTCAATCAATTCAATATCACTATAATTGATTTGATAATTATTTATCTCAATCAAAAATTTGATATCTCTATAATTAATTAAATAATTAATTATCTAAATCTGTAATCTCTAAAATCCATAATTTCACATCTCCTAAATTAATTAATTAACCAAATTAATTAATTCAATCAAGAACTCAATTACTAAACATCTAATTAGAAATTCTAAAATGACAGACATGTAATTTAAATTAATACATGGGGAATTGAATTCTAGACCACCTACCTCAAGATTAATGAAGAACACTTTCCAATGGATATCCACAAATTGAATGCAATCAATCAAGAACTCAATGAAGAATGGGATTTTTATCTAAGTCCTATATCCAAAATTAAACCAATAAAGATCTAAAAAAACCTAGATCTAGATCTAAAACTCCAAGATCTAGATCTAAAACCAACAGCAGAAAAAATCCTCTTTTTCTGGTAAGAGGAGTAGAACAGAGATATATATATATATCTAATTGGGAAGAAACCACTAACATTGGATGGTGAAAATATTTAATGCATCCTTCAATTCACTAAGAATGGAGGCTGTGAGCCATAGAAATTCAACTAAGAGCCTCCAAAATCAATTGAAGTCGTTAGTTTATTAGTGGGGGTGATTTGGGGTTAATATAGGGGTTTTGGTATTTTAAAATTTAACTCTCAGGTCAATTAAAATTTCACAGAAAAATTTTCTACTCAGGGTGTAGGGTTTCTCCAAACCGTGCACCGTAATTGTGAATATCTTTTAAGGGGTTAATAGTTTCTTCTTTTAGTTTTTTCATTTTTCCAAACTATGTTATAGTCATGTGAATCCCCTATTACTGGGTACTCATGCTTAGTTGGGTTATGGTGAACAATTTGGGAAAACCATGTGTCAACCGTGCACTACCCTTCTTCTTCCTAAATTCTCAAAATTCACCCAAAAATCCCTTGAGAATTTTCCTAATAAAATTAAATAATACTAGACAGAAGTGTGCCCCAAAAGCCTGAGGATCCTCTAAAAAAAGTCAAGTTCTTACATTAGATCATTGGATAAATAACTAAACATAAAATTCTAAGAAATATTCTAACTAATATTGAATCCAAAATAATAAAATTATTTTATTGAAAATTCTTTGAAGATAAATTTAACATTTATCTCCAAATAACATCAATCACTCTTAATGTCTGATACCAAAATTGTATATTCACAAATCATTTAATATTAAATATATGCTAATAATTTCCATAAATAACCTAAATTATTATAAAGCCACATTAAAATCATATATTCTTCCAAAAGATAATGAAATATTTATTACTCAAATAAAATCCCATCACATAAACCAAAAAATTAGTGTTTATGCCTTTAAACTTATGATCATCCTTCAACTCATAAACTCATGATGATATCCATAACTGTTAAGTTAACCTCATATAAAAATATCATCATATCCAAATTTATTTAAACCTTTCATCTAATAACAACTATAAGGACCCAGCCTTATAACTATATAATAATGAGTTTTAAGTTAATAATTCATTTTATTACCTTTGAGGATATTTAGGTTTTAGAGTTTTATAAAATTATTCTGTTACCCTTATATCAATTAATATTTCATCATAAATTTGAAATTATCACTTAGTATCCATTTTCCCATAAAAAAAATTATGATATAACAAGCTTTATTTTCATGACATATCCTCACAGTTTTCATCTTTGTAATGTCTCAAAAACTTTGTATAATTTATTTTAAAATTATATGGGATTATTTTGAGACTACACACTTTGATGATATGTGATTCCGAGGCCTAGAGAGCCCAAAATAGAATTTTTTAACTTTTTAAGTTCACTTAAGTAAACGTGCGAGCGGGTTTTTATAAATTTTGAATCGGTGCTCGGATCAAGATTATTAGGGCACCACTAAACCTGGAACACTGGGATTCTTTTAGAAAGGACTTAACATTGACCAGCAAGGTTCAGATAGAAAAGTTATTATTTTGGACTTTTTGGAAAATAATAAAATAATGTTAAAAAATTATTTTATTTCATTTCTCAACTGTTGAGCAGCGGACGACGACGCTGCAGTGCTGTGACGAGGAGCATTAAAGGAAACTGTTAATGGCATATTTTTGAGCATGTGTAAAGATGCACTACCATAGCATAACATAAACACTGTGATATGTTTTAGTTTAATATCACATTGAGAAAATCAATTGGTGGAATTTCCTTCAACGACGAACGTGGAACCTCTCTCTCCCTTTCCCTCAGACGATGAATGCTATCGATGAACGTCGGTGGGACGAATTTGAGAGATGGATAACAACGAAAAATGCTAATAGGGTTAGCATCAATGATAGATCGAAGCTTCATACCTCGTCAGTGACAGATCCTCAAACCAAGTATGGGTTGTTTGATTAATTTCTCTTCCCCGTTCTTTTTCTAAAGCAACGAATGTGGGTCAACCAACGAATAGGTTGAACCTTAAATCATTCATTGATGTAGGAGGGTATCCTTTTCATGGATTTCTATAACGGGGTTGGTATATTATTGATAGAATTTTGTCCCCAAACACCCCCTTATTTATGCTTCTAACAGAGAGGGTGCAAGCCAACACGAACAAGCCCCACCCCTCTACGCCCTGTGCATTCTTGGTCAATGAATGTTCCAAATGGAGAAAAAGAAACTTTAAGACCATCACACAGAAGGTGGAAACCCGAGAGGCCAGTGGAAGTAAGCTATTTTGAGATCAGACCATAGGAGTAGACCTGGTGGCTCGCAGAAGGTGTTGTTGGCACGTCACCATCTGTGCAGCGGCGCCAGCCAATGCCACATGAGGGTGGAACGGCTAACCCTCAGCGGTCGTGAAGGTGGAGGAACCATGCACTAAGGTGGAGGATTTTGCAGCACATTGGCTATGGTAGTTGGCTAGATGCGGCGCCATCCGGGTGCCATGTATAAGGGAGCGGCCCGCTCCTTGTGGGCCATGTACAAACAAAGGGGGTAGTTGGCCGAACCGTCCACGCACACCCCAATCGAACTGACATAGGCCATCCAGGATAGGTTGGGGTAGTATACTGGGATGCCCAATTAGTCAAGATAAACTTTCTATCTAGTCTACCTTAGAGGACCGGGCCGATGGGATAAACCGTTCTACGCAGTAGCCCGAGGTAGGAAAAGAGACTAGCCCGTCAGTGTAGGTCAAGACGGATAAATTTTGGGTTACTGGGTGACCAAGAAGACTAGACCTCTGAATAACCTCGGCTGAGTCTAGTATGGCCTAGTGGGCCAACCAAATAAGATGGGTCATGCAGGACCCCAGGCCAGGATTGGTCAGGTTGGTCTAACCAAGTTGGACCCGGCCCAGACACAACCGAACGCTATTTACTAAAACACTTGTATCCTGAAAATATGGCACCCGATTGAAGAGACATTTGTGGTGTTTCGAACCTCTAGATTAGAAAGTTCTTATGAGATATTCTATGTGTTTTTTGGAAGATATTGGTGTACGACTAGTTTGGATTGGACTCAAATCCAACCAGGCCCTTTTTACAAAAATGATCATATCTTATAGACCGGGCGTCCATTCAATGTGATGTCTTTTTCATTGGGACACTTACGATGAGATATTCCTTTGGGTTACTATATGTGGGACTTCTTGAAGGATAAGGGAAGAATAATGGATTGAGGAGCAGATCCTCCAAAAATAAAGCATGCTAGGTGCAGGAATCCAGTGGCTGACTATTATGTGAAGAATGAAGAGTGACCCTTTGTGGATAAATATAAGAGATAAACTCTATGGATCAATATAATAAAGACCCTTTGTGGATACGAATAAGAGTGACCCATCACAATTCATCATAAGAGCGACCATTTGTGGATCAACAAGAGAGTGGTCCTTTGTGGATCAGCAGTAGTGCATCCCGTCGTGGATCAGTTAGAGAATGACCCATCATGGATCAACACGAGAGAGTCCCTTCATAGATCAGTAGTAGAGAGAGCCTTTTTGGATCAGCATAAGAGCCTCTCAACAGAATAAGATGATATGTATTTATGACTAATCATCTTTACTTCGGTACTTAAGTTATACCAGGTGTAATCTGTGTCTTTTTCTTTGTGCTTTACATTGAGATCTTGCTTTGTGGTATTCTCATTGTTTATTTCTGAGAGACCTTTGGGGGTCTTGGGGTCCTTAATAAGTATTTTTACACTCACCCCTACACAATCTTCTCCCGAACCTGTTGTGTCTTGTGCATAAAATAGAATTATTTTATTGCGACATTGGGGTGTTAGGCATAGATGATGCTCGGAGGTGGATCGATAGATGTGTTGTGTTGCAGTGACATCTGGTAGCGAGTTGTATATACCATTTAGGTAGGATCTTTTGTGGTCGATCGTCAAAGATTGTACTTATTTTAGTGTACTTTCATTTTAGCTGGTCTTGTATTCTGGCCCATTTACTTTTAGTTTACACCTTTTACTCTTAGTGGTGGTACTTTTTGGTGGTGGTACTTTTTTTTTCTTTGTGGTTTTCTTTGTGTAGTATTCCTTGTCTGTGTGTGTATGGGTTTAAATGCAATGCCTTCCCATTTTGGGATATTCCCTTTTAGTTCTAGTCACCAGCCCCTGGCATATGGAAGGCAAGCTTTGGGTAGTCCCGGCATGGGCCCTGGGGGACGGGTCATGAAAAAGTTGTATCAGAGCATGGTCGATTATACCATAAGAACTAAGAGTCTATATTTGTTATGGGGAAAATAGTGTTAAGTGTATTGAGTTCGTATTTTTGTCTCAGGAGTCTATTATTGGTGCGGTAGCTAACGTATCCATACTCCATGACCCTGAATTCTATTTTCCTACTCGGTACACAAAAACACTAGTTTCATGTGTTTTGGAAATGTTTTTATTTTTTCTTTTTTCAGTCAGCTCTCCAGGTATAACTTATTGACTGTGGCACATATATTCCCCTACAGGATGCCTCGATGAAGACTGTCATCTAGGATTCAATTGAGGGATCAGGATGATGGCCCAATGAGCGATGAGGCGTCAGTGAAGGGACGACTATAGTGATAGCACCTTTGGGTAGTGTATCAACACCACCACAAACCAGAGAGTAGTATTTTTTACTAGCCCCACCAGTGGATAATGCACAAAGATTGAGGGTTCTGCATTATTTCCATAGACTAAGTCCTCTACAGTCTTGAGGTGAGATAGATCCTCAGGCAGCTAAGGATTGGCTGGAGGCAGTTACGCAGGTTTTTCTCCTATTAGAGAAAACTACAGCCCGGATTGTGGTTCTAGACACTAGCCTTTTTTCAGGGAATTCTAGGGATATGGTGGATCATTATGCTCCAGACACATGAGGAGGATACCCATTTCTGGTTGGACTTTGAGAGCCACTTCAGGGCAGATTTCGGACCAGCAACACTATGCTCAGTGCATATTCAGGAGCTACTACACCTACAGTAGGGAAGACTGACTGTGGACCAGTACTCAGGGAGGTTTACCAACCTCTCTCGCTACTCCACCTACATGGTACAAGACCCTTTCATCAGGGCCCAGACCTTTGAGCAGGGACTCTGATGGGAGATCAGGGTGTCGATGATTTCACTCAGCATCCCAACGTAGGCTGGAGTGATAGACTGAGCTCTACTAGTGGAGAGAATCCTATCTAAAAAGGAACCATTGGTGAGAGCAACTAATGAAAGATAAGTGGTCAATTCGTCTGTAGTAGGCTGTAGGAAGATGACGAAGAGGCCCAAACGAGCCACACCTTCTGGAGGACAACCCCAAGATGTAGGGTTGGAGGTGCAGAGCTCTCAAGGTAGGGATGTCAGCTGAGGTCTAGATTTTGTTACTCCTGTGGTAGGAAGGGAACATGGATCATGACTGCCTGACCCACCACATAGATGATTAGAAAACTGTCTAGGGACTGCCAAGGCAGAGGTTGAGGTTCAAGAGAGGAGGTCCATAGAGCAGCAAATGTGGATGGGGAGCAGTCTGAGTGGAAAGAGGTGGATGAAAGTTTGAGGTACTACCTCCACCACCCCCATGTGGTCTACTACATTCTTAGGGAGCTCGAATATAGGGGAGATCTAAGATTCATGCAGTGGAGGCCTATGACCACATTTCTCTAGAGATGATCAAAGGTACAATTTGTTTCTTCTCCACCTTAGTTTTAGGTATTATAGACACATATTTCAGTCACTCTTTCTTTACCATGAACCTCCTTAGATCTCAGAGATTTCAGTGGAGATTTTATCTTAATCCATATGATTAGAGACTTTTACAGCAAGGAAATTAGATTATTACACACTAGTTCCGGCAGTGTAAGCTTACTCTAGGAGGTGTGAGATTCTGTTGGGATCTCCTAGTAGCAGCGTCTAGTCCTTAATATGTCATCTTGGGTATGGATTTTTTTATCTATATTCCATGCTCAGATCGACTGTTTTAGGTGAAAAGTACAGTGTGTCCATGGGGATGAGGCTAGGTTTTCCATCACCAGTGAGAATGGAACCTTTACAGCATAAGAAAGAATTTCTCAGATGAGGGTGCAAGAAATAACTCACTAGTTGGCTAGCTTCACCCTCGGTGTGGTGTATGAGAGGATTCTACGCTTTCCGGTAATGGTGGAAGAGTATAATTATGTCATTAATGAGAATGTTTGAAAAAAATCTCCATTTAGGGAGGTAGAATTCTGTATTGATTTATACTCAGGGACGAAACCGATATCTACACCTCTATATCGGATGGATCTCATATAGCACATGGATTTGAGAATACAGTTGATGGAATTATAGAGTAAGGGCTTCGTGAGACCCAGCATCTCACAATGGGTAGCCCTGATGTTTTTTTCCAAGAAGGAAGATGGGAGCTTGAGGCTATGGATGGACTTCTGGTTCCTGAACCAGGTGACTATGAAGAACAAGTCTCCACTTCTAACAATTTATGAACTCTTTGATCATCTAAAGGGAGTGAGGTAGTTCTCAAAGATATACCTTAGATCAGGCTATCATCAGCTTGGGTTATGGGATGAGGATGTGTCGAAGACAGCCTTCAGGTGCAGTTATGGCCGCTAAAAGTTCTTGGTGATGCCCTTCGGCATGACCAATGCCCCCACAATATTCATGGGACTCATAAATAGTACCTTCCAGCATTACCTCAATCATTTTTTGGTTGTCTTCATTGATGAAATATTGGTGTGCTCGATGTTAGATGGGGAGAAAATTACACACCTATGGATAGTCCTGGATACACTCCAAGAGCACCGGCTTTATGGTAAGCTCTTAAAGTGCCAGTTCTGGATTTAGGAGGTCCATTTTCTGGGACACGTCATTTCAAAGGATAGAGTTGTAGTGGATCTGGAAAAGATAGAGACAATTCTTTCTTTGGATCCACTCAGGAGAATGATTGAGGTGTGTAGTTTCTTGGGGTTGGCTTGATACTACAGTAGGTTCCTTCCCAGATTTCCCAGAGTATAATCACCTTTATCAGCTTTGAAAAAGAAGGGACATCCCTTCATGTGGATGGATAAGTGTCATCACATATTCCAGGCGCTGAGGTGGAGACTGACAAGTACCTCCATCTTGAGACTACCATAATAGGGTGCTCGGTATGTAGTCTTTTATGACACATCATTTAAAGACCCGTAAATTTCAAGGGAAATTTTTTTCTTAATTTTCTTTGGAATTTTACAAGAACGCAGTTTCTGACGACACCTGATTACGAGGCCCGATGTGCCCGTAATCAATTTACAATGTTTAGCTTGGGTAAGTTCAGTGAACGAATGAGCGGGTTTTCCAAACTTTTGAACCGGTGCTCGGAATCAAATTCTGAGGGCACCGATGGAATCGTAGCGCTGGTAATTTCTTAAGAACACCTTTTCCGGAGTTGCGTTTTCTCGGGTGAGGTTATTAATTAATTGGGTTAACTAAAGAATAAAAAATAAAATGTTGTGCTACAATTTTATTTTTATTCTAAGTAATGATAACCTAGGCATGGTGGTTAGAGTGGGACCCACTAATACCCTAACTCCTAGGTAGGATATTAGTGAGGTGGGGCCCACACGATCCCCACCCCCTTATTTCATTTTTACCTCCCATGTGCATTTAATTTGGTAACTCACCCGCACCCCCTATTAACTGCCAAGTCAACACTCGCATTTAATTGGATTATTAAAAGTCTTATTAATTGGTCAACGCATGATAATTTGATCATGATTTAATTTTGATTTTCAATTAAGGGACGGCATAGGTAATAAAATATGGCAACGCCTTATTTTATTATTGTTGTTTTGTTGTGCGAGAAAAATTGTGAGAGGAATTGCTCAAAGCCTTCAAATCTTCATATTCTTTGTTGGAGAATGCGAAGAACAATGAAGAACACTGGCCTCCGACAGAAGATGATGAAGAACGCTAGTCAGCTCAGAGATCAACGACGTGATGCCGTGTACCGCGATGTCGACGGTCCTCTTCTCCGTGATTTCATGTACCACGACACCGATGATCCTCCTTCTGCGATGTCATCTTCCGCGACGCCCCCTTCCCGCGACAAACCTCGTTCGACGACTTCATCGAGGTAGGGGGTTTTTGAATAAAGTTTATGTGTGAATTATCCCCTCGTGCATGAGTATTTTAATTTCAGGGCGATTGAATATTTTTACCTTGAATAAATTATGCCCCCGTTTAGAGCATGCCTTTTAAAGACTGCCTTTTGAAAAACACCTAACATGAAGGGTGCGGGCCGAACGAACACGGCCCGACAACCCTCCGTAGTTTGTTTATTGGTGTGAGGATTGAAAGGCGATGAAGAAGCGGGCAGCAAAGGAGTTTTGAACCCTTCACAGTAATCTATGGGTCCCGGGAGAGCCACAGGCGCAGACGGCGGGAAAAACGGACCCCTGGAGCGCGTCTGGTGGTCCGTGGAAGGTGCTTCCGGTGCGCCACGCCCGTGCTGGCAGCCGAAGGCGGCGGCCGGCACCGGCCTGCTGCCCGGAGGCGGTGGTGGGAAGACCGGATCCAGCGGCCGTGCGCGATCCGGGGGAGACGCGGTGACCAACGCCGGGTCCGTTAGCAAGGGGGGGCAGCGCACCCCCACCATGTCTGCTTAGTGTGCGGCACCGCTGAGCCAGACCGGCTGCACCGGGCCGGGCCGCCGGCACCGGGCCGGTCCACCGGCGCCGGGCCGGTCCACCAGCGCCGGGCCGGTCCGCCCGCGCCGATTCGGGCCGCCTGTGCTGGGCCGAGTCATGCCGGTGGTGCCGGGCCATGTCTTGATGGGCCGGACCCGGACCCGGGTTAGGTTGACCCTATTCGGGCCGCCTGTGCTGGGCCGAGTCATGCCGGTGGTGCCGGGCCATGTCTTGATGGGCCGGACCTGGACCCGGGTTAGGTTGACCCTATTCGGGCCGACCCATGGGGGGTTGGGCCGGGCCGGGCCCGGCCCAGACCCCCCATTTTGGACTATTTTCCATCATTTGCCCTTATCTTGGGCTTCAGACCTCTGATCAATGCACCGTCAGTTTTGTTGGGATCCTTGGATCGAGACGGTCGTTTCGGTATATTACACTCAAGCTTTCAGAGAACATGTGGCACGGCCTAATTGGTTCGAACAAGAAACCAACCAGGCCCTCGAAGCGGAAACGCTTATAACTTGAGCTACAGACGTCTGATTGAAGTGCCATCGACTTTGTTGGATTTCTCTTAGTGAGATAGACCTTTTTGATTACTATGCTCGAGTTTTGGATGTAGTTGGAGTATGGTCAGGTTGGTTTTGTCTTAAAAACCAACCGGGGCCCTGGGAAGAAAAAGGCATTAACTCTCAGACCGGGCGTCTGATTGATGCGCCGTCTATCACGTTGAGTTACTATCGATGAGGAAGAACTTTGGGGTACATCAAATCTGGACTACGTGTCAGTTGATGTATCAAACAACTTGGATCGAGGAGCGGACCCTCCCGGAATCGAGCATGTTGTGTGCGGGAACCCTAGAGCTGGCTGCGATGATGATGAAGACTTTCGTACTGGAACCCTCCGTGGGTTCGACGATAAAGACTATCGTATTGAAATATGATGTGGGTTCAAAAGTGAAGACTATGGTACTGGAATCCTCCGTGGGTTCGATGATGAAGACTCTCATACTGGAATCCTCCGTGGGTTCGACGATGAAGACTACCGTACTGAAATCCTATGTGGGTTCGACGGTGAAGAATTTCGTACTAGAATCCTCTGTGGGTTTGATGATGAAGACTTTCGCACTGGAATCCTCCATTGGTTTGACGATGAAGACTATCGTACTGAAATACTATGTTGGTTCGACGGTGAATACATTCGTACTGTAATCCTCTGTGGGTTCGACGATGAAGACTTTCATACTGGAATCCTCCGTGGGTTCGACGATGAAGACGACTGCACTGAAATCCTCCATGGGTTCGGCAATGACAACAACCATACTAGAATCATCTGTGGGTTTTACGGTGAAGAAAACCGTACTGAAATCCTTCGTGGGTGCGGCGGCAACGACTACAGTACTTGTAACCTACATGGGTCCCAGCTAGATGAATCAGTGGCTACATCTGATCATCTCTATCACCTTACGAAGGAGTATACCTGTGTGAGCTGTGTCTTGACTGTTAATCAATATCATCGATATGATTGACTTGCTTTCCTATGTGGATTGGGTTGTGTTATCCTGTGTGGATCAGGTTGTACTATCACGTGTGGACGTGATCGAACATGGGCTCAGATGTTGGAGCCAAATTTGAATTGATGACTTAAGTATATATATGGGCATATACCTAAGAAGTGTTGGTTTTTACTTCATGATTGTATCTTTACTTTGTGGATTATCCTTTGTGGATTCTAGGAGACCTTCGGGGGTCTCAGGGTCCCTAATAAGTAGCGTATACTGACCCCTCCATGAGTTATGCCCGCACTACATTGTGTTGGATACAAACGATGGACAGCTCTGATCGTGGTTGAGGCCTGTGGAGAAAGTTGGTACCTGGAGGTGGTCCACAGGGCGAGATGTGCATGGAGCAGACGGCTGGACCCGAGGAGATGAGAAGGCTATCTGTACCCACCATTCAGGTGGGACTTCCAATGGATTACTCGACGTTATTGTTTACTTCAGTTGTTGTACTTCTTTCCAGTTGTACTTTACTTTCAGTTTGGGTTTGTATTCTGGCCCAATTACTTTTCTGCACTACTATTGTACCCAGTTTTACTTAGTGTTTCTTTCTGCTTGCTTACACTGTGGTGTTTGTTTACCTTATAAAGGCAATGCCTTCCCCTTTTTTCCGGGATTTACGCCTTAGTGCTAGTCACCAGCCCCTGTCCTATGGGAGGTGAGCTTGGGGTAGTCACAGCACGGGTCCTGAGGACGGGTCGTGACAAATTGGTATCATAGGAGTTCGTTTCTACTACAGAACTCAAGAATATGATCTTTCTTCTATGCAAAGCAATAGTGTTAAAGGTATTGTTTATGGTTATCAGTCCAGGGAGTCCAGTGTTGGTGCGGCAGTCGATGTATCTGTACACCAGGACCCTGACTTCTGATTTTCAACTCAATGCATGAAAACATTTATTGCATGTGTGTTTCAAAAGTTTTCTTTGTGATTACTTTGTGTCAGCACACCAGGTATACTGTTTGACCGTGGCGCACCTGTTTATTTTCAGTATGGCCCCACGATGGCAGCCAACTAGGGTTCCGAGCATTGAGAGAGACGACATCCCACTGAGTGATGAGGCCTCGGTACAGGGCCCTTTGACAGCAGAGGCAATAGAGGTACCTTTACCAGCCCCAGCCACTGAGACTGTACGTCACCTTAGTGAACTGCACGTGTTTCAGCATCAAGGACCACCCAGGTTTCGTGAGGAGACAGACCCTCAGGCAGTCGATGATTGGATGGAGGCGGTTGTGTGAGTTTTCAGGTTAGTGGGGACACCAGTTGACCTCATGGTGATCCTTGCAGCAAGCCTTCTGCATGCGACAGCAGGAAGATGGCGGAGCTTGATGCTCTAGGTGCACGATGAGGCATCTCTCCTCTGGATGGACTTTGAGAGCATCTTCTGCTCGGAGTTCTTCCCAGCCACCCTCTGTGTGGTGCGCATCTTGGAGATACTACAGCTACGGTAGGGTAGCATGAATGTCGCCTAGTACTCGGCGAGGTTTACCAATCTCTCGCGCTACTCCACAGATATGGTACGGGACCCGTTCATCCGGCCCCGGACCTTTGAGCAGGGACTGAGGCATGAGATCTGGGCTTCAATGATCTCCCTCAACATTCCAACACAGGAATAGGTGTTGGAGAGAGCCCTTTTAGTGGAGAGTTTTCTCGCTGAGCAGGCACCAGCGGCAGGACTCTCCACAGGATGACCCATAGTGGAGTCTTTTACAGTTGGCAGTAGACAGGTGACACAGAGGTCCAAATGGTCCAGACCATCAGATGGGCAATCTTAGGGTGAAGATTCGGTTGTGCGAGGAACAAGGAGGAGAGCCAGCTACATGAGGAGCAGGCAATGTTATGCATGCGGCGGGCAAGGTCACATGGCTTGAGACTGCCGGACTCGTCCTGCAGATGAGAAGCAAGCGGTAGAGGGACCTCCCATCAGAGGTTTGACCATGGCGGTCCACAGGGAGCAGGAGGGCGAGGCAGAGGAGCTGGCCAAGCAGCAGGTGGTGGATGACGCTTTGAGGCCCTACCACCACCACCACCTGGGAGACCACCCCGACCGGAGGGAACGGGTGGATAGGGAAGAGCTCAGCTTCAGGCAGATGAGGCCTACGATCATAGATCACCGGGATTAGATGGACTGGAGTAGGACTACCTCCAGACATGGAGACTTTTGTTCATGTTGCTTCTAGCTTTTTTGATGTTTGTTTGTAGATGCTTTGTGTCTTTGTACTTTGAGCTGCAGTAATAAAAGAAACCTTTCTTTGTGTAATTTACTTTCCTGTCCTCTTTTTTTTTTTGTTACTAATAGGTTTTGGTTTAAGACCGTTGACTTGACCCTCACTTTTGAGATACCTATTGGAGGAGACCCAGTTACCACACACTGATGCCGACAATGTGACTCAACCCTTAGAGGCGGGAGTAATGGTTGGATCTCTTGGTAGTAGCGTCGAGGCCTTACGACGTCATCCTTGTTATAGGTTAGTATCATCCATGTCAGGATTGACTGTATTAGGAAAAGAACGTGGTTCATCCAGGGGATGGGACCGGATTTCTCATATCAGCAAAGAAGAAATCTTAGCATCTCTTGTAGGACCAGAAAAGGTCCAAGTCACCCAAGAGTGGATGAGGATAGCTCAGAGCCAACAAAATACTTATACTGATAGGAGTTGGAGACCACTAGAGTTCGAGGATGGCGACCATGTTTTTTCTACGAGTCTCACCTCGACATGAGTTATGGAGATTTGGCCAGGGCGGCAAGTTGTCTCCACGCTTCATTGGACCCTTCTAGGTCCTCAATAGGGTAGGCGAGGTGGTTTACCACTTGACCCATCCACCTCAGTTGCACTAGGTGCATGACGTCTTCCAAGTATCTTAGCTGAGGAGATATGTGCACGACCCGGCGCATGTCATCGACCATGGGGGGTTGGACATTGACGATGGGGTGACTTTTGTGGAGGTCCTGGCAGAGATCGAGGATCGACAAGAGCGGTCCAACATGGGCAGTCGATTCCTCAAGTGCCCATCAGATGGTAGCATGGGGACCTCCAGGAGAGCACTTGGGAGCGGGAGGCTCAGATGCATGCTCAGTACCCTCATTTATTCCCCTAGTTTGTGATGTAGCTTTATGGGGACGTAAATCCCTGATGTTGTAGTAATATAAAGACCCATAAATTTCAATGGAAATTTTTTTCTTAATTTTCTATGGAATTTTACAAGAATGCAGTTTCTAACGGCACTTGATTCCGAGGCCCGGTGTGCCTGGAATCAATTTCCAAAGTTTAGCTCGGGTACATTCAGTGAACGAACGAGTGGGTTTTCCTACCTTTTTAACTGGTGCTCGGAATGGAATTATGAGGGCACCGATGGAATTGCAGCGCTGATAATTTCTTAAGAACACCTTTTCTGGAGTTGTGTTTGCTCGGGTGAGGTTATTAATTAATTGGGTAACTAAAGAATAAAAAATAAAATGTTGTGCTACAATTTTATTTTTATTCTAAGTAATGATAACCTAGGCATGGTGGTTGGAGTGGTACCCACTAATATCCTAACTCCTAGGTAGGATATTAGTGAGTTGGGGACCACATGAGCCCCACCCCCTTATTTCCTTTTCACCTCCCACGTGCATTTAATTTGGTAACTCACCTGCACCCCCTATTAAATGCCAAGTCAACTCTAGTGTTTAATTGGATTATTAAACTCCTCATTAATTGGTCAAAGCATGATAATTAGATCGTGATTTAATTTTTATTTTCAATTAACGGATGGAATGAGTAATAAAGTAAGGCAATGCCTTATTTTATTACTGTTTTTTCGTTGTGCGAGAAGAATTGGGAGAGGAATTGCTCAAAGCCTTCAAATCTTCATCTTCTTCGTTGGAGAATGCGAAGAATGACGAAGAACGCCGGCCTCCGATAGAAGACGGTGAAGAATTCTAGTTTCCTCAGCGATCGACGATGCGACACCAAAGGTCCTATTCTCCGTGACGCCGTGTACCACGATGCCAATGATCCTCCTTCCGCGACGTCATCTTCCGCGATGCCCCTTTCCCGCGACAAACCTCATTCAACGACTTCATCGAGGTAGGGGGTTTTCAAATAATGTTTATGTGTGAATTATCCCCTCATTCATGAGTATTTTAATTTTATGGTGATTGTATAATTTTACCTTGAATAAATTATTCCCTCGTTTAAAGCATGTCTTTTAAATATTGCCTTTTGAAAAACACCTAATGCGGAGGGTGCGGGCCGAACGAACATGGTCCAACAACCCTCCGTAGTTTGTTTATTGGTTTATGGATCTACGGGCGATGATGAAGCGGGCCGCAAAGGCGTTTTTATCCCTTCTCAGAAATCTATGGGTCCCGGGAGAGCCGCAGGCGCAGACGGCGGGCAAAACGGACCACCGGAGCGCGTCAGGTGGTCCGCAAAAGGCGCTGCTGGCGCGCCCCGGCGTGCCACCGGCAGGAGCCACCATGGATAAAGCCGCAGTGGCGGCGGGAAGACCAGATCCCGTGGCTGTGTAGGATCCGGGGAAGATGCGGTGACCAGCACCGCGTCCGTTAGCAAGGGGGGGCAGCGCACCCCCCCCCCCCCCCCCCGCGTCCGCTCAGCGTGCGGCACTGCTGAGCCAGACCGGCCGCACCGGGCCAGGCTACCTAGGCCGGACCGGGCCGCGCCGTGCCCTGATGGTCCGGACTCAGACCCGGGTCAGGCTGACCCATGGGGCAGGGGTGGGGGGGGGGGGGTGGGCCGGGCCGGACCGGTCCCAGACCCCCCATTTCGGACTTTTTTCAGTCATTTTCTCATATCTTGGGATTCATAACTCCAATCGACGCACAGTCAGTTGAGTTGGAATCCTTGGATCAAGCCAGTCGTTTCGATATATTACACTCAAGGTTTCGGAGAACTTGGGGTATGTCCAGGTTGTTTCAAACATGAAACCAATCGGGCCCTCGGAGCAGAAACACATATAACTTGAGCTCCGGATGTCTGATTGATGTGCTGTCGACTTTGTTGGATTCCTCTTATTGAGAAGGACATTTTGGCTTACTCAAATTGAGGTTTGGATGTAATTGTAGTATGGTCTGGTTGGTTTTTCCTTAAAACCAACCGGGCCCCTGGGACGAAAAATCCATTAACTCTCAGACTGGGCGTCTGATTGACGTGTCATCTGTCACGTTGAGTTCCTATTGATGAGGCAGAACATTGGGGTACATCAAATCTAGGATACGTGTCAGTTGATGTTCAACCCACTTGGATCAAGGATCATTCCCTCCTGGAATCGAGCGTGCTGTTTGCGGGAACCCTAGAGCTGGCTGCGACCACGATGAAGACTTTCGTACAGGAACCCTCTGTGGGTTCGACGATAAAGACTACCAAATTGAAATCCTATGTGGTTTCGATGGTGAAGACTATTATACTGGAATACTCTGTGGGTTTTACGATGAATACTTTCTTACTGGAATCCTCCATGGGTTCGACGATGAAGACTACCGTACTGAAATCATATGTGGGTTCGACGGTGAAGACTTTCGTATTGGAATCCTCCGTGGGTTCGATGACGAAGACTTTCATACTGGAATCCTCTGTGGGTTCGATGATGAAGAATACTATAATGAAATACTATGTGGGTTCGACGGCGAAGACTTTCATACTGGAATCCTCCGTGGGTTCAACGATGATGATTTTCATACTGGAATCCTCTATGGGTTCGATGATGAAGACGACTGCACTAAAATCCTCTGTGGGATTGGCAGTGATGACAACCGTACTTTAATCCTCTATGGGTTCGACGGTGAAGACAACCATACTGGAATACTTTATGGGTTTGGCGGTGACGACTATAGTACATTTATCCTACGTGGGTCCCAGCAAGATGAATCAGTGGCTACATCTGATCATCTCTATCACCTTACGAAGGAGTATACCTGTGTGAGCTGAGTCTTGACTGTCAATCAATATCTTAGATATTATTGACTTTCTTTCCTATGTGTATTGGGTTGTGTTATCCTGTGTGGATCGAGTTGTACTATCCTGTGTGGATGTGATCAAACATGGGATTAGATGTTGGAGCCAAACTGGAATTGATGACTTTGGTATATGTATGGTCATATACCTAAGTAGTGTTGGTTGTTACTTTGTGATTGTATCTTTCCTTTGTGGATTATCCTTTCTGGATTTTGGAAGACCTTCGGGGGTCTCGGGGTCCCTACTGAGTTGCGTATACTCACCCCTACACGGGTTATGACCACACTACATTGTGTTGGATGCTGACGACGGATAGCTCTGATCGTGGTTGAGGCCTGTGGAGAAGGTCGGCACCTAGATGTGGTCCACTAGGAGGGACGTACATGGAGTGGACAGCTAGACCCGAGGAGCTGAGGAGGCTATCTGTACCCACCCTTCATGTGGGACTTCCAGTGGACGACTCGATGTTGTTGTTTACTTCATTTGTTGTACTTTCTTTCCAGTTGTAGTTTACTTTCATTTTGGGTTTTTATTATAACCAACTTACTTTTCCGCACTACTATTGTACCCAGTTTTACTTAGTGTTTCCTTCTTCTTGCTTACTCTATGGTGTTTTTTTTACCTTATAAAGGCAATGCCTTCCCCTTTTTGTCGGTATTTACGCCTTGGTGCTATTCGCCAGCCCCTGGCCTATGGGAGGCGGGCTTGGGGTAGTCACGGCATAGGTCCCGAGGACAAGTCGTGACACATCAGGGACCAGACTAGGTTTTGTCTTGATGTAGGTGCGAGTAGTTATCACCTATGGCTCACAATAGTTTAGGCAGCATTAGCATAACTATGTGACACATGACCTGGAGTTATCAATGGTGGTCTTTTCCATGAAGATGTGATGGCACTACTTTATGGGTGAAAGGTTTTCCAAATACTCCAAACACAAGAGTCTCAGTTATATCTTCTCACAGAAGGACCAGAACTTAAGACAACTGTGATGGATGAAGTTCCTCCAGGACTATGATGTTGATATAGTCTATACTCCTATGAAGAGGAACATGGTGGCTGATGTGCTCAGTAAGATGTCTTGTTTTCTGCTTCTGAGTGAGGTGACAGAGTAGGCAGTTGCGATGCAGATACCCTTCATGGATGATAATGGAGAAGATTACCTCCAGTCTATTGCTATCATACCCCCACTCCTTCAATGAGTTAGGGAGACACAACTTGTGGATGTTGACTGTGAGCCCTGACATGCTCATATATCCTCAGGATCGGCTTCTAATAGATTTTTGATAGGTGGGGAGAATTTCATCCTTTTCAAAGTAATCACCATGGTACCAGTGACGTTACGGGAAGTGATGTTGAGGTAGTTCCATACATCCCATTTATAGTCACATCCTAGTGTGGTGAAGATATACCAGGTCCTCCAACATCAGTACTAGTGGTTAGGGATGAAGAAATCAGTGGCAGAGTTTGTTTTATGATGCCTCACATGTTAGAAAATGAAGGTCAATCATCAAGTCCCAGTAGGCTTGACACAACCACATGAGGTACCAGAATGTAAGTGGTATGGTGTCTCCCTGGACATCGTGACGTGGTTACCATGCATGTCCATGGGCCACAATTCAATCTGACTGATCATTGATTGACTCACCAAGTTGGCTCACTTCCTACCCATCCGGGAGTAAAAATCATTAGATTTATTGGGATACCTCTACATCCAGGTGATAGTACGGCTTCATGGGATTCCATTAATGATTGTCTCAGAATGCGAAACATTATTTACATCTCGACTATGGTAGGGGTTTTCAGGAAGCATTCAAGACTCATCTGCGCTTGAGCATAACTTTTCACACTAAGAAAGATGGTCAAACGGAGTGGACCATACAGACCTTGGGGGGAATGCTTCATGGTTGTGTCCTAGATTTTGGTAACAGTTGGGAGGACCACCTACCACTGTTGGAGTTTGCATACAACAATAGCTATCACTCCACCATTGGTATAGAACTGTGTGAGGCCTTTTACGGGCGGCCATGAAAATAACCTTTATGCTAGACAAACCCAGGGGAGTTAGCACTCATGGGTCTAGAGTTGGTTTGGGATACCACTAATAAGGTTCATATCATTGAGAAGAAGATGAGGATTACACAGAGCATACATAATTCTTATTTTGATATAAGATAAAGACCCTTATATTTTGAGAAGGGAGACCATGTTTTCCTTCGGGTCTCACCCCGATGGGGATTGCAATGATTTGTCTAAGGCGGTAGGTTATCTCCGATGTTCATCAGACCTTTTCAGATTCTGAGAAGAATTGGAAAGGTGGTGTGCTTCCTAGATCTTCCCCCACAAATGCACTGGGCACATGATGTTTTTCATGTGTCGTGGTTGAGGAGGTACGTTCATGATCCATCGCACATCATCAACTAGGGAAAGCTGGACAATGATAATGGGGTGATGTTTGTAGAGTTTCCAGTGGAGATAGAGGATCGACAGGAGTGGGTCCTTCATGGATGGTTGATTCCTCTAGTGTTCGTTTAGTGGAAGTACGAGAATATTTAGGAGAGTGCATGTGAGTGGGACGCTCAGATTCATGCTCAGTTGCCCCATTTGTTTGATTAGCCTTTGTTTTGGCATTCGAGGATGTAAAACCATAAGGTGTGGAGAATTTAATGTGCCAAAATATCTATATAATTTTTTTAGAAAATTATATGAAATTATTTTGAGACCACATTCTATGACGAAACTTAATTCTGAGGCTCGGTGAGCCCCGAACAGAATTTTAAAATTTTATTAGTTCACTTAAGTAAATGTGAGAGTGGGTTTTTCTAACATTTAAACTGGTGCTCGAATAAAAAATATGAGGGAACCATTGAACTTATAACTTTATGATTTGCATATAAAGGACTTATATTTGAATAGTAAGGGTCTAATGGAAAAGCTATTTTTCGGAATTTTCAAAAAATAATAAAATAACTTCTAAAAAAAGTTATTTTTTTATTTTCTCAAATATTGAGTGGAGGATGGTGATGTTGTGGTGCGGTGACAAGGTGCATTAAAGGAAACTCATAATGGAATGTTTTTGTGCAAGCGTAATAGCTATGTTGTTTCATAAATGAAACAGTGTAACAACCTATTTTATTTTAATATCACATTAGGGAAATTAGTTGGTGGAATTTCCTCCAACGACGAATGTGGAACCTCTCCCTCACTTTCCTTATGATGATGAATACTATCGACGAACATTGATGGTATGGATTTGAGAGAAAATGAATAGTGAATATTGCTAATGGAGCAAGTATCGATGACAGATCAAAGCTTCATCAATCGTTAGTGATGGATCCTCAAACCATATAGGGGTTGTTTGATTAAATTCTTTTCCCCGTTATTTTTCTAAAGCAACAAACGCGGGTCAACCCACAAACAAGTTGACCCATAGATCATTCGTTGATATGGGAGGGTGTCCTTTTCTTGGGTTTCAATAGTAAGATTGGTTTATTATTGATAGAACGTTATCCCCAAACTTCCCTTGCTTTAAGCTTCTAACGCAAACGGCACGAGCCGACACGAACAAAGCTCGAACCCCCTCCTCCTTATAGGTTCATGGTTTAAGAACGTCCTAAATGGATGTAAGGAAACAAAAATACCCTCGCATGGAAAAAAGACAACTCAAGAGGCCTGAGGGTGCAAGAAATTTTGAAATTGGACCATCGGAGAAAACCTGGTGGCTTGCGGATGGTACGACTGGCGTAGCACAACTAGCATTGTGGCATCGGTGACTGATGACGGTGGCCACAAGAGGGAGGCAGCACTAACTGGCACTACATGCGGGTGGAGAGGCCAACCCTTACTGGCCGCACAGGTAGAGGTGGTGTTCCCGGTGCTCGCCGCAGTGGAGGAGATTGTGGCCTATTGGCGACGTCACTACATAGAAGGGAGAGGACCGCTGCTTGTGGGCTGCATGTGAACAAAAGGGCGTGGTTGGATGAACCGGGAGGACACACCCCAACCAGTTCAGGCCGCCCAAGCATCCCGAAAAAACTTTGGAGTCAATCTGCTTTAGTGGACTAGGCCGCGTGGTGACCCGATCTAGGAATAGAGACCGACTCGTCATTGCAGGTTGAGCCAAATAAATTTTGGGTCACTGGGTGACCAAGCAAACTTGAACCACAACCAACCTCATCTGGGTCCAGTAAGGCCCAATGTGGTAGGAATACCAGTTGGGTCATGTGGGACCTCAGGCCGGGATTTGTCGAGTCAGACCGAGACAAGACGCAACTAACCCTTGTTTACTAAAACACCTATATCTTGTAAATCGGTCATCTGATTAACGATATGTTTATGATGTTGGGATCCTCTCTACAAGTTAGTACTTATGAGATAATCTACATTAGTTTGGGTGATGGTTTGCATATATCTAGGTTGGATCAGACTCAAATCAAACCAGGACCTTTTTACAAAAAATGCCCATATCTTTAAAACCGGGCGTTCGTTTGACGTGGCGGCTATTGCATTGTGACCCTTATGATGAGACAGACCGTTGAGTTGCTCTATGTGGGACTTCATGGTGGTTGAGGGATGAAAAATGGATTGAGAATCAGATTCTAAGGAAATGATGTGTGCTATGTTTGACAATCCAGTGTCTTGGTGTGATGTAAAGAATGTAGAGCGACCCTTCATGGATCAACGTAAGAGAGACCCTTCATGGATCATCATAAGAGGGACCCTTCATGAATAATTATAATAGTGACCCTTCATGGATCAAAATTAGAGATACCCTTTGCAGAACAGCAAGAGAGCGACCACTTCGTGGATCATAGTAGTACGACCCATCATGAATCAACCATAGTGCGACCTGTTGTGGATCTGCAGTAGAGTGACCCTTCATGGATCAGTAACAGAGCGACACTTCATGGATAATTAGTATATAATATCAATAAAATAATATGATCTAGCTTTACGACTAATCATCCTTACTTATGTACATAAGTTATACCTGGTGTGAGTTGTGTCTTTTGATTTATGATTTACGTTGAGATCTTGCTTTGTGGAATTCCCTTTTTTGATTTCGCAGAGACCTTTGTGGGTCTCGAGGTCCCTAATGATTATTTTTATACTCACCCCTACACGATAATTTCCCACAACTTTTGTGTCTTGTGAAGAAAATGGGCTGCTTTAACTGGGACTTTGGGGATCCAAGGATAGAGGGTGGTCGGAGGTGGGTCAATAGATGTGGTGTGCTGCAGTGACATCCAATAGTGAGCTGTAGTTACCATTCATGTAGGATCCTTGGTGAAAAATCTATGGAGCTTGTACTTCTTTTGATGTACTTTCCTTTTAGTTGGGCTTGTATTCTATCCCCTTTACTTTTACTTTACATCTTTTACTCACAGTGGTGGTACTTTTTGGTGGTTGTACTTTTTTCTTTTCTTTTCTGGTTTTCCTAGTGTAGTATTCCTTGTCTATGTGTGTACAGGTTTAAAGGAAATGCCTTTCCTTTTTGAAATATTCCTTTCTGGTGCTACTCACCATCCCCTATCCTATAAAAGGCAGGCTTGGGGTAGTCATGATACGGGCCCCGGGGATTGGTTGTTTCAATATTGGCCTCATACATTCCATTATAAATCATAAAACCCAATGAAAAATATTTCAAATTTTGATATGAGAAAAAAAAATATCATTAAGTTGAAAATAAAAAAAATAAAGAAGTTTTGATGTTTATAAATAATTATACAAGATTTCTCTTTTTCAAAATTAAAATTTGGGTACAAGATATACATTTTATTACACATGAAATAAACTTTTCTAGCCAAATTGTATCCTAAAAAACATCATAAGAAGTATTGAAGGAAAAAAATAAATCAAAAAAATCATCCTTTTCCATACTAAAAAACTTATGATTTTTTATGAAAAAATATATAATTTAACCCATATGGCGTATCGTTCACATTTAATTAAATATAAGCTCATGAATAATCACAAGGGAGTATAACATCAAGAACATGGTATCATAAGTTTATGCAAACATAGTAAATGTGGTAGTAAAATGAAACATGAAATAAAAAATAGTCAATTATATCTTCTTAGAAAACATCACATGGTGTAAAAAGTCTCATAGGGGATTAGGTTTACCCCTTAATATCATACATAACATCTCATGTAAATAAATATTTACCCAGTGGATTAGAACATTATCTGGGCACACACATCATAACATGCTCCTGATTATGTGTGACACAAAAAGAAATCAATCATAAGGTAAGAACATAATAATTACCCATTGAAATAAATGGGTTCCATAATATGGCCTCATATCATAATCATAAGATATTTCTTAAAAAAGGCATTTGAGAAATGAACATAAGGCATGTATTACCACATCAATGGATGGTAAAATGAGATAGACATATATGTGAGAGACATATTTATAGAATTTATAAGAACTCCATGACATTAAATATAGGTATAATTTGAGTTAAAGAGAGAAATATCATAACCCAAGGATAATAAGGTGGTTTTGAGAGATCTCTTACACGAATAAGAAAGGCATTTTCAAATATAAAAATATCCATTCCATTTAAAACCTTTTTGAAAATGCAGAGAACAAAGGAAAGTCGGGTTTTTCTTTGATGAAAAAAGGAATCTTATAAATAAATACAAATATAAAATAATGGTTATATAATTGGGAAAATATGTTGATGTAGTATACATTAAAATAAAACATTCATTTTTTCCTTTTTAAATTAAGTCAAAACGTCACATATAGAATGTATAGAAAAATGATTCCTTTTGAAAATATTTGAAAGAAAATAAAAATAGACAAATAATTTCCTTTTTAATTCATTTATGTTCATATAAATACATTAATAAAATAATTTTATGAATATGGACATGGAATAAAAATATTTAGCAAATAAATATTTAAGACATTTAAAATGAGGGTTTTAAAGTTAAATGTGCTTTATGTAAAACCTTAAAATGATTATTTTTTAAAAACAATTTAAATAAATTAAAATATGGTAAAAAATTACATTTATCATACATTTAAGCATAAATATAAATTTTATTTAAATGTTAATAATAATATGGACATGGACGAAAAATATTTGAAATATAAACATTAAAAGAGGGTTCTATTGAAAGAAAGTTCATTACCATATGTTTGACTCATCACAAACATTCTTTGTCATATTAAATTATAAAATTATGTTAATTGTTTACTTTATTAAGAAGCTTTTTCATTTTTATTAAATTTTTTATTTTATCTATTACCTTGTTATGTTCCATTAATAAATCATTTGAGCTCGTATTGGATGTTTTTATGATATTCGGATCATATGTACAAAATGACTTTGGTAGGTTGACTATAGTAAAAGCAGTCAATATTCCATCATATCCAGAATAAAAATAATTACATAATTATAATTTTTATACATAAATTATAATTTTAAAACCAATTATTAAATATTTTTTTGAAAAATTAACAATGTTACAATCACGGAGATATTAGGTCGTACGTTGGCATGAGTAACATTCCCATTTGTCAAAGATCATGGTTGAAATAAGATAATTATTATTTTATCTTTCCATAATGATAATTATATCATAAATACTATATTATTTATTTAAATACTGGTATATAACATCCATTTTATTTTTTATGAAAAATGAATCGCATCGCTTCATGGAGGTGTTAGTCCACACATACGTACAAATGATGTTATCATTTTTCAAAGGATATAAATGTAAGAATGTATATGATATATTATCTTTACAGAATAATAAATATACCATTAATATAATATATGTGTATTAAATCTATAATATTAAATTTCATTAATATTAGATGATGGAAAATTAATTATATCAGTTGGTGAGGTAGTGGTTCTCCATACACATGAATGATGGTTTCATTTCCCATTTGATGAAAGTGGATATAGCAATAGGCTATTTCATTAACATAATAATATATAAGTATATAGGAGATAAAAATATTTTTATATCATCATTTTTAAATAATATTTTAATTATTTTTGGGAATAAATAAAAAATGATCAGTTAAAAACTATACCTCTACTTTGAACATATTTAGGATTATACCTAGAGCCTTATTAGATTATATTTTTTATCAAAACAAGTTCTGTAGGATGTGGGGAGTTATTTTATTATGTTTTTTTGTAGGTATTTTAAAAACTAAATGCTTCTTTAATATTTAAGATAAGTTAAGTGGTTTTAACCTTTTATAAGAAGGGGAGGGTCACTTTTTGGAATTTATTAAATTATTAAATTAATATAAATTAATCTAATACATTCATAGGGATATAAACTCATATAATAAAAATATTGGATAATTATGTGTCAAAATAATGTCGTATAATAAAATTTGTACATGTTTAAGTTAGGTTTTTTAAACCTATATCATTTTTAAACCTACATTAGCCTTTTTTGAGAATATTATGATAACAAGGTTATTACTCTTTAAAGGTTGTGATAGTTACCATAAAAGTAAAAATGTCCAATAGATGGATAATTATTTATATTTTTAACCATATCCTAATCAATTGGAATAATATAGGTTTTTTAGTATCTTTGAATTATTTTACAAAATATTATTTATTACAAAATGTCATTAATGTCATTTTTGAGCTATTCATTTAATTTGGCATTGAAAACAACAAAAAGAACAAGAATTAGAATATATTCCATTAAAACCTCTATAAAATTTAATATTAATCTAAAAATTCATATAGAAAAATATTTCATTCAATTTATATTACTTATAATATTTTAAAAATCATTTGTTTTAATTTTATATTTACTAAATAAATATTGTGTCAGCGTTGCATAATAATTAAGGTAATTATTTCATAACTAAAAATTAGAAATATGTTACCCTGATAAAAAATAATTTATCTTTAAAATGTCTATTTAGAACCAAACATAAGTTTTTGTATCTATGACCAAATATTATTGAAATTAAAGTGAAGAAAGTGACATTTTTTTCTTTATCTTTTACTCAATTATTATTAAGGTAAAAATCAAACCAATATAGAACCAAGTGGCCATATATTTGAGAATTGTATGGAAATTTTAGAACTAAACTAATAAAATAGGATAAAACACAGTGTTAGCGTCAATTTTTTGTCCTTATCATATTATTTTTAACCTTGATTACCCAAATTTCCCTTACCATGGAAATAAATATTTACTATTTTTTAATATTCATAATGAAGAAATATTAAATTGATCTTATTTACTAATATTATATATGATAATTAAAAATATGTAATCGGTTTTATCAAATTCAATTCATTGAAGCTGCATAATTAAATTAAAAATTAAACACACAAACATGACGAAAATGAGTTTTTGAAAGTAAATGTTTCCTTAAGTATGTTTTTACATAAAAATTAAATATATAATTGATTAAAATTACCTAAATTGAATTAATAATAATACAATTGATCTAATTTTACTTTTAAACCCATTTATAACCAAATAGAACTTTATAAATTCTTTAAATGAAAAGATGATTTTTAAAATAAACAGTATTTTTTACTATTTATATTAAAACTAATATTTTCCAAAAATTATCAAAAATTATCTCTAAGATAATTTTGATATGATAGTTTAAAAAATTAATTTCGTTTTTTCAAATAAATTTTCAAAATTTTGTAAAAAATAATTGCAAAATAATTGTGAAAAACACAACGAAACTGCCTTTTAGGAAAATATATTTTTTTAAGAATAAAACCAGAATTATTATTATCCCATTCCTAAAAAACATATTAGACGAATGATAAAAAATTTATTTATTATTTAATATTTTAATTTTTCTAAAAACATTCACCAATGGTTATTAATTTTATTTATCAAGATACAAACACATTGCGCACGTGAAAATAGTTATGTAGCCATTTCTTTTAATTTCAAATGATTTTTATTTTTATTTTGAATCATTTGATAAAAAATTAATATATTTTATACATGTGTAAACCATATACTTTTCATAATATTGTCAGACTTATTCAAAATCTCTAATATAATGTTTAGGTTATAACAATCATATTTATAAAATCAATATTTCATGGTCTATTTAAGGTCGATGTTGCGTTTAGTATACTCTATCAAATATAGTTTTTTTAAAAGTTTGTGGGTGTTACATAATATTATTTCACATTATTAATAGGTTTTTCAGTTGGTTTTTACCCCCTAAAACACATTTTTAAATTGTGACCGACCATTAAAAAATATCATATTCTGTTGTCCCATGCACACCATAAACCCAATTGATGTGTATTCTACTTGTACATGTCACAAGTAAATCTCTGATGTTTTTTCAATGATTTAAAATAATTATGAGGTTATTTTATATGGATCTTACCATTTAACATGCATTTTGATATTTTAATATAATAAAATTGGTTTCTAGTCATCCATGTAAAATGGTACATCATATTGAAATTTTGCGTACTCCACCATTTCAAAAATCCTTTTACAGTTTTTTTCTTAATTTCATTAAATTTGGAGGTCATTCGGTTGGTTTTGACCCCCTAAAACGCATTTTAAAGGGTTTTAAACCTTTAAAAAAAATTATTTTTTCATTCTGAATATACTAGATGTCTAATTGATGATTCATCTACTTTTACATGTAAAAAAAAATCTAAAATGGTTATACTTTGAATTCACCTCATTTCAGATCATTATTTATGGATCCGATTGTCGAAAAGTAATTTAAAACAATAAAAGTGTGTTTTATGAAATCACAGAAAAATGAAACCTCATATTAACATTCTATATACTTGGCTAATTCAAAATTAAAAATATAGTTACCATCTTATGATTTTACAGAATTTGTTGGTCAATCAATTGGTTTTAACCCCCTGACACATATTTTTAAAGGGTGTAAAACCCATTAAAACTATATATTCTTCTATTCTAAGAACACCTCATGTCTGATTTATGTGTCTTCTAATCATACATGTCACAAATAATAATAAGATAGTTTTCCTATGATTTTATGAAAATTAATGAACTTATACCTAGAGATATTTTTAATTACTATTGTAATAATTTTTAGATACCCCAACTACTTTTATAATTTGATTGATGAAAAATTCCATTTTTATTATAATGCTAAAATAAAAGGGTAGTCAACACCATTGGTGGCCTTATTTGCATTGAAATATTTAATATTTAAATCCAAATCCTCCATAAAATAGTACATGATGTAAATATTTTCATAGAAAACAAATGATTTAAAAACGCAATATTTAACTTCTTTAATGAAGAACAAGCTATTAAAATTAGGCATGACAGTATAATACTTAAAAAATAATATTTAGTATTTGGATTGTATTTTGGTATTCCTTTATTATTATTTTATTTTCCTTCTAATATTTTAACATCAAATCAATGAATGTTTTGAGTGTTAAAAATTAAATAAGAAATATCTGGTGTATTAAACATTAAATTTAAGATATAATATAGTATAAAATATTGTTAATTCATTACAAAAAAAATCATATAAATGAAACAAAAAATCATTAATAAGTAATATAGAACATAACTATATGATATAGTACACATACCTTTTAAGTTAAATCAATATTGAAATACAACATATAACAGAGATCAAACACCCTTTTAATGTGGTAAAAATTCATGTGAATTGATGTCATACAAAAACAAGTCAATTAATGTTTTTAACCCCCCTAAATATCATATTCAATAATTTTTTCAGCATAATCATATTTAACAACTAATAAATTTAATTATTCCACTCTCATACCTTCACATATAAATAATATCATAAAAAGTATTATCTTCAATCATAATTTCCAATAAAATTTCAAAACAGATTAGAAAAAGAGGGGGAATCATTTGTACAAAAAAAACTAAACATGAGAGATTAATTAATCTACAAATAAATTGATAAAAATCCATTAATTTAAGGATAACTAATTTTTTTATAAATTTTCTTATATTTTAATAAAACTATAAACTAAAAAGGTTCTATTTTTTCAAATCCTCTTAACCATGAAATTTTCTACATAGTAAATTAAAATAAATGACTAGATGCATGTACCTGTATATTCTTAAAACACATCATTGATTTTTTAAAAATTAAAAGTAACTTAGCAGGTGTTTGGGGGTGATAGTCAATGATATAAATAAGATCACATACATAATGGAATAAATAGTTGTCAGGAATCATAAATTTTTATCTCTATTGAATAAAAGAAACCAAAATCCTTTCAAAAAATTTAATTTTAAATTTTATATGACACCATGTTAGTCTTATAAATCAATAAAGAATTATGGGAAGATATAATATTAAAATCATGTCTACAAATTTCATGAGTATAATGAAAATGTGTAAAATTATAGAGATATTGAAAGGGTGGTATGGTAAAAAGTTTATAATTAACAAATATAGATAATCATTGAAATAAAAAATATTAATATAACACTTTCGTCTTCATAAATTATAATCAGGTTGTTGATAGAAATGTAATTTAAATTTTTTTATGATTATTTTTACTAAATGTTACGTGTTAAAACTTTTATCTTTAAAGTATCATCATCTTAAATGGTAATTTCATGAAACAAAGTGAAACTCCATTATATTTTTTAGAAAATTTAATTAAATATAAAAAAGTTAAGGAAACATCAACGGTGATATCACCATGCATGTTTAAATCATCAAAACTATTAGAAATCATAAGAACACTAAAAGTATGTAGGGAGAATTTGAATTAATGACATCAAAAATGTACAAAGAATGAGACAACCTAACTGTATCTTGGATAAAAAATATTTTCAAACTTCATTGATTTATAGTAACCTACACATGAATATAATTAATTAATTTAGAAGAACAAATCATGATAATATTATCAATAAAAACTATCCAACTGATCAATGGATATTAAAATCCATATGTTTTAATGATTAAGGATTGAATAAATACAAAAAATAAAAATTGTTCATAAACATTAAATGAATTCCCAATTGTTTAAATTTAGTCATGCTATATTACCTTAATAACATGATCTACCATGATATCCCCAATCATAGTCTTGTACCTATATCCAAATTACAGTATATGAGAATTAAACTAAAAATATGATCCACATTCATGAAAAGATAGAACAAAAAAATTGAGAATATGAATTAATATTATGAATCTGAAGTATGAAAAGGGTAATGATTAGAAAACATATACAATAATAATTCTGGTTAAGTGGTCAAAGCCCATGAAATAGTTAAATTTTAAAAATAGACAAAAACTAAACCAAAAGGCTCAATAGATTGAGAACGTACCAAAATATTGAATAAGATATTAGTACACTTTAAAGACCAAAACTCAAGAAATGTGAAAAAAAACTAATTAGAGGTTAGGGTCCATGGATGATAAGAAACCATGTATCCAAAAAAAACTATGCATGTGATGAAATAGGGTTCAAGCAGTTGAAAATCTTTCATGGTAAGCCTAGTTCATAACCAAATAAAGAAGTTATATCATAATGGAAAAAATATCATCAATCTAGTAATTTATACACTATAACCTATTAAAGTACCTCCAATGAAAATTCAATAATAGGAATATTGTCTTGACTTGACCTACATCTTCCCTTCTAGTCAGTGGTATGCCAAGAATGACACCCCAAATCTGCCTCCAATAGGCCATGGGCTAGTGATAAGTGTTGAGTAGGAATAAAAGTAAAATTGGAGGCCTTATCCTAAGCACGTGTGCACACACACACAATACTGGCTCCATCCCATAACTTAATGACATAATAAAATGATGAAACATCTCAAGTGTAAACCATGCATGAAACAACCTCTGAGAGATATATCAAAGTACACCATAATAATATAAATGATAGAAAGGGTAAAATAAATGTCTAACTAGAAATGAGGTCTCAACCAAATAATAACTCTAAATAAAGAAAGACTTATGAGATCCCATCTCACAATCCCCAAATTTGACCACCAAATAAGGTTAGCAACAAGAATCGTGAAGATCTACTGAAACCAGGTCCTCCGAGGTCACCACTGATATTCCTATAATCTGCATAATACAAAACATATATGAGAAAATACCATTTACGGTGAGTATATAAAAACCAAATAGGACACCCCAAAAAACCATAAAGGAAGAAATAGAATATTAAATAGTCAACTCATCGCATATAGAAAAAGGGTAAAGAATCTCAAAATTACATATTATCAAAAGAAACACAAAAGAATAATGAAATGGGATCTCCATATCCATATCTAGATAACAATTATAATTTATCTTATAGCTCCAGAATTTCAATCTATGATTCCTAGAACCAAGCGCTGCCACACAAAAATATGAGTTGAGGGGCCTACTCCTTGCTACTGTGATCTGTATTTGATGGATCACTAACTCCTATAGAGGAATTTCTCCTCGATGGTGCTAGATGATGAGGGAGTATCACTTCATATAAATAGGACATTCAACCTCAATAAGATTGGGTATTACTTTATCGAAATTTTTAAAGATTATTGGGGAACCATTCCTTAGTGTGATAGGGGAGTACTGACCCTATAATATCTCCAATGATAAAACCAGATCACTGCTTTCATCCAAGAATCACTGAAGGAAATGTCTTTATTATAAAACTTAATTCAATGTCTATTATTCCAAAATAATGGTCATCATCATGTCCTACATTGATGTTTTATCATGATTTCTTACTCATATAACCAAATCTGAGTCCTGATGAAGGAGATACACAATGTAGATGTCTCATAAAAAGGTGCATGGCATGTACATTGGGTAACATAGAATGTAACCTCTCTTGGACACCAAGGTGTTTCCTCACCTTCACATGGTTTAGATATCTTAGTGTTTGTACATGGAATGTACATAGAGTGCACAATGTGTCTTAATTGAATATGGTATTCCCATGTCCTCCCATACTGTGTTTGTGTACTATATCTCATGCTCGTATACTATGGATTGTGCCTGCGTACTCTGGACACACCCATGTACTTATTTATTCCCATGAATTCATATTTCTAGGGTACATTTGGATCCTCTATAATTATATCACAGGGCTTGTGGTAGTCTCACATGGTGTGTGATCTTTAAATTTTCCATTAAACCCTTCCCATTGTTGAAAGGGACAACACTATGTGTGTTATTATGAAGTAAAAATCCTATATGTTGGTATTTTCCAAAAAATAAATTCCCTTCACATGGATTATATATCCTCCTATTATGTCACATCCACCATTGATTGAATCAAAAAAGATAAATAAAATCAAAGGGGACCTTCCAATCAATAGTTCTAAACCTTTGGTGGATGGAAATCATAATTTTGTTTGCCCGTAGGCTAGCCTCCATACCTCTCATCACCGCATGGGGGGGTTTGATCCTTGATTACATCACCTGTATCTGGATACATGCCTTTATAATTCTATAAAGCACCAATCCCAATTTTTTCAAGTATCTTCCATGAATCTGGAGGTTCGATCAGGCTTTATTCTGGTCAAGAAATGTCGAATCTCTGACCCCATGGGATGATGATGAAGAATGTGGATAACAATGGGAGAATGAACAAGAATGGAGGGAAAAATATTATTGGCAAGTGTGATCCTGTCCAATTATTAACAAATGTAGAACAAGGGTAAAATCAAGTCACAACAAATATAAACTATCGATTTTATGAACTAAATTTGAAGCTGATATCATGCAAATAATGTAAATTGAAACAAATAAGAAGATTTATAATCTATTCCCATAAACTGAATCAAATAGGGAGTAAATCCATGAAATAATGTGCCCTAAATCAAGAACAAATTGATCATTGGTGAAGAACATGACTTATAGAAAATAAGGAGATGATATCACTGTGTTTATCTGTATCATGATCATCCTTAATCATTCTTCATCGATCCATGTTCCTAGGTCAACAATGCCAACACCCACCTCCTCCTCTCTAATATCCAATGTTTATATATCTTAACTTGGGGATTTTTAATAACTAAGCTTATAAATAGGTTGATTAGGGTTTTAATTCATTTATTAAATTAATTAATTAATTAATGTACCCTCTAATGGTCACTATCAACTGAACATCCACCACTGACAAATTTTATGTAGTGCATAGGGTAAACCCCACATTCCAAAAACAATTTTGGTCTTAGAATTTCCATATGATGTCTTGGTCAACTATAAAACCATCTATTAGGAAAAATTGTGCATGTGAAATTAAATATATAATAATATTTTTAAAATAAAAAATCAGGGGTCTTGCAACACCCAAACACAATGATGACTCTGAGAAAAAATCTTGAGATATGTATATATGTATATGTATATATATATGTGTATATATATATTCAAAGGACCAAACCAATGAAACCAAAGTCATTACAATATCTCACCCTTCAAGGATTTTCACCCTAAAATCCACAAGATACACAAAATGTTTGGGGTACTGAGCCTCCATCTTTCTCTCAAGTTCCCATGAGCTCTCATGGATACTCTCATGATACCAAAAACTCAAACCATAGAGATGATCTATCCACATAGGATCTTATCCTACCAATTCTCGATCACCAATGAGTAATCCAAGAAGGTAACTCCATACTCAATGTGTATATTTTCATAGTAAATTTTGAGTGATGGTTCATGCATGTATTTCTACAACTATGACAAATGGAAGATGACCAGCACTCAGTCTAAGTGTGGGGGAAAGGCCAAGTGGAAAACAGCCTCTCCAACCACCTTAGGATCTTTAACATACCAATAAACCTCAAGGATAGCTTAATTCCCTAGCCAAATATCCAAAATCATCATCATTAGAAAACACTCAAGAAAACATGATCTCCCTACTTAAACTCTAAAGGTATATGATGTCGATCTGCGTAAGGTTTTTTTCGGTTATGTGATATCCTTATACGATCATGGATCACCTGAAATTTCTATTTTGATTTCTTAAACAACTATATATTAATAATACATTTCATTAATCTCAATCCAACATAAGGGTGACTTTCAGGGTCTCCCATATAGGTCCTCAAAAGGTTATATATCGATAGTAGAGTGATATCTATTATTATATGAAAACTATTCCAATGGAAAGTGATCCTCCCAACTCTGGACAAAATCTAACACATAAGATCTCAGTATGTCCTCCTATACATGGATGGTTCACTCATTCAATCTATCTATATGGGTTTGAAATGTTTTCCTCATCTATAATTAGGTTATAAAAGCCTCTTGCAACCCTCTCCAAAAATGTGATATGAACTAAGCATCATGTTCAGAGAAGATTTTTGTGGATACCCATGAATATGGACAATATCCCACAAGTAAAAATACCCCAAACTCTCAACTAAACTTTTCTCCTCAATGGAAGTAAAGTGTACTAAATTTATTAGTTGATTAAAAATCATCCTGATAGCATCATGGAATATCACTATTAATGGGATACACATAAAAAAATACAATGATATTCCATCTTATTTCCATTCTAGGGTCTTAGGAGGTTGATTAAAATATTGTAGAACCTAATGTTCAGTCTTTAACTACTAACATGTGATAAATCAAGGAAAAAACTCACCAATGTTATGGCTCATTTCATCCCACCAAAACCTCCAATGAAGGTCCTTGAACATGTTTTCCACACCCATATGTACAGCTCAGGGGGGAAGTATAAAAATCCCTAAACACCTCCTCACTGAACATGACTAAAACTAATGTTTGTCCCGACCAAAGGATGGTGTGCTTCGCTCCTTCGTAAAATCCTTATGGTGCATCTCCTCATGAAATCTAGTCATGTAGAACCTCATAGTTAAGGTATCCCAACTAGGAATATCTCATGTGATAAAGAAGTGGTGGGTTCACCACCACAGTCTTAAGATAAGATGAAACCCTCTCCTCTACTAGGGTTAGTTATAATGAATCCAAATTCTCATATGCATCCTCCACCAAGAGAGATTTTTATTTCCTATTAAGGGAATCATAAACAAAATTTTCCTTCCCTATAATAGTACTATAGTAACTCCAACTAATGCCTCTGTTTTATAATGATATTTTTCTAAGTGAAGATATACCTGAGACTTTGGTGGTCTAAGTAAACAACTAAATTCTCTCCTGGAAGATAATTCCTCCACATCTTCAAGGCAAAGTCTACCATTGTCAACTATAAGTTTTGGGTCGTAAAATTTTTTACATGGGGTCTCAACTACTTCAACCCATAATAAATCATTGCCAATCTCTATATCAACATGCACCTAATCCAAGCTATAGAGGCATCACAAAACACCAAAAACTCAATTCCCACCTCTAGTAGCCTAAAAAATGGATCATATGTCAACCTCTAACATAGAACCTCAAAGGATTCATGACACGGATCATCCTAGGTGAATGGATATACATTCCACTTCAAGATATCCAAATTGGTTTATAAACTAGAAAAATCTTTAATGATGCTTGACAATTACCCCCACTAAATAAAGAAAAATTTATACCTCTAATATAATCTAGGGTGGTTACCAAGAAGGAAATATATTAATCATTTCTAGATATATATCTACATCATGATCAAAGATGAAATTCCATATAAATTGAACCTTTAAGATCCACAACTAGCACTTTAAGAGATTACAATAGAGCTGGTTCTTTAGAAGTATGTTTAGGACCATCCTAAAATGATCTACATGCTCCCCCTGTGATTTAGAGTATACAATAATTTCATAAATAAATAAAATTATGAATCAATATAAGTATGTATTTAAGATCTAGTTCATAAGAGCTATGAATAGAGTGGGGAAATTAGTCACATCAAAGGGAATCACAAGGAACACATAGTTTCTATAGAGAAATTAGAATATCATCTTTGAAATATCATCCTCATGAACTCTCAAATAATGGTAGTCAGACCTGAGATCAAAATTTCAGAACTAAATCATCCATTTCAACTAGTCTAAAAGTTCCTCAATCCTCAAAAGGGAAACTAGTTATTGATCATTACTCAATTTATGTGATGATACTTAACAAAAACCCTCAAGCTAACGTACAAATTTTTCATGTACAGAATTTGATCCACCAATGGGGGACACACTGGGTCTATTAAAACCCTTCTCATAATGGTCTTCCAAATGTACCCTCATCTCCTGGAGCTCATTAGTATCCATAAGATATGCTGAAAAAGATATTAATGCGGTCTTAATAAAAAAATGATGTATTATTAAATATACCACATAAAATGCAGTCTTAGATTATATTTGGGAAAGACATCCATATAATCATCCACTACTTCTATAATCCATATGCCTAAAGATCCCAATACACTAAGGGGTAAAATCACCAACTTATGGGTGAAAGGTTGCAGTCTCTCACTCACAAGCTCTACCTTCTCAGTTGTAAGATCTCTCTTGACAACGAAGGACAATATTGTTCCATATGTATATATCCATCTAACTATAATGGGGTGATATTCAATCATTTAATTCACTACGGAAAACCAATCCTTGCCTAGGATAATGTCATAAGGTTTCATCATGATTTCTAAATGGTCCTATGAGAAACTCTCTCCATAAAATGCCAAATATCACTACCAAAAGTTGTGTGATATAGAAGAATCACTCCCAGTATAAATGTCTATCTATATTTTTTGGGACAAATACTCAAATGGGAGATCTATCCCTCTCATAAGAGAAATGAAGATAATGTAGTGACTCGATATTGTATTTACATGTACAAGAGCTAGACTAAAAAAGGCAGAGATCAGACCTCAAATCATCTCCTTAGATTCCTATTCATAACTCTCTATAAACTAAAACTACCCATTCCCTAGACCATCGAACTTTTGATCCTTTTGTAGGAAACCTAGTGGTGGTATTGGTGGGAATAGATGATAACATTATCCTCTACCAGTATATCCTCCATTTGGATCTCTTCCTGCTCCTTTATCAGCACTTCCTCCATGGGGGCCACCCTAACTATGCTTGGGATACCCAGATCACGATGTTGCTTATGTAATGGAGGTCCATACACTAACTGCCTACCCTCATCTACAAGTTGGGTCAGGCAGTCATGATCTATGTGACCTCACCCATAATTGGATAGGCCTCACACCTATTTTTGTTGAATGGACCCTCTATGTGAACACTTCACTGTAGATCCACATGTCAGAGTCAGTATGCCTCCTACGTAGAAACATTTATGTATGACTCCTAGTAGCTACTGTATATGACTCAGCCCCATAATTACCAATACCAACTCCATATACTTGGCATCCCTCTGTTAATAAGTTCTCTATCAATAGGTTTGTCACTAGCACTCCACTATAAGTGGTAATTCATAATGATACTATATTGAAATGAATATCTCTATAAATTATTTTCTCAAACATACACTCCTTGAATTATCCATATCACACCATATCGATTGAATAATGCATAAAATCAGTAATCCTCACTGTGTACTCCAAAACTAACATACGACCCTGCTATAGATCAAGAAGATCCTAGATCAACACAGAGCACAATCTTAATTGTTAATATTCATCATGGAGTAGCTATTAGAAGTATAATAATGAGAGTTTCACCTCATCATGAGTTTGGGTAATCATACTCCACCAGTGACCTGTTATCCCAAAAATAATAATGGATACAAGTGTGACTACCTAGTTTCTAGGGGTTCAAAAAAGATAGAAAACATAGACCACCACATTGAGCCAATACTCCATTGCCTTAGGGTCCATATTTCCATGAATCATTATAGTTATTTTTCACTAGAACTCATGTTATGTGCTAATAATTTGTGCATATTTATCCTATGCTACTAGAGAAATCAACTACCCTACATGTAATTAATCATATTCTAGAACCACTTGAGTTGGATAAATATACACAATAGGTGGTATAATATATAAAATCTAAACTCGAAGAAACACCTCATTAGTGGGACCATGAACTAAGACCTCATCACTCAACTTATCATCATCGTGATCCTCTACCAATATCTTTCCTTAATATCAATGAGGAGGAATCCTGAAAGTTATATGTCTAACCATTATAAGATGAGAGTAATTTGGAAGCTGAATCAATAAGGAAATTAAAGTCAAAATACCCAAGATTATATGATACTTGTTCCATTGGTTCTCTAAAACAAATTTCTCAGTATAATAAGTCGACAAGTTGGTAGTTAGAGTCCTGGTGTATGGATGCATCAGTTTCCACACCGACACTAGGTTCCTTGTATTGATATACAAACTCAAGAAACTAAGAAACTATTTCCCTTTTTTCTCAAACCAAACCTCACAACATGTCAAACTCCAAACACTTCCCTATGAAAATACCACTTCTAATACTGCTCAATCACAACCCGGCCCACCGAGGCCCTCCAAAATCATGGTAAGTCAAGACTGATACCCCAAGATCACATCTAATAGGCCAGGGGATATAAATAATCACTGATTAATAAGTTCTCTAAAATGGGAGGACTTAGCCTAAGAACTTGTACACACACACAACCATATCCAAACAACAGTACATAGATATAATGAAAGAATGAAACAACTAGAGTGTAAACAATGAACAAAAAAACCTCTAGAAAATACATAAAAGTATAGAAGAGTAATACAAATGATATAAAGGGGAAAATACATCCCAATCTAAAAATGTGATCCCAAACTAAAAAAAAACTAAAAATAAGTAATTGCATAATAGATCCCAACTCACAATATCCAAATCTGACCACCAAACATGGAAAACACCAAAAGACACTATGATCCACAAAAACTAGTTCTTATGAGGTCACCGATAAGCTTCTTGTCATCTACATAAGACACAAAACATGTGGGAAAATATCATTCTGGGGTGATTATATACATACATAGTATGATGCCCAAAAAACCAAAAAGGGAGTAATATAAATATAAATAGTCATCTAAACCTATATATAAAATGGGTAAATAATATTAATATCATATATACTCAAAATAAACCCAAGAGTTAATGGGATATCCATATCCACAACTATATAATAATGATGAGTTAGCCTACATCTTCCAAAGTTCCATCTCTATTACCCCACACAAATCACAACCTCATAATTATCTGAGTTGAGGGGACTTCTTACTGCTTCACTCCACAACCAGGGGAGCACTAACTTTCATGGAGGGACCACTCCTCACTAGTGATCGATGATGGGGTGGTATCGCTCCAGATATAGAAGACTCTCACCCTATATGTTATTGTACCAAATATACTTGTTTAAAGAGTATAGGGGGCCCATTCCCTAGTGTGGAATGGGAGTACCAACCCTAGTATCTCTCTAGTGATCAATCTTGATAACTTCCATTGGCTAAATATAATTAAATTAATAATCGTGATCATAACACATCACATCATATATTTTATGACAAAACTAAGGTCATTATCATTTCATTTGTGGAAAATTTCTCTTGATAGAATACTTGTTTTCCAAGATTTGAGTCTCAAAGAAGTATATAAATAAGGTGGATATTTCATTAAAAAGTACATGGTGTGTATATAGGGTCACATTGTGTGTGAACTCTCCCTATCACTGGGGAATTTCCTCTTATACATGCATCTTGGCTATCCATATAGATATAAATGGTGTGAAAATGGATTAAATGTTGTATATTGGAAGATTAGGTTATTTCCATGTCCTTCCAAACCATTCCTATATTCTATGGCATGTTCTCATGTACTATAACCTATCCCCATGTACTCTAGATGTGCTTGTGTACCTGATCATGACAGTGCCTATGTACCCTGATGGTATACGTTGAGCCTCCATCATCAGATCATAGGATGTATGGTAGTTCCATAAGGCATGTGTTATTTATTTTTTTTATGAATCCCTAGTCACCACAGAAAGGGGCCACAAAATGCAAACTTATGAATTACATGTTGTGTATGTAACAATTTTCCATAAAAAACAAATTACTTTCATTAAAATTCCATATCCACCTCTTCAACCACTTCCACCACTGATTGAATCACCAAAAATTCCTAAAATCAAAAGTTTCACTTCCAATCAATGGTAACTAGCCTACATTGGATGGAAATTATAATTTTGTTTGTCCCTAGGGTAGCTTCCATGCCACTCATAAATGCATGGGGGTCGAATCACTAATTATATCTCATATAGCATACAACAAGCCTTTTTCTACCCATAAAACACTTATCCAAAGTCATTTATTTATCCTCCATGAATTTGGGGGCTTGATCATGCTTTAATCTGGCCCAACAATGTTGAATCGTTGACCATGTTGTCCAATGATGAAGAACGGTGGGGGGAAAGCAGAAGAATTTAGTGAACAATATTTTTATTTAGTGTGATTCCATCCAAAAATTACGAAATTCAGAAGAGTGTTTAAATCAAGGAAAAAAATCTATAAACTACTAGGTTCAAGAACAAAATTCTAAAATAGGTTCATGTGAAGAATGTAAATTGTAATAAATAAGTAGATCAATAATCCATGCTCATCAATTGAATCAAATTGGGAGAAAATACATGAAATAAAGTGCCCTACCTTAATAATATATTAGTCATTGGTGAATAAAGAATCTTCCAATGATGAAGTTAATTATCTCATTGTATTAGTATGTCTCATGATCCAACTCAATTTTTCATCATTAATCTGCGTTCTCAAGTATCCAATGCCAACAATCTCTTCCCCTTTTCTAATATCCCATGTTTATGTAGCTAACACAATGGATTTTGTATAATTATTCTTATAGAGAGGGTGATTATGATTTTAGTTCATTTAAGAAATTAATTAAATAATGAAATCAATTACTTAACACACCTTCCAATAGCCATCATAAACCAATGGTTCAGCGCTGACCAACTTTATGTCATGCCATGGTAAACTCCTTGTTTTTGAAACAAGTAATGTCTTTGATTTCTCATTTGTGGTCATGATCAAATAGAAAAAAAATTATTATGAAAATATTCACATGAATAATTTAATATATAATAATATTTTTCATATATTAATTTTGGGGTCGTACAACACCCAAATACAACCCTAACTCCAAGGAAAAGTCCATATATAAATACAAATATTCAAAGGAAAAAACTTAATGAAATAAAATTCATTACCAATATGCAATGAATTAAATCACCCCATTTCACTAAAAACCTTCTTAGTGATCATCCATAAGTTACATCTCCACAAATTGAATTAAATAATCCAACAACGTGAATTAAATCATCCACAACCAAAATCATTACAACCTTAATTAAATCGGCCAAGAAAACCTCTAATACCTATATATAAAACTATCCAAGTGAACACTGATTCTAGAATTTAAAGGAAATAAATCAATTAATATTGGAATAATATTTAGATATATTACATTTTATCACTCATATAAAATGAATTAATCATTTCTTCATATGTAAAAAACATTCTAAACACAAAGGAATTGGTATTTGAAAAATATCAATGATAAAATTGATTCATGATTTGAAGTAATTCAAAACACTTTTCCCCAAAATTACCTAACATAAATATCTAGATTTTTAATTACCTTAAAACCCATATTTAAAAAAAAATATTGAATTAAGGAAATGAAAATCATACTTAAAAAGGAGTACTCACTATTTTTTTGGGGATTAGGGGGTGTTGGAGAGTGGGGTTATGAGCTGAGGGGCATGGGATTACTCCACAGAAGAGAAATCACTTTAAGAATTAGGGATACTAGTTGTACCTCATAGGGGGTTACCACTAAGGGAGGGTTTTTCACCAGGGGGATTGATGAAGGGAGAAAAAATGGAACCTTTTTGAATATCCATGGTGATGTAGGGTTAGTGGATAAAGGGAATTAAAGGTAAGGATTGGGAATCGTCTGTGGGGTAGAGGGAGAACCAAAAATGGTGCTCAATAGTGTGGGTGGGATGGGGGAAAGATGATAATGGATTGATGGATATAGGTGGGGGAAGTTAAGATAATAGTTAGGGTAGGGGATTGATGAGGGAGTGGTATGGGGGATGGATAATGGGGGAGGGATGGGGGATCGATGGATGGTGGTGGGGAAGCATGAAGTTTTGTAGAGGGTGGAGGGAACTCGATGAGGGAGGATGGAGGGAGGAGGGTTTTTTCTTTATGTGGGAGGGGAAAATATTGGTTAGGTGAGTAGGAAATTCTAGCGATCACCATTTGGTGGTCTCTAATAATGTCAACAATACTGTCAAATAGTGGTCATCAGAATCCCCCTCCTCAAAATCCAAAAATTCTATTAGTTTATTATCTAAATCCATGGATATTATTTCTATGAAACTAATATATAAACAAAAAATAATAATTTTGAATAAAGTAATATTAATCTCTATCTAAAAGTTGCATCAGATTTTACACCTCACAATAAACAACTTAATGATGAAATGATTTATGTTGGATTTTAAAGTTAAGATGAATGAGAATTCATTGATTAAATATTTAATGATCTAAACCATCATGTATAATTAAACCAAATGTAAATATTTTATATCATAGAATGTGTCGAATATAAAGATGCAATACATTATTTCATGAATATTCTAAAAATGAAACATCAATTCACTTTTATATAGAATTTATGAATTAAATTACTTATAAATTATTGAAAATATAAATTTTATTTCCAACATATTCACATCCAATAAAACCACACAGATATCACCAATAACTCTACACTAGTATCAATGAAATAGATTTCCTTTAATTCTTCATAGTAATTGAAGTGTAGGTATGAAATAAGTATAACAACTGGAAGATGAGGCTGAAAACTTGTAAGATAAGAAACAAGAGATTTACAAGGATGTATTTTTTCTAACATTTTAATCTAAATTAATCCTAAGATATTTTTTATTAAATCTAAATATTATATAGGAATAGATGAGTACACAGTAGGGAATATGTTCATTTGAAGGAGTTATGTGATGATCATTAGAAATGGAGAATGAAATTATGGTGGGTTTGAGATTATTATAGTGAGGGTTGAAAATTTGTTTTAAAAAAAATTGTGATATTTGAAGAAGAAGTGGATGAGGCGTGATTTCTAAATGATTATAAGTGTATTGAAAATTTCTAAAACAAATTCTGGACAATGAGAATGATGTAATGTGAATTAATAAATAGAGAAACTATGTAGGATAGTGGATACATGAATATATAAGTCATTAGGAAGGATATTATTCAAGTAGGAATGCATGTTGTGGATGGTTTGTCTTCGATTTGTATAAGCGATCAAGAAGTAGAGTGAGTGACCATCCAGAGAGTATAACATCAGAATATATACATTGTGATAATGTAGAGTTGGATGTTTAAGGATTAATGTTAATGAAAGGATGTTCATCATTCTATTCATGGTTTGAGAAAAAATAAAAAGGAGAGTTGACATTGAATTTTATAGTTATTTGACTTAAATCTATGATTTTTGAAGATTTATGGAGGAGTTAAAATTTAAAATTTATAGGGCCTTAGAATTTGGATATGTAAAATCAATAAAATTTTAAAAAATGTTAAATATATTAAAGGTTGAGATCATTTATATTTTTAGGGGATATTTTTTATTATTGAGTAGAGAAGTTGAGAAAGTGATAAAAGTAAAAGAGAGATATTTTCAAACCTACATTCTTTGGAAGTTGATCAACCCTGATTCACCCCCCCACCCACCCCTCATAGGATGACTATATGATCATATGGTACTCTCATAACCAATAATACAATTTATAATATTAAATTATGTAACCCATTGGTTTTCATCCACCACTCCTCATTTCATTATTTCAACATACACCACTCATGGTGGTCAAAAAATTAGGTTTTATAAGGCTCAATGGACCCCATGTAGCCTGAAAAATGAGTCTTCTTTAATATAATGAAACAAAATTCATTTTATTAAGTTAAGGTCATGTCTGTATTATATCAGTGTGATCACACATCATATTGTGACACCTTCTATGTCGCTATAGAGTTTATTTCATGTGGGTTTATTATTTTTAGGTTTGTTTTAAATTTACATGGATTTTTGCATCAAAACATTAAAAAATGGAGTTTTTATTTCAATGTATGGTTTGTATACACGATCTATAGGAAACCATGAAGCTATCCCTTCTTATATGGGTTTTCAGTTCATTTTTTCCTATGCATGGTTTTTCATCATGGGTGGTGTATGGTTAAATATAATCTATGTGATTATTGGGAGAAATTGTGTAGGACTTCGGGTGAGAATAGAATATAGTGAATTCCTTATCCATGGTTTGGTAAACCATGTGACAAGTGTGTGAATTAGATTTTTAGTTTTTTAGGGCCATTTGGAATAGTCGGATGGATGTTTTTTCAACCTTGTGGTTTTAGGAGAAACCATGCAAGTTTGGGTTTATTTGTGTATTTCCCTATGCATGGTTAGTGAAGGCTTTCAAAAACCATGATTCTAAATAATGTGACCTTCCCAAATTCTATAAAAAGTGAATTTACAATTCTCCCCTTTTTATTTGTTTCATCCAACCATCCATTTTCCACCCTTCTTTCTCAAATGGACTAGGTGCCTCCCCCTTTGAAGATTCCTTCTTCCTCCTTCAATTTTTTAGTATTTCCCTTGAATTCATGTGGATTCTTCCATGGTAATTCCCTATAAACTTCTCTCTCTATTTCATTCATTTTTTATCCCATTATTTCTCCTCTCCCATAAACCCTATTTTCTTGGTTGGCTAATTTTAGGATGGTAATTGGTTTAAATCATGGGTATCTTCTTGGGTAGGGGTTTTAGGGGAATTCCTTGGATTATGGGAGTATCTTCCATTATAGTCAAAAACTTCTATTATGATCTCTGTTAAACCTAAGTATGTGTTTTTTGATGCTTTATATTACATGGAATTGAGTGATTTTTTAGAAATTTTTTCTTTATTAATGTTATTCCACTATGTATGACCCATAAGAAGACAATTTGTTTTAGAAACTTATTTTAAAACTTGGCATGTGATGGAATTCTAGTCCAAGTGTTTTCAAAATTCCCCATTAGATTTTAAATAATGATTTTGGTTTTAAAAGTAGTGAAGAGCACCAGATTGATGTTTTAAAAAGTATTCTTGTGTTGATTAGCTTTCAAACCAAGGGTTTGGGTGATTTTAAAGTTCTAAAAATGTCTATAAAAGGTTTGTTTAATTTTTATGGGGGCGAGTCAACCCATGTGCTCAACATTTTAAACCACCTTTTATCCGTAATTGATTCTTATATTTATGTGTATGGGAGTTTAATTTTTCTGAAATTTCCAAAACTATTTTATTATTCTAAAAGTGTTTGTTCCCCATGTGGGTTGAATTTTAAAACTCAATATGGATTCGAATTTTTTTCAAATGTGGTTTAAAGGAAAGATTGAATTATCGTGTGAGTTTTTTGGGTGTTTTATAAAAAATGGTTCCAATATTAGTTTGAGATAGCTTTTTTAAAATTAATAATTGATTTTAATTCCAATAATTCTGTGAAAAGATAAGTCATGTTTGTAATTTTATAAAAAATGAGTTTTAATAAAAGTTGGGATACCCTCTTAAACATTTTTGATTCTTGCATTCCCATTGTGGCTTGGAATCAAATGAGGGGATGTTTATTATTGATACATTTATATTTGATTTTTATGTTGGATGTATATGTGGTTTCATATTGTAAAGTTAGGAGGTGACGTGTGAGTTATTTTAAAATGTTTTATATATGAGTTAAGGAATATTTGATTGTGCTCGTGTCTATTTTGAATCATCATTGGAGTCCTAGGTTGATATTATGTGAACTGCATGTGGGATAACCATAGTCTAATAGTGGGTTGACCAAGCAATCTTTAACTGGATATTCCGAGATGGTGAGACGAGATTGATTAGTGAGACCCTATGCTACCAATTCCCTTTTATATTATCTTGTGGGTAATGGAATCCCTAAGAAATTACCTTAGTTTCTATTGTACACAAAGGTGTTCTAGGTACATCATCTTCAGGTAATTTGACGAGACTACCAGGATGATAATAGGTTTATTAATGTCATTGTAGGTCCCTTGTATCCATTTCAAGTCCTATATTATAATAACCTTAGAAAAAAACCCGTGATGTTAAGACCCTTTTTAGGATTTATTAGGGGATTTATATATTTTTTTTAAATATCGATAGCATCCTACCTTGGAATTCACTAAGAGGTGCCTCAAAATAGTTAGACACAAAACCATAAGTGTTCCTCTTCATATGTTAGAGGCTATCGACTAGTAGAGATAGACTAAGTTATGTTTGTGGGTAGATTATTCCCTCTTGATCAAATTAAGAAACAATGGTAAATTATAATGGTAAGCCATAAAAATAGTAAAAAACAAGAAGTCATGGAATAATAATTAATCATCCAATATAACCAAGAGGAAGAAGCTAAATCAATGTCCTATAAAAAATTATGGTCATTCTATGATGCTATACAAAAGATAAGTACACAAGATATAGGGGTGTAGTAAAATATAATATTCTAAAAAAAATCAAAAATGTCCAAAATCTTCCACTACTATAATAGTGATCATAGACGCAGTCCCCTACTTCTTTACTCCATCCTAGTATTGAAAATCAAACATCAGAAGCTGGTTGCTTCCCTTTGTCAACACCTACAGTCATGAAATCTGTTTGGGAACCATAGGTATCCCGAATAGGGTGTGAGGTATACTTAGTAGGCCACCACCTATAATGTTTAAAATTATTAATTTTATATATATAAAATGATAATTTTGCAGTAAAATAATAAATAAAATCCAATAAATACATCGGATCGGGTTCCTCATGGGATAATCAACTGACACTACAATCTTCAGCCTAAGCTGGATATCTCTAAACCAAGGTGAACCTATATATATATATGATATTGTTGTAATAATGGGTCATCATAAATCAAGTTTCAAGATTGGACCAAACCCAATAATTTTATTTGGATTGGAGGATGCATCCCTGGTATAAAAGATTTGAATTCATAGTTTTTGATATAATAGGAATCCTCAAAATTTAATAAATTGAATCATGAGCCTATCCAAGGAAATCTGTAAAAGAAATATCAAGTATCGCTCTAGGAGCACTATAAAATACCCATCATCATAAGATTCCATCTAGGGTGATCCTTAAAAGGAATCATATATATCACTCTCATCATAATGTAAAGAATGACCCTCTAATCCCATCCAAGGTATCTCATATAGGGGACACGATATCATTTATAGAATGGTATATAAATCTTTCCATTGATCTCATTCATTGTGAGTCCCCTAGGGAACTATTATTTCTCACATATAGGTAAGTAATCTACCTAGTGAGCTAATTCAATCCATTCTATAAAGAATCCAATTATCACTCCTGATGTATTTACAATCAATTAGAAGTCCCAAATATAAATTAATATGAGCCCATCCAAGGCTCCCTTAAATCAGGACCCTTTCATCGCCCTTATCTCGGTGTGAAGGTATGGTTTATAAATAAAGAACTCATACCATTTAAAAAATTAATTATAACCATAATACTTTAATCAAGTTTGGAAAATCATTTAGTTCAAGTAAAAAATTTATAGAACAAATAACAAGATCCTGATAAATGTAATTTCATCTGTTTTAAATAAAATCACACATCCAACATAAAAGAAATTAAATTCAGTTATAAGGAATATGACTTTAAGCCTTTAATAAAGGAATTCCACTTTGGGTATCTCATGTTGGGGTGGTCACCCTATGATATCAACTCATGGGTTGTTAGGGCTGTATTAATCAAGGATTATCCTTTAATTTAATTTATTTATGATTTAGAATATTTTTCCAGAGAATTTCGATGCACATCATAATGGTGTATAATAAAATACAATAGAACTTTTAGGGAAAGGTACTAGACCACCTACCTTAATCTTTTAGTCTCTCCTCCTCTAGTATCAACCCTTGAATCAAGCTAGAATGGGAGAAATCTGAAGAATTGATAAAATCCTTGAAAATATGGCATATGATATGACACTAAAATAGTGAAAATACTATAATATAAATCTAAGAAATAATTAAGAGGAATGAGGAGATTAATTTTCTGAATCCAACTTGAATGATGGTGATGGAAATGGATCATCGATATAGGAGAACCAGAAGAATATAGGTTTTATGTGGAAGAAGTCTCCTGCATTGCTTCTCCTGCAAGAAAAGAGGTGGGTGTTCAATCAAAATGATCCCCTATACCTTTTAATAAAAATGATCCAATATATTTACATAGAGTGTATACTTTACACAATGTGTAAAGCTTAGGTTTTTCCTCCTAGGGAAAACCCAATTCATGACATGCAAGGGGTCTGGAAAACCCATTACATGTCATTTATTCAATACATTCCATTTATTTTAAATAAATTACATGTATTTAATAAAAATCATTTATTTGTACTCTATCCAACCAATAACCCACCTCTTAATTCCTTTTCCAAACATAATCACATGGCTTAAAAGAACGGTCACTAGGGTCTACGCTAAAAAGAAACTCCAAGAGGGTTAGACCGTAAATTAAAAGAATTCATACCACTCATAAAATTAAATATGTTACAACATCCCTTACTTAAAAAAACTCATCCTATAATTTCCCTATTTAGGGTGGTAAAACATCATCTGAAAAAGAAATTGGACACTGAGAACTTTCATTGGCCTCTCTCTCCTAGGCCGCATCCTAAACATAGTCGTGCTAGCATAGCACCTAGACCAAAGGAACTGACCTACCTCTAAGGACCATCATGATCTAATAAATGATACATATAGGATGCTCCATAAAGTATGAATCAACATTGAGGTAAATATAATATGGATCAAATGAATGAGATGTGTCGAAAAAATAATGGAGAAGCTATGATACATGGAAGACATTATGCATGGCCTGACACCTCTGAGGAAACTATAACTGATCAACTACCATTTTTACTCTCTACATGATCTCAAAAGACCAAAAAAAATAAGGTGATAGATTTCCCTATCTATGAATCCATCTATGACCCAATCAAGAAAACACTCATTGAAATACATGATGTCCCACCTCACACTCCAAAGGTTGATTGCAATGATCAATATAATACTTTTTCCAGGACAGAGCCATAGTTATATGTTTCTAAATCGGTTTTACTTGATCTAAAGACTCTTGAATGAGAAGAGGACCTAGTAGTTCTACCTCACCTACCACTAACCAAAATAGGGGTGAACAAAATGTCCTACCATATAGGGTCTCTTATTGATCAATGTAAATAGTGTCATGAAAACTGTTATTATAAGAAAACTCAATGAGATGTATGTGCCTTTCCAAAGAACCTCCAGAATCAAGGAAATATTATCTGAGTAGGACCACGAACACCTATATAATATTCTTAGATTGATTGTCAGTCTTAGAGTGGTACTCAAGAGTACATGTGAACCCAATGGTTTTTGTAACACCTTCCAGAACCATGATGTTAATTGAGAATCCTTATTCAATATTATATAAAGTAAAACACCATAAAGGAATAAAATATCCCAAATATAAATCCTCACAAGATCATAAATTGATAAGGTCTCTCAGATAGGTATGAAGTGTGAAACTATGGTAAATCTTTCGATGAACACCCAAACTGTGTAATTGCCTCCAAGAGATCTCAGTAATCCCATAAAAAAATCCACAATGATGTCATCTCATTTCCACACAAGAATAGATAGATGCTCTAGAATTATAGTAGGTCGATTATTCTCATCCTTCACATGCGAATAGATGGACCACCACATGATAAAACTTGGGATTTTCCTCTTCATACCTAACCACCAATACTAAATTTGTATGTCTTGATACATATTGGTAATCCTAGGTTAAACTAAACAAGTAGAGTCTTGAGATTCTCGCATCAAAATTTCATGTATGTCTAATAGAACCTAGATACATATTTGAATGTGGAAAATTTCATCATCATCGATAACCCAACCAAGTAGTGGTTCCTCACCTGAGACACTCTCCCTCAGGACAAAGCCCTCATGATTTGAAATTTGTATCATCTACACCTATTCTAGAAGGGTTTATTTCACTACCAAGGCTACCAAAATAATATTTCCTTGATATTCCTGAACCTCCCAGTATATCTTAGTAAATAGGGCCATTAGCTACCAGTCACTATTGTATCTTGGATATCCTATATCTAATTCATTTAGCTCAAGGAATTAGCAATTGCCTTTCCCTTTCTGGGTGAATGATCAAGCTCAATGTCAAATGACTAAAGATACTCTACCCACATGCACTGCCTAAGATTTATATCATGCTATGTTGAAATGTATTTGAGACTTTTATGATCTGTTTACACAAAAAACTACTCACCCAAAAGATAATTCCTCCAGTAGTGAAAATGATGAACAACAAATGCTAACTTTTGGTCATGTAGATGGTAATTTCGATGATGATGTCTCAACTTATAGGACCTATACATTACAACATAGTCTCCCAATATGGGAACTATTCCAAGATTTATTCTTGAAAAAACACAATAAACTATTTTAATTTTCTCCAAATCTGGAAGAATCATGTTTTTTATGGATTTATTCTCTCTTTAAACTTCTATAAAGCTTCCTTGTATGTATCATACCATGAGAACTTCACATACTTTTTATTTAAGCTTGTATGCGGTGCTTCTAGGAATGATAATTCTCGAATGAACTCCCTATAGTATCTAAATATCCATAGAAAACAATGTATATCAAATACATTCTTTGGATTCTCTTATGAAACTATGGAACTCACCTTCTCATGGCCAATAGACACTCGGGCCTCTGAAATTATGTGTCTTAAGAAGTAAATATTATCAATCCAAAAGTGGAATTTAGTGAGGTTAGCATATTGTTGATTCTCTCTTAGTGTATTCATGATGATCTCAAGATGTTTGGAATGGTTGCATCATGTATGAGAATACACCAAGATGTATTCCATGAAAACTACCATGAATTAATCAAGATACTTGTGGAAAACCTGATTGATTAAAACCGTGAAAATTTTTGGTGCATTCATAAGGCCGGACAGGATAACTAGATACTTATACAAGCCGTATATGCTCCAGAATGATGTATGTGGTATGTTTGGTGGTCTCAAATGCACTTGATGGTAGGTTGAACTCAAAAAAAATCTTAGAGAAAACCATAATTCCTCAGATCTAGTTGACTAGGTCTTCTATATAGGGTAGTGGATACCAGTTTTTAACTGTAATCCGGTTCAACTGACTATAATTCACACAGAAAATGAGTGTACCATCTTCCTTCTTGGTGAAAAGGAAATTTGATCCTCATGGTGAACTAATAGGTCATATAAAACCCTTATCTTCCATTTATTATAACAATTTATTGAGTTTATAAAGCTCTATAGGTTCCATCCTAGAAGGGTTAATTGACACAAGTGCTTCTTTGCGCACTAGATCAATGGTGAACTTGAACTCTCTCATTCTAGGTAATACAAAGAAATTTTTAGGGAATAAATACATGAAATGACCCAAAAAAGGAAGTAATTACATATAATAAATATCCTTATCTCTCATAAATAGGCTATATATCTAGTCTATCACTTTTCCCATCCCACGATACTTGGTTCCAGATTGAATTTCCATGACATCTCATTCACCCATATAAACATAGGTTCTACCTTCAAGTGATGTTAAGGAAACCCTCTAGAGATAGAAATAAACATGGGAGTGGTATGTAACCTACCAATCCATACTGATAATTATATCAAAACATATCATCTTGAGAAAAAAAATTAAATAGCAAGATACATCCACCCACCTTAATAGGGAAATCCATGCACTGGCATGTACTATCTCATCAAACCCCTAATGGCGTGTCGAGTGTCATCATGTCACAAAATTACTCCATCTCTAGGAACATACTTTATATAATTTCTTTAGAGATAAAGAGCAAAATATTGTTTTTTTAAAAAGTATTATTATGTTTTTTGAATTTTATACCAAGAGTTTGGGTTATTTGAAAGTGTGATTTTTTTTTGAAAAGGTTGTTTTATTTTTAAAGGAAGTGTTTAACCCATGTTCTCTATATTTAAAACCACTTTTTATCCTTCTTTTATTCTTATATAATGTTTTTGGGGTGTTTCAATCTTCTTATATTTCTAAATTAGCTGACTTGTTACAAAAGGGTGTGTTACCCAATGTGGATTGGATTTTTAAACTTATTGAGCCTTTAAATATATACATTTTTAATTTGTCTTAAAGGGAATTTTGAGTTCCCATTGGAGTTTCAAAGGTATTTTTATAAAATTGGTCCGAATATTATATTGATACAACTTTTTTAAATGATAAGTTGGCTTAGAATTCCAAGTTTTTTTTAAAAGAGAAGTCTTATTTTGAATTTTATGAATAATGAGTTTTCATAAAAGGTGACATACCCTGTTAATAACATTTTATTATTATATAATCATTGTGACTTATAATCCACTGATGGTATGTTTATTATTGATTCTTATATATATGATGTTTTTTTGGATATATATGGTTCTACTTATTATCAATGTAAGAGGTTAGGCTTGAGTTTTTTTAAATGTTTTATACATGAGTTAAGGAATGTTTTATGGTTCTCAAATCCATTTTGACTCTTCATGGTGTCTTAGGTAGATAATACATGACCTATGTGTGGGAAAACCTCTATGTGACATTGGGTTAACTAGGGTAGCATTGTCTAGATACTCCAAGATGGTGATACTAGAAGGAGTATTTGAACCCTGTGTTAGTAATTACCTTTTATATGATCCATTGGGTTAAGTCATCCTAGAGACATTACCATATATGATCCCATGAATAAATAAATTATAGGTACATTATATTACTATAGTTAAACAGGACTTATAGGGATGTTTAAAAGTTTAGCAGTGCTAACATAGGTTACTTGTGACCAGTTTAGGTCCTTCATTACAAGTGTTATGGGATTATGCCCAAGATATTAGGATCCTTTATGGGATCATTTAGGGGATTTAGATTGTTTTTGGATTATATACCCTCTATTTATATTATTATGTCGAACACATGTTATTTTTACCCCTTATTGTATTCCTTGACATAGTAATGTATGATTGGGTGCTTTATCCTATATTTGTGTGGTTTTCCTTTCAAATGTTTTGAAAAGGGATTGTGAAAGTTTTTTAAAGAAGGAAAAAAGTAAATAATGATTTTAAAGTGTTTAAAATTATTTTAATTATGATTTCAAAAAGTATTCTCAAATAAGAAAAGTGAGAATGGTTTGTATTTGAAACTCTAAGTGTATGTGGTTTTTGAAATGACGATTTTGGTTTGTTGTTGCTATTTTTAGTAAAGTTGGGTTTTCAAATATTTTTTAGAAAACCATTTACAAATTTTGAAAACACTTTTATGTTTGGAAATGTGTATTTCTAAAATAGTTGTTTATAAAATGGTTTTAATGTGGGAATTTGAAATGGTGTTTTATCCAAGAGTTGTTGGTAGGCCTAAAGTTTTTTCCAAGTGATTGTTTTCATTTAATGAAAATCCTAGAAAATGATTTTTAGTGCATTTTTTATGTGTTGTGGTTTATTTTGTAAATCCTTATGGAAAATTTTAATTTTTAAATTATATTTAAAAATATAATTTTTAGGATGTAATGTGAAATTGATTTCTTCGATTCAATGTGTTGTACTAACAAACTATAATTTTATCCCACGCTTATATTTTATAGGTTCAATATTGTTCTAGATTTTTAAATTTCCATTGTATCTTCATGTAGGGATTTATGGTTGAATGGTGATCATGGGTCACATGGTGGGTCATTAGAGTCAATCTTAAAATTTTATTTCAGTTGAGTTTTTTTAGGTCGTTTAAAACATTGTACTTTATACTCTAGATTATGTGTGTCAGTTTCCATTGTAATTTTATTTATGTTTTAGTAGTATCATGTTTGGATATTGAGTTATGTTTATCTCCAATTTCATATTCATTGGTTTTATTTCCATTGTTTATTTATTATCTATGTGTAAGGGATAAATGATTCCAAAGATTCATTATCTGATTCTCAATCACTAGTTGAAATCCTATGGGGATCAGGAATGCACTTCAGGCTATGAGGTGGATTTGGTTAGAAGGTTGTTTAGATGATACCCTAGGCTAGTTCTCTACACATACACACATAGAAAATAAGGGTATAAATAGGGATAACATAAGGAACATCAACCTTATAATGGTAGAATGACCCCCATTAAAAATCCTCAATTAGTCTAATCTCAAATGAAAGGAGTTTAGAATATAATAAAACCCTGAAATAGGATATAAACATTCATAACCAATGTAATTCTATGAAATCACAAGATAGACTGAGAAATAATCAGTATGGGGTAATAAATTTACCTTTATCTATCACCTAGAATAAACGAAACCAAAATCCAATAAAAACAAAATATATTAAACATGGACATGAAAAGAAGAACATGAGAATTAATTTTGGTGTATTTCTAGTGTTCTTTTCAATAAAACCATAATTCCATTTACCTTTACCTTTATTCTTAATTTTAATTTTATATTAATATTTTAAAAAATTCTAGAGAAAATCGTCATATTCAAAAAAAATTCACAAAGTATTATATTTTATAAAAACCATTTGTATCACCCTAATAAAACCTTACAAATCAAATTCTTTAGGAATCATATATATTTTCAATATTTAAGGTTGTTCCTTAGGATAAAATTTGATGCATAAGATTTATGTTCCATGTCTACGGTTTTATTTTCATATGTAATGTTTATTCCTTTTCAAGAAACTCATACTTAATATTTTATAACAAATGTAAGGTTTTTCCATTATATGAAAAACTTGTATGGAGGTTATTTTCATGTGTAAGGTTTTTCCCTTTGATATAACACCTATTCACAAGGAACTTATCTTAAGTAAGCTTTTACCTTTAGAGGAAAAACCTATAAAAAATTTATTTCATAATTAAGCTTTTTATTCCCCAAGTAATTTTCTATACTTGGATTAAAATATCATAAGTAACATATTTTTAATATTTATGGTTTTTAACTTATCCATAAAAAAGAAATACATGATTTGATATCCAAACATTTGGTTTTTTCTATAAGAGTAAAACATATATATAAGGTTCTTTCCATATAAATGAGGTTTCAGGCTTATAAAATTTTCCAAAAATCAGATGAAATTCCAAAATACCCAAATCCAGTCCAAACTCTACCAATTATTTTTATCACTTCAATACCTCCTCCAAACCTATAGTAGTTGAAAAATATTATAAAAATACATCCTCATGTGTATCCAATTCCAAATACTCGATTCATAAGAAATTAAAAAACCCTCAACACCTTTATGGGGTCTCAATACAAGTGGTTGATCCAAGATCCAAAACAAAATCCCCCCATACACAACTATAAATAACATCTAAAAAATCTTAAATACCTAAGATTAAGAAAAAAGTAAAACAAGTTTGGGTTTTTAATAAAAATTAAAATTCATTCACACCTCTAACCCATTTCATGGTGTAACCACATCTCTACTATATTAATTATCATCCTCAATTTGAAATCTCAAATGTAAGTAAGATTATTTAGTGAAAAACTCTATATATTGTTCCCACATATCAAACTCGCATTCCTATTTATCCTTATAGATACTGTCATGTTTCCATTCCACCTACACTAGAAGATCCAAGTTTCTATAAATATTCTTTTCACTATGATTCACAATATGAATTGAATGCTTCAAAAATAATGCATTAGACTCAAGATCAACATAATATGTGTTAATCACATGTGAAGGTTCATAATAATACCAAAAAATATATAATACATGAAATATGTAATTAATGGAACTAATATACTATAAAAGATCCAATCAATTTTTCACTATATCGATTATATCCACAATCTCATATGCCTCAATCATGGAGACACCTACAGAAATACCCATTATCCCGCCTCTAATTCCACATGATATAATCAAAAGCTAGAATAGGACCTCATTCTACTCAAAGTAGTCACCAACCACTTCATTATTAGTCACATATGCTTTTATATCTTTTATATAATATTGAACCTGATAATTACCAACTCTCCAGCCTTTAACCAATATAATGGTGATTAATATGGAATCCTATATAAATCCTCAAAACAAAACATTTGAATCTATTCTTGATAATTTTTATTATAGGAAAACACTATAATCACATATTAGTTCTCCAAACCCCCCTAAAATACTAGAAATATACCCACATCATGTCCTATGATATTAGGAAGGTACACTTAGACTGATTGTTTTTACAAGGATGATATGTATTTATTAGATTCACATGTGTATCAAGATCCTTATACAATCCTAACTAGAATTGTGAGGTAAAGAATACATATCTATCAAATATAATACTATAATTAACCCCATGAAAATATACTATCTCTCATACATACAGATTACCCTAGTAATCAATATAGAATGTCTCTATGATTAGTGAGAAGTGTGAAACCTTAGTCAAACTATCAATAATAACCCATATTACATAAGTACCTTGTGGCTTCCTTTCTAACCCCATTGTAAAATCTATCATCACATCATCCCACTTATACTCAAGAATTGGTAGTGATTGAAGAAGGTAACCAGGCCACTAGTTATCAGACTTCACCTATTGATAGGTTGATCACTATGTGAAAAACATATTATATCCCTCTCTATCAATGACCACCAATACCACTTGTGAATATCATGATACATCTTGGTCAATCCCATATGAACTCATCATATCAAGGAATATGAGTCCCTCGTTTTCTTTTTATGCATTCTCAGAGGGACTATAACATTTCCTTGTACATAAAGGTATCATGATCATTAAGAAACCAATTAAGTGGTAGGTCCCCACCATATATGTTTCCCCTCATTACCAGATAGACCGAATATTATAGCTGACACATATTTATCTTAATATGGAGTGATATTTTGATAGATAAATATATAAGGCTTGCTCGACCCTGATTCCTTTGGAACTCATGTCACATCTCAATAAAAAAGGCCATCATATGATACTTTTTTTTACTCCCGCACCACATGGGTCTGAATCTTTTTAATTAATTAATCCACAATGAATTTAACATTTCTAGGAGTATATGATAACACAAAGATAAAGAAATCAAATTACATTACCCACCTTCACCATAAAAGTTTTTTACCCACCATCATTACTGAATGTTTAGTTCATGTTTTTAGAGAATGAAAATTAATATTTTTTAGTCACATGTTAACCATGATCCTCTCTTCCAAAATAAAGCTCCACCCACACCTCATAGAATACACCAATATCATCAACTCAATATTATTCATTGGGTATTGTTTTATTATGTGGCCTCAACTTCCATGACCCATAATCCACAAAAAAATCACCCTTTATCAAAACTTCCCTAATAAAAACTCTTGATACGTCATAATATATATTATAATCCTTGATTGGATCAGGTGAGGTCAAGATTTTTAAATAAATAAATCTTCATTTAATCTCATATAATAATCCCTCCAAATAATAAATCTAAATTAATTTTACTGTATTCTTGGACAGGTTTATCATGAACACCTCTATGTGAGGAAAGTCCTATATAAACCTCTAGTAATAACTTACAAGTTCTAAGAAGCTAAAAAATATAAAACTCATTCTTGGGATAATCCTAATAAACTATAGTCTTTCCATTATCTAGTTCTAATGATTCACTATCCTATGATATAACATGCCCCAAGAAACCCACCTAATAAATTTAAAAATGATGCTTTGAGTGTTTGTTATAAGTATGATTCTCTGTAAGTGTAACTGTAAAGACCCAGAAATTTCAAGGATTTTTTTTCTTAATTTACTTGGAATTTTACAAGAATTCAGTTTCTGACGGCACCTAATTCTGAGGCTCGGTGTGCACGAAATCTTTTTCTGAAGTTTAGCTCGGGTACATTCAGTGAACAAACGAGCGGGTTTTTCTAACTTTTGAACTGGTTCTTGGAAATGAAATCTGAGGGCACCGATGAAACCACACCGCCGGTAGTTGCTTAAGAAGACCCTTTCGAGAGTTGCGTTTTCTAGGGAGGAGTTGTTTAAAAAAAGTAAGGAATAAAAATATAATTGTTTTACAATTATATTTTCATTTCTTGTTAAATGGATTAAGTGTTGTGTCAAAACACTTTTCCCCTCTCTTGTGTGGTTATATCATATGTAAGGGAGTTGGGGGTGGGACCCACTTTTATTTAACTACCCATGAGAGGATTAATGGTGAGGTGGGGCCCACACGAGCCCCCACCTTTTCACTTTCCCTATAACTCCTTAAACCCCCTCTTAAGTAGTAAAACTCCTTATCTCCCTCTCTCCCTCATAACTCATGCTAACTCACACTTTAATTAAGATTTGAAACTCTTAATCAATGAAGTGTTTGGATTTTGAACTTTTATGCATGGGATGGTTAAAATAAAATAAGAGAGAAACCTTATTTTATTTTTGGTTGGGTCGTGTCGAGATTTTGGGGGGAAAAGCTCTAGAATTGTAAAGAGCACTTCATCTCCTTCGTTGAAGAACACTGAAACCTCTGATGAGGAACAAAACACTATTCCATGAAGGATGAAGACACACCCTCTATCCTATTATTCTTGTGACAAGAGATGAGACGTCAAATATTCTTCAGGTGCACTTCTCTGACGATGGAATTGAAGAACACAAACGACCGTCGTCACTCTATATTCTTTCTTCGCAACACCATTCTACCGCGGTGTTCGACTTTCGCGACCCGACGACGTGCGACGTCAATTTCGAGGTAGGGAATTAATTTGTGAATGTTAATGAACCCATGTTTACTTCCTTATAAATCAATGAACGTGGATCAACTAAATATTAAGTTGATCCGCGGAGAATATGTTTGCGGGTCGGGAATTCTTGATTGCGGGGAAAATTGTAGGGGTTGATTACTTTTTCTTGTGAAAAATACTTTGTCGCTCTTCCTCTTTTGGGACGCTTGTTATCAACTTAACGGGAGGAGGTCGGACTGCACGAACATGGCCGACTCTCCTCCCCCTTTTTTGTTTTGTTCGTTGCGGCACGAACAAAGGGGGCACGGTGCAACGACACCGCGTGGAAACAAGAAAGAACGCGATGAAGAAGCGTGGTGCCGTCACGCCGCGCCGTTGAGGCCGAACAAAACCGCGGCCAGAGTCGGGGCCTCAGAGGCGATTTGAAGACTCCGCTGGTTGATAGTTGTGCGTGGAATGACGAGCGATGACAAACAGGGCCGCAAAGTCAACTTGAAGCCTCTGTAGTAAAGGTCGGGTCCCGGGAGGACCGTTGGCGAAGACAGAAAGAAAAACGGACCACCAGAGCGCGTCTGGTGGTCCACAGAAGGGCCTGCTGGCGCGCCACATTGGCATGGAAGCGCCGGCGGCCGAAGGCGGTGGCCGGCACCGGCCGGCCGCCAGGAGGCGGCGGTGCTCGGCGCGCTATTGGGAGGGTCCGCCGCGGCTGAAGCCACTGCGGAAAGCGCCGGTCCTGCGGCTGCACTAGACTAGGGGAGACTGGGGGTCATAACCCTCAACAGTCAAGGGAGCGGCCAACATGTGGGTGTGGCAGATCATTTAAAGGGGGCACCCCCCCCCCCCTCTTTGCAACGGCATGACCTGCTTGGCCATGCGGGGCGTGCTGGCGCCGGGCCAACCAGTCGCCCAGGCCAGGCCGGGCTGCACTGGATGGGCCGCGCCGCGCCATTCGGGCCGGGCCGTGACCTAGTGGGCCGGACCCGGACCCGGTTCGGGCCGACCCAGGGGGTCTCAGGCTGGGTCGGTCTGGGCCCGAACCCCCTATTTTCAGGTAGTTTTTGTTCAAACGCCCATATCTTGGGCTACAGACCTCTGATCGACACACTATCAGCTGCGATGTGATCCTTGGATCAAGACGGGTGTTTTGGTATATTACACTCATGGTTTTAGAGAACTTTGGGTATGGCCAGGTCGGTTTGAACCCAAAACCAACCAGGCCCTCGGAGCGGTAATGCTTATAACTTGAGCTCTGGACGTCCGATTGATGTGCCATCGACTTTGTTGGATTCCTCTTGATGAGATAGAACTTTTTGCATACTTCGCCTAAGGTTTGGATGTAGTTGGAGTATAGTCGGGTTGGATTGTACCTGAAATCCAAACGGGACCCTAGAACGGAAAAGCTGATATCTTTCAGACTGAACGTCCGTTTGATGAATCGTCAGCGGTGTTGGTGGTCACATTGAGAAACGGTCCCTATGAGTATACCTTTTGAGAGTTTGGGGTACATTTGAGATGTGGCCGGGTTGGTTCGTACACGAAACCAAACAGGCCCCTGGGATGAAAAGGCTAATAACTCACAGACCGAGCATCTGATTGACGCGCTATCTATTGCATTGAGACCCCTATGACAAGGAGGAACTTTGAGATACTTCTTTGTGGGACTTTGAGATACTTGGAGTATTGACCTGTATCTCATGTAGTGGGCCCTCTCGGAGACAAGCGTATAGAGTACGGAGACCGTGTAGCTGACTGAGACCTGACGACTGCTTGACCGACTCGACTTGGAGTGAGTCGACTAGCCCAATGGACGGAGCACTACTTTTTTTGGGTACAGACCCATGGCAGACAGAGAACTACTGAGTTTAGTTGCATACCTGTGGTACTCGTCTGGAGAGTACCTCTGCAGGCTATTAGGGGGGATGCACTATTGTGTTTGGGTGGAAGACCCCGGCGAGAAGCACTACTGTGTTTGGGTGGCTGACCCGCAGTACTCGATAGGAGGAGTACCTCAGTAGTCTTAGGTTAGTGAGCAGTACCTCAGAGTCGTGATAGGATCACTGTACTCAACAGAGATGGGGCTCTTCAGTAGTTATGGTTTTGATAATGAAAATCCTGGTTTGAGCTGAGTCTATGACCTTTGTGTTTACCTCATGATTGAGATGGTTCACCTGATAACTTAGGTATATGTATGGTCATATATCTATGTAGTGGTTATCCGTTGATTTCATAACCTCTGTGTTTCCATATATCTCAACTGAGGAGATACGAGCATGACCCTTCGCATATCATCGACCATGGGGAGTTGGATGTCGATGACAGGGCGACATGCACAGGGGTTCCAGTATAGGTTGAGGTTCGACAGGAGCAGATCCTATGAGGACGATCGATTCCTCGGGTGTGCTTTCACTGGTAGTATGGGAACCTCTAGGTGAGCACAAGGGAGCGGAAGGCTCATATGCGTGCTCAGTACCTCTTTTGTATCCCTAGTTTGTGTTAAGGCTTTATGAGGACGTAAAGACCTAAGGTGGGAGTAATGTAACGACCTAGAAATTTCAAGGAAAATTTTTTCCTTAATTTCTTTGAAATTTTACAAGAACTCAGTTTCTGAGGGCACCTAATTCTGAGGCCCGGTGTGCCTAGAATCTTTTTCTAAAGTTTAGCTCGGGTACGTTCAGTGAACGAACGAGCGGGTTTTTCCAACTTTTGAACCGGTGCTCGGAATTGAAATCTGAGGGCACCGATGAAACCATAGTGCATGTAGTTACTTAAGAAGACCCTTTCTGGAGTTTCATTTTCTTGGGAGGAGTTGTTTAAAAAATTTAGGAATAAAAATATAATTGTTTTACAATTATATTTTCATTTCTTGTTAAATGGATTAAGTGTTGTGTCACAACACTTTTCCCCTCTCTTGTGTGGTTATATCTTAAGTAAGGGAGTTGGGGGTGGGACCCACTTGTAGTTAACTACCCATGAGAGGATTAAAGGTGAGGTGGGGCCTACAAGAGCCCCCACCTTTTCACTTTCCCCATGACTCCTTAAAACCCCCTCTTAAGTAGTATAACTCCTTCTCTCCCTCTCTCCCTCATAACTCATGCCAACTCACACTTTAATTAAGTTATTGAAACTCTTAATCAATGAAGTGTATGAATTTTGAACTTTTATGCAGGGCATGGTTAAAATAAAATAAGAGATAAACCTTATTTTATTTTTGGTTGGCTCGTGTGGAGATTTTGGGGGGAAAAGCTCTGGAGTTGTGAAGTGCACTTCATCTCCTTCGTTAGAGAACATCAAAACCTCCGTCGAGGAACGACACACCCTTCCACGAAGGACGACGATGCACCCTTTATCCACTTCTTCTTGCGACAAGAGAGGAGACGTCAAGTCTTCTTAGGGTGCACTTCTCTGATGACGAAAGTGATGAACACCAACAACCGTCGTCACTCTCTATTCTTTCTTCGCAATGTCGTTCTACCGCAACATTCGACTTTCGTGACTCGACGATGTGCGATGTCAATTTCGAGGTAGGGAATTAATTTGTGAATGTTAATGAACCTATGTTTAATTCATTATAAATCAAAGAACGTGGATCAACTAAATATTATGTTGATCTGAAGAGAATATGTTTGCAGGTTGGGAATTCTTGACTGTGGGGAAAATTATAGGGGTTGATCACTTTTGTTCATGAAAAATCCTTTTTCATTCTTCATCTTTTGGGCTGCTTGTTATCAACTTAACAGGAGGAGGTCGGACCGCACGAACATGGTTGACTCTCCTCTCCCTTTGTTGTTTTTTTCATTGCAGCACGAATAAAGGCGGCTCGGTGCAACGGCACCGCAGGGAAACAAGAAAGAACGCGATGAAGAAGCGTGGCACCATCGTGTCGCGCCATTGAGGTTGAACGAAACCGCAGCCGGAGTCGAGGCTGTGGAGGCAATTCGAAGACTCCGTTGGTTGATCATTGTGCATGGAATGACGAGTGATGACAAACAGGGCCGCAAAGTCAACTTGAAGCCTCCGCAGTAAAGGTCGGGTCTCGGGCAGACCTTCGGCGAAGATGAAAGTAAAACGGACCACCGGAGTGTGTCCAGTGGTCTGCAGAAGGGCCTGTTAGTGTGCCACACCGGCGGCCAGAGGCGACGCCCAGGGCGCCGCCAGGAGGGTCCACTTTAGCTTCAGCCGCGACGGCAGGCGCCGGTCCCGCGGCCGCGCGGGACCAAGGGAGATCGGGGGTCGTAACCCTTGAAAGTCAATGGAGTGGACCCCACATGGGGGCTGCATACCATTTATGGGGGGCAGCCACCTCCCCCCCCCCTTTTGCAACGGCACGGCCAGCTTGGTCGTGCGGGGCGCGCTGGCGCCGGGCCAACCGGACACCCAGGCCGGGCCGGGCCGCGCCGGCTGGGCCAGACCACGCCGGCTGGGCAGGGTCGCGCCCTAGTGGGCCGGACCTGGACCCGATTTGGGTCGACCCGGTTTGGGCTGACCCAGGGGGTCTCGGGGCGGGTCTGTCCGGGCCCGAACCCCCTGTTCTCAGGCAGTTTTTGTTCAAACACTCATATCTTGGGCTATGGACCTCTGATCGACGCACCATCAGGTGCAATGTGATCCTTGGATCAAGACAGGAGTTTTGGTATATTGCACTCAAGGTTTTAGAGAAGTTTTGGTATGGTCGGGTTGGTTCGAACCCGAAACCAACCGGGCCCTCGGAGCGGTAATGCTTATAACTTGAGCTCCGGACGTCCGATTGACATTCCATAGACTTTGTTGGATTCCTCTTGATTAGACGGAACTTTTGGCATACTTCACTTGAGGTTTGGACGCAGTTCGAGTATGGCCGGGTTGGATTATACCTGAAATCCAACCGGGCCCCTGGAACGGAAAAGCTGATATCTTTCAGACTGAATGTCTGTTTGACGAACCGTCAGCAGTGTTGGTGATCACATTGAGAAACGGTCCCTATGAGTATACCCTATGAGATTTCAGGGTAATGTTGAGATATGGACGGGTTGGTTCGTACACGAAACCAACTGGGCCCCTGGGACGAAAAGGCTAATAACTCACAGACTGGGCATTCGATTGATGTGTTTTCTTTTGTGTTGAGACCCCTATGACGAGGAGGACCTTTGAGATACTTCTTCCTGGTACTTTGAGAAACATGGAGTATTGACCTATAGCTCGAGGAGTGGACCCTCCTGGAGACGAGTGTACGGATTACGGAGACCGTGTAGCTGGCTGAGACCTGACGACTGCTTGACCGACTCGACTTGGATTGAGTCGACTAACCCAGTGGATGGAGCACTACTTTGTTTGGGTGTAGACCCATGGAGGACGGAGCACTACTGAGTTTAGGTGCAGACCCGCGGTACTCGTCCAGAGAGTACCTCTGCAGGCTATTAGGGGGGATGCACTACTGTGTTTGGGTGGCAGACCCCGGCGGGAAGCACTACTGTGTTTGGGTGGCTGACCCGCGGTACTCGACAGGAGGAGTACCTCAGCAATCTTAGGTTAGTGAGCAGTACCTCTGAGTCGTGACAGGATCACTGTACTCGACAGAGACGGGGCTCTTCAGCAGTTATGGTTTCGATAATGAAAATCCTGGTTTGAGATGAGTCTATGACCTTTGTGTTTACCTCACAATTGAGATGGGTCACCTGATAACAAAGGTATATGTATGGGCATATATCTAAGTAGTGTTTATCCGTTGATTTCATAACCTCTGTGTTCCCTCATGATTGAGATGGGTTACATGATAACTTAGGTATAAGTATGGGCTTATACCTAAGTAAGGGTTATCTGTTGATTTTCTACTTTGTGGTTATCCTTGTTGGATTTAGAGAGACCTTGAGGGTCTCGGGGTCCCTACTGAGTATCATATACTCACCCCTACACGGGCTATGCCCGCACCTCATTGTGTTGGTTGCAGACGACGGGCAGCACTGACGGAGGCCGAGTGTTCGAGGACTGGACGGTACCCAGTGGTGGACTTCAGGACGAGATAATACTCGGAGGAGGTTGACGGGCGAGAGCGTTATGGAGGCTATCTGTACCTACCCTTCAGGTAGGATCTGTGGTGGATGATCCAGGAGCTGCGCTATCTGTACCTACCCTTTATGTAGGATCTGAGGTGGACAACCCAGGAGCTACTTCTATTCATCCAGTTGTTTGTCTTTTTTGTTGTACTTCCTTTCAGTTATAGCTGTACTTTTCAGTTGGGTTTGTATTCTGGCCCTTTTACCTTTCAGAACTCTCTTTTGTACTTAGTGTTTTTCTTCTTCTTGTACTCTATGGTGTTTTGATTACTTTTATAAAGGCAATGCCTTCCCATTTATCGGGATTTACGCCTTTGGTGCTAGTCCCCAGCCCCTGGCCTATGGAAGGCGGGCTTGGGGTAGTCACGACATGGGCCCCGAAGACAGGTTGTGACAGTAACCAAATAAATATCCAAATGTTTGGCATGTCATCCACTTGAATGAGAGTATATAAGTATATCATAGATAAATATTAACAAAAAATTATCAAAATAAGGATGGATAAGCTAATTCTTCATGGTCATAAATGATTTTGGCATGTTTTTCCAACCAAAAAGTTATCACTAGGTACTCATAGGGACTATAAATTTTCCTAAATGTAGTGTGAGGTATTTTATATGGCCTCAACCTCATCTGGTGAGATCCTAATCCCTATTTAATCACACAGAACACATTGGACCCTCTAAACTTGTCAAATAAATTGTCGATACATGAAAGTAAATACTATTTCTAGTCCATAACTTGGTTTATTTTATGATAATATATACATAATCTCAAAGATTCATCCTCTTTCTTATAGAATAATATTGGAGCACACCAAGAGGACATACTCGGTCATATGAACCCCTTCACCTCAAATTCCTCTAACCAAGCCTTTTAATCCTATAATATTAAAGTATGCATCCTATAAGGAGGAATAAATATAGGATCTAGGTCTAACAAGAGATCAATTGTAAACTCAGTATCTCTCTCTTTATCTCTCTTGGGATTCAATATCAAGTATTCCTCAGGAAAAACATCCTAAAACTAGACATCCATATAATAAAATTCCATCTGATATGCCCCCTTATAATTAGAAATATGACTAGGAACTTGGACTATGGTCCCACCCAGTTTTTGATGCATAAGTCTTTCATGATATTCATGCCCAATCCCCGACATAAACATAGTTTTCATGATCAAAAAATATAAACTTCACCAAATGACCAAAAATAGTAATAAAAAATGTTGTGGGACCATAGCTCAATCAGGTTTTGAGGTAGGTTTTGGGTGGGGTGGGTTTCATAAAAAACCCAAGGAAAAAAGGCTTGTGTGAATTTATTTCAGGGGTTTTTAACCCGTGAGGGTAAAATTATATTAATACAGATAAACCTATGGGTTTTATATTTAAATTTTAAAAAAACATCAACAATCAAACCCATATCCCACATGTTATGATGTTTACATCCATGACACCTATCATGCATGATTATCAACCCACCATGAACGCCTCCCCTAGAATTCCCTAGGTCTCTCTATCTATACTCCTCATTTCCCTCCCCTTAACATACACTTTATTCACTTTATTAGTCCATCACTCAACACTCTTTCTCTATGTAGATCAGACATGTGCACTAAGATCCACTAAACTTTCCTTCACTCCCCACCCTGAATCATCTTCCTCCACCTTACCCCATCATTCATAAGAATCTAATCTTTCCAGCATAGTTAACACAAGGATATCCATCACTCATTTAAGATTTCCTAAATAGTACCCATGTATGGATTGATCAAGTTTGTAGTTGATCCACATTCTCCTTAATAAGTCATCTAGATTCACTAGACAAACATCTCTCATCATCCTTAAACACTATCCTCCCTTCATTCATAATAAATTAAACACATGATTATCCTAGTCTCACCAAAAACAATAAAAATACTATATTTATAATATTTATAATTTGTCTTATATTTTTATCAATATTTTACTAATATGGAAAATTTAATAATTTTGTGTAATTTTTCTATGTTTATGTTTCTTAACGTATTTTTTAAAAATAAAATAAAATTGCGTACATTTTTGTGCTAAAGTATAGTTATTAAAATCTAGGGAAAGATGATTAGAAATAAAAAACTATAAAAATAATGAGAAATAAAGGTTCCTAGTGTGATTTCCCAAATATTATATTATAACACCATAGGTTTTCGTACATATTGTCTACTTAAACTATATGTCTATCATTCATTTGTTTTTTTTTATTTTGAACATGATTATGAATCAAGTCATATATGAATAAAAAATAAAAATATTTCATTTACTCATAATGATGAATTATAAAAAAAATAGATGAATCCATGTATTGTTTAAATTGGACAATAAATAGAAAATAATAATATGTATAAAACTAAGAAGTCCCTTGGATCATCTTCACCACTGAGGATCATTGTAAGTAAAACAAAAACTACAATGAAAAAAATATCATGAAATGAGAAATCATGTTGTAAAATAATAAATGATAGGAATGAGAAGTGTGATTTATGATTGTATAATTGAATGAGTCATTTATACCCCTATTTAGTGGTATTATAGGTTTTAGTGTGTATTATTAAATTATTGAAAGTTTTTCTTTGGTTTTGGGAATTTTTATGAGGGTTTTAGGAGGTCTGGGAGGTGTATTGGAGGCTTCAAAATTAATGTAGGGTTAGTAGAAACCTTGTGGTTTCCCTTGTAAACTATGCAAGGTGGAAATGGGACCTAGAGAGAATCACGCTGTTGGTTCATAATTTGGGTAAACCGTGCGATAACCATGGGACTTTGAAAAAATTTAGGTAGTGATGATTCACATGGTTGGCGCACAGTTTTTCAAATGGTGCAACCAAACTATAAATTTCATTAAATGGTTCCTAAAATTATATTTTTAACCTATATTTTTTACTGAAATAATAATTATTCTTCTAATGAATGGGGCTCTTGAACTAGAGGGTTCCTTATGGTTATTTTGGAAATTCTCTTCACTCCATATCTTGATATATTTCAATCTTAGAGCATCAGGCCTTAGAATAGATGTTTAGGTATCTATGTATTCTTCTACTTATTTATTCTCTCGTTTTATCTTGTGTAAATCCCTATTTTTGGACTTCTATGCCCAAATATATTGGTTAGGTCATGTTTTGATGGAGATTTTATTATAAATTATTGTAGGAGGGTTAATATATATTATATTTATAAGGGTGTAATGTGGTTATATCGTGGTGACTTAGTTAAAGGTAGGTGGCTTCCCTCCCACTCTAATCTTTATATAACTATAAGGTTTTGGTTTTATAGAATATTAGGATATTTTATAAATGAAAATTCTATGAAATTATATTTTTAAAAATATTTTATAGCGTGGATTTGAAAATAATGGTTGTGGGTGACGCTCATAATGTAATTGAGAAAATTTATAAATGATGTTTTTGTTTTTAAAAGAATGTTTGGGTGTGAGAACATACCATGTAAATGGATGTTTTATTTCACGATTCCTATTAGGGAGCCTTTTTTGTAACATCCTTGGCTCAGATTCAAATGAATGGTGCCCTGAGCTTGGTTGGCCACATGGCCTCAAGCACATATCCCCCAAACATCAAAGGATAAAAAATAGCAGAGAATTCCTAGGGTGTATTTGTGTAGAGAAAATTCCTTCTTATAAAAGTGTAACATATCAGAAGTAATCATACATATAAAATAGAAGATGTAGTATAACAGTCATACAATAGATACATAGTAGGAATAAATTACAATTCTATATGTAATCTCATATAAAATTATGATCACATCATGTGTCTATAAATCATCTAATATAGGTATAAATGGAAAGTTGACAATACAAATGTCAACATTCTAAAAATACTAAAAATACCAAAAAGCACTATCTCATGATAGCATCACGAACCTCAACCTAGTCATGTTATCCCCTTCTCCTAAGCATGGCCCAATGTAAAGTATCAAACTATGGTAACTTTTCCCAGTCCCAAACTATATCCAAATAGTTTTTCTGAGTACCCAGTAGTAGCTCGAACATGGTTTTAGATACAATCCCATTTGTTCACCACCGAAAGTGTCTATATTAAGTCTTGGTTTTGCAATATCAGATATGTTTTGTGAAATATGTATCACAATTAAGTAGTGAATAAATGTAAAGTTCCCATGGAATAAATACTACCAATCAAGTTTTAATGTATGTCCCAACAAGGTTCCCTACAAAATATGGGTTAGACTCCTACAAAAAGGCATTAGTAAGCATAAGTAAGTAAACACCAAAGCCTTTTCATATAAACTAAATATCATATCACCCATGATATTTTTGTATAAAATTTAAATCAAATAATCCATGGAAAAAATGTATAACTAGAAGTGTCACATATACCATGACCGAGTCATACAACCAGTCATGTCACATTAACCATAGTCGCACCACATATCACTAATGTCATACGCTGAAAAACCAAATCCAAAGTATATTGGACCAATTCATCATCATGAGTCTTAGGAGCATCTCATTGGATACTTTGTTAGGTTTTATTTGGGGTCTGAGGAGAATTTCAATAGACTATGTCCACTATGAACAAAAACAAACTAGGTCCAGGGGGTATCAAGGCCTAAGGTATCCAATGGAATCATAATACAAGGAGCATACTGGTCTAAGACATTATTTACTACTATCATAACCCATGGTGTAGCACAGTCACGGAATCCTACATAAAAAATTCATTATTCAATTCATTTATTAAATAAACAATTCACATTCAATTCCATTCCATGATTTTACCCACTCATGTGAAAATTCCATATAAAACATTTTGCCAAAATCCTAAACATGAAAATGAATAAAGCCATCTCTTATTTAACCAATTTAATCCAATTCATTTATTAACATGATTCCTCTAACTAGGAAATCTCAATCACACACCCCATAGGTAGTATAAAAAAATAAATCTCAAATTCACAGCCTATCGGTGACCTTGGTTGGGGGAAACAACCTCCAACACGTCTCAAAGTAACTAATGAGTGTCCTTAACATGTTCCATTTCATTCAATTAAATTATTTAATTAATTTTAGGGGTTTCTCAAGAAAGTCTTAAGATAATAATAATGAAAACTATGTTGATATAGAACCAAAACTCGAGCTAAAAGTATAGACCACCTACTGTAGGTCAATAGTAGAGTGATCGTCCTTTATCTACTCTTTATTTGACTCAAATCATAAGAAAAAATGAAGAATGGATGAAGAACTTAAAAATAGGGAATATAAGCTCTCACTTGAATAGCACATCCAATACTAAGACAAATAATAATGGAACAAAAGGAATTGAGTACTCATCGACATGGATCCATCGAGACTGATGATGCTCGATTCAAAGTTTTGACGAAGGATAGGGATCAAAAACTAGAAATCTAAATTCAAAGTATCTCTCAAGATGAGGAGTCTATCCAATGTGAGAGAAAATAAAATCGGTTTAAGTTATAAAATATTTTATGTGAAATTTTATAATCTTACAAAAAATATTGGTCCTCATGGTTTGGTCACATTGTTGTTCAAACTGTGCGCCCTTCATTATAAGGAGGGGGAACCTACATGGTCACTACACATGGTTTAACTAACATTACGCAAACCATTTAAAAAAACCCTGTAAAAAACTACAGGTGCTCCCACATGGGAGTTAACCTCCATCTACATGGTTTCCTCAAATTGTGTGGCCTTAATCACCCCACTATCCATCCTCTCATGGTTATAGATAACCATGATACATGATCCATATGGTTTCCTTTAACCATTAACCCTACCTATTTACCCAAAATGGTGTGTTTCGATATTCAAACAAGCCCTGGATACCCCCGAAGAACCTATGACCTCAATGGGTAATCACATTAGGCCATAATTAATCATTTAAACTTAATGTAAAGAGATCGGTACCTTGTAAAAAACCTGAGATCTTACCATATTCCCCCATTAAAGAAATTTTTCCCCATATTTACCTCTCAAAGGGTGGTCAAGATTCATCTAAGAATAAATCTGGCCACTAATGACATGCATCAGCCTCCCTATCCCAAGTCTCATCTTGTAAACGATTGTGCTACAATAACACCCATACTAGCATAACTAACTAGCCTAAGAGAACCTTCATGCTTATACCAGTGATATGAATTGGATGGTCCTCAAAGGATACATAAAACTGTAACTCCACCACCTCAGGCTGTAGAACATGAGATGTGTCTAAGTGATAATGGCACTATTGAGATACATGGAAGATATCGTGTATGGCCCAGTACCGATGAGGTAACTCGAACCAATAGGTTACCATCCTCACACTCTCTAGAGTATTTATTGGAATGACATATTGTATTTAAATCTTAACTTGTCTCCCTATCCGTATGTTTTCACACCTTGGTGAGATGCGCAAAAATACCTGATCCCCGACCTCAAACTCTAGAGGTCTTGTTTGATGATTGGAAGAAGAATCCTGTTGAGATTGTGTATTACCCATATCCTTCTTGATCAGTTGGACCTACTCAAAAGTCTCCTACATGAGAAGAAGTTCTAGTAAATCTACCTCACCTTCCTCTATCCAGCATAGGGGAGATCATCATACCCTACCCTACAAATAATCATAAGGTCCCATCTATATAGCAACATGATAACTATTATTGTAGGAGAAGTAAATAAGGGTTATATTCCTCCTCTAGGAGCCCCAAATTCTAGGACGCATGACCACAACATTTCTTCAAGAGCCTATATCATATGATTTGATTGGACATCGTCTGAGTTTTGTATGCTTTGTTTATAAGAACCTGTGTACCCAGATCATGTTGGAAACTCTTCAAGAAATGAGACAGAAACCAGGTGTCCCTATCTGAAATGATCGTATGGGGGAACTTGTGAAGTCATAATACATCACATATATACAAATTTGAAGTTCATCAACACTAAAGGTCTCCTTGATCAGTAGTAAATTTACAAAATTTATTATCCTATCAAAAACAATAAACACTATATCACTTCCATAAGGTGACCTTGGAAAACTGGTCAAGAAATCCATCATGATATCATCCAATTTCCACTCCGAAATAGGTAAATATTGTAAATTTATGTATGGCCACTGATATTCATCCTTCACATGATGATAGGTAGAATACCTCATAATAAAGCTACCTACCTCACATTTCATCTCTGACCAACAGTACAGATGGTGTATGTAACAATACATATTGGTAACATCGAGATTCACCACCCTAAATGAGTCATGAAACTCCCATATCATCTCTTCATATATGTATGATAGAACCCATATGTGGCCAAGGATATGTTGGATCTCACCCTCACCTATGGTTCAACTAGAAGGTGTTTCCTCACCTGCCACACTCTCTCATTGGATCGGTCCTTCTGAATTTGACATCTTTTTCATCCTCAGTCTATCCATAAGGATAGTGGTAAAGATAAGGATGAGATAAAATTCTTTTCATGACTATCCAGCACCTCCAAGTGCATCTTAGTGAAAAAATATATAAGCTTACACTCACCTCTGGCCTTCTAGACTGCCTGTATCTGATTCCACCTACTCAGTGCTTCGGCCACTACATTGCCTTTACCAGGCATGTAGGTAAGCTCATTGTCAAAATATTATAAGTATTCAACCCACCTTCAATGCCTCAAATTAATATCATGTTGTGAAATTATATAATTGGGGATTTTTTGGTCCATGTACACCACAAAACACTCTCTCAGTAAGTATGTAATGTCTCCAATAGTGAAATGCATGAACAACTGTAGCTAACTTTATATCATACTTCAGATAATTCCTCTCATGTGGTCATACTATCAAGACCCGTATGACATGACTCTATCTCCCTACATCAGCACTGCTCTAAGCTAGATACCTAATGTTTCACAATACACAGTTTATCTCATGCCCTACTCTAGAAGAATTAGGACCATCACTGAATTCAATGTCCCTTTTGACTTCTAAAAGGAAATTTTGTAGGTATCTAACTATAAAAACTTCACACAATTCATAGTCAACAGCATCAATGGTTCTGTTACGCATGAAACTACTTGTATTAAATTCTTGTAATATCCATCTTGTCCCCAAGAAACTATGTATATCAAAAAAATTCTTGGGATTCTTTAAGGAAACAAAAACTCTCAACTTATATAGGTCTATTGATACCCCTATCTTTGAGATAATATGACCTAGGATGTGAATCTTATCCATATTTAAGTAGAACATTGTGAGATTATCATATAACAGATGCTCTCTTAATATATCCGAAATTATTTCTAGATTTTTGGCATGTTCATGTTGATTGTGAGAATACACCAAGATATCCTCCATGAAATGACCACAAACGAATATAGATAAGGATGAAAAACTTGGTTCATCGGCAACATGAAAACTACCGGCACATTTATGAGACAGAATGGCATAACCAGATGTTGGTATATATCATACCTACTATGAAAAGTTGTATGTGGTATGTCTGTAGGTCGAACACACACCTGATGATAACCAAATCTCAAATCAATTTTCAAGAATACCCACGCTACTCTAAGCTGGTCATTATGATCATCTATATGTGGCAAGGGATACCAGTTCTTAACCATCAGCTAGTTTAATTTCAGGTAATCCACACATAAACTAGGGGTTGAATCCACCTTTTTGATAAATATGACTGTAGAAACCCATAGAGATGTATTGAGTCATATAAACCCCTTTGACTCTAAATCCTCTAACTACCTCTTAAGCTCCTAAAACTCTGTTGTAGACATCCTATAAGATGGAATGGATACCAGTGAAGATTCTAGAACTAGCTTGATAGATAATTCAACCAATCTCTTATGAGTTAAACCAAAAAATTCATCCCATAAAACATATTTGAAAATATCAATCACTGGAGGAAAGTCCTCTTGATACACTCCAAATAATCTAGATACAAAATAGTTATATGGGTTGTCATCCCACCCAGCCCATGATGCTATGGTCCATCCTAGCTTGTTTAAACATCCTATTCACCCTTTTGAGTATAAACTAAACCCTTTGGTAAGGTAAAAGTCACCTTCTGGAGATATCAGTCAAGGTAACCTTGATAAGCCACTATTCAGTCCATCTTGAGTATGTTGTCAAGCCATGTCATCCCATGGAAAAAAATATTTTAGATGAAGTGACACCCAGAAATCTCAAGGGGGAACTCTCTACACTAATATAAATCCTATTTTATAAACCCTAATAGAGTGGAAATCATCCCAACTTCCTCAGAAAAATGAAACATAAACCAAAGGATCTCCACAATAGGGACATATATAAAACTATATGATGCGCATGTGTTAAAAAGAGCTGATACTAGAGTTGAGGCTACTTGGATAGTACCTTGCACCGTAAATGGTCTTGCACTATTCTCCTTAGGTTTATGTTGTACAGAATAGATTTACCCTAACCAATACCCTATGACGCAACCTCGGTACTCAGATTAGGGTTTCTCAACTATCTCTATACAACTGGTGTCTAGCTACCTCATCTAAGACCACCACCACCTCAACTTGATCGACCAGTACTACTCAATATCCCTACATAATGTGGATCTGTGAAACCCACTCCCAAACCTAGTGTTAGAGATGACCTCTACCACTCGCTAATGGTATGAAGGTCCTGAATAAACATTGCATGTGGCCCACTATTTTGCAAGCTTGGCACTCGACTGGGTCACGATCACATTGATTCCTCTTGTGTCCCTAACTACCACACTGATGATAGAAAACTACACCACCATACCCAACAACCAATATGGTGACCATATCATGAGAATACTCAAAAATTCACTTCCTTCAACTGGAAGCTAAAATACTAAGTCGAGATACTAAACTTCTACACTTCGTACCCCTAGATTACCTTATGTTCTACTATATAATATGCACATCATTTAAAATTTCAATAATAGAGGCCAATATGAACACATTGAACTGAAATTTAATGTAATTTAGGAGATCTTACACAAATAATCTCATCCTCTATAACTCATCAAAATATACTTCAATGAAAAATGCTATAACTTTATAAAGTGTGTAGAATACTCCATAACTATCATAGCACTCTACTACAGACACATGAACCCACTAGCCCTCGCTATCCTCAGATTCTAGGGTAAAAGTAGTCATATAACAAAGTTTTTAAAATCAACCAAAACCATATCTCGTAGCCTATAATCCTAGTTTATAACATCCCACCAGCACTTTGCTACCCCTCAAAGCATAAAATTCATGAGCTTCACTCTCATGTCAGGAGGTTTCTCCATATGGTCGAAGATAAATATTGTAGTCTCAAGATATAACTCAGTAGTATACAGACCACCATCCCCCAAAAACATGGGTGGATGTTGCTGATGGAACACATGTGTCAGCTTAACCATAGATAAGGAAGGTTTTGGTGATCCCTGAAAAGTTTGGATTAAGTATAAAAACACCACATGGAACTATGCCTCATCAACTGTGTCTGGTAAAACAACTAGTTTTATAGCTGGAACTAATGAAGGATCCACTAGTATCCCATGGAACACCACCTCTAGGGCATGGTCATTTCCACCCTCCTAGCATACAACTGGATGTTTTTGTGGTGGGATTTCTATGCATTTCCAAACACATGCCTCCAAAAAGATCAATATCAATGTTCACAGATCAAAAGAATTGGACAATTCAAATCCTTCCTATAAACAGGTCATACAACCCAACCTACTACTAAATCTAGGACTCTTAAAAAGAAACATCCATAAAAGTAACTAGAGACACTGCTTTTTTCCCACTCAAAAGCCAATTCAAGGTTGATTTCTCTATTCACAAGTTCAATTTTACATTTGAATTTCATATTATTTTCACATTTCATTTTCATAGTTAAACCAAATGGTGTGTGACTTTATAATAAATAATGTCACATACTCCTTGTGAACTGAGAAATGGAATCCACATAATTCACACCAAATCACATTCCTATACAGGTGACTCATGGTCCATGACCCAACATGCCAAAATTAGCTACTTAGGGTGTCTATTGTAGCCTAATCAATAAAACACTTCTTAGTTTATGATGGTAAATCTTAGTACCAATCATTTTTCTCAATTCCTTACACTAAATATCTATTAAATCTATATGTATATCTTTCCTAGTACTTATCAAAACATCATGAAAACAAGTAATGCATTTTATATGGCATGTAATATTGCATGGCATGTGATTCCTGTAAAGTGTCTAATATGATGCATGATATGGAATAACCTCATCTCATTAGGTTGCAACAAAAATAGAACCCAAAATCCTATCAATGATAACATGATAATTCAAATGCATCACCCAATAGTGGAATAAAATCTATTGTAATATGCAAAATCCTGAAAACCATGATTTCTATTCGAGGAAATTTGTCTTTTTCATATATGTGGGTTAGCTAAGACCAGTCACAGCTCATTTCTAAACACCTACTCATTATTATACCTTTATATTTTATAAATATAATAAAGAAAACCATAAAAGAAAAACCCCTTTAATACCACTCTGTAGCATCCTAGACCAAGATGCCACTGAATGGTGCCCTAATCCTCATTGGCCACATGGACTCAAGTGCATCTCCCCAAATGCCAGAGGCTTCTGACTAGAAGTGTCTTTCTAGGGTGTTTCTATAGGGATACTATGACCTCTTATCATAGTGTTACATAGTAAAAATAAATCATATAGATAAAATAGAGGATTCATCATAATAGTATGACAATAGATACACAACAAAAATATATAACATTTCCAGAAGTAATCTCATATACAATGATGATCATTTAATGTTTTAAAAAATAATCCAAAATACTTATACTTGAAAGGTATAAAATACATATATCAAAATAACAAAGAAACCAAAAATCAATATCTATTGATAGCATCATGATCCTCACCTGAGACCAAATCTAGCAAGCTACCTTTGATCTGATTGAACTCAATGTGGATCCAGACAGATGCATCTTTACCGAGTCCACTTCTGGGGCCTTTACATTCAAATATTATCATAGGATCAACATACCAAATGGGGCCATAGATGAGTGGGGGTAGGTTCTCTAGAGAAAATAATTACCTGAAAAATAAAATTTATTGGGATGGAGAACCATAAATCACACAGTGGTCACAAATGAGAATATCTAACTCCTTGGTATTAAAATGTCCTCTAGATGTTTTTGTTGCAGCATTGGTAGGGACAAGCCACAAACCACATCTTATTTGAGAGAGATTGGGCTCACTCAATCTGGAGCTCATTCAGTGACTTCATGGAGTTCTCTTCCCTAACCCTGCAAAATCTCTCATTCCCCAACTGATGGTTTTATGACATGGTATCCTCAGAACTAGAGATAAAGGATAGAACAATGGTCCTACTTGTTGGTTTCTGGTGAATTTGGCATGCACAAGACTTAGTGCGCTTTGAAGGGAAGGCCAGTTGTATGTCCTCTCTAGTCATTCGCACCAAAAATATTCTATTTTACTTGACCAAGTTAGAAATGAAAAGAGAGGATGCCCCAACCCTCAATTTTTTCGATTTGGATGCTCGCCAAGATCCTAGATCCCTAGAGCCTCTCATGGTCATTGGGTCGCTAGATTCCTCAACAGTTGGTGCTCAATATTAACTCAGATGAATCATGTTTCTATGGGGTTATGCATGACAGTGATGTAGTTCATGACACCTGATGGTCTATCATATTTTACTTCATTACGTTCTTTGTCCATGGTCATTCCCTCCAAGATGAAGGTATGTACATGCTCACTTTTCTTCAAATCTTCATGCAAATAAATATTCTTTTCAAGGACATTGAGATGGACTCTCTCATTCTCTATGACTCCCTCCATGGAATGAAAACCCCCTGGTCTATCACTTATATCTCCCTATGGTGAAGAAGAAAGATCTCCCCCTAAATGGAAATCCTTCAAAGTTTTTGAGAAGTTAATCAGGTCATAGACTACCTCCCCTCCTCAGTTGGTATTGGCTCAGGTGTCACCTTCTTCTCTCACATTAACTCGTTGCCCCTAAGGGAATGAAATTTTCTATGGGAGATGCTCTGGAGTTTCACCATTACAGACCCTCTTTACAAGATCTACATTTAATGTTTATCCTCTATACTTTATTTTAAAATAATAAATAATGATGATCATGGTAGTAAACAAACATAATGTTTCCATAGAATATATAATACCAAACAAGTGATACTATATATCCCAATAGGTCTCCCTACACAACATGAGCCAGGATCATATAACAAGGTATCATAAATAATAAGGAATTATACCCCATGGTCTCTCCATATACACAACATATCATATCACCCATAACCTTTCCATACAATCTACAAATCAAATAAACCAAAACCACATAGCATAACCAGAAGTTTCACATATACTATAAACGATCTGTATAACTAATCAATTCACACTAACCCTGGATGTGTCATATATCACTAATGTCAAACCCTTTATGGTCAGATCCATGGTATAGTGGACTAAGTCATCCTCATCGATTCCTTATAGAATCACGATTGAAACTCATTTTGGATTGGTTTGGGGTTCAAGGATCATGTTGACAAACCTTGTCCACCGAGATTCCAAATAAACCAAGTCCAAGGTGTTGCAAGGCCCAAGGAATCCCACATAATCACGATCCGAGGAGAATATAGGTCCAATTCATTCTTACTATCATGACCCATGGTGTGGCACACCCATGGTTTCCTAGGTAAACATTTATCATTCAATTCATTTATCAAATCAACAATTCAGATTCAATTCCATTCCATGAGTTTATCCATTCATGTTGAAATTCTGTATAAACCATTTAATCAAAAGAGTCAATATGAAAAGGAGGAAAACCATCCCATATTTAACCCATTTAATCCAATTCTTTTATTAATAGGATTCCTCTAACAAGGAAAGCTCAAACACACACCCCATGGGTGGTATAACAATGTAAATCTAAAATGAACACCCAATGGGTGACCTTGGTTGGGGGAAACAACCCACAACACATATCAAAGGAACTAAATGGAATCCCAAACATGTTCCATTTAATTTAATTTAATTATTTAATTAGTTTTTGGGTCCAAACATGATGGTTTGGTGGGTGGTACAATGAATACTAGCCTGATTAAACACCAAAACTCAAGGTAAATGTATAGTACACTGACCACAGGTCTGTAGTAGAGTGCTCATTAGAATCATCACTTGATTCAACTCAGATCAGAAGAAAAATGAAGGATGAATTAAGAACCTGGAAATATAGCTTATTAGTTTGAACCAAAATAGTGTAGTCGATATCAAGACAAATGAAGAATGACACATCAAGAATTAATTACTGACTGGTGAGAATCCAACAAGATCAAAGACACTTGATTCTGAGTTTAGATAGTAGAGAGAGATCAAAAACTATAAATCCACCTTCAAAAGAACTCTCAAGACCAAGTGATTATCTAATGTGATAGAAAAGATAATAGGTTTAAGTTATAAGATATTTTAATGGAAATTTTTTAATTTTACACAATATACTGGGCCACACGGTTTGGTTACACTGTTGTCTAAACCATGCACCAAGCGTTCACCCTTCACTGTAAGGAAGGGTACCTGCATGATCACTATACACTATTTGACTAACCATGTACAAACTTTGAAAAACAGCTCAATTAAATACTATAGGTTCTCCTACATGGGTATGTGCCTTCATCCAAAAGGGTTCATCAAATTGTGGAGCATGTATCACCCCACTATCTAGACCCACATGGTTAGTAGTAACCATGAGACCTGCCCCATACAGTTTTTACTAACCAGGCGGGCAACCTATTTATTTCCAAAAAGGTGGGTTCTGGGTTCCGAACAATCCTCGAAAACCCCTGAAATACCAATGAACTCAAAGGGTATTGACATTAGGTAGTAATTAAACATTTAAACTAAAAGTAAATAGATCTGTACATCATAAAAAATAAAAGATCTTATATTTTTTATTCTAACTTGGTTTTCTAGGTGGGAGTTGGGGCACACTAGATTATAAGATTGGGTGATGACTTGGATCTGGATGGATGAGTACCACTCATGAATATGAACTACCCATTGAATATATTTGATGGGTAAGGCATGAATTAGTTTTTATGGCTTTGAAATGGGCGTTTTGAGTGCATTTCATGGGTGTTTCAATCATTCCATGAGTAATTTCATATAAATAATGGTTCTAATATGGAATTTTGGATTTTAGTGTGAGTTAATTTTATGTATTCCTTTTAATTATTAATTTTATTATGATTAACTTCTATATTATTTAAAATGTGTGCTAACTTGTTCCATTTCTAGTGGTGTGTGTTGGAGGTCTTTGGTGGATTGACAACTAAGTTGATATACTCACTCCCTATACATGCATTCTGGTGTATATAAAGTCATCATTCTTTATGATATAGGTAAGAAAAAGACCTATTACATTCCATAAATAATGTATTATTATTGTGGACTATGATGGAAATAAAATCTTAGTGATAGTTTCTATATGGATCTTTGAAGTGTTCCATGTGGGATCTTTCCTTTTTATTCTGTTGGTTTTATAGCCTTTTATTATTATTATCTGTTTCATTTTGGTTATTGTGTATGGATATATTATGTTTTGATTTTTGGTTTTTTATTCTGATATCATAATTATTTTTGTCAGGTAAATTTATCTTATAGGATGAAATATATATATATATATTAGGATAAATCATTCCACAAAATATTAGTAAACCTTGGGATTTTATTGCTAACCTTTAGTGTTTTGGGAATGTCACCTAAGGTCAGTGGTACTCTAACAATTCCTAACCTAATGGGTTGGGGTCATGATGTTAAAAAATTTATAGAATGTAATGGGGGTAATATAACTATTATATCACCATTATAAAGGTTATATAGTAGTTTCATATAATACGGGTAAACATGTTACCTCAATAAAATTCCTGGTATTTGATTAATGTACATGAAGTTTATTTAGATATTAAAAATATACAGTTTCATTATAAATAATGTTTTTAGAAAAAAATAAAATAAAATATTGGATTAATAGATATTAATTCACTTTGTAATTTATTCTAATAAAACATGTTTTATTACGTAGTTTTATTAAATTTCTTATATTTTAATGAATGATATTAACAAAATTTATTGAAAATTTTCAATTAATGATTAATAAAATAAATTAATAACATCCATGAATAATTAAGTGTCTATAAGGACTACTAATTTAATTTTTTATGGCTAAACAATAATTTTTAATTTAAAAACATTGTTTTTATTATATATTATATGTTTTTAGAGTTAAATTTATCATACGTTGATTATGAAATTTAGTGAAATTTATTGTGTGTGTGTGCATGAATAAAAATTATAATTCATCCAATTATTATTATGTGGTAATAAATAATAATAAACACATTTTAATGCTTAAAATTTTATTTTTCTAAAAATTCTTTTTTATGAATTATGATATTTTTTGAAAAACAAAATATATCATGGTTTAAGGATTATTTTATTAAAATTTAATGATTATAAGATCAAAAAAATTAGGTATCCCTCATTTAATTATTATTATATGATATTAAATAAGAATAAGAACACTTTACATTTAAAATGTTATTTTTCTATAAAAACTTTTTTTATATATTTTAAGTTTTCATTTAGAAGTTATATTTCCTATAATTAGAAATTAAATTAGATTAATTTGAATCCCAATTTTCAGTCATCACAACCAAATTAGGTAATAAGAGTCATATTTTTTTATTAAAAAATAATTAATGTGGTAAAATATTAAATAATGTAAAAAGTGGTAAAATGAGGTAAATTAACATGGCTCAAATTTTAGTTAATTAGCTTGATATTTATAAATTCTAGATGTCATTTTTTAGGTGTGGGATTTAATACAACATTACTTACTAAAATTTCCTTACCTAACTCCCTTAATCCCATGTTATTCCAACTTTATCCGTCACATGACACAAGTTTTTAAGGTAATGTACCACATTTTCACCTATAAAAGAAACTCTCCTCCACCCCTTCTAGAATAATTATATCATTTCGTTTTTTCCTAGAATAACTACCGAAATTCCATCTACCAAATTCATCTCCCACATTCTATATCCATTGGTCATAATAAAGAGGTATATTTCCTTCAATTATAAGGAATTCATGCAATAAGGACCAATTATGTTAAAGATGTTAGAGCATGTCTTACTGAGAAAGAATACAAGGTAAGGTTTTTAATCTCAATTTCCATTTATCGAGGCATGTTTCATATTATGCACCAAATTTTCTCTTATATAGTGTACTTATTACCTTATTGACTACTCCTATCATTATTAAAATTCCATTAATTGTATTTTTAAATAAATTATATGAACTTCTCTTTATATTCTTTTGATTTAGGAAGTATCGAAGCCATAGGGATTTTTATAAAATCAATTTTATTTCATTGAGTTATATAAAATTCTTAAATATTTATACCTAATTTAACTTTCCCTTCATCCACTTTATTTTTATTTTTATATATTCCCCTCAAATTTTTTATGATTTCCAAAATTAATTTCCATTCTCATTGTTTTATAAATTTTTTCCTTTTGAAATAAAAATTTAATAAAATTAGTAAGAGTTTTTATTGACTATATATTTATTCCTTTAATCATAAAATCAATTATAATACTATGTTATTGTATGTTTTTTATATTATAATATTTCTCTTTCTTATATGTTATTTTCTCTTTCCCTATGGGGAAATTAAACTTTTTAACCCTTTTTCTTAAATGTATATATTTTTTATTTCTATTATTTTTTAATTTTTATTTTGGAATCTAAATATTTATTTTATTTTATATTATTCATATTTATTTTTATCGATATTCAAATGAATGTTTTAAAACTTTTTCATCGATGTGGGTTTTCATTGAAATTTCTTAAAAAGATTAAAAAATAATTTATTTTCACTTATATATATTTTATATATACCATGCCAGGTTAATTTAACTAGAACTTATTTTATTTCAAGGTTCCATAATTGGGTAATTATTTTAAATTAATGATTTAATTAATTTATTCTTGTTATCTTCTCAGAAATGATTTTTAAAAGAGACCTGTAACTTGATTTTTACAAAAATATTATAAAATCCATTCTGATAACACTTTTTATGATTTTTCATATATTTTCCTCTATATGTTCAAATGATTTATCTCTAATGGGGTTATATTTAATGAATTACCCTCTAATTTCTCTTATTATTTTCCTCCTCTGGGTGATTTAATTTTTATTATCAACCAAACCAATTCATGATTCCATCTTTTGTTATATCATTTAAAAATATTATGTAAAAAAATATTATTTTCATGGGTTAATTTTCATGATAATATGTCTGCTTTATTTCATGTGTCAAAAATATATTTTTTTAAATTATTTGATGGTTGGATCTAATATAACCATCTAATGCATTATGTAAATATTTTTATCTCATGAGATAATGCATGGACATGATTGTGATAATCTATGTTTAAAAAATTATTGAAACTCAAAATAAATAGAGACTTAAGAAACAATAGAATGAAAGTTAAAGATAAAATTCATGATCAAAAAGGGGTGGAAACTAATAATATAAATATCTTCATTAATCCACGCAAGTTCAATGAAAACCATTACTTGGTTTAATAATAAACCATTCATGAAGCACATGGATTATTCATAAAGTGCATTGATCGTTCACATGGTGCTTTAATAATTTTTTATTCACTCCAATAATCTATCAATGCTTAGTAAATCTCATATTTGTAGTACTGATTTTGGAGTTACCGCTTATCTCCTTCATGTCTTTGATATCATATATGACCCCAAGATAGTCGTTCTATACTTGATGTGTACTCCATATGCTAGCTTTTGCTGTTAATGAATGCATTATTTGAAATAAAATACCCTATAGTAGGCCTCCCAATTTAGAAAATTAGTTATTCAATCATAACCTATAAATAACCCACAACCTCCTCATAATTGATGTAAATGAGAGATTTTAATATTTTAAAGAGGTTTAGACCGGAGCTTTCAGAGATTCATCCTTCGTGAAGAGACTCATGAAGGAATTATTGGTCGGTACTTCTCAAACCTAGGTAAAAAAATAAGCAAAATATATTGTGAATGAACTCAAGGAAGCATGTGCATGATTACATTCACATAGCCCGCTCATGAAATTCCTTTACAATAATGGTTCATGAGACTCCTTCACAAAAAAACTATTCATAGGCCTTGTCTTTGAACCCCCTTTATAGGGTTACCTTAACTAGTAAATCCTGAAATCATTATTTGTGAATTGTGAATTGTGTAAAATTCATCAAAAAATCCACCTATAATCATTTCCCTATGTGTTAATTCCCATTTCACTTAGCACTTGTCCCTATACAAAGTGGGTGGACTTAAGGGTACTCACCAACCTCTCCCTAAAGGCACAGGATTTCAAAAAACTTGTTACTCCCATGATTACTTCATGAAGTAATAAAATAAAAGAAATATTGAAATATCTTATACTCTAAAATTATCCCAGGTCATTTATTAATACCAATCCAACCCAAATGAAATTTATAGCCTTTTTTCACTAAGTTCAAAACCATGAAAATGAAAAATGGAGACCTTCCCCAAAACCATCATAGATACATGATTCTTTCATAATAATTTTTCTTCTTTTTATTATTTATTCCCTTAATACATTTTATCTCCCATGGTCCCCCTTGACTAATAGGGATATTAGGTTGGTTATAATCATGTATCCCCTTGATAAAGACATCTATGAAACCCCTACTATCTCATGCTTCCCATCTTGGTTAACCCATATCCAACACCTTATGAGTCCTAATATCTAGTGGATCTATTTTCCACTCAATGATCTATGTGAGCATGGGCTTACTTCCTAGGTGTAATCTCATTCCATGTTCTCATTACCGATTTCATCACCTATAGACATCCATGAGCTTAGGCAACGTCCATGCTTGTTGCGCCCAAGCACTAGCAGAGCGACATATACAAACACCCTAGCCTCTTTCTCATGGGATAATATCTCCCATGTGTCTAGTCATCAATATATATGATCATTCATTGGTAGGAGGTAGACACACCCAAAGGCAGTATTCATGCCTCTTACTCGTGATCACTAGCTGAGCAACATATGCATAAGCTCTGGCTAATTCATCATGGATCTATATCCCTCATGAGTCTAGCTATATTTCATTTTCTAACAATCAATCGAAAATAACGAATGAATTAGGGAATATTAGTAGGTTTAAGACTCTACTCATTCCTATAAAGTTCCATATTACCTATGAAATTCATATTTAGTCCCTCAATGAAAAATCCCAATTCAATCCTTTATTGTCACCCATTTTAGGAAAAACATTTCCTTACCAAATAACGTTAATCCTTATGGTATGGTCCTGATACACTACCTTAAAATATGTAACTTGAACTATGTGGGATTTTTTCTTACTAACCAGGATATGTAAGACACCTCTTTGATATCCAAATCCAATATCCTAAACTCATTCTCACCATGATAAATTTATTGTGAGCCATACCACTCCTCATCAGGTCATATTCCTAGGTTACATATAATCCTCCCTCAAAGGGGCATACTCTATATGTTAAAACCATACTCAAAAAGAAATATTACCTATGATAATATCTAAAAAGTTATGATATTTTTTAAGTCCCACACTAAACGTTTTTAGGCACCATTCACCTAGTAGTCCATGCCTCATGACTTTAAACTACTTGGAAATTATCGTGCTTGTATGACCATAAAAGGAACCACATGGTCCTTGTCACATGACCTTAAAAGGTATAATGTTTTTTATTAGGTGTAAATAGACTATTTGGGTTATGATTCCCTTTATAGGGATACATAATATTCCCTTTATAGGGATACATAATATTCCCTTCTCAAGGCCATAATACAAAAGTCATAACATTAATTACCTCACTAGATGGTGATAAACTTCAGAGTTGCCAAATATTTGGATTTAAACTAAAGTATCACAAATTTAAAACATACATATTGAGAAACTTTAATATATATATATATAGATGTTACTATCATTGGAGAGACTATAACACATATGAAAATTTATATCAATGACGAAACTTTTATATATACATAAGTTCGCATTGACACATGATTTCAATTGAATCACTAGCATAGGGGTAACTAGTTCCACACTGGTAATTGGGGAGGATTGATGGACATATCTTTAATTATAAGAGAGTCCTGAAGTTTTCAATAACTCTACCTAAAGAGTGAAATGATCCCATCCTCCCTTATACTATAAAAATTTTCATTCTGATTCATCATTTGTGAGACACTCCAATGACTTCCTGCCTTTGTAAGGAAAGTCCGAACCGACATCTGAATCATTGTAGAGTAGGAGAGGCATAATAGTTTTTATAAGAAGATAAATTATGAACCTGATATGAATATTTACATAGAAAATTGATCATTAAGTCATTATATTACTTGTGATACTAAATTGATAAATTTATTATTTGAGGGTTTTCTTCCCCATAGGTGTGACTTCCTGGAACCCTTGAGAGACCTCACTTCAATCCAAAAGAATGGGATTATCTGAAACATCGTCATTACATGATAGGCTATTAGGAAAGAACATTAGCCATCGTGGTTCCTCTCAAGATACTCCAAAATAGATGATTCATCCAACATATGCTATGTCCACCACAAAAGATCATAGACCTAAAAAATTAGAAGGATGAATCACTAACTTATTGCCTCCAACAGCAAGTGGTGAACACTTTGGTTAGATAATATCAACACAATAGTACAATATCAACCATGGATGATACCTAGGAGATAATTCAAGAAATAAATCCTTATAGATCACCATGTTAATTGAGGTCCATGGAAAATCTAGTATCACTAATCACCACATCATTAAACTTTGAAATCATATCCCTAGAGTGTGATAATACCCATCTTCCCTACCTTAGGGAGATATATCGTGAGTAAAGGATCACCCAGGTTACTACCTAGGATCTAACTAAGATGTATCCTACTAAACACTGACATCATCAACTTTTTTTGGTCCTAAACCCTTATATTATTTTTTAGGAGGATGCCTAAAATATTTTAATCCCTTCCATTCAGGTCATTATAATCCACATGAGATCTTACTACAGATGAAAATTATAAAACGTAGGGAGCAAGCCCATATTATTTTCCCTATAGAGAAATCCCATTAGTATAATCTAATATAATTCAAAGAGATCTTATATATCACTTATCCCACCATTCAAACTGTCCAAAATATTTTTGAGATCATTAAAGGAAGCACATTAATAAATTTCATCAATAATCAGGGAGAAATCCCTTCTCCATACCCCCATTCATGAATCTCGTTGGTGTATTCTTAAGTAAAATAAAAGACTGGAGTGCGATCATATCCCCACCTCCACTAAAGGTCATTCACATATTATTATTCTTGTATAAGAATAATTTTAGAATATTTTGGTAGTAATATTTGGGGGGAGAATATATAATTTTCTATGCTTTGTAAACCTATCAACATATCTTGAAAATAAAAATCGAGGGCCACCATTTAAATATTCACGAACATAATAATGGGTAATCCCATATTCCATATTCCATTATCAATGGATATAATCATTACACTCCAGTGTATAATTAGGGTAAAGATCATATTCTCACACCCATTCAAGAGGGGCATTGATGTAACTTATCAAATAATAAAGAACAGGATCAGGCTCATATTTCTATTCCCACTAGATTTTGTTGGAAAATACCACATTACACTTCATGAAAGGATCATATCCCTATTAAACTCATAAAAGCCTATTAGAATGACCTAGAAATTGCTTATGAATAGGAACAAATTATTTATTCCCCTTTTTTCAAGGAATCCTGGATATATATTCTGATAGAAACCAAGAGGCAAGTTCATATCCTAACTCATTATAAAGAAATACATTTTCATATTTTAGTGGAAAAAAAGGTAGTATCATATCCCTACTCGATCTCTGTAATCCCATTGAAATAATATAAGAGCAACTCAGGAGTCATATAAGAGGCCTCCCAGCTATGATGGTTATTATCCATAGTGTGTGACCCCAACCTCATGATAGAGAATGTCCAAAAGTAAATCTCATTGAGGGTATTCCACGAACCAGGTGTAAGTTTATATCACTTCCCAAAACAATGTTGATGTTCTTGAGGCCATTAAACACCTCTCAATAGTTGACCAATATTCATTTAGTTCATCATTAGAAATAGAAATCAATTGTCATTGTATATTTTCTACCCTTGGAAAGGTAAAATTGAACATAGGGACTCTTCTCATGCTTCAATCTATAAAATTCCTCCTCATATTTGGAATATTCTTTAGATTTAACTCTTGGTAAAATTGCATTAAATGTATCCCAATGAACATATAAACCTAAAAAATCAATTCATATTAGTGTAGAGAATGTTGTGGCCAAAATAAAAAACTAACTTAAAATTATTAAATTCAAAAAATAATCCATTTTCACAGTTAAGCTAAAAATATTTCTAAACCCATAAAATGTGAAAATTTACATTAAAAGAACACTATAATGCTATTAAAACCTTAAATTTAAAATTAAAATAATTTAAATTATTCAATTTTTCAATTCACCCACACTTAAAAAATTTACTCTTGGGAAATCAACTAATACCATGGTCAAAACAAACTTCCCAAAGCACAAATGACAATGCAACTCAATTATCATGTCAAATGAATTAAAATGCCTCATAAAAGGATAAAAATTTACTAACTCCTTAAAATTAATTAAAATACATTCTCTATCAAGTTAATCATAATGTTCATGTCATTCCTACATCCATAGTAAAATGTTTCTCTCCTCACTCATGGATTTTTTTGTGGAGTTTTTCTCATTCTCAAGAATGTGTGTGATCTCCATAATATTGATTTGTTCTTAGTATCTCCACTTCACATAGTCAAAATTGTGTTAATCATGAACTATTTTTCATGGGCTTCTCTAAATTTGTGGTTTGTAGGTTTAAATGTAAAAACAACAAAGGGAGAATGAGGAGGGTTAAGATCTAAAGTATTGTAAATGCATGAAATTTTTTTCTCAATAATGGTGTGATCCTCAATGACCTCAAAAATGGATCACCTCCAAACAACTCTTTCTTTTATTAGGAAGTTCACACCTGTAATATCATCATTAATGATAAATTTTTTCCATTTTTTCCCCAATTTTTAGAATTGTTTAATCTTGAATTGTAATCTCAAATTTCTCTTTAGAATCATATTTTTTAGTAAAAGAAATGTAGATTTTGATATTTAAATATTGGGGAACACCTGACTCATATCTATAATGATATTTAGGCCACCAATCCATAATTACACCATGTAATTTTCTTCCACTAAAGAAAAAATAAATATGGTAACACCATTTTTTCATTTCAGCCTAAAAGGATTATCCATGAAAGAAAGATATAGCTTATCTTCTCCCTCACCCACACATAAGTTGAACAATAATCATGTATTTAACTTCTAGAAATGTTTTTAAAGGGAAAAATGGATCTTAATTTGTCTTCCAAATAAGGTATTTCATAGATTCTTTGGGATTAATAATATTCATATGAAAATAAAGGCCAAAATTTTTGTTCAATGTAAAAAAGTGCTTTCAAAGTGTTTCTTCAATCATACTTGATACATTCCATGAACTCTAACATCGTTGAAAAGGAGAAAAAAAGGAAGTTATTTATCACACAAAATGTCTCAAGACTCTAAATAAAAATATAAATGTCAATAAAATCTCAAAAAAATTATAAACTTATAGGGTTGGGAAATATTTTCAATTTGAACAGTACTAGTGCAGATGAGTTTCACAATCAATAAAACTTTATTGAATGGAAAATTGGAAATACGAAAAAAATCATTCAAAAAAACTTAAAATATTTAAATATTTAAATAAATAAATGTTCCAAAAATAATAATATGGTTTTTCTTTTCCAGTGTATTTGATTCATCTCAATAATTTTAAATACCCACCAAAAACAAAAAAAATAAAAGAAAATGAAAACTTTAGAAAAATACATGAAAATGAAATAGAAGCACAAAAAAACTAATTGAAAGAATATTTAAATCCCTCCACCACACTTATTACATTTAATACCCACTTTTTACTTAAAATTATATCAATTAATATTTTCCTATATAATTTTAAAAGGTTTTAAAATAAAATAATGAAAATGAAATAATCAATCTGATTTATTATTCAGTGGAATCCATGAGTGAAGCTCCTAACTTCTACCACATTAAAACTATAAGATAGAACATAAAAACATAAAAACATAATGAAAAATAAAGAGAAAGGGATAATTTTTTATTTAAACCCCCAAGTAGGTGTTAGGTGTTTACTGCCCCTTGTTAAATTGTTGCAGAAGTTTAACCCCAATTCAATGGTTGGTGTGGTTTCTTTGAGATGAACCACCACATGTGACTTTTTATGTTATACATGAGTTGAAATTGAGATTAGAGACCCAAAAAAATATAATAAAAGTATAAACCCACAATAAATAATGACGATTTAATTTAAGTCCATAGTGGGAGGGAAAAGAAGATTGGGGTTCTCCCTGTTGACTTTTGTGGGGTCCTTCCCCATATGGTATACCAGTTGTTGTATTGGAGGTAGTCTCATCACCACATGATTATATAGATCTTCTTCTTTAGCCATAGATTTTATTAATTATTTTATAACATCCAAGTTATGACCCATTTTTGTATGTTGGAAATTTCAGAAAAAACAGAAACAATTCAGCTTTAATAAGATTAAAACATTAAGAATCAATAAAGAAATCATCCCTTTCAAGTAAGTCAATTTAAAAAATTATATCTTTTGTAAAGAAAATTGGAAACTAAATATAAATATTTTCATCCACATAAACATATTAAAAAAGAAATAGAGAGGTATATAGGTTCTATTTTTTCATTATCAAGGTTAAGAAGATCATGTTTTTGGTTATATTCAAAAGAGTTATTCCATGATTTATCAAAAAAAATTGATCTCCCATAAGTATATAAGATTGAATTTTTATTTGGGGAATTAATCAAGAAATTTTTGAGTATGGTATGATGTTATTAATTCCATTTATAGATCATACTCAACCATCTAGAGTTCTTTAACATAAAAAAATGTTGGTGAAATCTCTCCCACCACCTGTTTTTGTTCTTTTTTGGCTTAGGTTCTAGTTACTCTTCCCATGCATGTACATATTCATCTATTAGTTCTATTGTTATCTTGATTTTTTTCATTATGTAAATAATTATTTCCAACAATGATTCAAGATCCTAGTGAACTTCGTCTTTCCCCTGAGATTGGTTAATCCATGCAGAATAATTTTAATTAAAATACATTATAAATATAGAAATTTTTTTATATTTTTAAAATTTATGATTTTTTTTAAAAAATATTGTGTGTAAGTGTTTTTCCTCCAATGAAGGGTCTCCAAATTGATGTGAAATTATTTTTGATGGATCCCCAGTCAATATTTTATTTAAATAAGAATGTAATATAGTGCACACTCAGGGTAGGTCTTAAGGAGGTATATCACACAACACCAAATTTCTATTGTCACTATTTATGTTCTAACTAATATAAAACTAAATAATATAAAAAGGTGGGTATTAAAGATTCATATAATGATAATATAAATGTATATATATAAATGAAATACATATAGAATTAATACAGATAGAATGATGTTAGACATAAAGGAGATCCTATAAGAAGAACACCTAGAATGAACCTTCATCATCTCATTATTATTTTTTAATTTACTTAATGAACACACTCCATCATTTATTGAACTATACATTCACACAATGGGTAGAATATGATGTTCACAAATATGATGGAGTGTGTTCATTAAGTAAATTTGAAACTAATAATGAGATGATGAAGTTTCACCCTGGGTGTTCTCTTATGAGGATATATTTTTTATCTAACATCATTCTATCTGCATTCATTCTATTTGAAATTCATTTATATATATAGATATATATTTATATCACATTCTAATTTGAAACCCAACTAAAAATTTCTATTATCAATGTTTATATTCTAACTAATATAAAACTAAATAATATAAAGAGGTGGGTTTGAAAGATGCATGTAATATTAATAAATATATCTATATATAAATACAATGCAAATTGAATGAATGAAAATAAAATTACATTATACAGAAAGGATATACTCTTAGAATAACACCAAGAGTGATCTTTCATCATCTAATTATTAGTTTCAAATTTACATAATGTAAAACATTATTGTATGTGTGAATATCCACTTATGATAATGTTGTTAATATACAGTGCACTCAATGATTGGTGAGAGACCGCACATACACCTCCTTGATTGAGGAAGAATATAATAGAAGGTAAATATAATCATTAGGTGGAAAGTGCAGATAAAAATTATAACAACCCTTCTTTTCTTACATTACTATTACATCATTTTAAAGATAAACAATATAATAGTGTTACAAAACCAGGATCTTTAGGTTTAGTGTCCTAGGAAAATTAGAAAAAAATATGACATTTACATAATGAAACTTAAACATTATTTAATTAATTTTTTTCCTAGATTTTTATTAGAAATCATTTTCTCAGTTTTACAAGCAATCACCAGAGGATATACATCAAATAGAGGGGTGAGATAAATTCCCAATAGGAGGATAGATAAGAACATGAATCAACATAACATGGGTGAGCATAATAATTATCATCATAACATAATAATTTTATCATCATCATAGTAATTTTAGAAAGTTTTATATAAAGTAATGGAGTGTTTTGATTCATAAAAATGAATCATTATGTCTTAGTGGTCACCTACCATGCATGGTTGTGAAAAAAGAAAGTATCGTGTTCATGCATGATTTATGTGCATAATCTTAACATAATAATCATTGGGAACAAATATAGAATCATTTTCATGAGTATTACACATTATCTCATGATATAAATCACATTACCAAATGCATTGGAGCTCTATATAATTCTAGGCGCACCCATCACATCATAACATTTACATAATCATGCATGCCACATGGAACATATAACAATATTTTCTATAAAATAATATATGGAAAGGAAACGGGTTTCTTGAAAATTAAATAAAGCACACATTAATGAATAAACATAGTATTTTACATAATAAAATGGTAATAACATACTTGGTATAAGAATCATCAATCTCAAGTGAAGGAGAAATAATCTCAATAGAAGTAAAGATGTATTTTTTAGAAAGAAGAGTTATTTTGGAAAAATATTTACATTTATTATAAAATTGGATTGGAAGCATGTATAACCCAAAAAATAAAATATAGGAAAAAAAATTATATTTTAGTAATATTAAAGAACATCCACCCTGAAATTTGGCATGAAAGAGGAATAACCCTAAGAAGGGAAATTGGCTTTGAGAATCCCCTTACCTTATGTCCGAATGATTTATTCAATTTTAAATCATGTAAAATCAAATTATATTAATTAATAAATAAATATAGAAACTATTATATACTTATTCAATTCATTATAATTTCATTATTATCATTTAGGGACATTTGGATGAGTTATAGTGTTCAATTTCATCATTCGAGGGTGTTCATTTTCTTTTTTGTCATGATAAGTTCACTTATATACATGTAAGGAAGATCATGTAGAATAGGGATGACTATCCTGAATTGATATTATATGTTATTAATGAACTTAAAATATATTAAATGGTATTATATATTATTATTTTGTGAGGATGATTCATTAGATAAAATGTTAATGATAATCATTTTGATAAATTTGGCATTTTTCAATCACAACAAACTCATTTTGTTTTATTATTTAAAACAATTTATATAAGTATGTTCCATAACATGAAAAGGCTATAACATAAATTTTAAAATATTTTTCAACCATTATAATTTTTTTAAGAACATCGATGAAGGAGGTAAAGGAAAATGAAAACTTATCATCCTTTAAGGCGATAAAATAACGTCTTACGCATGACATTTCCATTTTTAGAATAAAAGAGGGAGGATAAGAGGTTTGATGATAGATTATTCCATTATCATAATAAAATTACATTATATATAATATATTGGAGTTATAATTTCATTTGGATATGGGGATATTATGAGAGAAAAATAAAATGAAATGAAATGAAATGAAATCAAAAGAAAAGAGAGGATTTTACCGCTGGAATTGTACTCCTTGAGAACCACCTTAGGGAGATTGGTTTTGGTCTTTGGTTGAGACCAAAAGATCCTATGCATGGGGAAAAGTATTTTAATGATAATTGGGTAGAAATTACACAATATTAAAGGCTTGGGAGGTGTAAGAATAAGAGGTGTTTAAGGGTGGTATTTATAGTGGAGGAGAGGGGTGTTTTTTGATTATTTTATTCATTAGTTTATTATTTTGGATCAAGACTATGAATAGTTTGAAACTTATCAATAAATATATTAAAATAATTAAGGGTGGTTAGAAATTATTGTTGTTATATTAGCAATGACTTATATAAAATTATATTAAACTTATAATGTATATATACCGTAAATTACAGTATTAACTATTTACCAAAAATTCAACTATTTTATAAAAATCCCAAAAAATAACCCTTAACATATTTCAATGTTTAGAATTAAAAAAATGAACTCTATTTTATGAAAACAATATTCTAAATATGATAAATTTAATTTTTAATTAAAATAATCATTTTTTTGATAAATATCGATTTGAAATTTATAACTGATTTTATGACACTTTAAAAAAATAATGAAGGTATCCTAAAATTATCTTATAATCCTAAAAAAACTATGAATACATTTTATGAAAATATTTTTTGTTTTAAATAATTATATTAGTTTTAAAATTATAATTAAATATTTATAACTTACAAAAATACCAACACTTAATTTATCATTTCTAATAAAATTATTTACTTGTACCATGAAATAAATATATCATATTATTATTCATAAGATATATAAATTTTTGTTTTTACTTTCATTGGTGGGGTTAGAATTCTATTGTTCAGATTACAATTTATAATTTTCATATTACTCTTCCAAATGACATGTTACTATTCCATTGGTATAGGTTCCTTAACTTCTATAGATACCTATTATTCCATTAATTATTCATTTATTATATTTATATTGTGTTATATATGTGATTTAATGTGATTTATACTATATATAATAATTATAATAAAAGAGTTTCCAATGATAAAATTTAGGTTTGTTAAATTCTTCCCCCTTATGAAATTTCACCTTCAAAATTTCATTTTACATAATTTGGTGAAAACAGGTGAGGGTACTTATCTTTCATCTCTTCCTCTAGTTCCCACATTGTCTCTTCGTACTTATGGTTCCTCCATATTACATTGAGAAGGTGAGTAGTCTTGTTGCGTAGAACTTTATCTCTATGGTCCAAGATCTTTACAGACTGCTCCTTGTAAGAGAGATCATTTTACAGTTGTTTCACCATTAGATTCAGAACATGCGAGGGACGTGGTATTTGATTCCTCTAGAAGGATTCATAGAATACATCATGTACTTGAGACATGGTTGGTGTAAGTTTCAGTTGATAGGCCAGAGCTCTGACGTGATCAATAATCTTGAAGGGGTTGATATAACTGGGATTATTCTTTCCTTTCATCCCAAATCTTATACTCCTCTTCCATGGATATATGTGGAGGAATACCATGTCTCCAACCTCAAACTCTAGGTCTCTTCAATGATTGTCTATATAGGTCTTTTGTCATCGTTGGGATACCTTGATGTGTTGTTGAATGGTTTTTACCTTTTTCCACCATTTCTTCGACCATTCCAGGATGTGGTAGATTATGGCCCCTGACTTAATACCATCATTACAATGTTCTACATATTTTTCCCATAAAGGGATTCATATATATCCATTTAGATGTTTGAGTAGAAACTGTTGTTCTAAAAGAACTTGACAAGAGGTATATGTTGGTCTCATCCTCCTCTGAATTCCATAGAACATGCTCTCATCCGGAATTCTAGTGTCTGAATTTTATGCCAATATTGGACATCATTTTGAGGATGATAATCCATACTGAAGTTTAGTTCAGTGTTTAGATCACGTTGGAGAGTTTTTCATAACTTTGAGGTGAATCTTGGATCTCAATTGAATACAATAGACATTGGTACTCTCTAAATCCTTACCACACCTCTAATATATATACTTTCAAGTTGATCCAATAATAATTCCACTCAAATTGTGATAAATTGTGATATGTTTGGGAGATTATCCATAACATCCCATGTATCTTGGTTTGATATGGATTTCTTTGTATGTCTGGTGAAAAATTCTATGGTGATTTTTTCCCATTTCCATGTTGGTACGGGTAATGGTTGCATCATCCCCTTATATGTTTTCTGGAAATACTTCACTTTCTGACATACCAGGAAATTTGATGTATATTTAGGGATATCCTTCTTCATATTACTCTATAAATTGTTCGCTCAAATATCTCGATACATCTTTGTTATCCCTATGTGAATAAAAAAATTTGAGCTATGTGCGTTACTCAGAAGCTCTTTATTTATCTTTAGATAAGACAGTACACATAGTCGTGACCCAAATCTTACAACTCCTTCTTCATAAATTTTGAAATTTGGGGATTATCCCTTTCTCTTGGATTCTACCTTATTCTGAATTTACACATCATTTCTTTGAGAGTCATTTATTTTCTCCATGTGGGATAGTTGAGGAATCATTTGAGAAATAATTGATGATTTTCCTGCCTTTATTATTCCCATGTCCATCCTTTACAAGTCTAAGAATATTGGATCTATCTTAATCCTCATCATTGATAATGTTGCAGGATCATTTCTACTTAAAACATCTTCCACTTTATTTGCCTTACCAGGATGGTAGTGGATTGAGTCATTGAAATCCTTAATGATCTCTAATCATCTTCATTAGCACAGTTTAAGATCCTTCTATGTGAATATATATTTTAGGATCTTAAGATTAGTATATATCTTATAGTTCTCCCCATAGAGATAATGTCACCACATTTTCAATGCGAAGATCACAACAACTAACTCCATATCATGCATAGGATATTTTTACTCATGAATTTCAAACTGCATTGAGGTGTAGGCTATCACTTTACCATTTTTCATCAGTATATATCCTAATCCATTATTTTAAGCATCACTATATACCACAAAGAGTTACCAACTTGTTATAACTATGAGTACTAGTGTGGTGATAAGAATATTTTTTAACTCTTTGAAGCATTCTTCACATTCACTGGTCCAGAGAAACTTTTCTCCCTTCTGAGTCAGCCTGGTTACTGGGTTTGATAATCATGAAATTTTCTTCACAAATTTCCAGTACTACCCAGTTAGACTAAGGAATATATGGATCTCCATTATAGATGTTTTCCTGGGTCACTCTTCTATAGCCTTTATCTTGGAAGGGTCCATAGATATTCCTTTGATGGTGAAAAGATTCCCCATGAATAATACTTCTTCTATATAGAACTCAAATTTATTTTACTTTGAATAAAGTTTATCCTTTCTCATAACCATTATCATAGTATTCAAATTCTCCTCATGATCCTCTTTTATCTTTGATTATATTATAATATCATCTATAAATATTTATGCAAACTTGTTGAGGTAATATCAAAAGACTCTATTCATTAAGTCTATGAGTATTAATGGAGCATTAGTGATTCTGAAAGGCATAATTATGAACTCATAGTTCTTGAGCCTCATTAAAAATTTAGTATTATGAATATCTCCCTTCCTCACCTTCAATTAGTGATATCATGACCGAAAGTCCACTTTAGAGAAATACTTGGCCCCACATAGTTGATCAAACAAGTCATTTATCCATGGAAGGGGATACATGTCCTTTGTCAGGATTTTAATGAGCTCATGATAATCAATCTAGAGGAATATTTATCCATCCTTCTTCTTGGGAAATTAGACTAGTTCAACCAATGATGAAGCACTTAGGTGTATAACACCCTTATTCGGATTGTCTTGTAACTGCTTATTTAGTTCCATTAACTCAACGGTGGCCATTTTTTAAGGTCTATTTGATATCGGTAGATATCTTGGAATAAGTTAAATTGAAAAATAAACCTCTCAATCAAGATAAAGACTAGGATATTCTTCAGGGAACACATCACTGTAGACCCTCACAATGGTCATGTCTTATATCATGATTCTCTCATTTGTCTCAATCATTTGATCTAGATATTCTTTCTCATAAGAAAACAATACCCACACTTGATAAGATAATTAAAAAGGAGATTCATCCTCATTCTTAAACTTATATAGAATTAGAGGATGCATCAGACTGTGAAGGGTGATCTCCCTTTCCTGATAGTTGATATCATCTTTGTATAAAGATAGCCAATCCATGTCAATAATGGCATCAAACTCCACCAAAGGAAGTAAATCTAGATTTTATGGGAGGTTTAGTACATAATCATTAACTGGGGGGAGTTATATACTTTGGATTCAATAATTATCCCATTAATTGTTCTCATAGAAAACTCAACATCCATATTTTGATGTGGTATTTTTATATTTATACTAAGCCATCAAGATATGAAAGAATGCATAGAGCTATAATCAAATAGTACATTTTCTATTCTTGAATGAATAACCAGCATACATGTCACCACATCATTATCAAGATCCACCTCAATGGTAGAGATGGAATAATATTTACCTTTATCCTTTGGATTTGGTGTTTTTTGACCCTGATTACCCTCGATAACTTGAGGTTTAGTGCAATGGGTTGCATAGTTCCCTTTCTCCCTACAGTCGAAGCATTGAACCATGGGTGGTGCTCTTATTTCTTACACCACATTATCCAGCTTCCTCGTGTCTCTTCAACATTCATGAGCTTGGTGGAATTATCCTCCACACTTGAATCATTTCCTTGTCCCTTTGAAGAAATTCCCATGATTCTTCTTCCCACATTTTTGACAATTGATTAGTTGATTTTTCTTTCCACCTTTGTCATTAGTCTTCCATCTTGAAATTCCAACTTCCTCTTCCTATCACCACAGCCATGAGAGAATTCTCTAAACTCCATCTCCACTTTGAGATCACATAAAACAACTTCTTCATAACTCTCAAAATACTAAATACCTAGATCCTTTCAAAGGTGTGCACTAAAACCACTAAATAATCTATCAATTTTGATATCATTGTTAATAACAAAATATGAGGCATACCTTAAAATACATGTACATTTTGGTTCATAAACGGTGAAATGTTTACCTTCCTTTTTCTTTAACTCTGTTTCCCTCTGGAATTGGGGATGACCTCATTGATTTAAGATTCAAAAATTCCCTGCGGTTTCTAACGGGTTTGTTCGTAGAACCGGAAACATCCAATGATTCCATATCCATTTGAACCTACTTTTCAAAGGTAGGTGCCCATTAGTTGTAGACTAATGAAAGTTAGAAATTTTCATTGGTCGAGAGGATGGGAGGTCGGACTCATCACCCCTTTTTGAGGGGAATTATTGTCTACTCTGGGACTCTCTTTATAGATTTAATTTATGTTCGTGAATCCTTATTACATTACCCAATATAAAATGAACTTTCCTTTAGATCTGACAATCAATAATTGATATGTCGAAAATTTAGAGAATCTTTTATATGTATTCAAGGTTCTTCATCGATATAGAATCATCTATATTTGTTTATAGATTCGTAGCCAATGGTATCCTTCAATACATAAAAGTCTCTTGGTCATTATGATGACCATACTAGTTTTAAAGCCACTCAGTGGGGCACTTGAAGTTTATTGTCATTCAGAAGGACATGGATTATTTCAAAGTTGGGATCATACTCGCGGATGGGCTACCTACGTATCCTTTGTTTTGGAAAAGGAATCAGAACCCACATAGTTTGAGTAAGGAAGTATGATGTGTATGCATGATTGATGGCTCAAAGAAAGATGTCGTGATTACTTTTATACTCTAAGCTCATGTGAGTCGTGATCGGTGTGAGAAACAAGAGGGATTGGTGAAACCAGACAATTGTTCCATGAAAGATGCAATGATGTGGGAATTATGTGTGTATGACTGCCCAAATAGATGAGGATTAAGATTTACTTCAGAGAAGAAATCTAGGAACAGGGTACATAAAGGTATATGTGCTTCATGGAGATTTGGATATTCTAATCTTAGGGATTAATCCTAAGGAAGATGACCAAGTTAAGAGGGGAATTATGATTGGGTTTTACTTTTGAGAAGGAAGCCCAGATCAAAAGGAAATTAAGGCTGGGACTTACACTTAAAAAGGAGGCCCATGTTAAAGGGACTTGAAAAATTAAGGGGTTTGGGGCTTACTCCTGAAGAGGATGCCCATATTTGAGACTGGAGCTTACTCTTGAAAAGGAAGCCTAGGTTAAGAGAATTATGGTTGGGGCTTACTCCTAAGGAGGATGCCCATATTTGGGAATTTTATGATTGGGTCTTACTCTTGAAAAGGATGCCCAGATTAGGGGACTTGGGGATTACTCCTAAGAAGGATGCCCAAAATTAATGGGAATTATGACTGGGACTTACTCCTAAAAAGGAGTCCCAGGTTAAGGGGTTCTCTCATTTTAAAGGATGAGGTTGAATGAATGAAATCTCAATCTTTAGTGACATAAAGATGTACAAATCACTAGGTTTTGAGAGATGTTACACAAAGTTCCTTTCAGATAAGGAAGTCAAGTCATGAAATCATGCCATAAATGACTTTGAAGAGTGTCTTTAAGACTGAATCATGAATAGGAGAGGTGGAATTGTATAATAGGGGTGAAATGGGTAGGAAAGGCACCCAAAAATATAGGGGAACGCAAGTCCTGGTAGGCGCATAGCTACTGTGTGGGAACACAAATCCCTGGTCACGCAGGTATACCTGTGTGGCACATGGGTACTTGCACAATTTTCAGTCCTTAGGGTAATACTTGGGTGAGACTTGGCTCAAACCCTTGGTATTATCCCTAGAGGCTTTCCAGAAGATGGCGCACAAGTTCTGGTGAAGAAGTAGGGTGGCGCACAAGTTTTTTCCATTTCCCTTTAGGTTAAAACACTTAGGAATGCCAGTGTTAGTTAATTCTAACACTTAGACCTTACTCCTCTTGTCTAGACCTTCCATTCTAGGTAAATAATTACCTTATAAGTGTTTGGAAGACCTGAAGAAGAGACTTGGGCGTTCAGAGCTCTGTATGTGAATTCTGGAAAAATTCCTCCTGAAATGGGGGGCCCACGGGGTCTATTTATAGGCTGGAGAAGACCCCGGGTGGTTATCACTTAGGGTGCGCAAGTCACTTGTGCGACCATTAGGCGGCGCACAAGTATACTTGCGCGACAATAAGGGAACCTGCATGGTGCATGTGCATTTGAAGCCTTGTTCATGCCTTCTTCGATTTTTGATGTTTTCTTCAAAGGCTGAATCAATTTGTGCTAAGTTATTTTCCTTTCCATTCCTTTAGACTATGTGACGAAAAAGAGCATCAACAAAAGTCCCCCCTCATAGTTAGATCCAAAAGAAAGAGGATGTGACTCAGAGGAAAATAAGAAAACCAAATGGAAAGAGGCGCACAAGTATTCACCGTGCAACCATCATCGTGCAGGTTGTGGCGTGCAACTTCTAGTCAGGCAGACTTCGGCACGTAGAGTACGGCTCTGGCCTATAAATATGAGGCCCCATTTCCATACACAGCATCCAGATTTCAAACTTTCGATCTCTCGCCATGCAAGTTTCCTTCATCGTGTAATTTTCTCTGTTTTCTGATGTTTCTTTGTTGTCACACTGTCATATAGGTATTTGGATTTACGCGGTGATACCTACGCGCCAAATACTTGCGTGACACATTATACTTGCACGACACATCCACACTTGCACGCCATTTTTTAGACTTGCACATCTTAATGCCTTTTCCATTTTTTCTGAATTCCTTCACAAATTTTATGAAAAATCAACTTACTTAAGAGTTAATTATTCAATTTTTGTGCAGAATCAATGGCTCTCAGGAGAATCAGATTAGCTAATGAACTGGAAAGAAAATGTCTTGATGATATGATGGATATCATTGTCCATGATTACTATGATATCTGCGACAACACTCTCCCAAATTTGGATAAGTACTTGAAGAAATATCATATTAATTTCCCACAGAGCATTTACCTGCCTCAATATAGTCATGGTCATCAGCAAGGAATCAGTTTTCCAGATGCAAAGAATTATATGCCTGAGATGCAGCTTCACAGCTACTCCTCAATTTTGGTTATGTTGTGCATTAAGAGCAACAACATTGGTGTTGACTTTCAGATTTTTCCCACATGCCATTTCCTTGCAGATATGAAAATGGAAAACCCATGGACTGAAATTTAATCCACTGCTAGTTGGTGGAGAGAAGAAAAATATGGTATTAGAACAATATCTGAAAAGATTACTCTCTTCAAATGTCTCTTTACGTCCAATGCTTCATTCTCAAATCCATGTATCTATCTTCCAAGTCTCTTGGACAGAAACAAAGTCACTGTTTGATCAGCAGACGATTTTCTCAAACCGCACTCAATAACATTCTTTTACAATTTTTCCAAGAAGAACTGGTATCAATGCATATCTTATGGTATCCAGTTGAATGAATGAATTCCAGGTGGCTGCTGATGAAGCTCGTGATGCCGTAAATCAAATGAAGAGTTATGTTGAAAGTCTTTTATAATTCCTGAAAAAGAGAGGAGACTCCAATCTGTGGATTTCCTTCTAATTCTTGTGCATCAATGGAGAGTACTTTTATCTTCAATCATTTATGCTTGTATTCTTTAACTACCTGCTATAAATTTTACCTAAGCCAATGGTCCTAGTAAGCATTGTTTGATTTTTTTACTAGTATTAATGTAAATAACCCTACAAACTTTGAATCTTTTAATTGCACAATATTATCTAAATCATAAAAAATGTATGTTTAGTGAGCTGGAACTTGACTTTTATTCAGAGTTCCTTTGTCTTTTGTGGGAAGTTTAATGTCATGCATGTCGGACATAAAAAGGCTAATGTTTAAGGTCGAAATAGCTTTGACTGAAATGGATTAAAAATTGACTCAATTCCTCGACAATTTATCTAAAAACATATTACCATACTCATGTATGAGGGAAAATATGTAGACTCTGACTTAAGAATATTTGAATCTGAGGAATGATAAAAAAAGTATCTAAAAGGCATTAAAAGAATTAGTTCCCAAGAATGAAGTTACCATTATTTAACAAACCCGTTAGGGGGTTGAATTATGCAGGTCCATCTAAGGGCATTGGCTGCATAGTCAAATAAATAGCATCTTTTGGCTGATAGGTCCATTATGTAGACTACTTATGCAAGGCCACCTATGGGCACATGCTTCATAGTCAGGAAAAAGAACTGTCATAAATTTACTTTCCTAGTGCTAAAAATCCAGTGAAAGTTTATGGAGATTCAAATTTTCCAAATTATAGAGTTTGCTGTATAGAAAGAGGTACTAGAATATGGAGAACATATTTCCAAACAATATTATTGAAGAACTGGATGGATATCACTCCTATGACGGTCTGACCCAAACGTGGGGAAGGAGAATATAAACCATAGACTTGAATACATTCATATCATTAAAAAGGATATGGGTCAAATATGTTAAGGATGACTATTTTTGCGGATCCCTACATATTATCAAGAAAAATAAAGACAAAAGAGGATTTTCTTCCAAGAATGAAGTTACCACTATTTAACAAACCAGTTAGGGGGTTGAATTATGCAGGGCCGCCTAAGGGAATTGGCTGCATAGTCAAATAATAGCAACTTTGGGCTGACAGTTCCGTTATGTAGACTTTTTATGCATGGCCACCTAAGGGCACATGTTGTATGGTCAAGAAAAAGAACTCTCAGAATTTCAGGCCTTTTGTGACTAAAAGTTAAGAAAATGGTTATGAAGATATAAAAATATTTAATGTTAGGATTATGACACATAAAGATGGATATTTTCCAATGTATACAGAGATACACAGATCAATACTAACCATAATCATGTTGTGGTTGGGTCCTTAATTGAAATGTTGGACTTCACTACGTATCCCATAAGGATGGGAATCAAGCCATACGTAGTTCTTAAACTACAGTTTAACGTCGTGCGGGACAAAAGGATTGGATATCTTAATTTAGGCTTATAGAGCTCGGTCTATTATAAGAAATACACAGTGTGTGTTTTCATGGGGACTTTTCAGCCATGGGACTGAAAGAGGAATTTGGGGTTAGGCCCAAAAGACTTGGGGCTGGATTCGAGGGACACTCAAACATTCCTACATATCCCATAATGATGGGAATAAAGCCCAAATAGTTCTATAAATACCCTCTGTACAAATTTGGTTTGTACATGTGAAGGGTGAAAGGGGACTTTAGTGCAATGATGGTTTAACCCACGATAAAAGGTTCAGGCATTGCCACGTACGCACATAGTCTTTGGAATATAACATGATTGAAAATAGCTGTAAATAATTATTCCCTCTCAGGTGAGGGTATCAAAGAATGTTGTAGTTTATTTTCATACTGGACAAAAGTGTTGTATAGTTTAACGCCGTATAGTAAGGACAAAAGTGAACTAATGTAAAGATATTGATTCTAGGGGTGGTTTCACGAATCAACATCGTATGATATGGAGGTGAACCGATGTGAAGATATTGGTTTTCGGCATGAACCTTGGGGGGTTGCCTACGTACCCAGCCTGGAAGGAAATGATCAAAGTCAACGTAGTTCAATTTAAGGATGAATTGGTGATCAAGTTGTCCTTGGGGACAATGACCAAAAAAATAGTGTTGGGACTTACACATGGTTAGTAGCCCCAAGAGAGTGTTATGGTTGAAGTTTTCTCTAAACTCACGTGAGTCATACTCGGTGTGAGAAACAAGAGGTAGAAACAACCCTAACGATGCACAGTTTAATGTCATGTAGGACATATAAGGGGACTATGCAGTTTAAAGTCTTGCAGTTAAGACAATTGGTGTTGCACAGTTTAATGTCATGTAGCAGGGACAAAGTACAGTTTATTGTCATGTAGGACGTATTAAAGGAATTTCTATACAGTTTAGCGTCATGTAGTTAGGACAATGGGGACAATATAGTTTAATGCCATGTTGGAAAAAAAGAGGACTGTGTAGTTTAATGTCATGCAGTGAGGACAAAAGAGTACACCATTTAACATCATGTTGGACGTATTAGGGACTTTTTCATAGTTTAACGTCATGTTTGATGAAATAGGGATGATACAGTTTAGTGTTATATTGGATGTAAGTGCCAATAGTTTAAGTTCGTATGCATGGACCATTGGTTATGCAGTTTAATGTCTTGATGGACGTAAGGGACTTCTATATAGTTTAATGTCATATATCAAGGACGATGAGGGGGACATAGTTTAATGTCATGTTGGATGAAAGTGAAAATAGTTTAATGTCAAATTCATTGACACTGGATGGTGCCGTTTAACATCATGATGGACATAAGGGACGTGAAAATAGTTTAAGGTCATATGCATGGACTGTGGATGATGCAGTTTAACGGCTTGCTGGACGTAAGGGACATGAAAATAGTTTAAGGTCATATGCATGGACCGTGGATGATGCAGTTTAATGTCTTGCTGGACTTAAGGGACTTGCAAATAGTTTAGGGTCATATGCTGGACCATTTTTGTATAGTTTAACATCATATAGTAAGGACGATGAAGGGGGAATAGTTTAACGTCATTTTGGATGATGGATGATATATTTTGTGTTTATACAAAATACTTCTTCAGAAATCTGGCATTGGTTGGAGTAGTGACGAGTTCTTCATTCATCGAGATTAATGAATAAACTCCATTGGAGTAAACCCTATGTATTGAATAAGGTCCTTCCCATTTTGGCTCAAGCTTGGGAGGTTTCTTTCCGAGTATCATTGGAGTTCTGAGAACTAATACCAATTCTCCCTGAGTGAATGAATGAAGACAAACTTTTTTGTTGAAAGCTCGTGTTATTCGATTCTGATAGACATCCAAGTGGTCCGAAGTGAATAATCATTTCTCATCTAACCATTCCAATTCATTCAATCACTATTTAGATTGTTCATCTAAAGATGATTGATCACAAATTGAAACTCTGAGCGAGGGTAGTTGAACTTCAATTGGCAAGACTGCTTCTATTCCATATACCAATGAATATTGAGTTGACCGCGTTGCAGTGCAGGTGGTGGTCCGATAAGCCCATAAAGCATGAAAGAGTTTATCAGGACATGATTTCTTATATTTATCATCCATCTTTTTCAGTATATTTGAAAGAGTCTTATTGAAGGATTTTATCTGGTCATTGGCCATTGCATGATACCGAGATGAATGGTTGGATTTTATATTGTATTCTTCATACAACCTCTTCACCTCGGATGAACAGAAGTTGGTTCCATTGTCCGTCAGTATGGTATGAGGGACACCAAATCTGTAATGATGTTAGACTTGATGAAGCTAACAATGCATTTAGAACTGACTTCCTGAAGAGTTATTGCCTCTGCCCATTTGGAAAAAAAATCAGTAGCAGTAAAAATATACTTAAACTACTTGGTCGTAGCTGAAGGGTAAGGTCCCACCACATCCATTCCCCATGTGGAAAATGGCCATGAGTATTTAGTTGTATGAAGAAACTATGTAGGTTGATGAATGAAGATGGCCTGTACTTGGCATGAATGAAACTTATTTTTTAAATCAACACAATCTTATATCATTGAAGGCCAAAAATACCCAATCCTTCAAATCTGATTAGACAGTCTATGTCCAAATTGTTGGGCACCACAGACTCCTGCATGCACTTCTTTCATGACAACCATTGTATCTTCACCATCAATGCATTTGAAGAGAACTCCATAAAAACCACATTTGTAGAGAATTTTATCTAGGTGATATGGGCTATCATAAAGAGTAAAATTGACCACATGTCGCCAGATTTGTTCTGTCATGGCTCTATCAGGTGGATGTGTTCCATTTTGAAGGTATTCCTTGATAGGTGACATCCATCCTATAGTATGACCATATGGTTCAGGAATGGGACTAATTTCAATAATTTCCTCTATTCTAACTCGAACATAAGATGAAATTTCACGACGGGGGGCAATACTGATGGTTGTCTTATCCCGATTTGGATCTTCAAGAGTTGTGGCTATATTAGCCAGTGCATCAGCTTGAGCATTTTGTGATCACAGGACATAAGAAAATGTCTGTTCTGAAGGGAATTCTGCCATTAACTCTCTGAAATAATCATACAAAGGGATTATTTCTTCTTTTCGGATGGCATAATACCCATTGACTTGTTTTATTACTAGGTCTGAATCACCTTTCACCTTTAAGTGATTCACTTGTGCTTGAAGCACCAATTCCAATCCTGCGGTGAGAGCTTGGTATTCTGCTTCATTATTGGTACCACCTTCCCCCAATAATAAGGAATAATGTAACACTGCTTTTTCTGGAGAAATGATCACAATTCCTAAGCCAACTTTGTTTAATTTAGGATTTTCCATTTTCATCTCTATAGGACTTCTGGAAGCACCATCAAAATACATTTCCCATGCCTGGGGACTTTCTTTAATAGATAAGACTTCCTCATCAGGAAGTTCAATATTTGAAGATGTGTCTTCCACTGATGGGTGTTCAGCCAGGAAATCAGCTAGAGCTTGGCCCTTTATTTCCTTTTGAGACACATATAGAATGTCGAATTGCTGCAAAATAACTGCCCACCTTGCCAGACATCCTGTAAGCATCGGATGACTAAGGATGAATTTGAGCGGGTTATTGGGAGATACCAATTGGACCTCATGATGTTGCAGGTAGTGTCTCAACTTATGAACTGCATAGATTAATGCCAGGTATCACTTCTTAATACTTGAATACCGGGTTTCTTCTTCAAGAATAGTCCGACTAAGGTAGTGGAGGCTGTTTTCATTTCCAGCATCATTCTTCTGAGCAAGAAAGGCACCCAATGATCACTCTAAATCTGTCACTTAGAGGATAAGTGGTCTTCCTTCAATAGGGGGCATGAGTACTGGGGGACTCAAGAGGTATTTCTTGAGCATATCGAATTCTTCTTGACATTCATTAATCCCCAGGTAAGTGACTCCCTTCTTCATCAATTTGGTGATTGGTAAACTTTTTCCTGCCAAATTGGCGATGAAATGCCGAATATAGGCTATGTGTCCTTGAAGTCCTCTTAATTATTTCAAATTTTGAGGAGGTTACATACCAAGGATTGACTTTTTCTTCTCAGGGTCGACTTCAATACCACGATGGCGTACAAAAAAGCCGAGAAATTTTCCTGTCGTTACCCCAAAATCACATTTCAAGGGCTTCATCTTTAAATTATGTTGTCGAAGCTTGAGGAATATGACTTTCAAATCAGCCATGTGATTAGAACGTTGATTGGATTTGACCACCAAATCGTCCACATAGAATTCAACAAACTTCCCTAAAAAGGGTTTGAAGATACGATGCATGGCACGCTGATATGTTGCACCTGCATTCTTTAAGCCAAAGGGCATTACCCAGTAGCAAAAAACACCTAAGGGGCTCTGAAGGCGATGGATTCCTCGTCTTCTGGGGCCATTAGGATTTGATTATATCCATAATATCCATCCATGAAGGAAAGTACTTCATAGCCAGTTGTTTCATCAATTAAAAGTTCTGTAATCGGAACTGAGAAATTATCCTTAGGACAATGCCTATTAAGATCTCTGAAATCGATGCAAACACTAATTTGTCTATTCTTCTTCTTTATAGGGAAAATATTTTCCAACCACTTGGGATATTGAACTTCTCTGGTGAAGTTATGTTTGATAATATTATCCACTTCTGCTTCAATTTTGGAAGTATAAGTTGGGTGTGTTCTTCTCGCGGATTGCTTAAATCCTCGATGCTCTTCTGGTAAAACCAAATGATGAGTAGCAACATCAAGATCAAGACCGGTCATCTTTGTATAGTTCCAAGAAAATATGTATCAGTTTTTATTTAAAAAGGAATTATACATCTCTTGTTCTTCAAGATTAATGGCCGCACGAATTAAAGTGGGGCGTGGATCTTCTTTTGTACCAAGATTTATTTCTCTGAGTTCATCCACAGTGGTAAAGATACCCTCTTCAAATGCTGGAGGAGCATCTCTGAGATATTCTTCTTCTTCTTCTTCATTTTTTATTTCTTCTATTTCTAATTGCATAGTACATGATAAATAAGATTTTCCATGATCAGAAGAGATGTCAAAATTTGAACATCTTGAAGAAGAAGCTTCCATTTCTAACTCGATTGATGATGAAGGGTCTTCCTTGGGAAATAGAGAGGAGATGGTGGATTGAGAATTGACATCATTGTTCACCTCCAATGTTGCTATAACTTCTTCTGTCCAGATTGGAGAAGTATAGACATGATGGATTTTAGCATATGAAATGAAGACATCACCATTTGGGCTTTCATCGCTGCTTGGTGGGTTACCAATTTCTCCCATGTTTTCTGGCTCGATTGTCGTAATTGACAGTATGTATCTTTTTATAAGAGTATTTTGATTTGGGTCTATCTTGTTCAATTTTAATGATAAGCAACACATAATCTGTACTCACATGTTTAAATGGATTTACCGGAATCTCTCCAAACCATATGGAGCATTAACTTTGGTAATCTCCCTGGTTATGGATTTATCCTTTCCCTTCATGTGATAGAATTCTGCCTCAATGTATTGAGACTCACATGTCATGAACAGGGCCTTATCACCATACAATGTCCCAACATGACCATAGGAACAATATTTGAGACATTTATGGTATGATGAAGGGATAGCCGCATGTTGATGTAGCCAGGGTCTTCCAACCAAGTTGTTGAAGGCTGAGTCCTGATCAATAACCATGAAATCTGAATTGGATACAAGATCTCCAAACAGAGTTCTTATTTTAACCTCACCCAGTGGTTCTTGTTCATTTTTATCATATCCTTGTAACATCATGGTAGAAGGAGATAAATCAGATTCTGTGAGGCCCAATCGACGAAGTGTATGAATGGGCATGAGGTTGAATCCTGAACCATTATCAATTAAAGCTCTTCGGATGTCTACACCATTGACCTTTCAATATAAAAAGAAAGGTCTAATATGTCCATGCATGACATCATCTTCATCTTCATTAGTAAAAGATATTACTGCATGGCATTCTGTAGGATTATTCTCTATATGATAGACTTCAACTGTAGATATTTTGGTTTCAAACTTCTGAGGACTTGACAAAGCCTCAACAGGTGCTTCCCGAAGATCCTTTGATAGATTCAAAGCATCCAAAATTGATAACTTGGCTGTTACTTGGGCCAGGTGTTTCAATATATCATACTTTTGATCTATAGGTCTGCGTTTCTCAATAGAAACATGTGGTTTAGCAGGTGACTTGGAAGAAGATGCTTTGGAAGTTGATGCACCTTGTATCAGGATTGGAGTTCGAAATATTCTTGGTTTTGGAAGATTAGACTGATTAGATCCATTTACATGTTGAGAGGATAAAGATAGAACCCCCAACTGATCCTCCAGAATAACTGTGCCATGACTGAACTTTCTATTGGTGGAAGAACTTGCTTGTTCTTGTTGTGCTCGCTGAAGGGATCTTCCATGAGTTTCTACTACATACACAGTTCTAGAAGGGGTAGAATTTGAATAGTGGCTTTTGAAAGATCCACGTCTTCCCCTGTATCCTGATCCTCTGGAACTTCCTCTGATTCCTCTATTTGATATAGGGAATGCAGGCTCATCAAAATCGAAACTACAACTGGCATATGGATCTGTTAATTGAATCATATGAACAGAACTGAAAATCAACTCTTCATCCGATGAAGACTCTGCCTGATTAGCCTATTTAGGCTGTGCCGTTTGGTGGGACGGTGCCCGTTGCTTCAAAGTAGATGACATGTAATATTCTAGAGTCAAAGACAACTTTGGATTTGACACATACTCATCTTCTTCTGATTGTTTCTCCTTGGAATTATGCCATTTCTTTGATGATTTTCCCTCTAATGAATAGGGTTTTGCTGCAACATTCATGGAAGAAGGCACAATTGGTTTCTTCAATTGTGTTCGCAAAATAGCATGAGTTCAGTTGATCGTCTTTCTGACCATCCAATCATCATATTTTTGTGCATTTTTTCTTTTAACTTCTTGCCACTCACCTTCATCATCTGGAACTGTAGCAGTAACACATGCTAGCTGATCTGAAGATCCTTTCAGTTTAACTTGTCCCAAATCAACCATTTTTTACATGAGGTCCTCGGAAAAAAACACTCTTGAATGGGGTGCCCCAACATCTGGTGAAACGGGAAATAGTTTGGATGGTCTTCATATCCTTCCTTATTTGGCCTCTTGGTCCTTGGAAATTGAACCAAATTATTTTCTAGAGACAAAATGAAATAACCAGGAACTTGCTCATTTTGGAAAGAGTAAACTTTGCTTTTCAAATCCTCAAATTGTTTTCGTCTTTGATCTCTTTTATCATCATGATGAAACAGCCTCTGTTGTTGATGCTCAGGAGGTGGATCCCTTCAGAAAGATAGAGTTTTTGAAGTAGAAGCAGGTACAGGTGCCTGCTTAAGCATAACTGTAGTAGTCTCTGCTTTACCCATTCTCCTTCCTGGTGTTGATGGAATTACATGAGATTTAGCCTTAGTCTATATAAAAGAATCTTCAATCTTTTGAGCGATTGAGGTAAGGTCTCGAAACCCTCCTGTGTATTTCACTTGGATCAGCGGTGTGTGTAATTCAACATGCAGATTTTCCACACAGATTGGCAACAGTTCCTCTTAAGGGAGTGCTAAGCTCAGGAAATATGTTAATCCCTTCCAGCGAGCAATGAAATTAGAGACTCTTTCATTCTCCCTTTGATTACAGTTTGTATGATCAAAAACTGTTGTCTTTGACAAATTTGAGCTGAATTGAAGAATAAATCATTTAAGGAGATCTTCCCATCTGGTAATTGACTAGGATTTCAAGCTTGTATACCAGACAAAAGCTGGTCCTTGCAAGGTTTACATGAAGAATCTGAGTTTCACTGCTTCTTGCTACTCCGGAGTTCCCATCATAGGATCGCAACAAGACACGTAATGCATCAAATGTTGTTCAGGGTCTCCTGATCCATTGAAAATAGGGAATACAGGGTTCCCAAAACTTGATGGGGGAGAGATTGAATCTACCCATTCAGGGTAAGCTTTCTTTTCTGGTTGAACCTGTACACACTTCCCTTCCATAGTCTCTAACTGAGATGTTAATGACTCAATGGTAGTTGTTAACTTTTGAGAAACATCCAGTTGAACTTGGACTTGGGCAGGTGCAATGACTAGATTTTGGACATGTATGGCAGTTGGTACTGCAACTGATGGTAGAACTACCAATTGTTGTTACACTTGACCTATAGGATTAGACCTGTGAGGGGGTACTGATAAAGGAGGATATTCTTGATCCATCTTAGTAGCTGCAACAAACTCCCTTGGATGATTGACTCCAGCATGCTTAGGAGGAAGACTACCTTGAATTAGTTCTACGTTAAACCTCCTCAATTCTTTTATTTATTCTTCTTGTTGTGCAAATCTTTGCTCTAGTAAGAGCGATTGGCCTTCTCCAGAGGAAGGATATGAAACCATATTATTTCCCTTCCCCTTGTTTGATCCCTTTCTGAGAGGGGGAAGTGGGTTATTTGAAGAAACACCCAGATTTTGGGTAAACCTTTGATTTCGTGTACGCACACCTTGTTCATTTGTGTCTGTAACACCCCAAGCTTCTACGGTATGCTTCTCTTTGAATAATGTGATAGCGTGCATTGTACGCAACACCGAGTTCTAACACACCATAACCAATCAAACTAGCCGTTATGAATAGTAATACCTACCTTTTGAATTATATATATTTGATATTTCAAAATGGACTTCATTTTTGGATTTGGAATATCGAATTTATCCTAATGTGAATTTTTGGTACTTTTTGGATAACTTTAATATTTTGATGAATAGTGAAAATTACTAAATTTTAATTAAAAACAAGTTTTTTAATCGAAATAATTTATATTGATAAATTATGAATTTGAGTGGTTTTAAAGTATATTTGTAATATATTTTTACTATTTAATTCAATTTTGGTCATTGGATATAATTTCACAATTAAATCGAACATAAACAAGTATCAATCTTTTGACAGTTATTATATCTTAAAAACACGCTTTTTGTTTTGACAGCGGGAATTAATTATAAATTAATTTCTTCCACTTCTGTGTTTTAAATTTGGAAAAATGGATTCCATATTTGGAATCAGGATGTTTAAATTGTGTAAATATGTAACTTTTATTTTTAGACATTTTGAATAATTACTGCGGTAAATATTTTATTTACCATGGTTAAAGGGTAAATCCGGTAAATAAGGGTTAGAATAATATTATAATAATAACAAATTACCCTAAAACGTGTCCTAGCCATATTGGTTGATACATTTTCTACCATAGGCATCTTTGGGTCGATTTTGGGACCCCATGGAGCCACTTGTAGGTGATAGGGACACTATTAAGTTAAAATGAATATAAAAATGACACAGGCATATATCTTTTAGAAAAAAAAATTACATAGGGTTATATATGTTGGATTTTCGACTATAAATATTCATTAGAAATCTAAAAAGATTTCCTACATAATTATATTTTATTTATAATTTTTAGACATTAAATATTTTAATTTATTAATGATACAATGATGATGCAGTAATTACCATAATTGTGAAAAATTAAAATAATAGATATTATAAATTCACAAATAAATATAATTTGAGACTTTTAATGAATTAAAATAATTTTCTAGGATAATATGACATATTAGGATTGATTTAATTAATTTTTTCGAAGTAATAATTCTGTTTTGAGTTTCACAAAAATCAATTATTGAATAGTGTCAAAATTGACAAAAAAGAGTTTTTAAAACAAATATTATATTATTAATTGATATTAAATTCATAAAAATCTAAGGGTCAGACAAGAGACTTATATCATTATAGTTTCATCATTAATGGACCACTTGGGGGTCTCTTGGATGTATATGGTATGTTTATTAACCATATAATATAAAAATACAAAGAGACATTGTAAAAGTAAAACTAATTAACTAAGAGTTAATACTTAAAGATAAGGTTAACATAAGTACCCAAACCTGTCTAAATTCTATTGGTTGAATGGTATTCTACCTATACCAACCTTAAACTTTTAATAATCAACTTTTTATCCATTAAAAACCGAATATGAATTTATTATAAACTAATATTTCTAGCTTTTCCAAAGGTGCCCCTCACCCCTCTTATAAAAGGGCACTCCTCCTTCTCATTTCTTCACACCATCAAAGCCTTTTGGGTCAGCCAAACTCTGCCCAAATACTCTCCCAACTTCCCTAACTACAACCTATAGGCCTTAGTTTGATCAGAAAGACAACCTAAGGAGCCCTTTTGATCAAATCAAAAGGAAGAACCCGAAGAAGAGGTAATGATTTCACCACCTTTTCCAAGTTCCTTTCTTCTTCCACTTCTTCTTCCTTTGTTATTACCATTCTAAAATAATAACTCCAGTATCATATATATACTGTGATGTTATTATAAATATGGTATAACCATATTCAGTATTCTATCCATCCTTTGAATAACATGTCACCATACGTGCGTACGTACGGCTTACCGTCTCCACGTCGTGGTGTAATTGTTATTCAATATATTATTATTTGGATGGGTATAATAATGATGTGTAACTCATGTAAATAATAAATTTAACATGATAATTATTCTTTATATATGATATACCATCCAACTATATATTATTTTAATATCAAAAGAATGATATTGTCACTCGTGCGTACGTACAGACTACCGTCTCCACGAACGCGATGAGATTCATTCTCCATCATATCCATTCAAGTATAATTATCATTTGATGATTTAAAAATAATGTTTAATGAATTGATATAATTATGGATATGAATAAGATACAAAATATACATGACAAACATGGCTTAGTTAACAAAACATATTAAAGAAAATAAGTTAACACCCAAAACAACGATAATTCTAAGATATTATTAAAAAACCAATGTTAAAAGATCATATATGATATCATATGAATGTATATGATTCTTGTATAATTTAATAAAAATTATTTCACCATTATACAGGAGGTTAACCTACCCTCAACCAAGGAAAAGTACAAGTTAAGGGTTTATTTCACATTCTCTTCATTATCCGAGGTTGTTTATACGTAATAATCTACTAGGATCTCTTTATCATGCACATCCATGTTTCTTAAAAACTAATTTCAAAACATTTTTACTATTTACTAAAATATGGGTTAAAGTCATTTATACCCTTGTTTGACTTTTTATAAGAGGTTTATAAAGGAATCTTTCCGTCTTTTTCCAAACAAGGTGCTTTTTAACCTTTTCGACAAAATTAAGGTAAGAATGTTTTTTTTAACTTATATGGTGAGTGCGGCTATTTTCTGCCATTATAAAATCGTTGAAGCTTCCCTTACAAGATTATAAGAATATTTTCAAAGAAAATGTTTTATTTTATAAATATATGACTCTTAAATGATTTCAAAAATAGAAAGAGATATTTCTGTAAAAAGAGTTTTGATTTCATCTATGTCAACATCCTTTGATGGATTTTATGCTTATTTGTAGTTGATTTGTTATGATACAAAACTTCTATATTGTATTGAAGGTTTTGTGATATGTTTGACTGTGGATGTGCTATTTTTATACCATTCATAGTTTATGATGAAAGTATTGACATTTCGTATGCTAGTTTTAATACGAATGTTTATGTAATGTTTAAACCTTTTCATATGGGAATGCATTGGACTTAATATGTGATGGGTGGAGCCCGCTATAGCTCCTCGATGCATGAGTAGGTCTCATGAGACAAACTACTGTCTTGGAACAAGGCCTTGAAAAAATCTTATTTGTAGTCTTGGCACGAGGCCTTGGCTATGTGGTTATGATAGTCTGACATTATGCATTCCATCATTATAAAAGTGGTTATTGATATTGCATGTGATTATTCGATTAGTAGAATATCCATGTGAATAAGTAAATGGCATTATTTAATTTTACTCTTTCCATACTATGTTGAAGTTCAAGTTTAAAAGGTTTTTGTTTTTTTATACATTGCCTTAAATGTTTATTATTATTTATGAAAGTTTCCGCTATATTGTTATCCTTACTGGGCATTTTAGCTCACCCCTTTTCTATGTTTTATTTTTCCCAGGAAGTGATGAAGTAAATTATGAATGAGATGCAGGGATATTATGTGGGGATATGAGTGTGGAATATAGAGACAATATTTTGTTGTAGTAGTTTTTCACTTTATGATGTATTGTAAGAATTATGAATTTATATAGTGTTTCCAAGGCTACTAAACCAATCGGTCTTTCAAGATTTGATCTTTCTTGTGATCATGCCAATGTTATGTAATAATGCACCGACTCTAGGTAACTAGGTTCGGGGCGTTACAGTTGGTATCAAAAGAAGTTTTGTACAAACCTTAGAAGCTAGATTTAGATAAACTCTGATTAGAGCACGTAGGCCTATGATGAACTTTGAGGATTAGTATAGAATAACTTCCTAGAATTTTGGTATTGTAGAGATTTTGTGATTTTTCCGAGCAATACATCCCTGTTTGGATATGAGCAGGTAGAGGCAGCTCTGGCACAGATGTACCTAGGGGTAAAACCTAAAAACACCGCTTTGAGCTAGACTCGAACGGGAACTGGTGCAGGACAATGGGCCTTGCTGCACTCTTGGTTACGACACTCCTGGGGGATATGCTTAGGATAACTCTCATTTTCTTTACAAATCATTATGAAGGGTTTATGAGTATATACTTCCTCAAAGAAAACATTTTTATGATTATGGATTATATCCATAAATATTTCAATTTATGTTAAGTGTTTTATAAGTATGGGATTATGTATTTTGATTCATAAACTGATCTAGTTTATGCCATTGTTTAGAAATGGAGCCTAGTGGAAGAAATGGAGACTGTATCAATGCACGAACTCCATGTAGGGATTTCCCTCCTGCTCAAGATAATTATAGTGGAGCTGGTGATGCAACTGGTGCCGATCATCTAATCACCATACTGGGAAAACTCACTCAGGTTATGAATAATAACCTCACCCGTATGGAGCACCCTAATCCGTAGCATGGAGGATCAATGTTAGACCAATTCATGAGGCAACAACCACCAACATTCAATGGGAGTACAAATCGCTTAGTAGCTGAGCAATGGATAAATTCCCTAGTGAAAATATTTCAGGCTTTGGGGAGTAGTGAAAGGGAAAAAGTTATCATGGCAGTTTACCGACTCACTGGAGATGCTGATCAATGGTGTTCATTGATTCAAAACACGAAGGAAGATGATGAAGTATAAAATATGGAATGAAGAGAGTTCAAAGATATGTTTTTAGAAAAATACTTTCCTCGCGACCATCGAGCAGATATGGAAAGGCGATTTCTGAGTCTGAGACAAAAGGAGGATGAGAATGTCACAAAGTATGAGTCTAACTTTACAAGGTTATCAAGGTATGCTGGAGATTATATACGTAACCCAAGAAGTAAGATTGATCATTTCTTTGATGGGTTAAAACCATTTCTCCGTTGAGCATTAGTCTCACAATCCTTCTCATCGTACGAAGACATTGTCTCATGTGCTATCAAGACTGAAAAGGAATTCTCTAAGTCTTATGACTTTAAAGCAAAGCAAGAGAAGAAGAGACCTGCTGATCAATCTGGGAATGGAAATAAGCAGAAGAAGGGAAAGGTTGAATATCCATCCTGTGGTAAATGTGGGAATAAACACCCTAGTACTTGCTTGAAGGCAATGGGAGTCTGTTACAAGTGTAGTGAAAAAGGCCACCATACTCGTGATTGAAAAGGGAAGAAGGAATCTACCAATTTTCAGTGCTACAATTGCAGGGAGATGTGACATTATGCAAATGAATGTCCTAAGCGTCAGGGGAACTTACCTTAGAAAATGCCAAGGGATCAAGGCCAGGCTTATGCTATCACTACTGCTATGGTAGAAGCTCCGAAAGACGTGGTGGCAAGTAATTTAATGGTTTCCTCTAGCTTAGAAAATGAATTATTTGATTCTGGATCATCACATTGTTTCATATCTTCCCAATTTTCTAAGAAAATTCGATATTTCCAATTTGATTTAACAAGGGAGTTGTCAGTTAAAACTCCTAAGGGAAGTATCATTGCAACAAAGTTTTGTGATTCAGTACCCATTAGAGCACATAAATGTTCTTTATCTGCTGATCTCATCGTCATACCTATGATCCTCGGTATGGACTGGATTTCGAACTATGATACGAAGATTTATTGTAAGAGGAAAAAGGTTACGATTCTTGATGATGATGATAAGGAACACCTTATCTTTAGAGCAGAATCATCACCACCTAATTCTTATCTAGATCCACCCCTAGTATCTCAACTAAATTCAATTATTGGGGAAGAAGAGAATGAAATAACTGTGGGTGAGGAAAGGAATTTTCAAATAGAGGATGTACCTGTTGTGAAAGAATATGTAGATGTATTTCCAGAAGATTTACCTGGACATCCTCTAGAACGAGAAGTTGAGTTTTCCATCGATTTAATTCCTCGATCAAGGCCTATATCGAAGACCCCTTATAGAATGGCCACTATAGAATTATTCGAACTAAAGAAACAACTAGAGGAATTTATTAATAAAGGATTTATTTTCCCTAGTGTTTCTCCATGGGGAGCCCCTGTTCTTTTTGTTAAAAAGAAAGACGGGTCTATGAGGTTGTTTATCGACTACATGGAGATAAATGCTATAACAATAAAGAACAAGTATCCCATACCTCGTATTGATGATTTATTAGACCAACTGCATGGAGCTCAATACTTTTCAAAGATTGACCTTCAATCTGGATACCATCAGTTGTGTGTGAAGAAGGAAGACATTCCGAAGACAGCATTTCGAACCAGGTACGGGCATTACGAGTTAACTGTAATGTCTTTTGGATTGACTAATGAACCCTCTGTATTCATGTATCTGATTAATAGAGTTTTCAAGGAGTATCTCGATGAATTTGTGGTGGTATTTATTGATGATATATTGTTATACTCCAAAAGCTACGAAGATCATGAAAATCACTTGCGCATTATCCTAAAGACTCTGAGAAGACATGAATTATATGGGAAGTTTAGCAAGTGTGAATTCTGGCTTCAGGAGATTTCTTTTCTTGGCCATATTGTCTCTAAAGATGGAATCTCTTTTGATCCTTCTAAGACCAAGGCAATCCAAGAATGGCCAGCACCAACGAATATAACTGAGGTACGTAGTTTTATTGGTTTAGTAGGTTATTATGGACGTTTCGTCCAGAATTTTGCCCGATTGGATAACCCATTAACAAAGCTCACATGTAAAGGGGTTAAATTTGTTTGGAAAAAAGAGTATGAAGAATGTTTTGAAGAACTGAAGAGAAGATTAGTTAATGCTCTTATATTGACTCTACCATCGAGGAATGATGGGTTCGTTATCTATAGTGATGTATCAAAGAAAGGACTTGGTTGTATCCTTATACAGAATGATAGGGTTATTGCCTATGCATCACGGTAGTTGAAAATTCATGAACAAAACTATCCTACTCATGATCTTGAGTTAGCCGCTGTGATCTTTGCTTTGAAGATATAGAGGCACTACCTCTATGGTGAAAAATGTTAGATTTATACTGATCACAAGAGTTTGAAGTATATTTTCTCGCAAAAAGAACTCAACATGAGGCAAAGTAGATGGCTTGAATTACTCAAGGATTATGATTGTACGATACACTACCACCCGGGGAAAGCAAACAAGGTGGAAAATGCTTTGAGAAGAAAAGACCATGGAGTTTTGAACATGATGAGAATTGAAAGGGATCCAATTTTGATTGATCTAGTGAAGATGGACATGGGAATAACCAGGGAAGGTGAAACATCAATGCTTTTTCAAATGGTTGCCAAACCATCTTTACTAGAAAGGATTAAGAGTTCTCAGACCGATGATGAAGAATTTCAAAAGAAGATTAAAGCTGTGAATGATGGGAGATTGAGAGACTTTGTGTATAAATATGGAATTTTGAAATTCGGGAAGAGACATTGTGTTCCTGATATACCTGATCTAAAAAGGGAATTTTTGGATGATGCTCATAGTTTCAATTTCTCTATACACCCTGGGAGAACCAAAATGTATAGAGATTTGAAGGAACATTTTTGGTGGGACAACATGAAGAGGGAGATTGCTCATTTTTTGTCAAGATGTATGGTTTTTCAAAAAGTGAAATCTGGAAGGAAACAACCTGGAGGAGTCATGCAACCTCTTCCCAAACCTGAGTGGAAATGGGATAATATTACGATGGAATTTGTCATGGGACTACCAAAGACTCCTAGAAGGAACGATGCAATATGGGTTATTATTGATCGTCTTACCAAGTTAGCACATTTTCTTGCTATAATAGAAGATCTACCACTGTAACGTCTAGTAAGAATATATATTAATGAAGTTGTGAGACTTCATGGAGTACCCGTATCGATTGTTTCTGATCACGATCCCCATTTTACTTCAAGATTCTGGAAAAGTATTTAGAAATCCCTGGATACTGAACTTCATTTGAGCACTGCCTACCACCCTCAGACAGACGGACAATCAGAACGGACTATTCAAACCTTAGAATACATGATGAGATCTTGTTCATTTGACTTTCAGGGTATGTGGGATCAATATTTACCTTTGGTGGAATTTTCCTATAACAATAGCTTTCATTCAAGTATTTAGATGGCACTATATGAAGCATTATACAGAAAGAGATGTCGCACACCAACCTTTTGGGATGACATTGGTGAAAGAAAACTTGTAGGTCCAGAACTGGTGGAGGAAACAATGGAAAAGGTGAAGGTAATCCAAAATCACATCAAAGCGACTCAAAGTAGGTAGAAGAGCTATGCCGATAATTGAAGGAAGGATTTGGAATTTCAGGTCAGTGATCATGTTTTCCTAAAGGTATCTCCATGGAAAGGAGTCATACGTTTTGGTAAGAAAGGTAAATTGAGTCCTAGGTACATCATACCTTTTGAAATTCTTGATCAAATTGGGGTTGTAGCTTACTGATTGGTAATGCCGCCAAGTCTCTCCAAAGTTCATGATGTGTTCCACGTATCTCTGTTGGGGAAATACATGCCTAACCCAATGCATGTACTCACCTACGGGGAGTTAGAACTGGAACCTGATCTGTCTTATTGCGATGAACCCGTCAAGATTCTTGATACGAGAGAACAAGTGCTGAGAAACCGGACGACGCGTCTGGTAAAAGTTTTGTGGAGAAACCATAAGATGGATGAGACAACGTGGGAACCTGAGGAACTTATGATGAAGAACCACCCGAGTCTTTTCATGTGGTAGTATTCTAGAAATTTTGAGGACGAAATTATTTGAAGGAGGGGAGAATGTAACACCCCAAGCTTCTACGGTATGCTTCTCTTTGAATAATGTGATAGCGTGCATTATACGCAACACCGAGTTCTAACACACCATAACCAATCAAACTAGCCGTTATGAATAGTAATACCTACCTTTTGAATTATATATATTTTATATTTCAAAATGGACTTCATTTTTGGATTCGGAATATCGAATTTATCATAAGGTGAAATTTTGGTACTTTTTGGATAACTTTAATATTTTGATAAATAGTGAAAATTACTAAATTTTTATTAAAAACAACTTTTTTAATCGAAATAATTTATATTGATAAATTATTAATTTGAGTGGTTTTAAAGTATATTTGTAATATATTTTTACTATTTAATACAATGTTGGTCATTGGACATAATTTCACAATTAAACCGAACATAAACAAGTATCAATCTTTTGACAGTTATTATATCTTAAAAACACGCTTTTTGTTTTGATAGCGGGAATTAATTTTAAATTAATTTCTGCCACTTCTATGTTTTGAATTTGGAAAAATGGATTCCATATTTGGAATCTATATGTTCAAATTTTGTAAATAGGTAACTTTTATTTTTAGACATTTTGAATAATTACTGCGGTAAATATTTTATTTACCATGGTTAAAGGGTAAATCCAGTAAATAAGGGTTAAAAATAATATTATAATAATACTAAATTACCCTCAAACGTGTCCTATCCTTATTGGTTGATACAGTTTCTACCATAGGCATCCTTGGGTCGATTTTGGGACCCCATGGAGCCACTTGTAGGTGATAGGGACACTATTAAGTTAAAATGAATACAAAAATGACACAATCAAATATCTTTTAGAAAAACAATTTTTACATAGGGTTATATATGTTGTATTTTCAACTATAAATATTCATTAGAAAGAAACAAAGATTTCATACATAAGGTTATTTTATTTATAATTTTTAGACATTAAATAATTTAATTTATTAATGACATAATGATGATGCAGTAATTACCATAATTGTGAAAAATTAAAATAATTGATATTATAAATTCCCAAATAAATATAATTTGAGACTTTTAATGAATTACAATAATTTTCTAGGATAATATGACATATTAATATTGATTTAATTAACTTTTTTTGAAGTAATAATTCTGTTTTTAGTTTCACAAAAATCAATTATTGAATAGTGTTAGAATTGACATAAAAGAGTTTTTAAAAAAACAATTATATTATTAATTGATATTAAATTCTTAAAAATCTAAGGATCAGACAAGAGACTTATATCATGATAGTATCATCATTAATGGACCACTTGGGGGTCTCTTGGATGTATATGGTAAGTTTATTAACCATATAATATAAAAATACAAAGAGACATTGTAAAAGTAATACTAATTAACTAAGAGTTAATACTTAATGATAAGGTTAATATAAGTACCCAAACCTGTCAAAATTCTATTGGTTGAATGGTATTAGACCTATCCACACCTTAACCATTGAATAATCATCTTTCGAGCCATTAGAAACCGAATATGAATTTATTATAAACTAATATTTCTAGCTTTTCCAAAGGTGCCCCTCACCCCTCTTATAAAAGGGAACTTCTCCTTCTCATTTCTTCAAACCTTAAAAGCCTTTTGGATCGGCCAAAATCTGCCCAAATACTCTCCCAACTTCCCTCAATACAACCTAGAGGCCTTATTTTGATCAGAAAGTCAACCTAAGGAGCCCTTTTGATCAAATCAAAAGGAAGAACCCGAAGAAGAGGTAGTGATTTCACCACCCTTTTCCAAGTTCCTTTCTTCTTCCACTTCTTCTTCCTTTGTTATTACCATTATAAAATAATAACTCCAGTATCATATATATACTGTGATGTTATTATAAATATGGTATAAACATATTCAGTATTCTATCCATCCTTTGAATAACATGTCACCATACGTGCGTACGTACGGCTTACCGTCTCCACGTCGTGGTGTAATTGTTATTCAATATATTATTATTTGGATGGGTATAATAATGATGTGTAACTCATGTAAATAATAAATTTAACATGATAATGATTTTGTATATATGATATTCCATCCAATTATATATTATTTTAATATCAAAAGAATTATATTGTCACTTGTGCGTACGTACGGACTACCGTCTCCACAAACGCGATGAGATTCATTCTCCATCATATCCATTCAATTATAATTATAATTTGATGATTTAAAAATAATGTTTAAGGACTTGATATAATTCTGGATATGAATAAGATACAACATATACATTAAAATCATGGCTTACTTAACAAAACATATAAAAGAAAATGATTAAGTTAACACCCGAAACAACGATAATTATAAGATATTATTAACAAAGCAATGTTAAAAGATCATATATGATATCATATGAATGTATATGATTCTTGTATAATTTAATAACAATTATTTCACCATTATACAGGATGTTAACCTACCCTCAACCATGGAAAAGTACAAGGTAAGGGTTTATTTCACAATCTCTTCATTATCCGAGGTTGTTTATACATAATAATTTACTGGGATCTCTTTATCATCCACATCCATGTTTCTTAAAAATTAATTTCAAAACATTTTTACTATTTACTAAAATATGGGTTAAAGTCATTTATACCCTTGTTTGACTTTTTAATAGAGGTTTATAAAGGAATCTTTCCGTCTTTTTCCAAACAATGTTCCTTTTAACCTTTTCGACAAAATTAAGGTAAGAATGTTTTTTTAACTTATACGGAGGGTGCTGCTTTTTTCCGCCGTTATAAAATCGTCAAAGCTTCCCTTACAAGCTTATAAGAATATTTTCAAAGAAAATGTTTTATTTTATAAATATATGACTCTTAAATGATTTCAAAAATATAAAGAGATATTTCTCTAAAAAGAGTTTTGATTTCATCTATGTCAACATCCTTTGATGGATTTTATGCTTATTTGTAGTTGATTTATTATGATACAAAACTTATATATTTTATTGAAGGTTTTTTGATATGTTTGACTGTGGATGTGCAATTTTTATACCATTCATAGTTTATTATGAAAGTATTGACATTTCGTATGCTAGTTTTAATACGAATGTTTATGTCATGTTTAAACCTTTTCATATGGGAATGCATTGGACTTAATATGTGACGGGTGGAGCCCGTTATAGCTCCTCGATGCATCGGTAGGTCTCATGAGACAAACTAGTGTCTTGGAACAAGGCCTTGACAAAATCTTATTTGTAGTCTTAGCACGAGGTCTTGGCTATGTGGTTATGATAGTCTGGCATTATGCATTCCATCATTATGAAAGTGGTTATTGATATTGCATGTGATTATTCGATTAGTAGAATATCCATGTGAATAAGTAAATGGAATTATTTAATTTTACTCTTGCCATACTATGTTGAAGTTCAATTTTAAAAGGCTTTTGTTTTAGTTATACATTTCCTTAAATGTTTATTCTTATTTATGAAAGTTTCCACTATATTGTTATCCTTACTGGGTATTTGAGCTCACCCCTTTTCTATGTTTTATTTTTCCCAAGAAGTGAAGAAGTAAATTATGAATGACCTGTAGGGATATTATGTGGGGATATGAGTGTGGAATATAGAGACAATATGTTGTTGTAGTAGTTTTTCACTTTATTATGTAATGTAAGACTTATGAATATATCTAGTGTTTCCAAGGCTACTAAACCAATCGGTCTTTCTAGATTTGATCTTTCATGTGATCATGCCAATGTTATGTAATAATGCACCGAATCTAGGTAACTGGGGTCGGGGCGTTACAGTGTATGTGCGTACAACTTCTTGAATAGGAACCTCTTCATCTGATCCCTCTGCGTGATCCTCATCTGGTGGATCAGCAACAACGACATTGATGAAATTGATTGATGCATAATGCATTGCATCCCTTCCATTAGCCTTTTCGTGATATTGTCTTCTTCCATGCCCCTGACGAGACATTTCCTTTTGATGGTTTGATCCCACAAGAACTTCTTGGCGAACCGTAATTTGGAGAGAATCTCCTGATAATTTATCTCTTTGTTCCTCTTGAGGATTCTTCCTTAATAAAGAAAAGACTGAATTTCTCTGGGGAGGGGGTTGATGACTTGACAAAGTCCCTAGTTTGGTAAACTGGGGTTGTTCCTTCTGTCTTTGCTCAACTCCTCAAATCCTATTTGTTGATTCTGAGGGTTGGTTTAAAAGAGTTCCCAGTCTGGCAAGTTGGGGTGGCTCTTGACATGCTATGTCTGAGACTTTCTTAAAAGCTCTCATGATCTTGTAGACCATAGTCTAAAAATTAGCTGGATGCATCAATAAATATCCACTTTTATCACCCGGCTCGAAAGACCATTGGTTAATTTCCGACACTTCTGTCACTTGATGATGTACTTGCTCTATATGAGAGGCATGTTCAATATTCTCATTTTCTTGATGCAGGAGTAATTCAACAACTCTTTCTCTATATTCTTGATTTTGAGAGGAACTAGTTGAAACCTGTTCTTGGGCAAGCTTTTGATTACAAACAAAACTCATTGACTGTGGCCGGCCACAGGCAATAACATTGCATGAGACCATTTTCAGCGGGCTTTGCTGAATATAGAGCATAGTGAAATGTAGTTCTCCATGAACACCCCATCCTCTGACATGAATACCAGATGGGGAATTGGCAATTAACTGGCATAATCTTCTTAGTGCGCCAAGGCATGATCGCTGAAGGGCTCTCTACTGCTTTTCAGCCTTCGGATATCGAGAGACTGATAGAGATTCCAAATCAATCTGACATTGTAACCCGTCTATTATCTTAAAATGATTTTCATATTCATCATAAGATAATACTTTCTTTTTCAACTAACAATGAGTTTTCCATATGTTGAGACGAATATCATGAATTCCATCTTCCATTTACATCTCTGGAATTTCATACTGAGAGTCAGCCATAGGCCAAAACATGACTGGCACTTCACTTTTCGCCAGTTGTTTTCTCATGTTCAGTATTTCCTCTTTATCATTCAATGAAGATTATTATACCTGATTTGACCAGAGTTGGTGCTTCCTTTTTGCTTCATCGGATTCAACAAGATTGGTAGAGAAATCACTGATCAGACTAGAAGATGCATGATTAGAGGTGGTTCAGAGAATGACCTACACCCTGGACTATCTTCTGATTGAGAAAGTATTTCACCTGCAAGCGATGAAGCATCAAACATGACTGGTTTCACATTTTCAAGTGCTTCAAGATAAGAGGTCTTTCTCGGCACTACATTTTCCATTAGAGCATTTTCCAGGAAATGTGCATCACTACTACGAAGAGGACTTTCACAGTGAAATTCATCATCATGGGGAGGACCACCATGGTGGGTTACATAAAAAGATGAGATCTCTTGCTCCTTGGTCTTCTGACCACACAGAGGGTTCCTGTGTCCTGCATCTGAAAATAAAACTTCGAGATCGACCGAATTTTCATGAAGCAAGCCTTCATGAGTAAGTGTCTGTTGAAGACCTTCGGAATTAATGTTCCCACTATTGGGAAATAAGGGATTAGAATCTTGAATTCCAACAGATAACTATCTGAGGGCTTCAAGAACTCCAGCATCGAGCAAGGCCTTGTTATCGATTGGCTCCAGATCTCTTGACTGTGTCAGGTAGGTCTTCTTCTTAGATGCCTTCTTACTCAACTTGTAAACCACTTGTTGATGAAAGTGGCTGCTCTGAGCAGGGTGAATTGTTTGCTTGGAGGGCTTGTTAGGCAGCCTCTAGAGTTGGAATTGTACCATCTTGACGGTACTCCTTAACCAGCACATTTGATACCCATAATTGAAGACACTGAGTAGGTGATGTCATCCTCAGAGCGGACGATGATCCAGTAGGAGTAGCAGCAGTGGCATTCGCAACAGCGGTATTCACATGTGTGAACTTGAGAGAAGCCATTTCTTAGAATGCAGAAAATCTTGGAAAAGAGTGCATGTTTGATATAACAGACATAATAAAGATAAATTCAGCCACTACAAATTTTGGATGAGCACATATGATAATGATTGTTTTTTTGGCCTTCTCATTGAGTTTTAAATAGGGTCCTAACAAATAAGTAAAACATCATTTTAACTTGGTTAAGGATTCACGTCAGGTTCACCATTTTTTGTTTCCCTGTGGAATTGGGGATGACCTCATTGATTTAAGATTCAAACATTCTAAGCAGTTTCTAACGGGTTTGTTCGTAGAACCAGAAACATCTAATGATTCCATATCCATTTGAACCTACATTCAAAAGATAGGCGCTCATTAGTTGTAGACTGATGAGGCTTAGGAATTTTCATTGGTCGAGAGGATGGGAGGTCAGACTCATCACACATTTTTTAAGGCAATTATAGTCTACTCTGAGACTCTCTTTATAATTTAAGTTATTTTCATGAATCCTTATTACATTACCCAGTATAAAATGAGCTTTCCTTTAGATCTGACAATCAATGATTGATATGTAGGAAATTTAGAGAATCTTTTATATGTATTCAAGGTTCTTCATCAATAGAGAATCATCTGTATTTGTTTAAAGATTCTTAGACAATGGTATCCTTCAATACAAAAAAGTCTCTTGGTCATTATGATGACCATACTGGTTTTAAAACCACTCAGTGGGGCACTTGAAGTTTATTATCATTCCAAAGGACATGGATTATTTCAAAGTTGGGATCGTACCCACAGATGGGCTACCTATGTATCCTTTTTTTTTGGAAAAGGAATCAGAACCCATGTATTTTGAGTAAGGGAGTATGATGTTTATGCATGATTGATGGCTCAAAGAAATATTTCATGATTAATTTTACACTCTAAGCACACGTGAGTCATGCTCAGTGTGAGAAACAAGAGGTATTGGTGAAACCAGAAAATTGTGCCACAAAAGATGCAATGATGTGGAGCTTATGTGTTTATGACTTCCCAAATAGATGAGGATTAAGATTTACTTTAGAGAAAAAATCTAGGAACATGGTCCATAAAGGTATATGTGCTTCATAGAGATTTGGATATTTAATCTTGGGTCATACTCCTAAGGAAGATTCCCAAGTTAGGAGGGGACTTATGATTGGGTTTTACTCCTGAGAAGGAATCCCAGATCAAAAGGAAATTAATACTAAGACTTACACCTGAAAAGAAGGCCCATGTTAAAGGGACTTGAGAAATTAAGGGACTTGGAGCTTACTCCTGAAGAGGATGCCCATATTGGAGACTGAAGCATACTCTTGAAAAGGAAGACCAGGTTAAGAGAATTATGGTTGGGGCTTACTCCTAAGGAGGATGCCCATATTTGGGAATTTTAAGATTGGGTCTTACTCTTGAAAAGGATTCCCAGATTAGGGGACTTGGGGATTACTCCTAAGAAGGATGCCCAAAATTAATGGGAATTATGACTGGGACTTACTCCTGAAAAGGAGTCCCAGGTTAAGGGGTTCTCTCATTTTAAAGGATGATTTTTAATGAATGAAATCTCAATATTTAGTGACATAAAGATGTGTAAATAACTAGGTTTTGAGTGATGTTCCATAGAGTTATTTTCAGATAACGAAGTCAAGTCAAGAAATCATACCATAAATGTCTTTGAAGAGTGTCTTCAAGACTAAATCATGAATAGGAGAGGTGGAATGGTATAAGAGGGGTGAAATGGGCAGGAAAGGCACCCAAAAAGATAGGGGCGTGCATGTCCTGGAAGGCGCATAGCTACTGCGTGGGCGCGCAAGTCCCTGGTCACACAGGTATACCTGTGCGGCACATGGTTACTTGCGCGATTTTCAGTCCTTAGGGAAATACTTGGGTGAGACTTGGCTCAAACCCTTGGTATTATCCCTAGAGGATTTTCAGAATATGGTGCGCAAGTTCTAGTGAAGAAGTAGGGAGGCATGAAAGTTTGTCCATTTCCCATAAGGGTAAAACACTTAGGAGCTCAAGTGTTAGTAAATTCTAACACTTAGACCTTACTCCTCTTGTTTAGACCTTCCATTCTAGGTAAAGAATTACCTTAGAAGTGTTCAAAAGACCTCAAGAAGAGAATTGGGCGTTCAGAGCTCTGTTTATGAATTTTGGAAATATTCCTCCTGAAATGGGGGGCCCACAGGTTCTATTTATAAGCTGGAGAAGACTCCGGGCAGTTATCACTTAGGGCGCACAAGTCACTTGCGCGACCATTAGGCGGCGTACAATTATATTTGTGCGACAGTAAGGGAACTTGCACGGCGCATGTGCATTTGAATCCTTGTTCATGCCTTTGTCTATTTTTGATGTTTTCTTCAGAGGATGAATCAATTTGTGCTAAGTCATTTTCTTTTCCATTCCTTTAGACATTGTGATGAAAAGGAGCGTCAACAAACTCTAAGAATTATCTCTCTATCTTTGTCTGAATATTTTAAGAGATATAATTGTTAAGAAATATTTTATTAAATCCTTCTCACTCCATCGCTTCAATTTTATACTTTGTCTTGGTGTTATTAATCAACACCCACCATTATTTGGCCTCTCCATCAAAATGATAAATAGTCAGAGTTACCCACTTCATCTCAGAATAGTGAAGGATAGAAAATATCTTCTCCATTGAGTTGACCCACTTTTCTATAACTAGTGTATTGAAATACAAACTAAACTTAAATGGTCATTATCACATAAAATACTCAATATCTAGTATCTTCCTATTAGGGGAAGGTAGATGTTCCAAATTATTTTTGTTATTATTTATATCCTGAGATAGCTGAGTATGCATCGCCCTGAATTTTTTAATTCCACCTCCCAAGGAATTGGGGCTGTCATTTGAGCAATCATTTCATTTTCCCTCACATGGATTATTGTATAAGTTTCTCCTGGTTCTCACCATTTTCAAAAATAAAAATGTTTTGAACAAAAAATAAGTCAACAAGTCATGAAACAATAATTTATTCCTTTGTGAAATTAACTCTATATACATATCATGTGGGATCCTTATTTTTCTAAAACAATGATTCACGGGTGATTTCATATGCTTAGTCTCATACGAAGGGTTTTAACTATTGTTCTATATTCCTAATTCCCAAATTAACTAAATCACACTCTGATACAAACTTTATAGACCTTGGTTTTATTACATTAATATTATAGCATTTTAATGATAAACAATATAACATTGTTACAAAACCAAGATCCAACATTTTAGTGACTTAGGAAAATTAGAACCAAACAAAAAATTTGCATAACAAATCATAAAGATTGTTTAATTCATTATTATTTAGTTTCTTAGTGGCCATATTTTTCTATTTAGTATAAGTAATCACCTAAGGATATACATCAAAGAAAGGGGTGAGCTAAAAGACCAGTAAGAGGATAGATAAAAACATGAATCAATATAAAATGGGTGAGCATAATATTTATCATCATAACATAAGCATGGAATCATCATCATAATCATTATAGGAAGAATTAGATAAAGGAATGAAATGTATAAATGCATAAAATGAAACATTATGTCTTAGTGGTCAACTACCATGCATAGTTGTAAACAAATTTGGCATCGTATTCATGCATAACATATGTTCATAATCATAACATCATCATCATTGTAAAAAAATATTCCATAATTTTCACACATATTGAAAATTATCTCATGATCTGCATCACATTACCCAATTAATTACAGCATTATATAATTCTAGGAGCACCATTCATATTTTAACATTTACATAATTATACATTCTACATTGAATGTATAACAATATTTTATATAAAATAACCCATGAAATGGAAATGGGTTTCATGATAATTTTAAAAATAATAATTTCATGAATAAACACTGGGTTTCTCAATATAAAAAATTAATTACATACTTGTTATAAGAATCATCAGTCTTGAGTGAAGGAGAAGCAATCTCAAGAGAAATAAAAGATGTGTTTTTTATAAAGAAGAGATCTTTTGGAAAAAACTTTCTATTTTTCATAAAATAATATTGGAAGTATATATACAAAAAAAAAGTAAAATGTATTAAAAAAATTATATTTGATGAATATTAAAGAAAACCCACACTGAAATTTTGAATGAAATAGGAATAACCCAAATAAAGGAAATTGGGATTGAGAATCCCCTTACCTTGTGAATAAATGTTTTCCTCAGTTTAATATACTAGATAATAAAATTTGATTTATTAATTATTAAATAAAAAACCATTTATACATGTACATGTATCATTATAATTTTATTAAGTTTTTTTATGGCTTTTTTAATGAGTTATAGTGTTCAATTTCGTCCTTGGGGAGTGTTTGTTTTCTTTGTTTTCATGATCGGTTCACTTGTTTAAATGTAAGGAAGTTCGATTAAAATGGGGATAATTATCTAGAATTGATATTATATGATATTAAAGAACTTATAGAATTTTAATTTGACTTATATATTATTATAATTTTATATATGAGGATGATTCATTAAATAAAATGTTATTGATAATTGTTTAGATTAATTTGGCAGTTTTGGACCACAATGAACTTTTTTTGTTTTGTTATTTAATATTATGTATATAAGTTAGTTATAGAACATAAAAAGGTTATAGAATAATTTTTAAATTTTATTTAAACCATTATAATGGTTTTAAGACCATTCTTGAAGGCGGTAAAAGAAAATGAAGACTTTTCATCCTTGGAGCTGATAAAAGAATACCTCACAGACAATGTTTCCATTTTTAGAATAAAAGGGTGAGGAGACGAGGTTTGAAGAAATATTATTCCATTAACCTAATAAGATTGTAGTATATATAATATAATGGAGTTTTCATTACATGTGGATAAGGGTATATGAGGAGAAACAATGAAAATAAAAGCAAAAGTAAAATAAATTAAAAGAAAAGAAAGAGGATTTTACCTCTTGAATTATTCTCATTGAGAACCTCTTTAGGGAGATTGTTTTTGGTATTTTGTTAATAAAAAAGGATCTTGAACTTGGTAAAGATGCATGGGAAGATGATTAGGAAAATATTGGACAATATTCAAGGCTTAGAATGTGTGAGGATAATATGTGGCGAGGGGTAGTATTTATAATAGTGGAGAGGGATGTTTTTTGATTATTTTTTTCATTAATATATTATTTTAGATCAGGACTATTAATAGTTTGAAAATTATCAAAAAATATATTAAAATAATTAATGGGAGTTATAGATTATGTTTATTACATTAGCAATGACCTAGGTAATAGTGTATTTACCTTATAATGTATATATAACATAAATTATCATATTTTACTATTCATTAAAAATTCATATATTTTAGAAAAAATCAAAAAATTCACCCTAACCATTTTTCAAAGTGTATAACTAAAAATTTACTCCATTTTGTGAAAATAATTTTCTAAATATGATAAATTTAATTTTTAATTAAAATGATCATTTATTAGAAAAATACCAATTTTAAAATTATAATTGATTTTATGAAAATTTGAAATATTACTTATGGTCTCATAAAATTATAATATAATCATAAGACAACAAAATGAAATTTATCAATAAATTTAATGAAAATAAATATCATTAGAATCATTATATTAATTATAAAATTGTAATTAGATATTTATAACTTACAAAAATACCAACACTTGGTTTATCATTTAAAAAACATTTATTTACTTATACTATGAAATAAATATATTATATTTTCATTTATAAGATACCTAAATATTATTTGTACTTTAATAGGTGATTTTACTTTTCTATTTGTCATATTATTATTCCTAATGGTCACATTACAATTTATAAGGTAATGTTAATATTCCATTGGTATATGTTCCTTAACTTCTATAAATATCTCTTATTCAATTAATTATCCATTTATAAAGTTTATATTGTGTCCTATTTTTGATTTTATATGATTTATATTATATGTAATAATTTTAAGAAGGGAGTTTTCATTGATGAAATTCTGGGTTGTTACGCAAAGGCTCCTTACCCACTAAGATCCCCCTTGACCTAACTCTAACAAAATAAGAAATATTAATAATGGATGTATAAATAATTTGGTTCAACAATAGATTTCTCTCCAAGGAACATCCTCAAGTTAGTTAGTCATGATCATGAGTATTAGATATCACATTGGAGTTGAATGGGGTAGAAACACAAAAGATAAAAATAAATTAATGAGTGGAAGAAAAATAATTACATATAAAGAAAAAATTATACTATTACAGTATCAAGGAAACTAAAAAACTACAAAAAAATGACCAACATAACTTTTGAACCCTTTGAAAAGGAGAAGGGATACATTTTTATTGCAAAAGAGGGGAAACATTTCTCTCTAAATCTATCCATAAAGGTTTTATGCATAGAAGACACATTAAATGTGTTAATTAGAAAAAAAAAGATATTATTTAAATTTGTTCCCCTATCTATCATATTTTTACCAAATAAATTTTATCCTGATTGTCTAAGTAATTAATGAGTTATGTCTATTTTACTCTATAAATTTAATTTGTTCTAGATAACTCATCACATTCCATATATTCGGTTTCCAATGAATCTATGAACTTGAAAAAAGAATTAATCATGTGTGTAAATAGATATTAAGGTTTCTGCTAATAATTTTAAGTATATCCATGTCCAATTTCAGCACCATTGGTCCATCCATTTTCTATATATATGACTAACATCAAAACTTTCTAGATATGGGCACAAATTTCAAGGCTTGACTTGCAAGATTCTTTTTAGCCTTCAGTATTTGGACTCAACTGTTTGTCTAGTTGAATGAAAAATATCTCAATGAACATAGAAACCTAAAAAATAATTTTTCAATTTAAATCATTTTAGATAAATTTATTTCCAAAATACAAAATTGACTTAAAATTACTAAAATTCAAAAAATAATCAATTTCACAATTAAGTTCAAAATGATTCTAAAAACATAAAATGTAAAAAATTACCCTTAAAATAACACTATTAAGGGATTAAAACATAAAAATTAAATTTAAAATAATTGAAAATATTGGCTCTATCATCCTTTCATGGAATATGCTTACTATATCAATGAAATGGAAAAACTCTGCTTCCACCATGACCTAGCCACACTTTCAGCTAAATAATACACAAAAGTGAGAAGGAAACATGGTTATCTATATTAGGAATGCATCATTAGTTTAAATCCCATATTACAATTAATAATTTATTCCCCATCCGATGTAAAAAAAACCAATCATGGGGAGAGCATAGAGCATTACATTTTACCCCACTCCATAGCCAACAAAGTCCAAAAAGAAAGACATCATGAAATTCCATTACCGTAGGAAAAGTTCTAGGCCTGATCTCTACATACAATAGTTGGTATGTAATGTATAACCAAGATATCACCATGTATAATAAATATTATACTCAATAAGAGTTCACCATTGAAAACCCACTATATTAGGATGCTAAGAAAGTCAAGCAATCTTCCTAGCTAAGGAAAGTGAATCCCTCCCCTACAAAACAATACTTGGTGTAAAGTATATCACATTTAGAATATGTGTTACATCTGTATCATAATCTATATAAGTCCTAGATAGTCTAGAAGGCTACTACAATGGCTATCTCAGTAGTGATATAGGAGCATCCCTAGCCCGCAGGGATGGAGAAATTTTTACCACCACCACCACCCCTAGGATCAAAAAAACCACAATGGATCTAAGATATGATTTTTAAATAACCAATTAAACTCTATACCTTAGGGATGGGGTCATTTATATCTCAACAAACTCATCCCTTATGAAACCCATCCTTCTCTTTATTATGGTAAACCTCGCAACATAATCCTTTACAGTTTATTCCACTACATTATTTTTCCTTCTCACTGGGTGCATATTCCATGAAGATCATTGGGGATTCCATTAATATCAAAATCAATAAATCAGTTTTGAGGAGAGTATCAAGGAGAAAATATGATACCCTATAGGGTTCATAAGTTAAAGTGATATATTAAGAAAAAAACTAAGAAGGATTGTAATTTTACACTTTATAGATACTCAGAAGAAGATAGACCACCCTACCCATATAAATAGGATGTGATTCATACATTATATTATGCATCAATGAATGTCATTAAAATTGGACCCATAAATAACAAGATGCACAAAATAGATTTAAAATAACATGGTGAGGAATTTTATATAGAAAATATAGTCCATAATGAAGTAATTGAAGAAGGCTTGTGAACTTAGCATCACATGTAGACTCAAAACCTAGGTTCCCTTCCAAACACCAAACTAACACCTACACAGAAAATATAAGTAAAAGAAAATGGGAAGAGTGTGTCTACATCCCACCCACTACTTGAAAAAACTAAGGATTCCAATTTTGAGGAAAGGTTTTAAAAATATGAATCTATGTAAAAATGACTAGGATGAGTCAACATTGAATTTATCGAGGATATATTTTTAGTAAGTATGACTTCCTTATAGAGACCATAATTTCCCCTCCCTAAGATCTTTCTCAACCTGAGAAAACTGCTAAACCCATCTGGGTATGGTTCAACCATCCAAAAGGTTTTGTAACTAGATTACTAGTGTATCTAAACTCAATAGACAATGAATATCAATAATTCCCCTAACATGATTAGTATCAAACTCCATGTCAAGAAAAATACCCCATTCAAACTCATACTAGATACTAGAAATAAACAATAGTGAACTGGCCATATCAAACTCTTCCTGAAGCCTCTACTCAGGTTTCTATATAACTAGTAGTCTTACCAAATCCTATAAAATCCATTGAGTCCCTATATGCTCAAATAGAATCCATGGAATGGTGAAAAGTGCAAATGAATCCAAAAATAAAGTAATATCCTGTGTGGATTGATGAATCCCCCCACCCATTATTCCCAATATTCAATGGAATTGGTGAAATTGAAAAAAATATGATTCAATTTTTGTCTCAATGTTCCCCATTATAGTAATTTTTGAACATTAATAATTTGATAATCTTACATTATTTTTACAGACTCTAGAGGGACTAGAATTAGTTTGGTATAACAACCTATTTTCAAGGTCTATTGCATATTGAGAAAACCTTTATTGGAAATTCCTCTATAAATTTAGCTCAATTCTATGAACGAAAATAATCCTTGATCTCCAAAATTAAAAATAATGTGATAATGAGAGGGTCTCATACTTTAATTCCAAATAGGAAGGGCTGAGTTACTCTTTGAATATGAAAAATTTTCAAGGGAAGATATAGGATATCTGTAAAAAAAATTATATGTTGAGTTACAAATTCTATTAATTCCTTTGAAATATCCAATTATATTTTGAGTGTTTATAGTTGTGGTGAAATTTCTATATTATGTAATCTGATGCTCAAAATCAAAATCTCAACAAATTCTAGAGGCTCAAGGAAATATGGTTATAAAAGTAGAAGTAAAATAATGTTATGCTTATGTCAATACCAACTCTAAATACAGTAATCGATCTTATTCAATATCAAGTAGTTCCTCTTCCTAAATGAAAACAACAAAAAATTTACCCCCATCAAAAGGGAAGGAAAATTCTAGGTTACCCAAAGTTTCAATATAAGAATAATAAATATTATTCCTTTGGAAAATAGTATGTCCTGGGGTACTTCATCCCCACTATAGAAAATAACTTTCAAATGTATCTATAGGATAGGAAACTTAATGAATTCAATCTCAATGACCACCTTGAATATTTATCCTACCATAAGATATTGAGTCACAATATCTAGTATTTCATGGTCTTTAAATATATCCTACAAAATATGGTTGAATCTAGGAATGTGAAATTTCCAACACAACTAACATAAGTAAATTTTGAATCTACCATCCCATCATAGAAGAAAGAATTATGGTAGGAAAATCTGAGTAGATGAGCACATAAGGTTGATTACTGAATAAGGATAAAATGAGACAACTCTTCACTTTCCATACATAGGGTGAAACTAAATCAACTAGTTATGACCTAAATTACCCACATAATGGTTGATTTTTTATTGCATCACGGTCTCCAAAAATCTAGTATTCTATGATCTAACATAATCAGCATAATAAAAATAAGGTGTGGGAGGAAGAATCCATTTCTACTCTCAATCCAATCTAAACTCTTCTAGGAATACTACCTCAACCATTTGGAGTAAAAGAACAAGCCCTCCAAATAAAATTATTTTCATATTAAGAATCCATGTATGTTTATGTCAATGTCATTCACTTGGATATATATTTCTATGAAGAATAATACACACATTAACCTAATTTCCCCAATCATAATCAAGGAAGAGGCCAAAGAGACTGTTAAGACCAAGTTGGTCAAGTAATATGATGTTGATATGGGCCCTAAAATCAATGAAATGTCTCTACTAAATCCATATATATTTTATAAATTCAAATATATACACTTAAATGAGTTCAATGGGAGCAATGATATGCTCTTGAATAACTTAAATCCATTTTAGATTTAATAATATTTAAGAACTAACTATATAATTTGAAATTTTATAACATTGGAATATGGGAAGGTCAACTCAACCCAACATTCATTCTATAAGAATATCCCCAAATATCTATTGGGAAATGGGACTACTAACACAAGCTTTGTTAACCTCTAATCATCAGACCAAGAAACAACCTCATGATAAAAATCATTGATCCTAGTTAAAAAATATGATATTTAAAAAATCATATTATCATTATAACTGATCTCTCAATTATAGAATCCCTCTACATTTAATGGAGCTATGAGAAGTTCTCATTGAGTCCCTTTTACTCCCTCCAAAATTTTAGTCCATGATACTACAACTAGGGTGTATCATGTGAAGAATGGTCCTACAGAGCATCAAAAAGTCATTTCCTTTACAAAATAGGATAGGGAGACTTCAATAAAATGGAACATCAAGACCTTGTGAATATCTATAAATCATAACAACACCAATGTTCATTGGCCTCTCATTGATAATGGATCTAGAATTAATCTTGTATAATTATAGACCCTTCAAGGACTATTATATGATGAAAATGATTTATCTCCCATTAACTTGACAATATAATGGTATGATAAGAGAAAGAATAAATGGATTGGAAGGATCAATGTTAAAACCTAGTTTGGAGACCTCATCTCCAATGATGAGTTTATGTGAATATGCTAAGATAGCACTTTAAACACTTTAGTGGTACGTTTTTGGTTCTATATTCATGTGACAGTACCTTCATCATACCATCAATGCCTAAAATGATCCATCAATGGTAAATTAATGGTGATGTATGGTGATATAATTCCCTTTGAGTCTTGTTAATGTAAATATATAGACATAGGATTCTATAATATGGAAGGGAAGAAAACTATGACATTTACCATTGTAAAGATCACTACCCCCAATGGCCAAGAAATGGATCATATAAATTCATTCAATGAACTCAATGAAGAATATGGGTTTCCAATTAATTGGATCACGATAACCAATTTTTATTTAGGAATTTATCAAGTCATGTAAATCCCATTTTGAAGGTTAAAACATTATATTACCATTTAATATGAAGTTATATGTTATTCCCTCACTAATAAGCCACCACTCATAGAGAATAAGGAAACTGCACCTTCCATGCAGATCAATCTCACTCATGAGAACCTCTACTCAAGGGTTTGTCTAAGTAATATTCAAACCACATATCCAAGGATTATAAATTAAAAAAACCTCAAATTTTGGTGAAGAAGATAAGCATTGGACCTAGGAATATTTTCCCCCATCCTTATGATATTGGTTGCATTATCTCAACCCAACCATGTAGAAGAAGAATTTAATATTGGTAAATATAAAAAATCCATTGATAAAAATACTCCCTCATTATCTTTGGTATCTTAAGATTCCCTTATTTCATAATTTTCTAGATACAAATATTTCTCAAAATCAATAGGAGAAAATAATCTCCCCACATAATCCCCTAAATATCAAGATATTAGTACATCCTTTTCCCTTGATGATAGTGAGGAGGAAGGATAAATATCTAGGATTACTTTAATAATTATTCCTCCACATTAACACCTTTGTGATCTAGAGGTGACAACTCTTCATTTACAATAGATAAAAATGTTCCTATATTGACTTCTATATCCCAAAATTACCCTTCAACTACCACTTTTTATGATATTAAAAAAGTTTGGTGAGGAAGAATATCTTGTATAGGACACTAAAAATTTCGAGTAAGGTGTCTCTATCACTATTTATGAGCTCAGATAAGTGAATCTAAGTATAAAGGAATACGTATGTCCCATGTTGATCCATATTTTTATATACCCCAAGGATAAATACATGTATATGTACTTCTTTAGAAAATATTGAAATTTATTTTCTTGGAATTATACAAAGATATCTGGGTTCAATCCTGATGTGGCTACCCATCATTTGGGTCTTCTAGATGATCACCCTAGTTTCAAGAAGAATTAATTATTCTCATGTTTCCCATGTTGAAGATGAATTTGATAAGATCATTAAATATAACATCTTTTGGGACGTCTATTACCTAAATTATCTCACCAATTTTGTCCATGTCTAGAAACCAATGGGGAAATATTGGATTATAATAATATTTGGGATCTCAACTATCATTTCCCAAAGTAAGATTTCCCAATCCCAATCATTGAATTATTGATCAATACAAATTTTGGTTTATAGGACCACTCCTTTGTGGGTGTATATTTAGGATATAATCAGATCCATATGGACCCCAAAGATGATGAGGTTGAAAATTTTTGGGAACCCCTTGGGGTATATTTCTATCAAGTAATTTGGATTAAAAAATTTCTGTTCCACAAAACAATGTTCCACACACCATATCACCCAGACCCTACTAGGGAAAATCATTTAATAATATGTTGATGATATAGTGGCTAAATATCAACACCATTGTAATCATATTTCCAAACATGAAACAATTTTTAGTAAACTGTGGAAGAAAAACCTATAGATAAATCACATGAAGTGTTCTTTTGGAGTGTCATTAAAAAAATCAGTTATATTGTGCACCATCATGGCATTGAAGTAAGCCCTGAGAATAACAATTCAATGCTTGAAATTGTACCTCCCTAAAATTTCAACATGTTGAGAGGGATTAGAGAAATATTACTTATAGTAGTTAAATCATATCCAACCTCATTAAAAAAAATTCTTTCCTTTCACAAAGTTATTGAAGAAGGGAGACACCTATTAGTGGGATTAATATTATCAGATATCTTTTTATGATATGAAGAAATATCACTTGAGTATGTTGGTATTTCTATTTCTCATGTAAGAAAATCCACTCATTCTTCATATGGAAAATTTGGAGTAATTTCTAAGTGCACTTCTTGCATAGAATAATGAAGCAGGAAAGGAAAATAGTTTTTATTATCTTAGTAAGTCTATGATATATACTAAAACCTACTATTCCAATTTCAAGAAGAATTATCTTTCATTAATATTCACAGTGTATAATATGGGATACTACCTATAGCATTATAAGGTTAACCTAATCTCTCTTATTTATTCTCTTAAATATATCCTTATACTCCTAATTCTAAATTGATGTATGGAATGGTGGTAAGTCATCCTATAGTAGTATTTCATTAAATTTTTTCCCCATAAGGTAGTCAAAAAGTAGGTGTCGGTAGATTTTATATCTACACACCCCGACCTATAAAGTGAATTAGTAAATATAAAACATACCAATGAGGGTTTTTTTTCTATTCATGACACTCCCCAAATATGGTCGAGGTATTTTTACGGTTCCTCTAGAAGTATGTTATAAAGAAGAATAGAAAATCCAAAACTCAATAGAGTTGGATTATAAATTTTTCTTGTATCTCTAGTAAAGGTAGTTCATCCCAATTCATTCTTATTTTAAAAAGGTTTCACTAATAATGGATCAAAATACCAAGATATCATCTTAGGATTGGAACTCCATAGATTTCAGTTTCTTGTTTGAATATCAAGGGTGACTCGAAATTGGTGATCGATAATATTAATGTTGAATATGTTGTTAAGGAGGAAAAATTAATCCCTTTAAATGATTATACATGAGGATTTATGGAATAATTTTCCTCCAAGACAATATTTTCTCACATCCCATGCTCCTATAATATATGTGTTGATGTATTGTTTAATGCAACCATATCCTAGAAAAATCTAGACCAAGACAAAATAGTCATATATATTTCACATTGTAGAGTGGTCTCTCACTTAATTTGCAATGATATAGTGGAAATTAATGAGATTAGTTCCACCCTAGAGAAAGGTGATCAGATTTATTTTATAATTGATACCAAAATTAGATGGATGTACCCCATATTTTACTACCTCCCGGGTAGAATTATTCCACCATACCAATCCAAAAACAAATATATCTAGTGTTGGGAGGTAAATTTCATCATCTATGATTACCTAAATTCTCAATAGTTACATTAAAAAAATGTCTTCAACAAAGTCCTCCCATATTTTTTTGAAGGGGTATAAACCCTTATTGTTATGTAGGAAGTCTGTGTTGGTTCTTTAGGAACTCACTAGTCAATATCCAAACTCACCCCTAAAATTAAGAGGCTTGGATACTTCTATCCAATGATGACTCAAGGATATGTAGAGTTCACTAGAAAATTCCATGCATTACAGATACATGCTAATTAAATCTATTAACCCCCAGATATATTACAAACCTCTAAATATTATTTTCCATATTTTGGGCTAGAGAATAGATCTTATGGGGTCATATCCCCCAGCTACTATTATGAATTTCAAATATATCCTTAATACCACTGACTACTTCCTTAAATGTATTATGGCTATTTCCCTGAATAAATTTGGAACAAAATATATCATTAATTTCATAAATTGAAACATAATTACCAAATTTGGTGTCCCTTACATAATATTGATAGATAATGTCACCAATTTCCACTCTTATAGATTTAAAAGGTTGTATAAATATTATTATATTCAATCTGAAAACTCATCTCCCTACCTTAGAGTGATCAATGGATAGATAAAGGATTTTAAAAATATCATTTATAATACCCTTCAAAAGATGGTGGGTAAAGATAATGAATCCTAGAATGACAATATCATACAGGATTTTTGGGATTTTCAAACCACAACCTCTATTGCTTCAAATATAACCCCATATTCACTAGTATACATAACAGATTTAGTCCTACCCATTGAAGTGAAATTACCCTCCCTATGAAACTATATCTATAATCATTGTTTCCAAACATAAAATTTTCAACTATAAACTATATGAGTTAGAATATATTAATAAGAAAATATTACACACACTTCACAGCCTATAAATTCATCATAACTAGGTCACATGAGTATTCAGTAAGAAAGTTAACCTTTTCTCATTCCTTTAAGGAGAAATAGTACTAGCTCGGAGAACTCCCATAATACCTGGGAAGAAGCCTATAATGATAAAACAAAAATGGGAGGGAACATGAACCATGCATAAGGTCTTCTCCAATGCATCCTTCTCCCTCATCACAATGGATGGATAGTGCACCATGCCATTAAAAAATATAAGGTTTCTTAAGAAGTGATTTACATAACTTCATGTTTGGTTCACCACATACTTACTATAATATTTCAAACATCAGGATGTAAGTTCGATCTGTACAACTATAAATTGTGTAACACATACATCCTAGTCACATGACATTAAACTGTATATCATTATTTCCTAGTCATAAGATGTTAAACTATATGGAATTAAGTCCTAGTTATATGATGTTAAATTTAATGATGTTTCATCCTTTGGATATTACATTAAATTACATGGAATAAATTCTAAGTAACATGAAATTAAAATTCATAGCACTTATGTCCTTGTCTCATGATATATAAATGAATAATATTTTTTAGACATCCACCTTTGATGTGTTATCGCATGTGATATGAGTAATATTCCAATTGACTCTTATTTCTCACACCGATCATGACTCATGTAAACTTACAGGTTCTTATTGATTTACCTAGTTTTCAAAATTTAGATACATCATGTTTAAATCTATAGATAAGTTCTTAACACATTATATAAAACTACACAATATAAGGTCTTCCATACACAACATCACATACTATTTAGGTGGGTGTGTGAGACCTATACTCCATAAAAAATAACCAAATCAATGTAAGAGTTCTAATTGTGTGTTACCTTACTCCATCAATTGTCCAATAGTGATATGGAATTACCTTTATAAGAACTTTGTGTGGATTGATTAATATTGTTACTAGATATACAGTGAGATATAAACTATTGTACCTAGCTGTAATCACAATCCCAATCATGCCCCTCACTTTTTTATTGGTGAGAAACCCCTTATTCTATTCAAGTCAGGTTCCCTCCCCTTACTCAACAGTAAGAAAAGTTTATTCTATTTTTCCCCAATATTATAATAACTATGTGTGTATTTATTATTATTAACATGGGTTATATAGTGATTCCTAAATCTCATTTCTTAGGCCCATCCCCAAATTCAAATCAAAATTATTTTTTTATATTATTAATTGGACCTCTCTATTCATATCAGGTATCCCTCCATAGATCCAACACCAAGAAAAAGTCATTTCATTTTACATATGATTAAGATCTAAATAAAAACTCCCATAAGAAGTTCATCATAATATGATCCTAAATTATAGACCATTTTTTTCCCTCTCACATGACGTTATACTTTTTGACATATGATCCATCCTATAACACTATAAACTACTTAGAGTGGTCCATCCTGTGAAAACTATCTTCATCTATATATAATCCAATTTTTTTAAGGATCCTTAGTATATGGTTATTTATCCAAAAACCAATTCTAAGATAAGAATTTACCCTATTTTTAGAAGACACATCCTAGAATTTGGTCCTTCTTATTAGCATCAAATTGCCTGATGGACCTGCATCTAGATGGTGAGGCCCAAAGTCCTAGCCATATATCCTTAAACTGCATGACATATAAGTCCTAAATACATGAATATAAACTATGTATCACAAATTTCTTTTCACATGAAAATAAACTAAACAGTGTGCATTCCTTCTTATAATAACTTATATGATTTAGAGAAACCTAACCTATGTGGCCTAATTTTCTTTAATAAGAGTCATATAAGTGTAAGATCTTCACCAACACATGGATATTTATCCTTGATTCCACAATTAAACATAAATTTTCCTTCTCTTACATAATATTTATATCTATGTAGTATCTTTTGGTGCATAGTTCTTTATTGATGAAACTATGATAAAAATTCTTCCATCCAAAAAAACTCTCTTTATTTAGGGATTTTATGGATGTTGTCATTTTTTCGGATATAAATTTCATGTTTATCCTAAAATATGAGCTAAAAAGGACCCTTTATTATAATAATTATGTGTTTTTTTATTCCTATTACCTTGGGATATGTAGTCAAACTAAGATCCCTCATATTTAGCCCATCCTATAACATTTTCTATCTCCATTCTCTTTTAATCTCTCTAAATAGTCATGTTATGGTTAGTTTGGGACTAGGATTCTCTAACCACCTCTCGGATGTTTCCTTCCATATATCACTCTTTATGCCTTAAGTGTTTGAATTGTATTAAAACTTACATGGAAATAAATAATTAGAACATTCAACTTTAAGGGCCACCTCTTCATGGTAATTTTCATACTTCCATATCTATTACTACGAATCAGAGGTATATATATCCTAAGGAGAAAGTCCCATAATCTCAGTACACCACTAATGATATTTTCATGGACTTAATTTTTCAAATATTTTTTAGTTCTCATACTTGGTATACCAATCCCATCTCAAATTTTGGATTCAAATACTTCAGATCATGATTTACATAATTTAAATTCACTATTCAAAGTTGTTGGGATAATCTTTACTCTTCTGTCCCATATGGGTTAATATATTACACCCCTTATTATTGGTTTGGGAATTATGAACATAAACAACATGAACACCTCCTAATGATATTCTTAAATAGTTAAGGGCCTTCATTCATGTTTGGTTTATCTCTCCCTTAATATATATGATATCTCACCTTTAGGTCATGGTGGTGTGAATTAGATCTTTACTCAACATAGTATATCACTGCATCCACATAAAATCAGTTCTCTTTCCTATCAGAGTCTTCAATTTCCTATTTAATATTATAAAATCTTCATTCAACTTGGGATTTTTTGTCTTCCAAACTCCCATTTCTTGTTCAGAATTTTCTCACTAGAGTCTCTCACTCAATATCCTATAATATTCAAATATCCAATAGCTCTAAAATAATCTTCATGTTATTTAGAAAATAAATTATGAATGTCATTAGTACCATTGTCATTTCTCACTATTCTTCTTTGTAATACTGAAAATTATATAATAGAGGGAATTTCATATTCTTATTTCTCTTCATTAAACTTCAAATAAATTGGTTTGAATTTAGATTGATGACTGGATTCCTTTTCTTCTTCTTTTTAGAAACAATTGGTTTTTATTTAAACATAAGTATTAGACCCTCTATCCTTCTTTGATATCTATAGTAGTTCTCTTAGTTCTCCTCTCTTGGTCATAGAAAAATTATATCTCTCTATCTATTTTTTAATTTTATACATAGGGCACTAACATTTTTTTCTATATTTGAATACAAAAAATACCCAATAAATTCAGTGTCATGACCTCCTCATGAATTTATTTTTCTCAATAGTAATAAGTGGGTGTCTCTCATTATCTCTATAATTCTATTTTCCTCAAATGGTTGTCCCCAATAAAATAATAGGAATTCCCATAAAATTTTACTTTCTCATTTCTATAGGATATAATTGATCATAAAAATATATTATATTGTTTTCACTAATACTTTTTTCCTTTCTCATACTCCCATAGAAATCTGCAAACGAAAATTATTTAAGGTTGTATAAAAATATACAACACCAGCACTTGAAATATGAATTCTTCTATATAGCTTGAGATATTATAGGAAATATACATAGATTCAATCCTAAATATATTGAAATTAGATTTCATATCATCATAATATTTTTCCTCTCATTCCCATACTAAATCACATATCACTTTGTGATATTTAATTCATTTAATTTTTATCACATGAATCATCTCATTTAATTTAAAGATTCTATTAATCTCTAATTCACACATTTCGGGTTTAATGAATATCTTTGAAATATGTGTTTATTATTTCTTTCTTATTATTCATTTATATTTACTTATCATTCAACTAGATTGAATCAAAATTAATTTTATTCTTTTTTTGACATTAAAGGCCAACTCAAGCACCATATTATTTAACTCCAAAGAACTTCGTTAATTTTGTTTACAAATATTGATTTTTAAACATTCTTTGTTAAAAATCATAAATAAATAGAACATTGATCTTATCATCCTCTTATCATTAAATCTTATTAAAATCAATTTTGAATCATGGATAAACATCTATTAATGAACTTTTCATCTTTAATCATGGATCCAGTGTCTTCAGATTTTGATTTCTTTAGAATATTGAATATTCATGATTTCTCTGTTTTATAAAAAATTTGGACAATTGATTCACCCTACATGGTCTACATACTCTATGAGATCTATGTACCCTATAAAGTTTATAGTGTTCAAGGAATTATAAAAAACATGTAATTCAACACAACCTATACCATATAAAATTTTATTATAGGATTCATTGTACCCTATGAAGTATCATGGTGCACTATAAAGTATAATTATAAAAAATCATAGGGCTCATGACTTGTAGCTTGTGAAGTCTGGTTATAGCCTATAAAGTTACCTTTCATAGTTTATCTATACCCTATGAAGTACTAGGTACCTTAAGAAGATCATCTAATAACCTTATGATGTTTTTTTCACAAATGGTTATACCTTACAAAGTTCAAGGAACCCTACAAATTTCTTACTAATGTACTCTAGGAAGATTAGTGAATGAACCTTGTGATGTTCCTATTACAACCTATGATTTTATAGGGTTAACTAATTATGAAAATTTTAATAATTTTATAGGAACATAATTAATCCTTCTTAACTCAAAATGACTCCCGAACTTATGATAGCCTCTTAAAATCACCTCTGAACTTCCTCAAATATTTCTAGGAATTATCTAAATAATTCCAAACTTTTTAGCTCATTACAAAGGTGTTTTACAATATATAAATAATCAAGTAGAGTATTTAAAGTACTCCTATATATTTTCAATTTCATATTCATTTCAACCATTATAAAACATTATGAAAGTGTAGTTCTTCACTGATTTTAGTGGCCTTTGAGATAATTAACACAATGATAGATTATTTAATTCTTCAAATATAACCTTTAAAGTGATTTTAATCATTTTTAATATGGCTATACAAGATTTCTAACAATCTATTCTACACCCATATTTACAATAACTTGTTAATTGTTTTGAAAAGTACTTTAACAACTTCAGCACTTTCTTTTGACATGAGGACCAACTCAAACAATCATATTATGTAAAGGGGTGCTCATGTTGCAACCAACATTTCCAATTTACTTTACCAGCATAAAACACGTTCTTCATTTTCATTTCCAATGGAATCTTCTAACATACATTGAATTTCCTTCACAACTCTATTGACAACCAATTAACAAAAAATATGGCTCAAAACCCATTCATTTATTTGGTTACTTAAATATCCAAATGAACAAACTATAGTGTTACAATGATAGTAAAAATTCCTATACCTATCCAATATCAAAATCCTAGAAGGATTTAATCTTTCATATTTGAGTGGTATAAGTCTGGTGTTATTGTGGTGGAATAGATTCTTATACCTTTCTGTGATCACGTGTATGGGAGGAAATTTTCTTGACTAATATAGTTGTAGATCATGATTGAATTAATTCATTTTCATTAAATATTTATATAGGCACAATTATTTTGGGGTTACCACTTCGAGAGTTTCACTAGTAATCACTAATTGATGATCATCATGGAAAATTAATCAATAATTGGAAATGATTAGAAATTATTTTGGTATTCATTGATCAAAAGTGAGAGGATGATCCCTACCTATCATTACATGCAAAATAAAACAAATAACGACAACTAAAATAATATTTTGTTAGTATAGATTATAAAATTTGATAAGATTTTGGGGGAATCCTTGATAAACTGCTATAAATTCTCCCATTAAAAAACTTCATCCTTGACCAATGGACATGTTTTTTATATGAGAAACCAATTCCCAATTCCTCTACTTGATATCCTCAAATCCTAGAAGTTTTTTATAGAAGTAAAGGAATCACCATTTTTATATAATCCCCACATTCCCAAAGTTTTTTAGTTTGATTTTCCAATCTGTTATGAAGTCATAATTCTTCATCAATGTAGTTATTCATCTCTTTAGTACCCACCTCTATTTCCTACACTTAATGATTTTCACTATAAAATGAGTGGAAATCTCTTTCTTGGTTCTCCATTTTCTCTCTAATGACTAGGGATTGATGAATGAGATCTTTCATGTACTGTTAGTCAAATATTATTACACCCAAACCATATTAGATTTGATGAAGTATCTTAATCTTATTGTTAATATCCTCTAGTAAATTCTCCATAATAATTGTATGGACATGGTACTAATCCCACATACTCACCACCTAATCTTATATAGAAACTCCTAGATATGGACAAAAAACACCTTCTGCTACATGTATATAATCTAAGATCTATTATTCCATATAAAAAATAGATCTAACTTGTGATATGGATATGGAAGAATCTTCAACCTCTTATCCATATATGATTCTAGTGATTAGTTTAATAAAATAACTCTCCCCAAATGGATCTATTTCATCTGACACAATTGAACCAACACATTCAATATAAATCACAATTTTAGTCATTAGAACTAGGCCTACCTAACATTTGATATAATGATAATATGACGATGAGAACTCCCCATAATTCCTAGTGAGATTTGTCCCATAATCCTCCAGTTCAAATATCCACTCCAAGGAATCCTCAGATAGTGGAATCTGAGAATAAAATGGTTTACTTAACTATCAAACTATCTATCATATTATTCCGTATATGTAATTTCTACCCACTCCTTATAGTAATCTCATGACAGGTTTGTGATAGAACCAATAAGAGGTAGTATAAACTCTATATTCATATCTTCTCACATCAGAATTATCCAAATCTAACAGCTTACAAGGAAGTGTTGTTTAATCCTAACCCTAGTAAAAGTAAATAGATATACCTTTTACAAATATCTAAACTGGTGTATATCCTAGCTAGATCATTTAGGGACAATGAGAGGGGGTGAATCCTCATACATAACTTTTACCAGGTTTTATTTTATTCCTTATTAAATCATATTACACACAAACCTCTACCCTAATTAGGAGGAATAGATAAATTTGTGTTCACTCATCAATAACAAATAATTAAATATAAAATAATGTAAGGGCGAAAACACACAATATTTTTTACAAGTTTCATCCTCATTGATAGATCCTAATCTTTTTCATGTGTAATTTTATCTACACACCAATCTTATTATCACTATAATATTATAGTGATGATAAGTACATTGGCAAGGGAACACATGAGTTTGGTAGGTATCATCCCCTTGCCTAATATGGAATTGTTTATAACGGAACTACCAATTCTTCAATAGCGTTATTTATAAGGGTTCCACTTATTTTTCAACTCTTTATCGTAAACCACTAAATAGAACTTCAACTTCTAAGATATGATCAAGTAAAATTCATACATGTTGGTCTTTTACCCTATTCAAACTCACTCTGATTTTATGCCACAATGGTTCTTTAATCTACAAGAGTTTCTATGAGAAATGTGAACAATAAAAAAACATCAATATCTTCTAAAAATATTCAAGGTAAAATATTCATGTATGAGGGAATGCATACAATAATATAACCTCCTTTATTCTTGGAAAGGGTCTTGAAAATAAGATCTTCAATAGAATAAATATTGTTTTTCTTTGACATTATCATCCTATTCTCTTATATTTCTTTAAAATATGTTGTTTATTCAAGTATACAATAGTTTTAAGATTATATTCTTCTTATTATTACTTTTGGATTTACAAAATATTTAGTTTCATTAGATTTGATAACTCTATATTGTTTTTTTACTCCCAATAGGTGTACTTGAATTATAGAGTTGAACTCCCACACCTCATTTCTTCTCCTACACACTTATATTCCCAAAATAATAACATAAATAATATTGGCTTCTAAATTAGAATTTTTTAAAATCATTGATATTTGGTGGGTTATTTATAAAAAACTCATTCAAATATATTTCATGCACTTATTATTGGATTTTTATTCATAAAAATTTAGTGTGTTTCATAGAATTATAAAAAACTTCTTTATGAAACCTAAAACTTCTTCATGTATATAACTTTAATCTCATGTTATATACTTAATAAATGTAGTTTTTATTTCAAAAAAACTATAAACTTATAGGGTTATTTTTATTTTTCTTCATATACTATAATTATGAAAATACTATCACCCTTCTTTACATGGCTCAAGATATTTAAAAAAACACTTATCTTTTTTGAAAAAAAAGTAGCGTGTGCCTTATTTTTTGAAAATAGAGATCTCTAAAGGTATCTATATATTTTTTTTTGTTACCAAAAAAATACCACAACTGAGATGTATTTATATACATATCACATTGAATTAGATCTTTTGAGAATAATGGTGATGCACTCATAAATTGTGATTCCAAAAATCGTGTAATCTCATCTTATCTTTGTCTATACCACATGCTACTAAAAAACATGGTGTTACGAATATCCATAAAAATCCTTGAGAACACTATATTTCATTTTCAAAAACATCTTAATCTTCAAGATACCCACATGTATGCAAGTATAATTACATGCATGTTTCAAAATTAACATACTCAAACATTCATCTGAAAGCATGAAATCATACTTAAAATTTAATATAAAATTATTCTTCTATTGTAAAAGTCATAAAAATTTCCATATCATACTGATTATGTTTCTAGTAAAATTTTATACTGGATCCCAACATTTTTGGTATGATCATAAGAGCTTTGATGTGCATTCATTGGTGTAAGCTCCTTAACAAGTTCGAAAAACCCTATCCTAGAGGAAAAAAGACACCATGAAGTGGAAAAAGGTGGTAAAAATTAATTTGGCATGGATTAATTTAAAACATGTCATGCCATGTATTTAAAAATGAATAGTTCCATCTTGATGAGAATGTGGAATTAAGTTTTAATACTTGATGGATCTATATAATAAGAAACAATAATCTAGTAGCACCCTTATAAAGCCCTTATATATTTGGTTCTCTCTATTGGACCCATGTGTTGACTTTTATGTGTGAGGCTTGGCACCCTTTTCCCCTTACATTCATTGACCCATACACTCTCATGTATGTGGCTAATCTAGTGTTTTCTCTAGCCCCCACTCTGCTCCTCTATGGTTGTCCCAGCATTGTCTACCTTTAAGATTGGTTGGTACCCTATATTTTACTACATGGGTGACCAGCTAAACTAGTCCCATTTTTTTAATAAACTTCCAATAAAAAATTCCTTTGGAATATATTTTAAATTTCTAAAAGAAATTCCTCATATAATAAATCCTCCTCAAAAATATTCTACCCTTCTCAACACTTATAATTTTTCATTTCTTCAAAAAATATTCCATCATATGAGATACTAATAATCAAATCACACATTCTCTTTAATATAAAATTACTTAATTGAAGTGATATTTTTTGATAAATTAATCAAACTCGTTTAATTTTTACAATAATGGATCCTTTATTCTCCTCATTAGCTAGATCACTTAAAATATCAGTTAGCTAGAAACTTAATATTTACACAACAGTTTTTGTAAACAATGTTTTATCTCTATCTTAAATATCTCATTCCATGAGAATTAATATTAACTCATTAATCATAATTTATAAAGTTAGGATTGTCTTATCAAGTGTGGAATCCATTGAATCCATAAAAATCCTCTAAGAATCCTCACTACACTCTAAGCATCATAACTCTATTCTAATCTTATTTGACGCTTCTTCCTAAATTATTCTTTACTTCTTTCATAATTTATATTTTTATTATATTTAATAATCATGTATAACTCCATATTACTCATAAATTATATTTTATTCTTCATAATATATTGAAAAAAATACAACATTACTCATTAGGAATCTATATGGGTTCTATAATTTCCCACATTTGATTTATTATCAATACCACTTCACTATATAAAGTCAATTTCCATCTTCCCCATATTGACAATAAATTTAAAGGATAAAAAGTGGTGAAATCACACTATTTTCCTATTTAATCTTCATGAGAATAATATTTTATTTAGATCAACTTCTTCTCCCTCGTTTTTTATGAGTCTTCATCTAATAAAATTATATAGATAAGTATAATTACACATATTGTGTTAGTGATGAGTATTTAGTTAGTCAATTCTATGTCTATGTGGGATAAACCAAAGTAGAAAAAAAACATTGATTTCACCAAGACATCAATTTTCTGAATTAACTATATTTGTCTGTGATATCATTTCTATATTTATCATCCTTGTGGTAGTATATAAAATTTCTTCATGAATCATATTCCATGCACTCTATCCAAAAAAATAAATCATAAATTTCAATTAAAAAAATAATATAATCCCCCTTTATATGAGATTACTCATCAACCAACACTCCCCGTTTTTACACATGATTGATATAACTAATAAAAGTGTAAAAAGTGTGTTTAGAATACCTCTTTATTCAACTTCCATAGATAAGACCAAACCTATTAGATATTAATGGAATAAATTTTTGTAGCATCTCCTTCATGTTAGCTCCCCACTCAGGGGGTGCACTCCATTTCTCATCATTATGGTGGATAGTTTCATGAGATAGAATTCAAGATATTCATGTTGATGATACATCAGTATATAAAAATTAAACCTTTTATCATATACTTAATAGTTGTTCTAGCTTGATTCTTTTTATAGATTTTTCTCATTTTTATTATTTAGTTTTCCCCTTAAGAATAAAAAACACCACTAATTCCTTATATAATAAGCACACAAATAAAACACAAAAGGTAAGGTAATTAGTTGAAATTATAATGATTTTATTAATAAGAACAAAAAGGATTAAGATTTTATCTTAAACTAGAGAGTCCTTTCCTTGTATCTATAAACTATCTAGATATATTCATGCATTTATCTCATTTACTCTTCAAAAAATAAGATTTCTTATGAATCATGGAATCATGTAATTCATTAATATGTAACTTATTTGAATTTTTCTTCTTCACATCAGAAATTAACATAATTTTTTATCATCTTGATTGATTTTTATTCATCAACATCTCTTCTTGAGAAGGTAAAAGAGTCATATAATTATTTTCATTGGTTATATTCTAATTTCACCCTGAACACAGCTTTTTAGAAACACTTGATTTTATATTTTTTAATAAACTATCAACTAATTAAAGTTTATATTCATGTAGAATAACATATTTTTCATTTTTACTTCACAATTTCTTATGCTACCTACTAATATTTCTATATATATCTAGTATCTTACACCTGGTCAGGATTTAAACCTTTTACATGGTATCTTCAAAGTATTTTATTTACCTATCTTGGGTAACTGAAGCATGGTTTTTTCCCCATTAATCACTCAAATTTCTAGTTATATTGTAATATGTATAGTGTCACTTGTGTTGAAACCTATGTGATTGTACAATTTATAGAGTTGATTGTTTTTTTTGTTTTTTCTTGAATGGGGGTGTGTTTACAGAGCTTAATTAAATTGATTTATGATTAAATTTTTATTTAAAAATTTGATAAATATTTTAGTGAGTTCATTATTGTGGATTTAATCTTATGATATCATTGAGATTTCAATTATGTTGAATTAAATTAACACCCACTTCATAATATGATTTTAATCATATTTACTAAGTGTTGATGATTTAATCCCAGAATTAACTTAATTATAATTCTAATTTCAATAAATACATGTTTATAATAGAGTTTTATCATTACAATAATCTATCTAATCCTAAAATTATACAAAACATGTCATTAATCCATGAAATTTTATGTTTAACATACACAATGTTAAACCAAATAATATTTAATAAGAAAAAAATCTGAATCACTTGAAATCCCAGAATTATGACCCACCCCAATGGGTGATTTACTCACTTATTGATATGTTTATTAATATAGTTTATGATATTTCAGCTGATGAGATAACAAGAGAAGAAAAATAATGTCATAAGATAAGAGTAGTGAGCCAAACACACACACGAATGGTGAAAAAAGTTAAATGCACGCTTTTAATTGAATAAGAAAGAAAATGAGGAAAGGGGTTTCAACTTGATTTAAACTATTTTAAGAAAATTAGAATTACACTATATAATTTGGATGAGAATAACATATAATTAATATGATTTCATTAATATTTAAAAAATTTATAACTCAACCACTTATGAGATTACAAATGAAAGAGAATGGAAAAGAACATGAAAATAAATAGTGGAGGAAAGGTATCTTAAGTAGAAATGTTATTTTGGAAGATCCTCCCTAGACCTTGAAAAATATATGGTCATGAAAAAAGTATCCCCCTAATCCATTAAATTCTAACCCCTTGAAAGGAGAAGAGGGTAGTATATTTATAACTCAAGGTGGTGAACTATTTGTATTCAAAAACTACCCCTCAAGTTAACTTGAAAATTTTACCTTTTATAAATAAAAATATGGATAATTATTCCTCTTAAATTTTTTTTATATATATTTTCATATTTTACCCTCTAAATGTGGTGGATTTTGGTCTTTTTTATCCCAATTTATGGTTGTTTTCCTAAACCATGTGTTTTTTTTCATTTTTATTCAGACTACTTCAAAGGACACAATATAAATGGGTTTTAGTCAAGATATATTCCCTCAAATAAAAATGATCTATTATAATACATTTGGAGCCTATATCGTAACATTATCACCACAAAATTACAACTCAATTTTACTTTTATATTGCGATAAAATTCAAGAATTGTGGGATTTTTTTCAAATCATGAAATAAATTGTGGGTTATACTTTCATGAATAAATTGGGCCTCTTATGGGTGGAGTTGGACCTTCAAATTTTTATCAATGTTTTAATGTAATTTCCTTAGACATATGATATAGAATAAAATAATTTTTACCTTTTTATTAAGCCTAAAATATATAACATCTCTTCTAGTTAGGTTTTTTTGGAATATTAAATGGGCCTTCTTGTATGGTCTATATAACCCTTCAAATGGATAAATTATCCAAATCTCTTACTGAATGATTTGTTATAACGTTAATATTTATTACTATAAAATAATAACAATATAATTTAAATCATTATGAAAATGTATATAAAAAAATATTAAACTGTATTCTAATTGAATGAATTCGAACAATAATTTCTTTATGTGTTTATGATCAAAATATAAATAGTGACAGGAAATTAATAATTGTTTTAGTAGAAAAATAGTGATGGGAGTAATTTAAAATCATGAATGAATATATAAAGTCAACTTTTTTATGCATAATATAATACATTTACACAGGCACACATAAACAAAAAAACATAACAAAATATTTTTCACTCACTATAAAATATTAAAATTTTCTTTTCACCAATTAGGGGAGGACAAGACTAGTTCACTCATTCATAAAAAACTCCCTCATAATTTTTCAATACAATAATTTTTCAATATATTTCATTTTTCATGTTAAGATTTTGAATTGGATAATTTGTGCACTAAAAAATTACTCCTCTCAAGATATTGTAAATTTATTCAATAAAGTTCACTCATTCACCATCCAAAAGTGAAAATCATAGATTTTTTAAGATATATCAACTTCCATTCCCTTTGAAAAGTGAATAAGAATCATTAATTATTTTTGGGGGGTTTTCATTGGATATGGTATGTTAGAAATATAATATAAAAAAGAGAGGAAAATAGGGGTAAAACACTAACATGGAAAAATCAATGCCTAATTTTTTTAAATGAGACATGTAAGGAAATGGAAACACATATTTACAAGGGAATTAATTTGTGATGGAAGTAAAGAGAGAGAATAAATTTTAAGGGGATTAAAAGATGAAATATGTACAAAACATAAAACTTTCCCAAATATTCAAGAAAACATTATAAAAGTGTTACTTTTTTCTTTTCTCTCTTTTTTCTATTTTCAGAAGATGAACTTGAAACAAATCTCACACTCATCACCCAACCCATGTTTTATATCCTCACAAAAATAATTATAATATCTATAAAAATATCAAAACTTGAGTAAGATTGATTTTTGACCAACCCAAGACACAAACCATTCATTTCTCCATTTTTCATATTTTAAAACACTTTTCAATAACATTTGTACAAAATGACAGAACCATATATACATTTTCAAATCTCTCTGAATTAAAACATATTCCCCAAATTTAAATAGATTTATTCCCTAAAGAATATTAGAACACATTGAAAATAATGGAAGGTATACCTAAAATTAAGTTCATTCCCCCCATACTTAAATTTAAATAATTTTTGAAATGAAGATCCATGTAGTTGTTGGGTGGAAAAAGGTTTTGGGCTTTTAATGTTGATATCTAAACAAATATGCTCATAAACTCAAATGGGGTATCTAATGGAGGGTCATAGTAATGGAAATGATATGATATTTTTTATTTTAATTATCATGTGGTTTAAAAAGTGCCTCTATCATGTTAATGTACAAAAAATAAGGAAATTTTGCTCAAATATCTATAAACTCAAGACTCACAATCGTGTTTCAAAACACAAAATTTGAAAATTTGGTCATAAGTGACCTTGGTGTGAAAGATGACGTTATTCATCACAGGTTGGGTAAAAACATTTTCCATTCCAAAATTGGGCATTAGAAATTTATTGGTCTTAAAAAATAATTATTTATCAAAATTTATGATGAAAATAAAAAAAAATTGAGATATCAAAAATTCATTAGAATCCCCAAAATGGTTGGGAAAAAATTAAAAATCTAATGGGGATTAATTATGACTCTTTTTGTTTTTTTAGTTTTTTTACATTCTCAAACAAAAGAAAAAAATATTGGATGAATAAAGTGGTAAAAAAATTATAGATACATTTAGAAGGATAGAGGAGGAAGAATAAATAAAGATAAATAAAGATAAATATGATGAGAAAGTTAGGGGAGAGTTAAAGAGAAAGTGGTACCCCTAGTTTAGATTTGGTGGGTTGATGTCTCCATCGAGTGGTGGGTCAATTGAAGTTTATGTGGTTCATGGGGAATGTGTCTGGTCTAGTTATGCTTTATAAAATTTCTATTATCAATAAAAGAATCAAAAATAAATATCTTTATTAATTTATTTAAAAACTAAAAATAAATTAAAATTTCATAAAAGTAAAAGAAAACTTGGGTCGCCTCCTATGAAGAGCAGCATTTATTTTGTATGTAGCTAGAAAGTTTTAGTGGACTACCCATGTTTCAATGATGGTCACCATATTTTCCAAACTCCAATGTTTTTCTAGAAAAACTTATCCTTTCGGAGGCCACATTTTTCATTGTATAACTTCTTCTCTTCCTTGTTATTGTGCTTATATTTCAATGGGGTGGAAATAGAATGTGGGTATCCTTTCCTAGGTCTTCAAATTGAGGAATGATGCAATCCACTGGGTGTTGGTTTTCTAAGATTAGAAGTTTATGAAGATGTTTCAATTCTTATAGTTCATTTATGTGTGGTTTAGATAATACAAAATCAAAGTATAAGATCCCAACTTTTTTTAACTCATTTTTTAATTTCTTTCCAATGTGTAGTAATAAGGATTAAAGGGGATATAAGACTCAATATTTTTTCAAGATCCTTTATATCAATGTTTTTTACCAAAAAATGGTCAATTTAACCCTCACTAGTGATCAATTTATTAATTAGGGAAAATATATCACAAACTTTACTTCCATTAGAAATAGATAAGAACATTTGATAAGGTTTCACCTCACATATAATGGAATTTTCATAATCATGGATATGAGATGTTTAATGTTGGATAATCTAATTTGATTCAACAAATAAGCATGCTAGTTCATTTTCCTCATTACCATCCAAGTTGGAGCAGTAGTGATCATAGATGAGTTCAGATTCTAAATAGTTTTTAAGATCCTTTAGATTGATAGAGTTTAAGCATGAAAGGTAAATATAAACTTATCCATTTATGACTTTATTGATGAAGATTCAAAATTGACAAATGCCTCTATCATCAGAACAAGAATAACATGAAGGATCGAGGTTCAACGCACACTCAAAGATGCTTTCAAAATCATGGATAGAGAATACATAGTGGTTCTCTGATGGGTATCACATGGCTCTAAAAATGTTTAACATGACCAGTTGGTCACCAAATTACATGGATAATTTTCCATCATGGACATCACTTTTGGTTCTATATTTCATGAGGAAAGGTTTTCCTAGAATCAGAGGAGATTGGAAATAAGTAATATGCAATGACACAAAGTTCTATCACTGAGATTTCCTATCTTATGTTCATTTAATATAGTGTAAATCACATAAAATCACTTACATAACAAAATAAAAACTTTATAAATAATTAATGAATGAAATAATAGGTATTTTTAGAAGTTAAGGATCATATACCAATGGAATAGTTACTTGACCTTTGGAATAATAAGGTAACCCTTATGAATAGTAAACCATCCAATAGAATAGTCACCTCACTAATGAAAGTATAAATAAAATTTAGGCATCTTATAAATGAAAGTATGATATAATTATATCATATTATGATTAAGTGAATATTTTAAAAAATAAGTGTTATCATTTTTGTAAGTCATGGATATTTAGTTATAATTTTATAATTAATAAAATTGTTTGAAAGAAAATTTATTTTCATACAGTTTTTTCATAAATTAATAATTTAATGTGTTGTGATTTTAGGATAAATTTATGAGACCTTTGATAAATTTTCAGAATGTTAAAAATCAATTTTAAATTTAAAATCTGTATTTTTCAAGTAAATGATCATTTTAATTAAAAATTAAATTTATAATATTTAGAAAATTATTTTCATAAAATGGAGTCTATTTTTTAATTATACATGTTGATAAATGGTTAGGTTTAATTTTAGGTATTTTTCTAAAATACTTTAATTTTTTTGAATAGTAAAATATGATAATTTACGGTATAAATACATTAAAAGTTAAATACACAATTCTATGACCCAATTCTGATTTAAGCACAATAATCTTGAACTTTAATTCATTATTTTAATATATTTGATGATAATTCTCAAACTATTCATAGTCTGGAGCCAAAATAATATAAAAATGAATAAAATATTAAGAAAAACACCCCTCTCTCCCACTATAAATACCATCCCTTCTCCTCACACATTCCAGGCTTTAATACTTATCAAATTTCTAACTAATACTCTTATCAAGACTATCCCCCACATTCGTGAGCTCTTGGTCTCATCAAAATACCAAAACCTTTTTCTTAATGAGGTTCTTAAGGAGGGGAAAATCAAGAGGTAAAAACCTCTTTCTTTTTCTTTTAATTTCTTTTCAAGTTTATTTATTTTCTTATTCTATCCTCACATACCCTAATACAAGTAGAATTAAAACTATATTACCTTATAAATACTATAATGTGATTATTATAAGGTAATAATCTATCATCAAGCCCCTTATCCTCTCCCTTTTATTTTAAAAATGGAAATGTTTTCTATGAGGTGTTGTTTCATCGCCTTCAAGGATGACAAGATTTAATTTTCCTTCATCATATTCAAGGTTGTTAATAAAACCATTTTAATGGTTGAGATAGATTTTAAAATTTATATTAAACCCCTTTTTATGTTCTAGAATTAATATATTTATACAATAATAAATGATAAAACAAAATGAGTTCATTGTGATCTAAAATCGCTTAAATTAATCTAAAAAATATCATTAACATGTTATCAATTGATTAATACTCATATCTGGGAAAAAATTGTAAAACCAATTACACTTATAGATGTTCATTAAAAACATATAATTCCATTTTTTTGAATTATATCCATTATAAATGAACTTCCATACTTATAAATAAGCGAACCAATCATGAAAACCAAGAAAATGAATACTCCCAAATAATTAAATTAAACTATATAACTCGTCAATAAGGCTATAAACGAACTTAATAAAACTATAATGAATAAAACACATGAATATAATGTTCTGAATTAATAAATTAATGGAATAAAAATTTATTTTCTAGGACATTAAGGTCAAGTGAAGAACAAATTCAGACTTAAGGTAAATGTTTTCTTCCTAAACCACTATTTTCATTCAGGTTATGATTTCTCCCTCTATACACTAATGTAATTATTAATTTTTTAATAATTATTATAAATTATATTTATATGTTAAAAACACATATATACATATTATGTTATCTTTAATTTATTGGATAATACATGTTTTATAAGGTTCCTTTCTAAATTCTTCTTGATACGAAAACCTGATTAAAGATAAGTCCTGATTTCTTATCCAATTTCAAGTACCATATATAATATTTTTAAAGACACAATTATTTTTATTAATTAAATAATTTTTTCCTTAAAACCCATATTTTTTTATTTCTATTATTATACAAATAATTATGAGAAATATAAATGAATTTTCCAAAATAACTCTTCTTTGCAAAGTAAAAGTGGCATTTCTCACAATAATTTATCAATGATTTTATTAGAGTATTTTTATTTATTTTAATACCTATGTTTAATTTTATGATTTATTTAGATTTATATATTATTTTTATCATCTATAATATTTTATTAAATAGTTTATTATTAGTTTGACTATGGATGTGCTATCTTGATTCCATTAACCATACTAATCATAATGGTTAGTGATTTTGTTTACCGATTGGGGAAATTTATTTACTTGTCATATGTATATGTTTTTTATGTTTATCTATATTCATATTATGAATGAATTAGACTTATTAAGTTATGTGTGGGGCCTTCTATATCCCCTTGATTCATCTTTAGGTATCAGGAGACAAACTAGACTGGTTTTTACCCATTATGTATAGTGTCCTGGATAAGGCCTTTATGGTATGTTTATGATGCCTGAAGGTATGAATTACATAATTATGATGCTAGTAATTGATATTATATGTTATTATTTGACTATTATAATATTCATGGTTATGTTTTATAGTGCCACTATTTAATTAACTTTTTTCTTTCAATTTTATTCTCTATATTATGTTTTAATGACATGTTTTTTTAGTTATTCACCATGCTTTAATGTTTATGTTTATGATAGTTTATATTGTATTACTTACACCTACTGAGTATCTGATATCACCCATTTATTTTGTTTTATTTCTCCCTGGTATATAAATATATATATTATAAATGACTTTTAGGGATAATCAAGGAGTTTATGGGTGTTTTCACTGGATTTTCTATGTTGTTTTTTATTTCAACATTTAATGTAAAATTCATGTATGTATTATGGATTATAAAAATAATAAACTAATCAGTCCATTGTTTGTATCTATTCCAATTTATTAATAAAAGGCGCTGACTTTGGCCTACTGGGGTTGGGGTCTTTACAATTGGTATTAGAGAAAGTTCAGTAGAAACCTTGGAAACTAGATTTAGAAAACATAGATCACAGAAAATAACCCTAATATAGAATTAAAGGATAAGAATATAAGAACACCTTATAATTTTTGTAAGGTGGAGATTATGTGGATCTTCTTAAAAAAATCCCTATCATTATACTACAATTGGATGTGGTTTTGGCGAAGATGTACTTAGGGATAACCACTCTTACAAGGTGTCACGAGCCTGACTCATGGTTACCTGGTATACGAAAATATGTCATATAGTTCACCTCATTTGACACTCCAAGGGGATATTCTCTAGATAAATTTCATTTTATTTTCAAACCATTATGAATGATTAAAAAGTAAATATGTCCCCAATGAAACTATGTTTCTTATTATGAGATTATCTATGCATAAAATATCAGTTTATGTTAAGTGTTTTTGTAGTTCGATATTATGAATTATGATTCATAACCTAATTTAATGTATGTCATTATTTAGAAACAGAACCTAGTGTAAGAAATATTAATATTATCAACACATTTATCCCATAGATGTATTACCCTCCTACACAAGATAATGATGTCGGTACTAGAGTTGTGACTGGTGATGGGAAATTTATAACCATACTAGGACAACTGACTCGGGTTATAAATAATAACCTTACATTTATGGATCATCCTTATCCACAATGTATAGGAGTAATGTTAGACCTCTTTATGCAACAACATTCTTCCTCATTAAATGGGACTACAAACCTATTTGTAGTGGAGTAGTGGATAAGTTCCTTAGAGAAGATATTTTTTTCTTTGGGATATACTAAAAGGATGAAGTTTATCATGGTATTTTATCGTCTTTTGGGAGAAATAGACCAGTAGTTATTGTTAATTCAAAACACAAAGGAGTAAGAAATCAAAAATATGGAATGTAATAATTTTGAGGAAATTTTCTAGGAAAAATATTTACCTTGTGAAAAACGATTTGATATGGAGGGGAAATTCTAGAGTATGAGACAGAAAGAGGATGAAAACATTGTCAAGTATGAAATCAACTTTACAAGGATAGCGAGGCATGTCTCAAACTACATATGTTATCCAATGAGGAATATTAATTGATTTTTTATGGTTTAAAACCATTCCTTTGAAGGGCACGGGTCTCCCAAAATTTCTCATTATGTGAATATATAGTATCATGTGGTATTGAGAGAGAAAAATTATTCTATAAGTCATAAGAATTTAAAGGAAAATAAGAAAAGAAGATGGATATTTGACACTCTAGAAAAAGAAATAAGGAAAAGGGGAAGAAGGGAAGAGTTGAATTTCCATCTAGTGATAATTGTGAGAAGAAAAACCTCAGTACTTTCCTGAAGGGTATGGGTGTTTGTTACAAGTGTGGAGAAAATGGCCACCAAGCATGTGATTTCATGGGAAATAAAGAAGCTACCAATATTCAATGCTACAACTGATATGAAATGGAACATTATTAAAATTATTTTCCTAAGTGTTAAGGAAACTTTCACCAAATAATTCCAAGAGAGAAAGGCCAAGCATATGTGGTCAAAACTACTGAGGTTAAAGTTCCTAATGATGTGGTGGTAGGTACTTTAATCATAACCTCAAACTTATTCAATAATTTATTTGATTATGGATCATCACATTCTTTTATATCTTCCTAGTTTTCAATGAAATTACACATTTCCCTTTTGATTTAATAAAATATTTTCCAATAAAAACTCTCAATGGAAGTATGATTGGAAGAAAGATGTGTTGTTAAATATCCTTTATGACACAGAAATGTGCTTTAGTTTATGATATTTTCATCATACATATGATTGAATTTTACATAAACCTTGTTTTGAATTGGATTTCAAAATATAATGTGAAAATCTATTACAAGAATAATTAAGTCACAATTTGTGAGGAAAATGTTGAATCCCTTATCTTTATAGTAGAAATATAGTTATCTAGATATCATCTAGATCCAACTCTAGTAGCTCTTCTAAATGAAATTATTAATGAGGATGAGAAAACCTTATCTATGAATCTTCAAATTGAATATGTACCTATTGTGAAAGAATATATTAATGTGTTTCCATAGGATTTACCTAGACATCATCCAGATCGAGAAGTTGAGTTCTCTATTGATTTAATTATAAGTGAAATAACTATATCAAAGAATCCTTATATAATGGACATTATTGAATTAGTATAGATTAAGAAAAAACTGGAGGAATTGAGTGATAAATTATTTATTCACCCTGGTTTTTCTCCATGGGAATCCCTTATTCTCTTTGTTAAGATGAAAGATAGATCCATGAGGTTGTTCATTGACTATAGGGAAATCAATGCTATTATAATAAAGAAGAAGTATCTACAGCCTTGCATTGATGATTTATTTGATCAATTTCACAGAGCTCAATATTTTCAAATATTGACCTTCAATTTGGATATCATCAATTTCATGTGAGGAAGGAAGATATTCCAAATAATTAATTTGAAACTAGTTATGGACATTACAAGTTTATAATAATTCCATTTGGACTAACTAATGAACCCTCTATTTAAACAGATCTAATGAATAGTGGTTTTAAGGAATATCTCGATGAATTTTTTATGGTATTTATTAATGAATCTTGGTACACTCCAAAAGCCACAACGACAACAAGAATCACTTAAAGATTGTTCTGAAGGCTCTTATATGAAATGAATTATATTGGAATTTTAGAAAGTGTTAATTTTGGCTTTAATAATTTTATTTTCTTGGCCATATTATCTATAAGGATAGAATATCAGTTGATCCTGTGATGAAAAATGTGGTTTAGAAATGGCCTACACCAATGAACATAATCGAGGTATATAGTTTCATTGGTTTAGTAGGTTGTTATCGGTGTATTGTTCAGAATTTTTACCATTTAGCTAACCCAATAACCATGATTACCCGTAAAGGGGTTATGTTCATATGGAAAATATAATGCGAAGAATGTTTTGAATAATTGAATAGGAGATTATTGAATTCCCCAATCTTGAATCTACCATATAGAAATGGTGGTTTTATTATTTATAGTGATACATAAAAGGAAGGACTTGGATATTTACTTATGAAGAATGATAGATTTATTGCCTATGAATAAAGGTAGTTAAAAATGGATTAATAGAACTATCTAACTCATGATCTTGAGTTAGTAGCTATAATATTTTCTCAGAAGATATGGAGAGACTATCTCTAAGGATAAATATGTGAGATATATATAGATCAAAATAGATTGAAATATATCTTCTCATAGAAAGAACTCAATATGAGGAAAAAGTGATGTATCAAACTACTCAAGGATTATTATTGTTCAATACACTACCACCTCGGAAAGGCGAATAAGGTAGAATATGCATTGAGAAGGAAGTATCATGGATTTATAAACAAATGAGGGTTAACAAGGATCCTATGTATATGGATCTATCAAATATGGATATGGGAATTATCAAGGAAGTTGAAACATCATAAATTTTTCAATTGGTTTCCCAAAAAATATTTTTTGAAAATGATTAAAAGTTATCAGTTTGATTATGAGAATATTCAAAATAAAATTATTCTTGTAAATGATGGGATATTGGAAGTATTTGTGTATAAGGATGGAATTCTGAAATTTGGGAAGATTTTTTGTATTCCCTCTATATATGAGCTAAAAATGGAATTGTTTTATGATTCCTATCATTATAGTTTCTCTATACACCCTATTAGCACTAATATGTATAGAAATGTTAAGAAATGCTTTTGGTGGGATAACATGAAGCTAGAAATTTCTGATTATGTATCAAGATGTTTAGTATGTCATAAGTGAAGGCTGAAGGAAAAAATCCTAGAGGATTCGAGCAGCCTCTACCTATTTCTTTGGGAAATGGGATGACATAACCATATATGTTTTCATTGAATTAGAAAAAACTCCAAGAAAAAATGATGCAATATGGGTAATTGTGGGTTAAATTACCAAATATGCACATTTCCTCACTATAAGGGGGGATTTCAACTAGATAACCTTATAGGAATCTATATTAATGAGGTTTTAAGACTTCATGGAACACTTATCCCAATTGGTTTTGATCGTGATCCACGATTTACATCAAAATTATAGAAAAGTCTCTAGAAATATTTGGATACTGAGATTCATTTGAGTACTGCTTATCACCCTCAAACTGATGAGCAGTCAAAAAGGATGATTCAAACTTTATAAGACATGTTGAGATCATGAACACTTAACTTTATAGGTATATGGGATTAGTATTTAACTTTGGTAGAGGTTTTCTACAATAATGTTTTTGATTCTAGTATTCAAATGGAACCATATAAGCATTGTATAGGAAGAGATTTGATAAAACAATATGTTGGGATGAAGTTATCAAAAGAAAGCTTGTAGGCCCAGAGATTGTTGGGGAAATAATGGACAAGGTAAATACTTTTCAAACCCGTATCAGTTGTATTTGTACCTTTACTGTTGGGATTATATTCGGGCCACTTTTACATTCAAAACTCTTTTGGTTATATGGTTTTCTTGTGTTTGTATCTTTTTGTGTGCTTGGTTATGTGAGTTTTCAGGTTATAAAGGCAATGCCTTCCCATATTTAGGGAAAATGCCTTTTAGTGCTAGTCTCCATCCCCTAGTCTATGGAAGGTGGGCTTGGGGAAGTCGCAGCATGGACCCCGGGGGACGGGTCGTGACATCTATAGTGACACCCAAGATCAACCATACTAAATTTGGCTAGTTTTTGATGTATTTGATCATAATTCATAACCACCATGGGGGAACCATGTCCTACAATAAATTTACTAATTAATCATTTTTACCCAAAACACATCCCACCCAAGAACATTTATTAATTAATCACTTCCACCTAGGGGACTTCATCCCACCCCAAAAAATTTACTAGATTAATGACAATGTTTGGGTGGGCACATCCCTCCCCAGAACATGTATTGTATCATCATTATTACCTGGGGGCTACTTCCCACCCTAGAATATTAACCTTTCATAGTTGAAGCATTTACCAAATGATTATTTTTCATGGTTTACTAACAATTCAATTTGTATGTTTAAAATAGAGAACCCATCGAGTTTCATCCACCACTTACCATTTCATTAGTTTAGAGAATTCCTCTATTAGAAGCTAAAAATATATGTTTTAGAATTTTTAACACACCACTCACAACCCAAACAATGATTCTATCATAAGAGAACTAAAAAAAATTATTTTATTAATTTTAGGTTGATCTCACATTAGGTCCATGAAACTTACCATTTTATACATATAGATAATGAGTGTAAACTTTGGGATAAATTTGATACCATATACCTTATACTTGTAAAAGGTTCCTTATTGAATATAATCAGTTCATATGAGATCAAATAAAAGGAGTCAAATAATTTGAAAAAAATAGGACATAAAAATTAACAACCATAGTATGACTATAAAATCACATAAGAAACAAAGAAAGAATCATTACAAAGAGATATATTTATCTTTATCTATTACCCAGAATAAATGTAACTTGGATCTGGAAAAGAATCCATGAGAACTCACTTGGAGATGAAAAAATATGATATTAAAAAATATATATCATCATACCTTAAATTATCCTTTTATACTTAATTTTAATGTTTTATTTATACTTTATAAATTTCTATAAAAAAGAATCATATTAAAAAAATTGAACACTAGAATGTTTAAAAACCATATGTATCACCATAATAAAACCCTTTGTACTATAATCCTTATATATCATATACATATAATATCTTAGGTTATTCTCGTGTAAAAATTATGATGTGTAAGATTTTCCTTCTGTGTGTAAGGTTTTATTTCCATGTGTATGGTTTATGCCTTGGATAAAAACCAAAAGGTAATGTTTTTTTATCATTTTAAAGGTTTTCTATAGATTAAAACCCGTATGTGGGTTTAATATATGAGTAGGGTATTTCCCTTATAGTAAAATCTTATACAAAAGGTTTTTCTCATAGGTAACATTTTTCCCTTAGAGTAAAAACCTATATGTAAGTTTTTTATTTCATATAAAATGTTTTTATTCAATGTTTAAGGTCCATTATTGGCCAAACAACTTATACGTAACATATTTCTAATAGTTAATTTCTTTCATTTGCTATAAAACCAATATGTGAGATTTTATATCCATATGTAAGGTTGTTACTCTTAGAGAAAAAACCAATATATAAGGTTTTCTTATCCATCAGTAAGGTTCAAGACTTGAATATATTCTAAAACTCCTATAAAATTACAAAATACCCAAATTCACTCTAAACTCTCCCAAATAATTTCAACACTTACAGACCTCCTCTAAACCTTTAGGAGCTAAAAAATAATAGATAAATGTATCCCTAAGCCTAGAAAATTCCACAAACTTAATTCCCAACTAATTTTAATACTCTCAAAACCTCTAAGGGGTCCCAATACAAATGGTTGATACAAGATCCAATCCAAAATGCCATTATCTCATATTCGACTATACATAATAGTTCAAAAATACTTAAATACATGGGTTTAAGAAAAAATTAAAATAGTTTTAGTTTTTTTAATAAAAATTCAAACCATTTCACACCTAAACATGGTATGTGTTGTTACAAAATATTAATTGTAAAGTGTGCCATCAAAGTGCCACATCATGTAATCACATACATACAAGTACGATCATGTAGATGGTGCGGTGAACTATCAGCCATAGGATTTTTACCTCCTTTTTATTTTGAATAATGATAAAAGTATTCCTCTTAATAAAGTTAACCCCACTCCATACCAATTTTCAGTGTGAGATTCCATCTTTTCTTCTCCAAAAAAAACCATTTTTAAATATTTTAAAAACATTAAAATTATAACAATATTACACTATTTTAAAATATTTAAAAGTTACTTTGAAAATAAAAAACATAACCTATTGGAAGTAATTTTAACAAATAAACATATCTCACAATTTGAACCTTTATATAGTAGTGAAAAATCAAAGATAAATAGAAAAATAAGTGTAAAATTATTTAAACATGTAACTCTTTTTCTCAGTTAGATTCATCATACATAAGTCTTTTCAAATTCCTCCTTTCTTCATATACACCTAGACACAATTTTGGATATGCGTCACTTATAATTTTATAAATATTTAAGAGAAAAAGTATTAATATTTTTAGAGTATCCTCAGTTCAACATTCACATAGGTAAACCATGTTTCAAAACTTGTTTGATAACTTTGGTTCATTATGAGTTTTAAACTCACCCACTTTTATTAATTCCCACTAAACATGACTCTCTTGGGATGTGATATACCATTGGTGTTTTCTTCACACTTATGATCAATTTTTCTCTATTTAAATTAGACATGTGAAGTTATAAAAATTTGAGTTGAGGTCCCATCATTGTTTAATTTTTTTATAGTGAATTTAAACACATCTCTAAGGAAATGTTTTTAACTAACTCTCATAAAAGTCCCTTTATTAGTGGATTAGCCAAATTTTAACTTAACCAAATAAACTCTATAGTTATTATACCATCTTATATCAACTATATCACATATATTTGTATGGAACCAATTTTCCTTATGTTGTTCAGAGTGGAAAACTCAAGACTGGGTGAATTGAGTTTCTAATAAAAAAATTAAAAAAAAATAATTTCAAAACTAAATACCCCAATTTGATAAAAACACCTAGTAAATAGAAACAATATAAATGTATAATTTAATCTATTTAAAAGAGTCTCAAAATATATAACACTTATTAGTAATAATAATTTTGAAAAAACTCGAACTTTTGAACCAAGTTTACTCGTATCAAACACGGTATATAAAACACTAATTTTATTTAACAATAAGATTACAATTTTGTTCAATAAACTATAGATAGAAGCTAATTTAGTTTGAATATTAATAAACAAAAAACATAAATACCAAAAAGAAATTTAATAGGGGGATTTGTCTCAATATGATACTTAATCTCATCCACTTTAAAATCACATACTTTCAAGAATTTTATTATTAAATAAACCAAATCACAACCTAGATAAGGTTTTATAAATAATAGCACACAAGGATATATAGGCATGGAAATTCTTCCACAGTTATACATGGGTTGAAAAAAATATAACTGGTCACATGAGACCTATTCCATAGTTGATCATGGGGATAAAAATAATAGATATGTGATAGTATCAAGTACTCTTCAGTATAATATAGGATACTAGGTTTTAAAAATAAAAATATTATTTAAAAAACATTGCTTGATGGTAAAGCATAAACCTAAATAGAAAGAGATATAAAATAGGAAATGTTATGTATCTTTATTTAAATAGTTTTGGTATTCTATAGTCCTTGAATTTTTATTTGGAAAGATCTTAGACAAGTTTTATAGAATGTTTGGAAAAATAGAGTGTCATTCAGATTTTTGAATGAGACTTCCTTTTAGAACACAATCCTCTATTATTATATATAATAAAATATGTTCTCCATTCCTTTTTACATGTGAATAGATTTCCATAATAAATATATTTTCATTAAAAAATTTTGTTGAACGATAATCAATGCAATATTAAATGTAATAACACTTTAATTAATTCTTACAAAAACATCCATTTGGGATTTGAAATTATATACTATTAAGTTATACATGGAAATATATATTCACTTAAATCATGGTTATTTGGAATGAAAAGTTGGCATGGAAACATTACATGATCAGATGGCATGATCAGCTAATGTAGTAAGGTGTCACTATTGGTTCATCAAAAGGCATTTGATGGTGCAATGATCTTCGTTGAAAGATTTTGTCCATGCTCTGTCATGTGCTCCAAGGAAGTGTGGTGGCTATGGCTTCTATCTATTTCTCTGGAGCTATGATCTATACTTGAATCATGATTCCCCTTCAATTATGTTTTGGGTAAGTCTTCCTCAATTACCTCTCCCATTTCAAAATCCTCCGATTTTACATATTATAGGGAATTTAGTGGGTCTATTTCTCTCTGTTGATATGTGTACTGCTTCTATGTGACATCCGATCAACCCACACATGTGTGTGTAAGTTTATGTGTCGAGGAACTCAGTTGATTATGTGTGGATTGAAGTTGGAAAGGAGGTACGGTGCAAGAAACTGGTGGTCTTCAACCATTGGGTGGAGTTCTTCTCATCTTGTCGTAGACTGGGTCACTCGGATGCCAACTGCAGATGAGATGGTCACCAAGGGAAGGTTCCAGTGCATGTGAGGAATAGAGAGGATTTTAATCAGGAAAATCATTTGTAGAGCAAGGTGGTGCTAAGTAAACTAGTAGAAAAACAGTTTGAGGAACCCTATGTGTCAGGGGTTTTTTATCAGCTTAAGAAGGATTTGAGGGACTAGAATACTGGTAAAGCAGTTGAACAATGGACTAATGATCCATCTTTGTGACCGAATCAAACTGAAGTTGGGAGTTTTTCTAGGAAGGTGGTTTTGGCCTGGATGGAAGGTCTAGAGATAGAACCCCAAAACAATTCCTTTCAGATTGCTACCACTTTGGGGGTCATCAAATAATCAGTAGGAAAGGGATTGTCCAATGATGTTGTTCAGACCAATAATTCTTTTGAGTGTTTGGAAAATGATAAAACTATACAGGAGATTATCTATGTGCTAGATGGAGTTACAACAGAAGATGTGGAGTCTGAGGAGGATTCCAGAGTATCTAAGGCTCATGAGGTGAATAACCCTAAGAAGAAGAAGGGGAGAGGCCGCAAATATTACTCGAATTTACCAGAACCTATGGAAACATGATCAGGTAAAAAATCTAATCCATGTGAGAAAGAAATATCATCTGCTTACATGGTTGATGTGCATGAGAAGTCTCAAGTTACGGTTCAGGGAATCAGTAACGACATGCTTCTTGTGAGTGGTAAAGCTATCACAAAATGTACCAAAACAAAAAAGGACTCTAAAGAACCTAGCTTCCACTCTAAGGAGGAAATGGTGGATGAATTCCTTTATTTCAAAATCCTATAGGAAGAGGCTGAGATGATGGGAATATATATTCAAGTGGAGGTAAATAGAGAGCAGGATAATTGGATTGACAAACAGGATATGATCCTAATGAGAGGCTTCAATGACGGGAAAATCAGCAAAGAATAGAATATTCGAACCTGGGACAAAATGGAATCTCATTTCGAAGTTGTTATTGGTGAAGACCCTAATGCTAAGGTATGGCTTATGAACTGGAAACTTTATATATAGGAAATTACCAATAGTTCGAGGCTATCTTTTTATTTCTTTTCCTTCCCTTATGAGGCTTCACCTCCGAATTGATTGGTACTGGTTTCTCACTTATCCTTAAAAGTGATTTTATTTATAAAAACTTAATTTTCAGTCAGTCACTATGGGTTCATCACTTCACATGGTCAATTAATTTGATCTTTTAGAAGTAATTTATCTTTATGTAGTAGGTTGTTTCATTGTGTGGTCACTATAATAATAGTCATAGTTATTATATTAATTTATGAAACAATTATGCATACCTTGGCATAGTAACTTGATTTCTTCATGCGGTAGGTAGTTTCCTTTACATGGTAACTTCACTGATTCGAATGGTTAGGTACATAGTGGGTACATCTTCATATCATGGTAGGTTGATCATACATGCATTAAGGTAATTATCTATACATGGTAAGTCCAACTCCAATGTGCATTTAGTTCGTGACTTGGAAAAAATTTGCTTATTTGACTAATGGTAAACAATTTGTCCATATGTTCATGTGAAATATAGCATGTGTTAAGGTGAAATGGACACTTTTAATTCATGTTAAGTTAAAATTATTCACATGGTAAGCACATTCTACAAGTGGTATGGTTTCATGGTAAGTTCCATACTTGGCTGATTTTTGTATGTTTTGGCCAAAAAATAAGTTACTAATAAAAAACATGAAATTTATCAAAAATATTATAGACATGATTTGGGATCATTAAAATAAGGGTGTTTTATTATAATACAATAATATACCCTTTATTATGATCATAAATCATGATATTTAAAATGAAATGAATCGAATATATAAAAAAATATTTACATAGGATTGAATTAACTATATAGAAAGTTCCTGAAATCGTGAAAAGTTTTCCAATGAAATCAATTTGTTTTAATTTATAACTACTCAAAATATTTATCCAAATTCTGGGGTTATCAAAATGTAATAATTTAAAATAAAACAAAGAAAAATGTAATATTTCATTAATATATCAAAAATGATTACAAAAAAGTTAAAAAAATTATAAAAAAGTCTATAATAGATATTCTAATTGGAATCTTAAGCTGGTGCATTACTCATATAATTAGGATTTATTATATCCTTTCCTTTTGAATTAGAGGTAGGTTAAGAGGTATTATAAGGATTAGAGGAAGAGGAAGACTCAATAATGATTACACTTCTAGAAGAAGGTCATAGTTGCTGAAATTCTTAGACAGAAGTTAGGCCAAACGAATTAAAGGTAGAGGAGGTAGTAGGTAGGGATAATGGAATAACTTTAGGAGCTAGAATACCTATCTGAGAAGTATAAATATAGGGTTCTATAAACTGATTGAAATTTCTAACTACTTGAGAGATATACTCTAAAGCATAAAGGAAATCATTTGTATTCTCCATGAAATATTCCAAAAATAAATTCACAGCCATAAGATTCTCAACTTGGTACATAAAAGCCTAATTCATAGGTAGAATCTTCAATTTCAATGAAATAGTTCTAAAAATCTATTTTATATATAAATTTTTGAAGATCCTTCTCTAGTAATAATCAATTTCTCCATTGATTTATTCTCTATCTTTCCCAGCTTGTTTCACATCCACCCAAATAAATGGAAAAGCCTTGGAAGTATGGGTTTAAAACCCATGAAACACGTCTTCTTTATTCATTCTAAAATTATCAAAAAATAAAATTCAAATCAACATGAATGTGTTTCCAAATATTTTCATCATCAAAAACCAACTGTCTAGGAGGATTAGGAGGAAGAACAAGAGTATGTTGAAACACAACATTCATAAATCATTATATTAACTGAATCATTATATAAAAAGGATTATCTTGGAGAGAACCAATCTTAGCTCTCAAATTTAAAATCTCATTTCACATCATCTCTATCTAGAACTAAAAGTGAGGCTGAAGGTGATTGATTACAAATTTAACTACTTTATAAAAGTTATATTTTATCACTTGTTTCATATATATAATTAAAAAAATCCTACTTGAAAATATCCATTAACTCTGACTTGAACACATCCAAGTCATCCTTAGTTACATATGATGTAGAAGGAATATAGGGTTCATGAGCATAGGGAGATGGATCACAATCCTGATTCCAACCATCTATCTCAAGTATATCATCCATTGATCTACCTCTCATAATCTGATCCTCAACTACGTTAAAAGCTTCAACATCATCTCTATCATAATATTTAACTATATCCTCGTGAACAGTAATATGAGACTTATTGACCTCTTTGGTCGGAGTAGGACCAAATATGACTTGAACAGTCTGATAAACAGAAGGCCTTATAAGAGACACATTAATTTTCTCTTCAATATCAGCCTCTTCTATCAATTCGCCTTCTAAGGTTCTTTGACCAGATAGAACGAAAGGTCCACCATGTCTAGGTGGATTTCCTACATTATCATCAGCATCATAATTAGGATATTCTAATCCCAAAACAAGAGATCTAATGGAATCATCTACCTTAGAATTTTCACTTAGATCAAGCTATCTAGGAGTACTCCTAATAATAGGATATTATTTTGAACTACCCCAACTTCATCAGATTCATTAGAATTACCCTACTCTAGATCATCCTCATGAGTTATTTTTTTTCTTCTTTAAGGTCATTATCAATATATCAACTGGTTGTTTTTCGATACCAATGAACTCAAGATTTATATAACCCTTTTGAAAATTATCTCTCAAAAAGTGACATCTTATATCAATATTATTTGTTCTAGAATGTGATATAGGATTATTATAAATATTTATCACACTATTATTATCAAAATTTATAAGGACATGCCAAATTTGATACCCATGGTATATTAATTTATGTTTCATCCGCAAAATTTGTTTACAACAACTGCATGCAATTATATACTCAGCTTCAAAAGTGGGTAATGCAATAGAATTATGTTTCTTACTAAACCGTGTCACTAAAGAGTTTTCCAAAAAGTAAAATATTCTAAAATATATTGTTAGATTTTACTTATATCCACCAAAATCAGTATTTGAATAACTCACTAAATTAAATTCATGTCCTCTGAAGTAAAACAATCCTAGGTTGGTTGTATTTTTTAGGTATTTGATAATTTACTTCACAACTATAAAATGTGACTCTTTTGGATTTACTTAAAAACAAGAAAACATACATACTCTAAACATTATATCAAGATGGCTAGTAGTTAAGTATAGTAAACTTCTAATCATATCTTTTTATGTGGTTTGATAAACCGATTTCCTAGTTTCGTCAAGATCAAACTTGCTGATAGAAATCATAGGAGTATCACTACCTATAATACTATATATACCAAAAAATATAAAATATCTTTATTGTAATTTATTTGAATTAAAATAATTCCTTATTTATTTTGAAAAAATTGAATACCAAGAAATAATTTAAGTTCACCCATCAAACTCACTCCAAATTCACTTTGCATCATTTTTGAGAACTCGGTGCACAAAAAAAATCTTGAAGAACCAAAGATAATATCATCAACATATATTTTTATAATTAAAACATATTTTGAAATTATTTTAATAAATAAATTAGGATCAACTATTCCTTTATTAAAACATTTTTAAATTAAAAATTATTTGATTCAATCATACCAAGATCTAGGAGTATATTTAAAACTGTATAAATCTTTTTTTTTAATTTAAAAAAAATGATTTGAAAAGTGATGGTTTTTTAAATCCTAGGGTTGTTCAACCCAAAAATAATCAGCCATATAACCATTTAATAATGCACTATTGACATCCATTTGATATAATTTGAAATCCAAATGTGTTCAATAAGAATACAGCATCATTATTACTTTGAGTCTAACTATTGGATTAAAGGTTTTCTCATATTCAGTACCTTCTTCTTAACTATATACTTGTGAAACCATTATATCTTTGTTTCTAACTATTGTTCCTAACTCATCAAACTTGTGTCTAAAAACCCATTTAGTGATAATAGTTAGGTCATCCTTGGTTTATTAAACTAATTCTCAAACTTTATTTATTTCAAAAAGATTTAACTTTTCATGCATATATCTAACCCAGAATCCATCATTAATTTCATCATTTATGTTCTTAGGTTAAATTTGTGATAAGAAATCATAATATTCCACTTGGATTCTTAGAGAAGCTCTATTCTGAGTTCCATTCTCTAAGTAACCTACAACTAAATATAAGGGGTTATATATATGATTCCTAATATCTCTATGAATATAAGTGTCTGACACTTCATTTTCATCTATAGTTTAGGGTTTAGGCTATTCTTTAGTGATAAGAGAACTCTTTATATGAGTTCTGTAAAAATTGATGTCTAGATTAGAATAATCATCTTCCATAATTCCTAAAGAGATATTAGGCTCATGTAGATCTATTTCATCAAACATGACATGTAAATATTATTTCACAATATTAGTCCTTTTATTAAACACCCCCTATGATTTACTATTTATTGAATATCCATGGAAAATTCCTTAATCACTATTGGAATAAAACTTGTCTAAATTATATTTTGCATTGAGTATAATGACTTTACAACTAAAAACTCTAAAGTAATTAACCTTTGATTTTCTTCCATTATATAATTCATAAGTGGTTTTATTTAAAAGTGGTTTAAGTAAAACTCTATTAATTATATAAAAATATATTTTCATAACTTCTATCCAAAAAATAAATAGGTAAATCATACTCATTTAGTATAGTTTGATAAATTTTATAAAGGCTTCTATTTCTTCTCTCTATCATGCCATTCTGATGTGGGGTCCTTGGAGCAGAAAGTTTGTGACTATATCCATGTTGTGAGCATAATGATTCGAACTCTTGATTTTCAAACTCACAACCTTGATCACTTCTTAATGTATTAATTCTATCTCCACTATGATTATTTATAGATTTAGCATATTTGAAAAAAAAGTAAAGTGATTCACTTGTTTAGCAAGGAAAAACACTCATATATATCATGAATAATCATCAAATATAACATAATCATAACGTTTTCCAACTAAACTAGAAAATAAAGAGGGTCCAAACAAATCTATGTGAATAACCTCTAAAGGTTGATAAGTTGAAACGTATTTCTTTGATTTGAAAGATATTTTATATTGATTTCTCTTTTAATAGGGATTATAGACTATTTCTATTGGGAATTATATTTTGGGTAGATCATTAACTAAAAAATTACTATTTATATTTATAATTTATTGAATAGTGAAATGGTCTAGTCTTATGATCTAAATCCATGATTCATTATGAAACAAACTCAAACAAGAAATATTTTAAGAAAATAATAAATTTAAATCTATAACATAAACATTTTCATTTCTCTTATAAGTAAATACTAAAGAAAGTTTTTCATTAAATAATTTAAAATAATTTTATTGAAAATTAACATTAAAAATCATCATCACAAAATTATGAAATTATATGTGGATTATATTTTAATCCATCTATAAATAAAACTTCAAAAATTAAAATTGCACTAGAGTTCCTGATTTTTCCAAGCAAAATTATCATCCCTTTAGAAATGTCACAAAAATTGACATTTCCATCATCCACTTTAATCATGTTCTTGAAGCCTGATTAGTCTCCAATTATATTTCTAGAACATATACTATCCAGGTAACATGGTTTCTAATTGGAACTCTTCAGGAATGTTTCTTATAAAATTGATATAAAACAAAAATGACTTTGGTACCCATATTTCCTTAGTTCTAAAGATGTTATTAATAATTGATTTAGGAATCCATAATTTTCTTACCATTTTCATATAATAAGACCTTGGAATTTAAAAAAAAATACTTAATTAGGTTTGGAATAATAATAAATTCTAGACGAGCTGACAAAACTGGAACTTGGAAAAAATTATTTTTATTAATTTTCCTCTATCCAGGTCGATATCCTATTCCAATTGTGTTCTTAGGAGTTGCCTATTTACAAATAATATAGGTAAGTTTTTTTCTTATATTTATAAATTTATCCAGATCCTTATTTAATTGTTTATTAGATAATTTAAGCTTATTATTTTCTTTAATAAATTAAGAATTCTTGTCCTTTTTTATTATAAGATCTGTTTTAATGTTAGATGACAAAGAATGGAAATTATTTTAACTTTTATATTTATATTTTAATTCATTAAACGTATCTTCTATTATGTTATAGTATTCAAATAATTCATAACTAGACATATTTTCATAATTATTTTCAATATGAAAAAGATTTAAAATTTGAGCATGTCATTTAGGAGAAACATTTAATACCTCAGATGTTTTTTTCATAAAACACATATTAGCTTTGTCATTTATATCTTCCCTAGTAGAGTCTGAATCTCTTGAACAATCCTATGAGGCACTACAAGTGGATTTCATATTCCTTTTATATTGTTTTCTCCAATCCTCATATTTATTCTTATATTTCAACTTAGGGAAGCCTTCCTTGATGTGTCCTTTTCTATTACATTCATAGAATATTACATCATTAGAAAAATAATCATTTTTCATTATTTTCTCCAATTCCATCTATTATAATATTTATTTTTATAATTTATTTTTTAAAAAACATATTTTTTCTATATATTTTTTTTGAAATGTCTGTCCAGATGTGGTTTGTCTTTTGAGGTTTGGGGGTTACTTAAAAAACATAAAATAACAAATTATATTTCATTGGTGGGATATATCTTGGAATTTATTCAAGGTATGGATTTAAATAAGAAGTTAATTGGAGTTTAAATTTTAAATTCAAACATTCTATAGATATAGAGAATTTTGTTATATATAATTAAGGTACCAAATATAGAATAGATAAATATATGAGATTAAATATTATGGATCAGATGATATATTATGATAATATTATTTCATATCTAATATTGATTGGTTAACTTTTATCAGAACTAAGTGCATTGAAGAATAGTCTTGAAAGAATATTTTATTGTACATATTTATAGAAAAATATAAAAGTTAATACTTGAGCATCATAGATAAAACCTTTGCAATTTGGTGTTGTTATTTTAATTAATATCATGAAAGATGAACATGTGAATTGATTTCATCATTATATTAGTGAGTGGAAGAGAGAAAGAGAATGTAGGGCTTGGTGGGACAATGGGATATTCCTAAAGATGTAATAAGATACTAGTGATGTACTGGTTAATCGGCATATCATCACATCTTTATACACCTTGTTGAGTCAATAAAGTTTTCCTTATGACTTTTCCATTCCTGCTTGTTTTGAAAATCACAAACACCATATCTTTAAGAAAATCATTTTTATAAGAAAAGTTACTTTTATAAGGTAAAACTCTTTTGTAAGAAATATTATCCTTATCATATTTTCATCCATATATTTCTTAAATACAAGATTCAGATTCATTTCAAGATTCTCGGAATCGTTCGAAACTTTGATATAAAGCATTCTGTTTTAGGTTATGAATTCTGGATGCGAACTGTAATGAAGTTTCACTCGGAATTTCAAATGAGAACTATAATGAAAATTCATTCTGAAATATAGATACGAATTCTGTTGACGAATTTCCATTACGAATTCTGATTACTAATTCTCATTACGAAATCTGGATACAAATTCTGATGATGAATTCTCATTATGAAATCTGATGACAAATTCTTATTCCGAATTCTCATTCCGAATTCACCTATTAAACAGAATCTGATTATCTTTTCTTTATACACTCTGAATTTATTTAGACTCCGAATATTTTTGGTTAGAGTCTGAACCTTCTTTTTTCTTACACTTTTATAATTTGTCTACTCTTTGACATTTCTTTCACACTCTGAACCTTCACTCCGAACTTTTTAGTTAGACTTAAAACGATGTTGTACATTCTGTTACACTTGTTTTGTTATAAAACGATGTCTTCTATTCTGTTATAAACTAACCATTGGCTAAGTGACACATGTACAGGTCCCTCCGAAGTTTAAGTAAGATATGACCGTTGGAGGAGGGAGCCGACCTTACCTATAAATAGGAGCTCATTTGAAAGAGCTCTTGATGATTTCTTCGACATTGTACCCACATGTTGTTGAATTGATTTATAGAGATAGAGACTCTTATTAACTCTCAGCCTTGTGCGACTCCGAATGTTGGTGATTACATTCGAGGACTTCCGGGAATAGGAAGACAGATGTGCTGACTACCTTGAAGTTGAGGGCTTCCTTGCTGAGGAAGTCATAGGTTGCCAACTACCTTAAAGTTGAGGGCTTGCGGGGATAGCAAGATAGAGATTCTGATCTTCGTATCGAGGGCTTACCTAGGTGTGGGTAAGACAGACTTTCTTGAAAGTATAAATCAAGGTACCTTTATCCAAGGTTATTGGATACCCTTTTCTTTGGGTTAAAAGACTTATATCTTGTTACTAGTAGTTTTACTACTTGTTTTTCCGCTGCACTTTTGTATTGTAAGGAAAGTATAACTTTCTTATACTTCCTTATTTGTACTCTAATTCATTTTGATTCTATACGCTTTAAGTTAGAATCGCATCTTGTAATCTTTTATTAAATTTAACTTTCCGAATCCATATTTCCGGAACCTACTTTCAGAATCACCTTCTAAACTTAAGCAAGTTTATTAAACTTGAATTTTATAACTTCATTCATTATTCCAATTCAACAATTGGTGTTAGAGGAGTTGTGAATTTACTTATTTTAACTTTGTTAAACTTAGTTCTTCCTTTAACTAAGGAAATTTTGTAAGTGTACAATTCACCCCCCTCTTGTAATTGAGCATCTACATACACTATTTAGATCCTACACACCTAACTTTAAAGTGAGAAGAATCATGGTGTGAGTAGATTTAAAATTCTTTTAAATATGTCCATAACTTATAAATTATTCAGGATTTTGTTCCCTCATTTGAAGGAAAACAATTCAACCTTTGGTTTATTTCTATATCCAATCACATAGATTTGTAAATATAAATGAAATTCGTACCAATATTTTTCATAGTTCCCCTATAAAAGGATAAATAAAGTAGAATACACTTATCTTTTTATTGGTGTACCAAAAATCCTCTACAACTCATTTTTTTATGTTGATACAAACTTTAGAATAAGTTCATTACTTATTCTAGGTCAACATCCACTTCCTCTCTTTCACTCACTACTTATAGAGGGGATATTATTATCAGTTCATTGAAATGTAGGTATCATGATAGTTTAATGATTTGAAGGTCAATTAAATATTATTATAATCTACTAATGTGCCTTGCATCTTCATCTTTTAAATTGATGATCTAATGAGTTATAATTGTTTCATTCTAAATCAATGACTAATATAATTTGATCTTAAATATTTCATCACACTAATTTATTCCTTATTTTTTTTCAACCAATAAAAAACCATCATGTATAATAATTATATAAATATAATTATCCTTCAATACAATATATCTTTAATAATTCAATGTACCATATGTTTATTCTTCAATGACTTCTAATGTATTTCTATAAATGAAATTGTCTGATATTAAATGAGTTCCAATTCAATAGAAACACTCTACCATTTCAAATAGGATTTTAAATGATGTGTCTGTCATGACCCCCTCCCTTGAAGGATACCCCTTCTAGGATGGAAATGAAGAAATAGAGTTAATGATCCCCAAGTCCCACCTCCAGTAGGCCCCAAGTTCACAACTACCACCAAGGGTACAAATATCTCACAATAGGGAGGTGTTAACCTTTATAAGAAAACAAGGTCATGAGATAATATGAATCAACTACAAATAACTCCATGGAATATATAAAATAAATCCAAACCATCCCACAATACATGTATAAATCAAAACTAATACATATAAAAGTCTTCAAATGAGATCCCAAAAGAATAAAAGCTAAGGTAGTGACACAGCAACAGCACCAAGGCCTGAACTATAAATTTTTAGAACGACCCACAAAGTCCTCCTAGAAAACTGAAAATAGTTTTTATATACATAGGGTGAGCATAAATGTATATTTTTTAGGAAAACCAATGTCTCTCATACATATGTGAAAAGATTACACTAATGAACTCATGTGAAAATAGCATAACCAAAAAGAACCTATAAATGTTTACTAACTATCCCAACCTCACCAATTCACACTCATAAAATAAAAAAAATCCAAATAATATAATATAAGGTAAAACACATCAATGATAGGGTTCCCTACACCAATTTACAATAGATTATCCACTCTCACCCCAATAGAAAATGACCTGGAAATCGCACCTCTTCCGAACATTCCACATCACATCCCACCTGTACACACTTGGGCCTCACAACACGTCCTACCCGCACACACCTAGGCCTCACAACACATCACACCTCATCCCAAATATATTCAGGAAATTGCATCACATCTCATCCTGAAGACACCTGGGACCACATAACACATCACATCTCGCCCGCACACACCTAGGCCTCACATCACTTCAAAACTCAACAACGACACTTTTGACTTCGGTTCATCACAATGGGTTCTCGTTGTCATCTCCTAGAAGAGGGAATAGTGGAACGTGGGTGACCAGTCACCCATCCTCCCACTAGGATTCTTGGTAAAGACACCCTCCCTTGTAATGATGGGGGTGTTTTTCACATAGTTCTCAACAAGGGAGGGGTGCGTATACAAATCACAAGAACATACAATTTATATAGATTTATAGTTATAGCACAGAATCCCATCCTATGGGTTTATAATAAGAACATACTATCTCACTGAATCCACAAAATCATTTCCACATCTAAATGCATAAAATCTCACAAACAAAACACAAACCACAGTTCGTTTTTAATCCTTAAGCCATATTCCAGATTTTCTATTTTACTAATAAATTCATCTTTATAAGCCTCTTTGATTTATCTCATCATCATTATTTAGAAATCTCATTTCACTTAGAAAGATAAATTATTTCATGTTTCATACCCATTAGTTTATATATAAACATTAACCTGTTAAACAATACAACTCATCATCAATTTCCTCATTAAATGTTCCCATTTTATATCATTAACAAGTAGTATTAATTCCATTAATACTTAGGTAGATATAACAGAACCAATCATAGAGTAAAAACACAACATCACAGCCCAACTATCGCATCCATTTTCACAAATCCACTGCATAACCATACCACACCCACTATCACAGCCCCGCTACACCACTGTACCATAATAATCATTATAGCCCCACCGCACAATCATAGGTCATCCACTTACCCACACGCATAAAAATATAGATACTACACATTACATAAATTCAACATAGACAAGCCAAAACCATTCCATACCCCTACAAAAAATATCAAAACACATCACATTTTAAGATTTATAAGAGAAAGGCCACTAATTAAATTTAACTTCTTTATTTGTGGGAGTTACCACACAAACCATTGAATCCTATGGAATCCAATTAATTAACAGAGTATATGTGGTTTATCATTTATTTATGGTGATAAATAAAATAATCAAAAAATATAGGATTTAAAAATAAATATGTTTCATCATAATCTCACCATAAATAGACATGTTTTTTATGAAGGTAATACACCCATATGATCATAATATCAAATCGAATCAAGTCAAAACAACAAGAAGTTTTAACATCATAATTCATATTCCTCAGCCACTTTAAATTAAATTTAAATTGATTCATTATCTTTATTAATTTGGTTTCAACCATTCTCACAATATTTGACAATAATAAACCCATCCCACATTATACACAGGAAGATAAATGGAGGAAAAACCTACCTGGAAGAGAAGGGTTATTGGTACTTCCTGATGGCACCAAGACATGGGTGCATATAGGAGGAAACTGCTTCAGAGGGGGGGGGGGACTCAAATAAACTACAACACCTTGTTCAAGGACTCCTATGGAAATAAGGATTTGGTACATCTTGTATCAAGATATTGAATGACCAAAAAAGTGTAGGATGGATCTTTGCTTTAAGAAGACTAGATCCTGAACATTCGGTATTAGATATAGTTTAAAATTTCCATTAATGGGGAATCTCAATAAACCCCATGGTTTGACCATTTAAAAGCCTCCAGATTTTTAGAAAATCAAAGATACGATTTATATCCCTTGAAATGGATTCAAAACCACTAAAATATGGCATTAAAATCATTTTACGTCAAAAGGTACATCAAAAAGGAAAAACTAGAAAAATTTGGAAAAATCTAGAAATTTGGAAAACTATTGAAATGAGTCACCACCACTGCCAAATGAGTCACCACCAGCGATTCACTACTAGACGAGTCACTACCAGCAAGTCCCCACCAGACAAGTCACCACCTGACGAGTCACCACTAGACGAGTCACCTCCAGCGAGTCACCTCTAGCGAGTCACCGCCAGAGAGTCACCACCAGACTAGTCACCTCCAATGGGTCACCACCTATGATTCAATGCTAGATGAGTCACCTCCAGTGCCAGGATAAGCTACCAGTAGAATAAACTACCACCTGAATGAGTTACCACCATAATGAGATACCACCAAAATAAGTTACTGCTAGAATGATCTACTACTGGAAAACTAGAAATTTGGAAAACTCTTCAAATGAGTTACTATTGGAATGACTCACATGTTCCAAAAACACCTCGAACTACCCCTAAACAACTAAAACACCATATTTCTCACAAAGTAATGGAATTTAAAGTATGTTCCATTACATCAGATATCTCTCAAACTATTCTCTCCCTCTATAATTCAAACAAAACCCAGAAAAAAAAGAGGAAGGGTCCGAACAACCATCAATTTAGATACCTCTCAAATTTTTTGATATATTTGGAACACAAAAACCTCTGGGGAATGAAATTAAAATCTAAAAAATACATTAAATACAACTTCATAGGGGAGATACCTTTCAGACAAGAACACAATCACATACAAGTCCAATATACAATGCATAAAAAACAAATAACCATAATAACACCAAGGAAGGGAGAAAATTTAAAAAAACATTTTATTCAAAGTATTTCATATGAAAATAATTATTTCAGATTATAGAAAATTATCATGACCCATCCCACGGGACCCAGATGTGACTACCCCAAGCCCACCTTTCATAGGTCAGGGGTTGGTGACTAGCACCTGAAGGATTTTCCCAAACAAGGAAGGCATTGAATTAGAGATTTGTACTGACCCAAAAAAGGGAAATTGAAGTAAACAACCAACAAAAGTAAGGTATAACCACCAGAGTAACATAAAACTGCAAGTACAACTATAAACTAAAAATAATGGGCTGGAATATGATCCCTAAAAACTGAAAAGAAAGTAAACTGTTGTTGCATCTACTCTAGAGATCTACCTGGAGGGTAGCAGTTGTAAGTATAAATTCGAAGAAGAGGATCTCGACTACTCCTGTCGCACCAAGATCCACAAAGTCCAAAACCTCCAAAGTCTACCTCAGACTGTTAGTAGTCTGCACCAGACACACACGTGTAGGTGGAGCCTGTATAGGGGTGAGTATAACAACTCAGTAGAGGACCCCAAGACCCCCAAAGGTCTCTCAGTAATCCAAAAAGGAAAACATCACAAGAAATACCACAAATGTAATATCACAAGAATGATATAAATCATGAAGCACAAAGAAAAAGAGAGAGATCACTCTAAAAGTATAACTTCAAGGTTACTGGGATAGGGATGACAAGTCATAAATCCAGGTCATCCAATCTATAGTAACTCTATTGCTGACCCGTATAGGTCACTGTAAGTTAACTTGTATTAATAACTAGATGTTGACCCATATTGGTCGTCGCTACTGTCTGGTATTGGTCATTGGGGCTGGCCCGATGCAGCGGGTCTCAGGGTCTACCTGACCCCGCTCGGGTCCTTCCCATTAAGGTTCTGCCCAGTTCTATGGGTTTGGGCCATTGGGGTCACCCCAGCTGTTTTGTGGGCCCGTGCCATGGTTAGCCCACCCGCGCTAGAACGCGTCCAGCCCAGTCTGCCTAAAGGTGGACCATTTCTATAGCTGGCCCCATGGATGTAGGGTCATTTCATTTGGCTAGTGGGGCGCTTCCCTACCATGTGAAACAGTTGGCCATATGGTTGACCGGTCTCCATCCGACACGGCCTAGGGCCATGCCGCCCCCTCCTGCTGTGGCCTGCTGACCACGACTGCTACCGCCGGTGACGCATGCGAGCGTCACCCTTTTCCCACACAGCTGGATCGGGCCGACCACCTCTAGAAACTACGACATTTGAAGGTGCGCCTCATTCCCACTGCCAGTGGCTGGTTACCGTGGGCCTCCTCCGGCCACCGCTGGCCGCCGTTGGCATGGCGTGCCAGTGGTTCTTTCCACAGGACACCAAATGTGCTCTGGTAGTCTGTTCATGGTGTCGTCTAGGCTTATGAGCCTCTCGGGAAACTGTTGCCTATGTGTGACCCCTATCTATGCCTTATAGTCGCATTTCCTATCTGTGCATGGGAAACACAAGAACACCAAGATTAGCAGAGGGTCCGAGAATTGTTCATATTGGCTTGTGCCCTCCATGTTAGCATTTTAAAAAGGGGTATTAGCAACAATTAGAGAATTTAGAAATAACTCCCAACTTGTAACCCCACATCAACCTCTCATGTTTAAAGAACGATCCACGGATCAACCAATTGGTCGGTTGATCCGTGTTCTTTGTATAAATCAAGAATGGGGATGGAGGAATATTACAATGTCAAAAACAAAAAACCCTACCCAGAGATCCATTGGAGATGTCGTGGTTGCGGTGGGAGGAGAATCCACGTTGGATGGAGTCCTTATCATTCATCATTCCCAGATCATTTCTACCCAAGCTTTCATCCTTCGTTGGTGGATGTTGCCATAGAACTCCACCTAATTTTCCTTGCTTGAAGAAGTCATGCTAAAACCCCACCCTGAGCTCCATTTAAATAGGAGGGGGAAAGGTGAGTAACGCGTTGAGGAATTAATGAAGTTCATATAATGAATTAATGAAACTCTTTTGATTCACAATGGTTGAGTTACGTAGTTGATTAGTCAAACCATTAAATTGATTGAAAAGTCACTGGTCCCACCACCTCCACTCATTTGTTGGAGAAAAAATAAAATAACAATTACTATTAATTTACTTTTCTTTAAAAAGTCCAAAAACTAACTTTTTCTCCTAACCTACTGTGGTCGAAGTGAAACCTCCCTTAAGTGAATCCCGGCACTGTGGATTCAATAGTGCCCTTAGATTTTTAATTTGAGCACCAATTCAAAAATAGAAAATGTCTCCCATGCATTTACTGAATGTACCTTAAGAAAGTTCAAAAATTCATTCTGGGCACACTGGGCCTTGGAATCCCATGCCATCAATTTTCACAGACTCGTAATAATCCCAAATAATTTAAAAAAAAATACACATAATTTTCTAAGTCTTTACAAAAACATTGTTATGCATTTTATTTCCACAACTTCACCTAGACATGCCACTAAAAGAACCTATATACTTGAATTTTTCTAATTTTTTAATCTATAAAAAAATTAAATTAAAAACAGTTAAACACACATCATGATTAACATATCACAAAGTAATAGATTACCCAGATCGAGTAACAATTTATTAATAGGATAGAAAAACTATTTATAAAACTTTATTAAAACATTTTACTAAAGGGTTTGAAAATCCAAGCATGATTTTTCAAATGATCTATCACGTTTCAAACATTGTTCTCAACATTTTATTTTGAAGCATGTTAAGTTTTAAAATGTGCCTATTAAATAATCTTCATGAAAAATATAAAACAATTTTAGTAGGCTATGAAAACCACTATGAGTCAAAAACCATTTTTGAATCGTTTTTATAGCATTTAATTTATCAAAATAATCTTTTTAAAAATGATTTCAACCAATTTTTTAAAACCAATTTACATAAACATTTTTTCCAAGACCACTTATATAAATTGGAAGGGTACATTCTTTCACAAAATTTTATTTTTTTCTACTAACATAACTTTATCCTGCTCTTTACTGAGATAATATTAATACAATTTACCATAGAATTTAGACAACATGAATTAAAAAATGGCATGCATCAGAAATATGACATGAGTTTTAAAGGTACTGTCTTATCCATGTTTAAAATTTTTCTAGTTTTTTCATCAAAATATTAATTACTAGGAACATACTTATGCAAAAATAGTAAGGGATTCAACATTTCAAATTTTTATTCTTCATAGGTGTATGTCAATTCTTGAAGGAGTTTCAAATAAAATTCCTATACCAATAAAAAAACTTATTTTAATATATACAGAGCCACAACAAGCATACAAATCAAATTAACTCATTTACCACACCATGATATTATCCTCTTTGGGTGCACTGACTCACCTACAGGGTTGTAAAACATTATGTAATATAATGTGTCTTGATGCGGGGAAAGAGTTTATATCTCTTAATATGATTGTGGTCATAACATGTTCCATTAATATAAGATCAAACACAACAAACCCAACAACTATGGTGGTATTCAAACTTTCTCTACACTTCCTTTATAAAAATATATAGGAATGGGAGTCAAGCTCATCTTTATTGATTTCATGATTTCCAAAATGAATTGCTTATTTTATGGATTCCATTAATTGATTAAACTTTTTATGAGAGGTGATGGATTCTATCAATAAAAAATATCACAACACAACACACAAAAATCTATTTTACCAAAAAAAAAAGGAACGCACATCTCAACCATTCCATATCACTACCATTGTACTGCACACCCACCAGACAAACTTACTATCTGACAAAAATTTCACCAGATATTTTGTATAACCACATCACCACACTACCTTACCATCCACATATAGCCACCATTTTCACATAAACTTCTTATCCACCTCATTCTCCACATTTCCCTAATAAACATTCACTACTATCATCACACATAAATCCCCAAACACACAAATCAAGTAATTCCCTCTCCCATGTTGAGATATTATCCACTTTGGGAAGCACTAACTCACCCTAATGGTTTTAATCACATAAAATTATAATAAATCTTGGTTAGGGACCAGGTTTCCCCAACTTTGTATACTAGAAGGTTTTTAAACAACATGCCACACAAGGAATCACAGCAAGAAAAATCACACATAGTAGCAACACATAGCACCTTCCATAATTATCTAGGGTTTTATATTACTTCATATCATTATTTAGGATGATTACATTCACAAAATCATAAATTCTTCAGGAGAAATCAGTTCATTATTCATATATAATTTGTTATAATTTTAATACATTTTGAGTTTAAACTAGCAGTAAAATCAAGGGTCTCATTGTCTACAACAATCACAGCACAACAAGTTTTCCAACAACTGTTATTTTTAGTGAGGCATATCAACACATCAATTCAATGATAGAAATGAAAACACAAACAACACTGAAATTTTTAAGGTTATTTCTATTGAAACATCATGTATTTAATTTAAATAGTTTTAAAATTTATCCATGTTAAAGACAAAATTTCACACATGTTATATCACACTATGTTTAATGTACTTAAACAAGTCATTTTGGGTTCATATTTGTATCATGTAATTGCACATACAACTTCATTTGATAAAATTATACATGTTATGTTCTTATGTTCAATTCAAATACTACATTTCCTAAACAACATGTGGTCATAATCATCAAAGTAAAACATTCTTTCTGACAATAAAATTAAAACTACACATGTTTTATTTCTATGTTTCATGATTTATCATTATCAGACTAAATATTATTTAATCATTTAATAGTTTAGGAAAACATGATTATTTTCCTAAATAAGGAAAAAATTATTCTACTTACATATTTAAATGTAATGTATTAAACATACTACATGTAAAGGTCTCTCATACTAGAATTTTCCCATTTACCACACAAATGATTTCAACTTTAGCCATGATTTCCATAAACAACTACTCATGAAATAACATGTGAGATAAGGTAATTTCAGTACATAAAAATTCAAATAAGTCGTAAAATAATATTTTTAATCACTTATACATTTCTATGTCTCAAAAAGTTACCACAAATCATGGTTATCATTTTCCAAAATTTAGAAATAAATGTCACATAGATTTCAACCCTAACATATGTATAAAAGATATAGTTATATCAATACTATATAACTTCAATCGAAAAAAATAAGAAGCAACTTATTTATTTCAAGGATTCCAAATTTAAAAAAAATTATCAATATCTAAGATAGACTTTTTCAGATATTTCTGAATTTAAATGTCTAAAGAAACATTTTACAATAACTCAACAACACATTCCTATAAAATATTATAGATGGAAAGAAAAGAAAGAAATTTTAACTCACATAGAAACTATAATACATCTAATCATGCTTCTTTAATAATTTAAAACATTGGGAAAACTAAATGGCATGTTATACATTTATAATAAAGGAAGAAAGATTCAATCCATTAAGAATCAGGCTATAAAAGGAAAGTAAATGACATATCCAAACCTCAAGAAGGTTTCAATTAAAAAATTAAATCCATTTAACCATCATATTATTCATTCCTCTTGGCTATAAGAATAATTAAACAAAAAATTAATGAATTTTATTTGAATTAAAATCATGGGAAAAGTCAGAGAAACACACATAAAATTTCATGATTTATTTAATCAGTTTTATCTTCACAAAATCATCTAATTCAAATAAGAACACTAGTCATTATGATAAATGTACCTTTCTTAGGTCTCCACCCTACAAGTAGTTCCACGCCACTTTGTCGTTCAGTAGTCTCAATGTATGTGAACTAGATCATGGGTGGCCCTAAAATCCCATGTATTAACCAGTCTTCTGAGCCTATGTCCCACACCAAGGTCATCTAACACTGTTCCCATAACAACCCATGCATTCCTCACTGTTCCTAACTCCAAACTCCACCTTATCTCTTATCCTTCACCTATGACACCATTATTTCATGACCTCCTCCCTCCAAAGATACCTATACTGGTTTGGAAATAAAGATAGGGAGATAATAACCCTCAAGTCCTACCTCCATTAGGCCCTAAGTCGGAGACTAGCACCAACGGTATAACGATCTCACAAAATGGGAGGAATTAACCTTTATAAGAAAACAAGATCAGGAGACAGGATGACTCGACTACAAATAACTCCAAATAATATATAAAATAAATAAAAACCATCCCACAATGCATGAATAAATCAAAAATAATACATATAAAAGTCTTCAAATGAAAGTCCAAAAGAATAAAAGTTAAGGTAACGACACAGTAATAACATTAAGGAGTGAACTAGAAATGTCCATCACAGTCCACAAAGTCCTCCTTGAAATATGAATATAGTTTTTATATACAGAGGGTGAGAATACATGTATACTCAGTAAGAAAACAAAATTCTCTCACGCACATGTGAAAAGAGTATATTAATGTACTCGTGTGAAAACAACAGAACCAAAAAACACCTATAAAGGTAATTTAATCATCCCAACCTCACCAAGGAATTCTCACAAAATAATGAAATCCATGTAATATAATATAAAGTAAATTACATCGATGATAGGGTACCCTGCACCACTTTCCCACTGATTGGCTACTCTCATCCCAATGACAAAAATCCCAATGATCTTACCTCTTCCAAATATACCACATAACATCATGCTCGCACACACCTGGGCCTCACAAAAAATCACACATCATACCAAATACACATGGGAAACCACAACACATATCATCACAATGACACCGAGGACCACATAACATATCACATCCCACCCACACACACATGGGCCTCACATCACATCAAAAAATGACAGTGGCACTCTTGACTTTTGTCCATCACATCCTGTGCTTATCATCATCTCCTAAAGAGAAAAAAGAGGAGAGCAGGTGGTCATCCATCCATCCTCCCTCCAGGATGTTTGGGAGAGACACCCTCTCCCATGATGATGGGGGTGTTCGACACATAGTACTCAACAAGGGTGTGGTGCGTATAAAAATAAGAAGAATATATAGTTTATATACATTTAGATTTATAGCACAGAATCTCATCCTATGGGTTTATAACAAGAACTAATCATCACATAGAATCCACACAATAACTTCCACCTATAAATTCATAAAATCACACAAAAAAACAAACCAAGATTAATTTTCAACCCTTAATCCATATTACAGAGTTTCTGTTTTATCAATAAATTCCACATTATCAACCTCCTTGATTTGTGTCATCAACATTATTTAGAAAAATCATTTCACATAAAAAGATAACTTATTTAATGTTTCCAACCCATTAGTTTATATATAAACATTAACCAGTTAAACAACACATCCAATCATCAATTTCCTCATTAAAGATGCCATTTTTTATTCATTAACATGTAGTATTAATCCCATTAATACTAGGGTAGATATAGCAGAACCAATTGCACGTAAAAAGCACAACATAACTGCTCAACTGCTACATCTAGTTTAATAGCCCCACTGCATAACCATACCACACCCACCATCACAACCCCATTGTGCCACAGTACGATAATAACCATTACAGCCCCACTACACAACCACATGTCATCAACTTCCTCACACACCTAATAATATAGATACTACACATTACATCAGTCCAACACACACAAACCTCAACCATTCCATACACCACAACATATATCAAAACACATCACATTTTCATATTTAGAAGATAAATGAAACTTATTCAATTTTACATATTTATTTATGGGAGTTACCAAAAAATAGTTGAATCCTAGGGAATCCATTTAATTAACCGAGTATCTGTGGTTAATCATTTATTTATAGTGATAAATTAAAAAATAAAAAAACATAGGATTTAAAAAGGAAGATACGATATAATAATTGTTCCAAAAAAAACATGGTTTTCATAAAGGTAGTACACTCATACGATCCTAATATCCAATTGAATCAAATAAAAAGAACAAGAAGTTATAACATCATAATTCACATCCCCCCTCCTCTTTAAATTCAATTTAAAATAATTATTTACCTTAATTAATTAAGACGAGACCATTTTTACAATATTTGAAAATAATAATCCCATCCCACATGATACACATAAATAGAAATGAAGAAAAACCCTACCTGGAAAAAAAGGGCGATGGACACTTCCTGATTACACCAAGACAGGGGTGTGTATAGAAGGAAACTGCTTCAGGGGGACTTAACCCAACGGCATCACCTTGTTCTAGGAATCATATGGGAAGAAGGATTTTGTATATCCTGTATCAAGAGAAGTAAAGGCCAAAAGAGGGTAGGAAGGATCTTAACTTTCAGAATACAAGATCATGAACATTATGAAGTAGATATAGTTTGGAATTTATATTAATGGAGGATCTCAATAAACCATATAGTTTGAAAATATTAAATCCTTTGACTTTTTAGAAAATAAAATATGCAATCAATAAACCTTGAAATGGATTCAAACCCACTTAAATATGGCACTAAATTCATTTTACGTCAAAAGGGACATCAAAGGGAAAAAATTGAAAAAATCTGTAAATTTGGAAAACTATTGAAATGAGTCACTGGCACCACCAAAAGAGTCACTATTAGATGATTCACCACCAACGAGTCACTGCCAGACAAGTCACCACCAGACAAGTCACCACTAGACATGTCACCACCATATGAGTCCTCACCAGACGAGTCACCACTAGCGAGTCATCGCCAGCGAGTCACTGCCTAGATGAGTTACTGCTAGAGTGAGCTATTGCCAGAATGAGCTAGCACCAAAATGAGATATTTTCAGAATGAATTACCACTGGAATGAGATACCATTGAAAAAATAGAAATCTGGCAGACTCTTAAAATGAGTCACCATTGGAATTACTCACGTGTCCTAAAAACAACTCAGACAACCCCCGAACACCTCAAACGCCATATTTCTCATAGAGTAAGGGACCAAAAAGTCTAGGCCATTATAGTATCAATCTATAGTAACTAAATATCTTAAAGAAAATTTGTAATAACACCCATGTGGCTACCTCATTGTTTTTAGGAATAAAAAGTTTCTCTTTCTCAAAAGAAGTAGTTCCCAGTGTTTTCTTCTATCTTTCACTTTTCTTTTTTGTGTTCTCTATAGAATTTTTCTATTCTATATAGCAGATGATAGATTATATAGATTATTATTTAAATTTTAAATTTTAAATTCAAACAAAAATAAAATTCCTTTAATTTAGTCTCATCTTTTAGACCTCTTTTAATTTAATCTCCACCATAAGATTTGAATGAGGTGGTTAAAATACCATCAAGATATCATCCAATTGATTTTGAGATGACCACTATGTAACTTCTAGTTTTTCCATGTGGAGGTTTAGCAGAATGAATTATGGCATATTAAGATATTTTCCAATGAAATTAACATTAACTACTAAAGAATTTGTAGTGTGGAATAAACCTTTACGACACAAACCAAATTATCTATTTATCATTTTTGAGATTATGGTGAAATCATATCACTATAGTGTAGAGGACCTTGATTTTCTAGAGACACCATTTTCCCATTAGATCTTCTATTGTGATGCAGTAAACTGTCCACAGTGGAAAATTTTGTGGGGTGGGAAATTTTTTATTTAATTATATGGGTCTAGGGCTTTGATATTTAGAGAGAACTGGTGGTGAATCACCAGTTTCACTGGTGTATTTCAATTTAAAATCAAAACACTAGTTGAATTGTCCCTTTGATGTTTCTAAGTGAAAAGCGCCACTTCAAGTGGCACTTTTTGGAAAGATTCCCAAAGTACTACTTGAAGTGTCACTAATGGGAACAATCAATTATGAGCGGCACATCATGTGGTGCTCTAGATTGAAAAAAAATCTCAATAGCACCAATTCATGTGGCTCCATTTATTTTCTACCATATAAAAGAGTGTTTACCCCCTTCTTTTCTTACATTCCAATAATTCTCTCCCAAATCCTTTCTGAAGCTTTGCGACCTCAACGACCCTCAACTATGAAGCACCTTCCCACCCTCATTTAGATGTTGAGGTGATTCAATTTATATTTAAATTTTATTAATTTTTTTTATATTTTAATTTATATATTTAATTGTTTAGTAGTTAGTTGTTATTTGTTAAATTTTTAATATATTATAATTAAAACATAAAAATTATTTAATTTCATTTAGTAGTTAATTTGTAATTAATAAATTGGAATTATGAATTAGTTAATTGTAGTTAGTAAATAAGTAAATGTAATTAGTAATTAATTAATTGTAATTAGTACTTAGTTAATTATAATTAGTATTTAATAAATCAATTACGTAATTAATTTTAGTTTGTAATTAATTAACTATAATAAGTGATTACTTAATTTTAATTAGTAATTAAGTAATTATTACTTAATTGTAATTAAGGATTAGTTAATTATAATTAGTAAATAAAATAATGTAGTTATAAGTTAATTAATTATATTTAGTGCTCAGTTAATTTTAATTAGTGATTAATTAATTAAGTAATTAATTGCAGTTAGTAATTAATTAACTGTAATTAGTAATTAAATAATTGTAACTAGTAATTAATTTATTATTAATAAAATTTAATTATGAATTTGTCAATTTTAATGATTAAAAAATCAAAGTAATTAGAAATTAATTAATTGTAATTAGTACTTATTTATTTGTAATTAGTAATTAATTAAAGAATTAATTATAATTAGTAATTAATTAAATAAAATTAGTAACTATGTAAATGTAACTAGTTATTAAGTAATTGTAATTTGTACTTAGTGAATTATAATTAGTGGTTAATTAATTAAGTTTATAATTAGTGATTAATTAATTAAGTAATTAGTTATAATTAGTGATTAATTGACTTTAATTATTACTGACATAATTGTGATTAGTAATTAATTTATTATTACTTAATTGTAATTGGTAATTAGTTAATTTTAATTACTAAATAAATTAATGTAATTTTTAATTAATAAATTGTAATTAGTACAAAGTTAATTGTAATTAGTGATTAATTAAGTAATTAAATATAATTGGTAATTAATTAACTGAAATTATTAATTAAATAATTGTAATTAGTAAATAATTTATGATTAATTAATTATAATTAATAATTAGATAATAGTAAATAGTAAATAAATTAATGTAAGTAGTAATTAATTAATTTTAATTACTACTTAGTTAATTATAATTAGTGATTAATTAATTAATTACTTACTTTTAATTAGTAATTAATTAACTGTAATTAGTAATTACATAATTGTAGTTAATAATTAATTTATTATTAATTAATTTTAATTATGCATTAATTAATTGTAATTATTAATTAAATAAATTAATGTAATTATAAATTATTTAATTATAATTAATACTTAGTTAATTGTAATTACTCACAAATTAATTAAGTAATTAATTATAATTTGTAATAAATTAACATTAATTAGTAATTACTTAATTGTAATTAATAATTATTTTATTATTAATTACTTGTAATTAATTATTAGTTAATTATAATTAAAAAATAATTTAATATAATTAGCAGTGATTTAATTGTAATTAGTACTTAGTTAATTGTAATTACTTACTAATTAATTAAGTAATTAGTTGTAATTAATAATTAATTACTTACAATTAGTGGTCACATAATTGTAATTAGTAATTAATTTATTATTAATCAATTGTAATTAAGAATTATTTAATTAATTTATTATCCATTCATTGTGAATCACCAAATGAAATAGTGATTTTTGAAATGAAGATAAAAGTGCCACTTCGTGTGACTCTTTTACACCAACTAAAAAACACCACTCCAAGTGGTGTTTCTCTGTAATAAAATCAATGAAGAGTTCCACTTCATGTGGCGTACTTCACTATTGAAGTTCTTAAAAGTGCCACTTCATGTGGTAGCATCACTTCATGTGGTTCTTTTAGGTTATTTCCTTAAGTGAAGTGTGCCACATGAAGTGCCTCTCTTCATTGTTTTTATTCACAGAAAAAATACCCCTTGAAGTGGAATTTTTGAATCGGTGTAAAATATCCACATGAAGTGGTGCTTTTATCTTCATTTCAAACATTTCCTCTTCATTTGGAACTTAGTATTACTTAATTATAATTAGTAATTAACTGTATGAACTAGAATTAGTAACTATTTTAGTATTACTTAATTTTAATTAGTAGTTAGTTAAGTGTAATTAGTAATTAATTAATTAAAATTAATAAAATAATTATTTAAAAGTGAAGTATTATTTAATTTTAATTAAAAATTATTTAACAATTAATAAAAAATCATTTGAAATTTAATATAATTACTAAACTAAATAATTAATAATTTCTATTCATATCTATAAATTTTTTATATAATGAATGATTGTATTTCTGAGTAAATTTTATAAATTTCTTTCAGAATAGAGTCTTACATTACATTCTAGGTGTGAAAATGAATTTAATTTTTCAACTACCTTGACCTCATTTTGTAATTGAAGTTATGAACTTGAATTTCGTTGTTGAATATATTTTGTTCATATTAATTGTTAGAGTTGTCATGAATTTAATTATCTCTTAAGTAAAGTATCCCTGGATAGAGGGGATTTAGGTTGGACCACCAACTATCCTGGAGGAATTCCTTAGATAGGAAAGTGAATGGGGTTGGTTATTTGTCACTCTAGGCTTACTCATTAGAATTTTTCCAATCTCATATAACTATATGCTTTTATATTACGTGGTCATTTACCTCATGCATATGATGTGTGTGGACATGTATGAATATATTTGAATATTATTCTTGGATAAGTAACACAAATTTGTGGGTTGTTTAAAGTTTTACAATTCAATATGGTTTGATCATATTGATTTTGTAAAGGGAATATAATTCTAACCTAAATTATTATAAATATGCATAAATAAAAAGTAATAACATGAGATAAGATGGTGAGATTAAAGCCCCCTAAAATACTAAGTGTAAAATTTCATCAAAATATGGAAATATTCGAAATTAATATATTGTTTCTCTGATTATATTTATTTAATAACGATGGTTTATTTTAGACAAAAAAATTGGTTGCCTATATTTATTTCAATGGTCAAATAATTGAGACTGATCAATGATGTAGTTTTATTATACAACCAAAAGGAGTTGTTATTCCTAGAAGTTTTACAACTTTAGAATTTGATCAAATAAAAGTTCATCAAAAGTTAAAAGTTACAAAAAATCAAGTGATAGAGTCCATAACATACAGAAATCTTCAATTTAAATATAGGTTCTGGCATGTGGTCTCTCTAGTAACTAATGATGAAGAATGGGAACACATAATTTCATTGGTTAAGTATCAACCTAAGAATCAAATGATGGATTTGTATGTCACTATATCTATAATGGAGTTTCTATCTTCATTGGAGGTTGGACATCAAAACATCATGATACAATGTTATATCCTCCTGCTATAACACCTCAAGAAGTTCCATTACAATTAGTAGTTGTTCAGTCATATCCTTTGACCATGGTTTCATTTCCTCAAGTTTCAATTTCTCATAGAGGAAGTTATTTTCCTTTGGATACTCCTCCTTGTACTTTAGATGGGATGGTTGATAATTTTTAGGATGATAAAAATTTAAAACAAGAAGATGATGAGGAAGTTGAAGAATAAGAGCATGTCGAAGAAAAATCTATTCCCAATCCTATAAGGTTCAACTGACCTTTTAACCATCCCCAACTATTGGATTTATAGTTGACCTAAGTCATGAATCACTTTCCAAAATTTTATTGGTTAGTTTTTACTCCTAGTCCCTGATTTCTAGGAATTATTGGGGGCACAAATTGAGTGTTGGATGAAAGTGTTTTGTATATTGGAAGAGAGTTTGAGAGAAAAGAAGTAATGAAAAATGCAATAAAACAATATCAAATTGAAATACATTACAATTATGTTGTATAAGAGTCAAAGAGATCTTATTATGTGATCTGGTGTGGAAAATATGATTCAAACTGTTAGATGCATTTGTGAACTATAATTGATAACACTTTTCATAGTTGGTGCATCACTAGATTTACTCCACACACATTTGTGATCCCAAGGTTGTCATAGGAACACTAATAATTATATGATAATTTTGTTTCAACTATTATTATTGAAATTATAAGATCACATGAAGATGTTACTATTCTTCTAGGAGTGGAGAGAATCAAAAAAACTTTTTGGGTATCAAATCTCTTACTGGAAGGCATGGGCGGCACAGTAGAAGGATATTGTGAAAGTGTACAGTGACTGGGATGACTCTTATCAAGTTTCACCATTTCTTATAAAGATTTTAAACCAAAAAAACCAAGTGATATATTGGTTACATACTATTGAATATGTTAACCAAAACAATGGATTTGATCAAACAATGATTGGGTTTGACAGATATTCTTGGACATTTTCACTATGTATGGAATATTTTAGACATTACAAGTAGTTTACACATATTTCTGGAAAATTTCTATATGGAAATTATACTATAACTTTATTGATTTTTTTCGCACAAGATGGTAATCAATACCCTCTACCTTTGGAATTTTAAATTGTGGAGAAAGAGAAATTCTCATCATGGGGTTGGTTTCTGTTTTTCCTTTAAGAGTTTTTTATGGGTGCATAAGGTATTTTTATTATTTCAGATCATCATAAAGTACTCAAGGAGGAAGTATTGTCTTAGGTTCTGTCTTAGGGACCACCCTATGCCCTTCATCGATGTTGTGTTTGACACATTATTATAAATGTGTGAAATAGGTTTTTAAGGATGTGCCCAAGAAGAAATCATTCATAAAAATTAGTATGAATATATTTTATTATTTTAAATATCATTTTCATATTTATTTTCATATGTGTTCATATTAGTTCTAATTCTTTAGAATATGAGCCTAAAAAATGGAAGATATTCATAGACCTAATCCGTGATTTTATGATAACGTGGTGAAAATTACAAAAATAAATGTTTTTTTTCATTTAATGATGGGAGGAGATATGGACATATGATTACCGATAGTGTAGAATGTTTAAATTGAGTTTTCAAGGGAGCTCATAAATTACCCATCACAGGTAATTAATAATATTTGATTATATGTTAATTAAGAGAGATACAATTATAATATACTATTAGTATAATGTTTTAAATGTAAATTATCGGTTTAGTAAAAGAGACCTTCTATTAATTTGTAAAGTATTTTTTTGGAATGAGTAAAGAAGGATAAAGAGGGTCTTAATAGAGGGATAAACTATAGACACAATTTCTAGTGCGATCAAGATAGAGTTCTTTAGGAGGCTACAACATTTCATGTAACTTCATTTGATCATGCAGAATAACAATTTAAAGCCATCAGGCCTGGTGATGCTACGTCTTGTAGAAGTGGTCGTGTGCGAGTTCATTTACTATAGAAAAGTTACTATGAATGTGGAAACACTACCCTAGAACTGGGTTTCAACAGCACCACCCTTTAACAGTGCTAAAAAAAGTGCTGATAAAGGGGGGCCTTTATCAGCGCTAAAAAATGTTGATAAAGTGGTACTTTTAATAGCGCTAAAAAAGCGCTGTTAAAAGTGACCTTTTATCAGTGTTTTTTTAGCGCTGATAAAGGCCCCCCTTTATCAGCGCTTTTTTTAGCACTGATAAACGGGACCCCTTTATCATCACTTTTTTTAGTAGCGTAGATAAAGGGGGGATTTATCAGTGCTTTTTCCTAGTGATGATAAATTTTGTATTTAAAAAAAATCATGAATATAATATATCTTTATATAAGTATATTTATATTGATATAAATATAATATATGTGTTTTTAATATGTTTTAGAAAAGTATAAATAGACTGCTACATTTAATATATAAGAAATTTAGTGAAAATGGCTTTAATATTTTTTTAAAAATATTATTAATTAATAATTTACTAATTATCATCGATTAATAATCATTTAATAACAATTTGAAGTCACAAAAAATCAAAAAAATTAATAAAAGATCTAAAATGCGTTGAAAATGTAACTCAAACTTCAAATGGCCATAACTTTTGATCCTGGTGTCTGTTTGAGTTATACAGCATATGAAATCGAAGCCTGCGATGAGATCTATGCGCTAGTGACCCAAGAAAATCCTCTGTCACATTTTTCAAGGCCAAAAAAGCCCTAGAAGGCCTAAAAACTGAGTTTTTAGTCGGCATACCCCAATTTGTTAACATTCAAACATGTATAACATCTGATCCGGATGTCCGTTAGCCCTATACCACATATCATATCGAAGATTGTTTCATGTTCTTCAATTTTACTAGTTTTAGAGTTGAAATGGGATTCTGGATTATATGTTATGGTCATTTTAACATTCTATGGATTTTCAAATTCACATATATATGTATTTATTCATAAATATATATGTGTTTGTGTGTGTGTGTGTGTGTGTGTTGTATATATGTATGTATGTATGTATTTATTAATTTATAAACACACATAAAATACTTTTATAAATGTATTTAAAACTAATATTATAAATATATATTAATATACAAATAAATATACGGATAAAAAATTGTAACAACAAATATATATATAAATAGTTAAAAATATATATTAATATACGAATGAATATATATATACTAATATATTAATAAACATATATGTATTAATATAAATAAATATATTTATATTAATATGAATCAATATTAATATACGAATAAATATAACTATATATATATATAAATATAAATATACATTAATATACGAATATATATATATATATATATATATATTACTATATGAATAAACCATGTGATTGATGCTTGCACTTACATACACTTATCTTTGGAGAAATTTTTTGATCCAGTGTATCAACTAGAGAGCATCAAGTTCTGATATAGTTCCACATAGATTCCTATCAGGGAATATTAGAATTCTTTGTTGTCTGATGTCACACCCATTCTTCTATCGAACATGACTAGTCTTTGACCAAAATGGAGGCCAAAGTCAACTTGTATTCAGAATGAGATGGATTGGACAGATAATGGGAACCTAAATAGAGGTGTAGTATATCTTTCTAGTAAGGTCACATGAAGAAATGTTTTCCAAGACACAGGGCAATCATATAATAGTTAAAATGATTCATGTTCTCTATCAGTTATTGAAAAAGTTTTTACATGTAATCATTTTTTCATGATCACCATTTCTAATCATATTTATCTTATTTATATATATTATAACATTAAAAAATATAATCATATATTATAAAACATACATAAATTTAGTATATAAAGAAAAGATATAAAAAAATATATTTTATATTACATTATTAAATATAAATTTTATATTTATTTAATAAAACTATAAACATAATGAAAATATTACAATTATTCTTTACAAAAAAATATATTTCAATTCTCAAATCAAATATGATTTGTGTTAAATGGAAATATTTTTCAAACATAATAAACATTTGTTAAATGAAATGTTGTGTGATTAAAAACTAAAATAACAAACACTTGATATATGTGGTCACTTGAAAGAGCATAATTCATATTTACAAAAAAACAAAAAACATAAAAAATATTTTATACCAAAACATGAAAACATGTATGATTTGAATATCTATCCAAATTAATGTTATATTATTCATACATTCTGATAGAACAGCCTCTGTTATCTGCCCTGCAGTTGCACGTGTTGCAGGACATGTTGGCACAGGGACCTATTAGACATCTTTCTATTTAGAGAGCACATAATTTCCATCACTATGCACCTCTATCATCCATTTTTCTATACATCATATGTTCTATAATTTATGGAGTCTCCATGTGAGACTTCAAGACCAATGATCACCACTTGATTGCTGCTTTGGTTGAGAGATGACATCAATAGACACACACATTTCATCTCCATGAGGGGGGATGTCCATTACTTTATAGGATTTTTCCTACATGTTTGATCTACCCATCCATGGACAGGCTGTTACAGGTGCCACAAGTGGTGACTAGTGTGTGGTCATACACCATCTACTAAGTGTTGACGTCGTCAGCATACCACATGCCCTCTAGGGTTCTGGCTTGTTCATGGGGTGTCTTGGTTAGTATTTTTCCATAATTACTAATGATACAGATGGGGAGACTCTTATTTGAGATACACATGCATATATTATGCGATGGATTAGTGCCATGATGTGTGTCGCCTACTCCACCACCTTGGTACACGTGATGTACCTATCGTTACTGGAGGATCTTGACCAGATGGATAAATACAATTTGGGATCCATTGTATTATCACATATTTACATATTTCTTCATACCTGTTTTCTAGATGATTCATATCAGATTGTAGGTTGTATAGATTTGGTATAGATGTGGGCTTGGTAACATTTTCCATGCATCACTCCTAGAGTTGTCACACTACTTCCATGAAAACTATTTCAGGATTGTCCTCAGGGGAATTGGTATGTTTACATCATTAATTTATTTTATTTAGTAATTTTATTAATTTATTTTAATAAATTACCATATATTGCTTCTTTTTAACCAGGTGGACTCAGAATCAGCATTATGCACATATTCTAAGACATATTGTGCACAGCTTTGGATAAATATTTGATGCTACTAATACAACTGATGTAAGATAAAAATTAAATTATTTATATACAAATAATTTTTGTTATTAGTTTTTTTAGTTATTTCAGTGTTATATTAGTAACATTATCATGATAATTTATAAATTCCTTCTTGAGTTTAGATTTTAGGTTCCATAGACCATGTATACAGGTTTTTTCTATGCATTAATTCTACCATACTTTATAGCTATGCTTTGAGACCATGGTGTAGTGGTGCCACTCATCCACTTCCATATCACTGAGTAGAACCATCTAGACTCATTCGTGCACCAACTTGGATATATATATCATATCCCCATGGAACCTCAACAACTTGATGGGTTACATTCCACTATTATTATGGGTAGACAGACGACAGACTAGAGGCAATTTCATTCACTTTATATCGAGTTTTGGGACATGCATTCCCAATACGGTATATTTCAGCATGAATATCCCACAACATGCCATCATTTAGATGATAAGGGGGATTATGAATATTGGTACCAATGACACACGATCATGTACCTTACGGATTAGGGGATTGGCATTCAATAGTTTGTATGTTTACTAAGATTTATTATATTTTTTTAGCTCATATTTCGTATTAATTTGAATATTATTTCATTTTCATTTAGACCTAATTAATCATCTTCACATATCAAAAATCCTCATAAAGTGTCATTTATTAGGTGGGACGTAGTTCACCCATATGTGGTGGATCTCAGAAATATTATCTATTTCATACATGTGATTTTCTATGATGAGGAGCCGTAGTTATGTCCCGATTCATATGTTATGGCTGAGGCTCATGGGGATGATGATGTCTTTGTTGTGCCTTCTAAGGATGATGCACCACCACCACTGACAGGACAAGGATGAAGACATCAATGAGGGTATAGGGGATGATATAGATTTCCAAGAGAGGCTTCTGCATGTTTTATTGCACCGTAGATAGATGATCATGCATAAACAACTGAGGATCTTGCATAGCTAGGAGATGCTTATGTGCCACATATGTCATCTCCACAGATTGTGATGGAATACGAGGTAGGTGTGGTAACACAACTTGTGTATCCCCCACTCCCAATGACAATGTCTTCATTGATATCACAATTACAACATATTTAGGAGCTACAGGTCCATATGGCTTCACATATGATGTTAGATCATCCTCCAAATAATATTTCAGTAAATAATCTACACAGCACTGCGAGGAGGCACCTGTAGCATAGCAAGAGGATGAAATCACTCCTATATCTAGGACACTGAAGTGACAGAGACGTCGGATGCAGAGTGGGCATGAAGTTCATATACTGGGTTGTGGTGCTGAGGGGCATAGACATTAATTTATTATGATGTAATATCTTATATATTAAAACCCTGTTTATTAGGATAATTAATTTTTTTCTTAGATAAATAAAAATAAATTCAAAAATATAGTAAAGAAAAACTAATTTATGTGACCTATTAATATATAACAACAACTCCAAATAGTTTAAATTTTCACTTAGATTGTACATTTAGTTTATATATAGTAAGCTACCTTGTAATGTAAAATTTCTACATATAGATTATTGTGACATTACTTTCACTCTTAGAAATGGAACACATACCTTCATCACTGATTTACTCTGTTTCTATATATGTCATTTTGAGTAAAAGAAATTTCATAAAAAATTATGTACAACTGTTTTGTTTTTAAAGAACGATATTTTTTTCTATTAAAGTTATTTTTCATTAACATTATTTGAAAATGTATTTTCATTTTTCAATAATTCTGTATATGTTTAGTCAGTATGAAAATTTTCATTTAAATTGTATATATTCTTTATAATTTATATATTTTCAAAGTCACATACTTATAACATTATTATGTTTCATGTATCTGACTTCAAAACAATATAAATTATAAATCATAAATACAATCTAAATGAAATTTGTCACACTAACTAAACATATAATAATTTATTAAAAAATTAAAAGAAACATAAACTTATAGTAAACAAAAATTATTTTACTTGGCACAAAATTAAAGGTTTAAAAACATTACATTTATACTTTACATAAATTATGGTCATATTTCTTATTAATTATTATATTATTAATTAAATTACTATGAAATATTATTAATTATGTTATTATTATTGAATTTTATTATCTTATATATATATAATTATAAATAAATATACATAATATTTTATAAAATATTTATATGATTATAAGTAAAAATTTATATACCCGCATCATTAAAAATTTTAACAAATATATTTAAATAATAAATATATTTATTATATTTCTAATTAGATATATATCTATTTATTTATAATTAAATTTATAAATAAATATTTTTAATTCCGTAAATATATTTATAATTATATAAATTTTGATTTATAATTTATACATTTATTTATTTATTTTAAAACATTAATTATAGTAAGTGTATTATTAAATAATTTTTATATTATTTGTTATTAATTATATTAATTATATAAATTAAAATACATTTTTATATTTAAATATATATTTTTTAAAGTTTATTTTTTAATATATTATAATAATTATAATTATAAATATATTATTAATTATATAATCATAAATCTCTCCTTATAAATAAATATATATCATTATATTAATATAAATATATTTTTATTTATATAATTATTAAAAATATATATATACATTTAAAATATATTTAAAATTTTATAATTTAATATAAATTTAAACACCTACTAATTTTAAATTTAATTTTGATATATATATATATATATATTTATTTATTTATTTATATTTTTCTACATATATGTTTAAAATAGGAAATTATTTATAATTCTCTTTATATTATATAGTTATAAATATATATTTATCTATAAATAAAAATTTATTTATATAAACATATATTTAAATTTATAAATATGTATATATAAGGGATTGGTGCAAAACACCACATGAAGTGGCACTTTGAAAAAGACATAAAAAGCTCGAATTCATCTAGTGCTTAACCACCCCATTAACTAAAATATACAAACACTACCCCCATATAAATAAAAAACACCCTCTCTCCAAATTTTCCCTCCATGGTGCATAATACATAGAAATTTTAAAACCATATAAATCATCTAAATATTTTTTTAGTGCATTCATTCATCTTACAACATGAAACATGTTAATTTTATATTTCATTGAATCTTCATGCACACTATTTTCATTTGTGCCATGTATCTAATATTACTGCACAACAACCTTCAAATTTCAAGAATCATCAAAAAACTCTTTCATCCTCATTTATAGAAAAACACTTGGAAAATGGTTCCATGGTGAAAACTCCTTTTAAAAGGAAAACTATCCTATTACCTCTATGATGATATCTACTTATAGTACATCTAACAATTATGTGACATGGAATTCTTCTACGCCATGGACACTCCTTAAGTAGGAGTACATAAACATCACCTCAACTCATCTCTAAGACATGGAGACCAACCAGTGGTGTAACTGGTATTTTCATGCATGTAGAAGAGTTTTCAAGAGGTTAAAGATAACCAAAAATAGGAACATTGCATTATCTAAGCCCGAATGAATAAGGGAATAATCCCCACTTTATTTTTTATCCAATATCAAAACTACCTTTAGGCACACCATCCTACCTTTATGTTCTTCAGTGTGTGAACCAGTAAACATACATGCCTTTACACTCACCTACACACACATGCATGATTCCTCATCCCACCTGACATCCATAACTCCATAACATATCATATTTATCCTAAATCATTTAAATATTCATATCTCCATGATTCAAGTCATGAATATCAACTTACAATAATAATAACTCCATATTAATTCTTGAAATGCAATTCAATAACGAAAAACATCATTAAAAATGAGTCCATACAATTATCCAAGCATGAAATCTAATATAATTCAACCTATATCCTCTTTATAATTTTATACGACACTTTATACACCATCTCCACCTCCTCAAAATACCACATTTCATGCAATATTTTCTTATAAAATATTGTCAACAAATCCAAAACAACCTTCATGGTTGTAATAATATCTTTGGTTGAAAATATCTCATACCATACCATCCAAATATCCTATCATTACCACAGATTTAGATTTACCCATCACTAATCTTTGTCAGCACTAATACAACTCTAATAAAGGGGGTACTTTTATTAGCGCTATTCTTAGCGGTGATAAAAGTGTGTCTTTTATCAGTGCTAGAACGATTGTTTTTAGTGGTGATAAAAGGTATATTTCATAAATAAAGGTATATATAATTAAAAGGCATATATTAATATATAAATATATTTATATTTATATAAATAAAATATATTTTATAAAATATGATTTATATAATAGGAAATATGTGATAACACTTAATATATAGGATATTTGGTGGGAAACAGTTTATAAAATAATAAAAAAATATTAATTAAAAATTAGCTAATTATTATTGAGTAATAGTCATTTAATAACAATTTTAGGATAGAAAATTCAATAAATTAATAAACAATCTAAAATAAGATGAAAACATGACACAAATTTCAAACGTCCATAACTTTTAATCTTCGTGTCCATTTGAGCTCTAACTCATATCAAATTGAATCTTGAAAAAACTTATATGTAATGATGATGAGGTAAAGCCTGATTATTGTCCTTTTGGGGTCAAAAAAGCCTTAAAGTCCTCCAAAAACAATTTGTTTATCAGGGTACACCCATTTTTTAACATTTGATGGAATTTCATCCTTATTTAAGAGTCTTTCTTAAGATTTTTTGGTAGACACTCAATTTATTCTCAATTATTACTCTCATATAGATATTATGATGTTCAAATTTTATCATTTTTAATTTTTACTACTATTATAATTAAATATATAAACATATATACATATTTTTATATATTCCCACATAAAAATATTATTTTAAAAATAAATATGTAAACATATTTATATATAAAATATCTTTCTATATATATAAACCATATCTAAATTAAAAAAATATACATTTTATTTAAAATAAAAATGTATGAACATTTATATACATTTAAAATCAATATATATATAATGTTTATATATATATAACTATATTTTTGTGTGTGTGGACAAATAGATATATATTTCTCTATATATTCTAATATATATATATATATATTAATATATAATATATATTAATAAATATAAATATGTATAATTATATTTATAGACACACGCATATAAATAAATAAATGTATGTATGTAAGTATGTATGTATGTATTTATAAACACAGACGCACACAAAACATATTTTACATATGTATTTAACAATAATTATACAAATATATGGATAAAAAATGTAATGAAATATATATATATATATAATACATAAAAAATACTATATATGACTGGTAAAGGTAAAAATGCATGAGAGGGAGGTCTCAGGCTCAAAACCCATTGACAGTAGGGGTGCATGGGCATGTGAAGTAGGTGGCCTGACACTGTTAAAGGGGGGAATCAAGCACTGATAAAAGGGTGGGGGTGGATGAGAGCTATTATAATGAGTGGTGGGGGCTTCATGAACTAATAAAAGGGGGGTGGTGTCCACCTATGAATTTATAATTTTTATAAAAAAAATTAAAAAAAATGTTTTTTTGACTTTTATCAGTGCTTTTTTAGTGCTTGAAAAAAGGATATTTTATCAGCACTAAAAAAATGCGGATAAAATCCTCCTTTTATCATCATTTTTTTAGAATTAATAAAATGGGATCCCCTTTTAATAGATCTTATATTATCAGTTCTTTTCTAGTGGTGATAAAAGAGATTTATAGTGCTGATAAAAGGAGGATTTTAATTTACTTTTCCATATGGGCATTTGAATTTAAGAAGGAAATTGAATTTCAAATTTTTAGAGGAGATAATTTTTGAACAATAATTTGGATTAAATTTTTTAGTGTTTATACATGTAAAATTTGTGTTTCTAGATGAGTAATCATGGTCGAGTAGTGGATGGAAGCAACTGGAAGCACTGAAGGAAAAGTTGGGGTTGCAGCATATAGTTGCAGCACCATTAGATAGCTAGTATATAGCCAGTTGGTGGAGAAAATCGGCTCACAAGTGGAGGCCATTGGAGATCTAGTGGCCTCCAATTTTCTTTTTAAGGGGGGAATCCATTCCATTTTCCATTTTTCTCCCTTCCTTTTTACTTGGGTTTTCCTCCCCTTTTGGCTAGTAGCCCTTCCCCCATGCCCTCTTCTCCCTCTCTCCAACATTGAAGACCTCCCTTGGTTCATGGAAATTAGAGTTTATAGATGGTGTGATTAGGATCTTATGATAATTATATAAATCCCCTTTCTCCTAATATTCTTCTCTTTTACTTTCATTTAGTCTCTCTATTGTTATGTCTAATATGACCAATTTTCAAGGCTTTTGTATGTTTTCAAGATCTCTTCTGTTTTATACCAAACTGGTTACTAATAATCAAAGTGTGGGATTCACTAATAATAAGTTAGGTGATCCCTAATCCTAACCCATAGTCTTGCTTCATTTTCAATTGGTGCATTGTGTGGTCATGTCAGCCATTCCGCACATTCTTCTAATTTAAATAAAATAGTTTTATTTTCTCTTATCTTAATCAAATTCCCTAGTTTAAAATGTTATATTTCCAAATGGAAGGAAATTCCAAGTGGAGTGCCTTGGTTATTAATTTGACCATAAATTGATTAAACTAAATTTTTTGGAGGAATAAAATATTGGGATGAATTAATTATCTTGGTTAGGTACCCTTAGTTGAGAAACTAGGTATTAAATAATTGATTATGAAAAGTGATTTCATAATCATTTATGACAATAAAATGGAATGTAAAATCCTAAAATATTTTATTATTAAATGAAGTGAATTTTATATTTTTAATATTTTTAAAATGAATCAGAAAATTAAGTTTCTTAATCATGAGTTAGAAGTTGAATTTTTTAAATCACTTTGCCAGTGGGAGTTAGTGCCTTGTGTCTTGTAAGCCTAAAGGAGTTTATAGTGGGAAGTCTTGTTTTATGAGATGGATTGGTTTTGAAAAATTGTGAAATGTGTTTTATAACTAGTTTTTGTTATTAAAATATTATACAGAGATGATGGATCATACGGGTTTTTCTAAATATGTGTTAATTAATAGTGATGTGTGATTTAAAATGATTCATTATATTTGTTATCCCCTTTTATTTTGAAATGATGATACATGTACATTATACTTTTGGGTAAATGGTATTTCTCATGGTTGTGCTCATTAAACCTAGTGTGAACATAGCCCCTATGAGGACAAAATTTTGTTTGATGGTAAAACCGAGGATGAAAACCGTCCCTGAGTGGATGTGGTTTTTCTTGATGGTTAAACCCATGGTGAACATGGCCCCTAGTTGGATACAGTAGTTCTTGATGGTAAAACCCACTGTGAATTAGGACCTCGGTTGGATACCTTGACTTGTAGGATGAGTATATTACCTTCATATTTTAATGGTTTTTTAGGGATGGGTGTATTACCCTTGATGGGAGATGAGTTGGCATGATCAATGCAACATGCTCAAAGACACCCCCAACACTGGCTTAACCAGGTATATACCATTCCCAGGTGTCATCACAGATCCCAGTTTCAGATTTTATTTTATTATTTTATGTTTGAATGTTTTGAAGGTTGTATTGAACTATTTATCTTGAGCCCTACTACTTTCACTTGTATATCATACTGGTAATTTAAGGGATTCAATTGTTGGTGGCCTACATAGTTACACTCACACACTGCTTTGTCTGCCATGGAACTTTGGTAACTGAGCATACATTGTTATTTTTCAGAGGGACAGGTTCAAGGAAATAGTCCATTGCATGAGGTTTCACATGTCATGTTAGGATAGAGTATGGAAAATGTGATTGGGTAGGATGATGTGACTAGTTTGGGATTAGATTTAGTTTAGTTTCTTTTTATTTTAATCTTCTATTATCCTTTTTATATGATCCAACCATAGGGATTTATGAGACATACATTTCATACTACCTATTATAGCATGTGATGTGTTTTTTTATCTATTATCACTTTTCCTATTTTTATGTTTATCCATATGTTGTGCCTTTTTTTTATTTTATTTTTGTTATTCATAATATGATTAGAGGGTATAGTCTCCCCATGATATTTCATATATCTTTGGTATTGATCAACATCCTCTAGAGTATGGGGAGGATCCCCATAAGTGATGTAATGACCACCAGTCTAACACCAATTAGTGGTCCAGAGAGGAAGGATGTTACAAAGTGGTATTAGAAGTTTTTTATTATTTTACTATTTGATCTTTTTATATAAAAGAATAGTATGTTTCAATGTTTTTTAATGATCTCGCTACTAGAAGTGATAAACCCACAAATAGGGTAAACCCAAATTTTTCAGTGAGGTGATTTGTTGTTCTTTGGATTTCACTTGTTACTGTTGTATTTTATTTTCACTTTGATTAAGGTAGTTTCCATGTGATATTTTTGATGTATGGAATTTACACTGTTGACATGGTATGGAAAGATGGCGTCGGTGTTCTCATACATCATTTTAGTTTTATAGGGATTCATGAAACATTCATAATGTTTGGGATATGGGATTTTGATATTGATTTCATGCTACCTAGGGTTTATATAAGAATATGGTTATATCTATCTAATTTATATCATCCTTTTCTTATGAATTCATGTTAAAAAAGGGGGTTTGGTCATTTAAAGTGTCTGAAACATCATATATATTATTTTCCCATATAAGGATATGGTGGCACATTACTTTTAAAATTACTTATTTTTACCCTTGATTTAAAGATAGATATATGTTTTTTTCTAATGATGATATTAGTCAAATAAATTTCCAATAAGAAACATGTAAGTCATCTCCCTTATATATTGGGAATTATATCTATTTAACCAAGACATATAGAATTTTGAATCTTGGTAACTTATTAAAATTTTGAAAATGTTAGTCCTATGATATTTGAGAATGAAAATGAGTTTATAATGTAGTGTTTTTAAATCCTTTTTAAAATCGAAAAGTTATAAAACATGGGTTTTTAAAGAAAATAATAGTAAATTTAGTTCGAAATTGATTTTTATAGACTTATGGTGATGATTAATTCCTTAGAAATAGTATATAAACACCATGTTTAAAGTGTTGGAAATATTTTTTAGATAACTTAACCTTGATTATGGGTTATTGGGGTTGCTGATAGTGCTTGAGTTATAATATTCCATGGTATATGCTAAGATAAAAACTGTGTTGGTGGTGAACATCTGGTATGTATAGTATTGGCCTTGGTGAGGGTACATGAGGCTAGAGATATAGCCTAAAATTTAATAACCATGTGTCTTTTTATTGACCCTTGGTCTTATAGATTCCTTAGAATATGTGAGGCTTGGTTAACAGCTTTATATTATGCAATTTGTGCATGTTCGGTGCTTTTGAATTTTGATGTGGTTATTAGTAAGCACCTTGAGTTCTATTACCTTATGTTTAGGCTTGTTTTCAAGGGAATTGTCATTATGATACCTGAACCTATCATGGTGTAAATTCTTTTGGTATGTGGTTTATGTTTAGGTAAGTGCTTTAGGTTCATGAGATGATGCCTAGGATGAAGGGTGGTTGTGTGCATAGTTGTGACTCATTCCAGGTGTTAGATCTTTATGAGAGGGAATCTGGGATGCCTTTGGATAGTCTAAGTGAATTTTCGAAAGTATGGGTAGTTTCTATATTAGGTGTATGAGCCTAGAATCACTTATTCTTAACTCACAAGATTACAAGTTAGGTTTTATGAATCAGTCATAGATAAGTGTGTAACCCTGAGTCTGATATGTTTGAGGTGGTGTGAGACTAAGAATTCATTGTTTTAAAGTGAATCAAGTTAATATGCACTAATCCTATTGGATGGAAAGGGAACATAGTCACTTCTGAGAGGGGAAACATTTATTTGGACCATAATAATAGTAATATGGTTCGTCCAATAAATCATACCTAGTTAGTTATTAGTAGGAAGGTGGGTGTGTCTTGGTAAGAGTGACATACATGTATGAGGGTGTGACCCTTACATTGAATGAGTTTGATGAGTACTAAATATGGAGTTATATGAGTTATGAATGGATTCTATTTATTTTTGGAGTGATTCTCATGTGTGAGTGAGGTTATCCAGGACTGACCATTGTGTTTGGTGATAGATGGGATATGGGCCACTGAGATTGGGGTTTTGGCCTAGTGGAGCAATGAAAAGGAAATTCCTATGGTGGGAAGTTTCATGTTAGTTATGGGTGTGTTACCCTCATGCTAGAAGGATTTTTGATGTGATATATCAGTCTTTGGATGGTCTTGGAGGCATCAGATATTGATACATATGTAGTTACAATGCAATCTAGATTCTTTTGGGAATACCATAGGTTAATTTCTGAGTGATTTCAATTGGAGTCCAACTAGTTGTTTTGGGCCCGAACTGTAATAGTGTGATCCAAAAATGGTTTGATTTTTGTGGAATATTGGTGATCATATGAGGGAATGTTGAATAGTGATAGTGTTCAGTGATCTAATCATGTAACCCCATAAGGGGATTGGTTCAACCCTTGGTTTCTTAGGATGAGCATGGGATGCCTCTAGTGATCAAGGCATCTTTATCTAGTAATTTAAGGGCACATAATTGACAGAAGCTAAGCATTCTTGAGGTACGTCTACTAAAAGATGTATGACTATTATCCTTATAAATAATTAGATGTAGTGAGTTGGAATGACAAAAAATATATCTTATTGGATATGTTGAAAAAATATCTAGAGTTAATCAGGGATTTTGGGGAGAAATCTACCATTATCAAGTTGTTCTTGGATGGTGGAGGAATTCCTATTTGGTTTGAAATTTGGAAATGAAGATGAGAACCTTCAGTAGAATAGTATTCTCATGAGAATTCTTGTGTGGTTATTTTGAGGTGACACTGAGCACATTTTTTAAAATGAAAGAATGTTTTTTTGGTAAGTAATTATTTTAGTGGGAGGCATCATGAATCTGAAATTTTCTTTCATGATCTAAGTCCTGTGGTGGGGACAACCATTGTCCCAATGATTAATTGGACAGAAATTCAGTCATATATTTGGATAGATTCCCTCAAGTAAGAACCATCTTGGTGTTTTGAAACTAAATGGTGCCAGTGGTTTTTTTACAAAACAAAGTGCTTGGTTTTGGGAGCTGTGTTTTTTAAGAATGTTGGGAATTCAAGAATGGAACACAGTCACTTAGTATAAAATTAAAAATGGATATAGGTTAGGTGATACGGTTGTATGACCATTAGGAATTCCCAAGGATGAAAAGTGTTATAGTGGGTAGTTTATAATTCCCTTGTATATTCAGGTATTTTAATTTAAGAAGGAAATTGAATTTTGATTTTGTGGAGGGGTTAGTTTTTTAAATGGGTTGTATATTAATATTTAAAGAGGCTGGAAACATCAAAAGGGTGTTTGTGGACGAGGAATTATGGTTGGGTTGTTGCCAAAACTAGAGAGAATAATCAGGGGAATATTTGAGGTTTCAGCACCAATATCTAGTTTGTGGCCTTGGAAGTAGACAATAAAGATTTCTAGGCTCACCAGGTGGTCTATGATCCCAACATCATCCATTAGCTTTGCTGGAAGCTAACCGATAGAGGCCAATGGCTCACTGGTAGAGACCAACAGCTCAACAATAGATTCTATAAGCTTGATGATGGAAGCTAGTGCCTATCCGGTGGCCTCATGTGTGACTTTTAAGTGGTGGTAAAGAAACCCCCTTTCCATTTAACTTAGGTTTTCATACCCTTTTTGGATAGTATCCTTTCTCCCATACCCTCTTCTCCCAATCTTCCTCCATATAAGATATCCCGTTTTTATTATCCATTGAGGATGTCTCTTGGAATGACCAAGATCCTATAGTATGGTTATGACTTCGCTTACTCTTAATCTTATTCTATTTCACTATCATTTATTATCCTAGTTTTTATGTCTAATATTCCCTATTTTCAAGTAATTTTTTTGGTTTCTTGATTTCTTTTATTTCAGTCTAAAATATAATCTAATACTCAACATGTGGTATTCTCTAATAATAATGTTGTCAATACCTAAGTATAAACCATAATATTGTTTTGTTTTCAAGTGGTGTGTAGTGTGGTCATGACAGATTTTCTGTGTATTCATCTAATTTAAATCAAATCATCTAATTGTCCCCAGTCTCAGTCAGACTCCCCAGTTTAAATTCAATATTCCCAAATAGAAGGAAATTCCAATTGAAGTTCCTTGATTATGAATCTTACTTTCAACTGATTAAACTAAATGTTATGGATTCTTAAAAATAAAATGGTGGGATAAATTGAGTATATTGGTTTGATAAACATAGTTATCTAACTATTTTTAAAAATCTATGATTATGAAATGGAATTTCACAGTCATTGATGATCATGAAATGGAACATATAAACCTAAGGTAGTTTCTTATTAAATGAATTGAATGGTATTTTTATATTTGTTAAATTACTTGGTAAATTAAGTTTCTTAATCACGGGTTGGAAGGTGAATTTTGTAAATCACATGGTCAATGGTAATTAGTACCTTAAGTCTTATAATCCCAAATGAATTTATAGTGGTATGTCTTGTTTTATAAAATGGATTGATTTTTGAAAATGGAGAATTTTATTTTATAACTAGTTTTGGGTATTAAAATGTGATATGGTGATAATGGGATAAGGATTTTTCTAAATCTGAGTTAATGAATAGTGATGTGTGATTTAAAGTAATGCCTTGTATTTTTTTTCTTCCTTCTATATAAAAATTATGATATGTGAACATTATACTTTTAATTAAATGAGAGTGTTTGTGACTATTCCCATTAAACCTAGGGTGAACATGGCCCCAAGATGGATGTGGTTGTGATTAATGGTTAAAACTAGGGTGAACTTGGCCCCCAGGTGGATCTGTTTTTGCTTGATGGTCAAAGCCAGAGTGAACATGGCACATGGGTGGATGTGGATATACTTTATGGTTAAAACCTAGGTGAATCCAGCACTCGATTGGATGATTAGTCTCCCGGGATAGGTATATTACCCCCTAGATGTTGGTAGTTGGATGGGGATTGGAATATCACCCCCTCAGTGGTACATGGGTTGGAACAGTCAATGTTACAAACATAGAGGCACCCTGACACTAAATAAAAAAGGTATGTACTATTCTAAAGTGTCATTAAAGAGACTCGATTTAGTGTTTGTTTTTTAATTTTATGTTTGAATGTATTTAATTTTATATCGAACTATTTATATTGATCACTGTTGCATGAACTTGTATATAAAAGTAGTAATTTTAGGGATGTAATTAGTGGTAGTCTACTGAGCTCTAATCACACCTTTATCAAGCCTCTATGGGACTTGGGTACCTGGGAAAACACTAATATTTTTCATATGGATAGGTTTTGGGCAATGACCAGTTGAACAAGGTTATGCATGTCATGTTTGGGTAGAGTTAAGATGATGGAATCAGCCAAGACTTTGGAATATTTAGGGGTGATTTATAGTTTATATTCCTTCTATTTTATTCTTTTTTTATACTTTGTATATGACTCACCCATGTGGGATCCTTTGTAAACTTATTTTATACCACTTATTATAGCTTTTAATGTTTCTGTTTATCTATTGTAACTTTCCTTGTTGTGTTCTTTATCTAGATATTATACCTATTTATTTTATTCATGCTATTATTTCTACTCTAATCAGAGGTTATAGTCTCCCCACAGTATCACATACACCCTTGTCACTAGTTGATAGCCTTTGGCATGTGGGGAGGAATTCTAGAGGTGACATAGTGACCACCAGTCTAACACTAGTTTTTGGTCTAGGTGGAAGGACATTAAATATCACATACCATACCATCCAACTTTTTGCCCTTTGTTAGTAAAATAAAAAGGATGTTTTCTTCATATCTTGGGAATTTCAACACATCATTTTTAAACTCCCTCAATTTTCACCAAATATTTCATGAGAACTCATCACCATATCACATATTTGACTATTCTAGATTTAGATACATAACATAATCCCCATTTTTACTCCATGTATTAATACCATCATCACCTTTAAACATTTCTCAACAATTTTCATTAACCTTTAAATGTAACATCCTGACTCCGAGTGTCACCCAATGGTGCCCTGAACCTGGTTTGTCACATGACCTCAAGTGTGTTTCCCCAAACATCAGAGGTTGCTGACTAGATGTGAGGACCAAAGTCTAATATTGGGGAAACTATTCCCTCATTGGCAGAGTATACATAGCAGAATAAATAGTAATAATCAATAGTGGAAGAAGTAATACCATACAACAAAAATAAACAGCAGAAGACTGATAGTATAAAACAAGTGCAATATATATAAAAATAAATTATGCATGTCACATGAATCTAGGAAAATATCCAAACAAGTCACAATTATAGAAATAAAATACTAAAACAAAAATAAATAAAAATAGTAAACTCCAATAGCATCTCAAGCCTCAACTTGGTCTCATTCTCTCTAACTCCAACAACAATCAAGTACTTGATGAAGAATTAAACTTTCCATTATCTATCCATGAAACGATATAATCTATTTAGGTCCAAAAGCATAACCCAAAAAGGGTGTGAGATGAATCCTAGTAGGAAACTACCAAAAGATCTGTGCCTAACTATCAGTGAATATATATATCATGTCATATGTAGAAATGACACAATAAAATAGGAAGTACTCAAAAGTAAACAATCCTACAATTTTCAATTACATTCATTTAGATTTTTTAATTATTCAAACCATTTAATACTGAACCCCAGGATCTAGCCTAAGCTCGGTATCCCTCTGTGTAATAGTAACAACAAACATCTCAGAAGACCATCTAGTCAAACAAGACCGAGTCCAAGCTTGTGCTTTAGCCTCACAGACTCACCACAATCATTCAATCATTCAAACAACCCTCTGGGAAATCTCTCATAATCTTACCCCTTTGGTTCAACATAGCATTATGCAAATACAAATGACCACCTTTGAAGCTCTCATGGTCAATACCCCTGGGTCAACATGGCCTCAATAAACTATACAAGACCTTTGAGTATCTCTCAAGATAAATACCCCATGGGTAAATGTAGCATAAATAATCATAAATGGCCTCTAGGTAGATATCACAGTCAATACCCCTTGGTAAAAGTCAACACCAATGCACTCACAGTCCTGTGTAAATAAACATGGAAACCCGTACAATTTTTCTAGTCCAAGGCCCTCACGGTCCATTGGAAGATCATCATGCATATCATAAAAAAACAACACATGTAATCTAAAACTACTACATGGATAACATTCACAATTACAACACATGAAATTCATATAATCAATCAACTCTACCCTAAAAAAATTAAGGCATGGAAAACACGGTATAACTCATATGAAACCTAGGCTAAATGGACCTAAATAGTCAAACTAGGGAAATGCACACATGGGGTGTACTGTAAACAAGGAATCAAACCTTACGCATATGATACAACCCATTTTCAGTCAATTAAACCATATAAGGTAGATAATAGGGCTAAATTCAAAACACGCAATACCCCAAACATGGGTATTCACCACTTTAAGCATATATAATCCAAATGCAATCAATGAAGGGAACAAACCGCCTACCTTGATATTCTAAGAAGAACACTCTTGATTGTCGGCCCTTGAATTTCCCTAGAACGACATAGATCTACAAAAGTTGAAAACCGTTCAACCTTGAATAACCCATAAGAGAAGAAGAATCCGGAAGAGAGGCTCTAGGGAAAGAGAGAACTCACCAGAAGGAATCCAACGCACCTAGAGACATCTCAATCGAAGCTCGAATGGGGAACCCGGATTAGCTAGGATGGAGAACTGCAAGGAGATTGAAGTTCTTCAGCTGTTTGTCACTCTCCTATACGAAACACAGAGAGAAGAAATGTTTTCTAAAGATGAGACCTGACCTCACTCTGACTTATCAATTAAAAATAAAATTACATGTCATGTTCATTTATTGTACATGTTGTGTACTAGCCTCAATCATCACCTACTTTAGGTAGTCTTATAGGTCACCTACATGGACATGTACTTGGACATTACAAGGCCAGCACACAGCTACACACGGAAACCAGGTATATGGTGTGTACTCTTAAGTACACGGTGTGTACTTAAAATTTTCTCAAAAATTCATTTTTCCTCTAAAACAACACAAAATAATGATCCATACCTGAAATTAAGATATGGGTTCTTAAAAACTTCTCCCCTTAACGAAATTTATCCCTGAATTTCTTTTCAAAGGGTGGTGAAGAAGAATCATCAAATAACTCTGGCCACTATGACAGTATGTCGGTCTCTGTCTCCCAAGTCTTGTCCTATACTCACCCATGATGCCATAGCACCCATACCAGAAAAATATACCAACCATGAAGAACCTTCATGATACAATCCAAAATCTTAATAGGGTGCTCCTAGAAGGATTCATCCACCTCCCACTCAACCTCCTTAGGTTAAAAAACATGAGGCGGGTCTGAAAAGTAACACCATAGTTGAGAAATGTGAAAGACGTCATGCATAGCCAGGTACCTCTGAGGTAACTGCAACTGATATAAAACTAGACTGAATCTATCTAAAACCCCAAATTTCCCAACGTATCTCAGTGAAAGATTCCCCTATCTCCTAATCCTCATGTGTCCCAACCTTGGAGTGACACATAAGAAAACCTAATCTCTGACCTCGAACTCCAGAGGTCATCTACGTAGATTAACATAAAAATTTTGTCAAGACTGTGCAGTATCCATCCTATTCCAAATCAAATCCACCTACTCAGTGGTCTCCTGGATAAGACAAGGTCCCAGCATAGCTACCTCTCCTACCTCCATCCAACACAGGGGTGATTAGTATGGCCTATCGTACAAATATTCATAAGGTTTCATCTAAATCATCACCTAAATAATGTTATTGTAGGAAAACTCCACTAGGGGTATGTGTCTCTCCCAATAATCCTAGAAATCCGGGACGCATGTTTGAATAATGTCCTCCAAGACTTGAATCATGCTCTCAGACTAGCCATTTGTCCGGGGATGGTAAGTTATACTCCAAATTACCTGTGTACCCAAATCCCTCTGTAGTCCCTGCTAGACATGAGAAGTAAAATGGGTGTCCCTTTCCAAAATAATAGAGTGTGAAACCCCATGAAAAAGTACAATCTATCGGATTTAAAACCTTCCAATCCCATCAATACTAAATGTCTCCTCAATCAGCAAGAAATTTTCAACCTTCATGAGTCTGTAAAAACCAACTTGAACTGCATCATTTCCTCGAGGTGACCTTAGTAAACTCATCACAAAATCCATCATGACATCATTCCACTTCCACCCGGGAATGGTTAACTGTTTTAAAAGTCCTTCCAATCTTTAATGCTTTGGCTTCACCTGCTGACAGGTGGAAAATCTCATAACAAAACCAGCTACATCCTCCATCATACCTAGCTACTAATACTGATGGTGTAGATCTCAATACATCTTGGTGACACCAATATAAACTACCCAATCTAAGGAATGAAAAACTCAAAAAATCTCTTTTCGTATCTCTACTGACACCCATACGCACCCATGTAAATGAAAAACATCATCCTCACCTATGGTTCTTATAGAAGTAGGGTCCTCTCCTGACACACTCTCCCTTAAAAATAGGCCTTCGGAATCTGATATCTACCTCATTATCACTCAATACAGAAGAGTATAGGTAATAGTTATAGATGAAAGAAGCGTATGCCCCTGTCTTTCGTGCACCTCTAAATGAATCTCAGAGAATAAATCCATAAGCTGCCACTCACTACTGGCCTCCTGAACTGCCTGTATCTGAGTCCTCTAGCTCAACACATCAGCCACTACATTACCTTTCATAGGTGTATAGGAAATCTCAAATTCAAAACACTAAAGGTACTCAACCCACCTTCATTATCTCAAATTCATATCACACTAAGTAAAGATATACTTGAGACTTTTTTGGTTAGTGTATACCACAAAATTTTCTCCCAAAAGATAATGATTCCAACAGTGTAAATCACGCACAACTTCAGCTAACTCGAGGTCGTGTGTTGGGTAGTTCCTCTCACGTGGCCTCAAATACCAAGACATGTATGCAAAGACTCCTTACCCCTATATAAGCACTACTCCAAGCCCGATACCTGATGCATCGCAGTAAATGGTGTAACTCTTTACTGGCCCTAACAAAATCAGTATTGGTGCTGAATTCAATCTTCCTTTCAGCTCCTAAAAGGATGAATCGAAGAAATTTGTCCACAATTACTTTTCACCCTTCTTAGTCTGGCTTGTAAGTGGTGCTGCTAAACGTGAATAGTCCTGAATAAAGCGTCTGTAGTAACCAGTCAGCCCAAAATAACTCCATCCCTAAAATATATTCTTCAGATGCTCCCATGAAACTACTTATCTCACTTTCTTTGGGTCTACTGATACACCTATCTCTAAGATAAAATGTCCCAAGAAGTGAATCTGGTCCATCCAAAACTAGAATTTTGAGAGTTTAGCATATAACTGATGCTCTCTCGGTGTACTCAAAACAATCTCAAAATGGGTGGCATGGTCTTTTTAAGTGTGAGAGTACACTATGAAATCATCTAAGAAGACTACCAGAAAATAATCCAAGGATGGAACACTTGGTTCATCAGTGCCATGAAAACTGTCAGTGCGTTCATAAGGACAAATGATATAACAAAATACTCGTATAGACCATACCTGCTATGAATGAATGTAAGGGGTATATCTAATGGTATAACACACAACTAATGTTAATCAGATCTCAATTCAATCTTTGAGAACACCCGGGCTCCTTGAAGCTGATCAAAGAGATCATCAATCCTCAACAAGGGATATCGGTTCTTGACCGTCAACTGGTTCAGCTTCTGATAATCCACACAAAGTCTGAGGGTACCATCTACCTTCTTCACAAAATAGGATAGATGAACCCCGAGTAGAAGTATTGGGTTGGATGAAACCTTTTTCCAGCAAATCCTCTAACTATTTCCTGAGCTCCTGTAACTCTGGTGTAGCCATCCTATAAGGAGGAATGGACACTAGTGCCACTCCTGTAATAAGATCAATAGAGAAATATACCTCTCTCTCTAAAGGTAAACCTGAAAATTCATCTGGAAAGACATCTCAAAAATGATCCACCACTGGAGGAAATTCCATCTATGAAGTCCCCTAGTCATCTAGATATAAACTAGAAATCTGGGCTATAATTCCTCCCAACCCATGATTCTCGGGTCCATCTTTACTCACCTAGACATCCCATTCACCATTGTGTAAAAAATACTCTCCCTTTTGTGATGTGAAACTCACCCTATGGTGATAGCAGTCAAAAAAGGCCTAGAAAGAGACTAACCAATCCATTCTGAGGATGGCATTGAACTCTTTCATCTCTAAGACATAGAGGTCCCATAATAAGTGACACTCACCAACCTCAAGAGGTCACTCATTGCACTAACATACACTACCAGTCCTAATCCCCAACGGTGTGTCTAGCGTCAAAACATAACCAGAAGTGAAGATGTAGATACCAAGGCTCTCCACAACAACAACCAAAATGAAACTATAGGAATCCCTTATATCAAAAAATATATAAAAGCTAAAACTAAGGAAACTAGAATCATACCTCTAACTGTATAGGGTTAGGGATATTTCTCCTTTTAGATCTACTCCACTGAAAAAGTTTGACTAGTAGCATAGTCTTGTGACCCTGCCTAACTACCATGAGCTGATCCACCCTGATGTCACTAAAAACTGGTCATCTGGTGGCCACAACCAACTCCTCGGCCTAAACGGCCTGATGAACTCCTGTTCCCTGACTGAGGAGAAACTGATAGTCCTACTCCTAAATGTGGAGACATAATGGAACCCCTCTCACTAGGTTCTGGTGAGAAAAACTAGAAAAAATGTGTAACATGACCTAAATTCCCACAATCTAGGCACTCAACTATGTCTCTTGATTATTGAGGTCTTATGTTCCCACTCTTCTCACATTGGCATCTCCTCACTTGGCTACCTGTAACAACATCCCTACTATTGGGATCACCACACGAAGGTTCCCTAAGACACTTCCTGCTATCAAATGAAGAAGTACCATCCCTGGATGTTGAACCACCCTGGATCGCAGATCCCTACTCCCTCAGATTGTGCTCAGTAATCAACACCTAGTTCACTATAGCAGTCATCAAAGTCAGCCTGGAGACATTCACTTGTGATCAGATGTCATACCTGAGACCATCTTCAAACCACCTAGAAAAAGATAACCCATCACCTCCCAGAATAGTATTGAAGCTCTTTAGCTCTGTAAAACGAGAATAGTACTCCATAAATGAAAGAGTGCCCTACTCCAAATGCATGAACTTTCGGGCTTGATCATCCCTCAATTTCTCGGGGTAGAATTAGTCATCGAATGTACTTTGAAACACTTCCCAAGTCATATCCTGATGAAATCTCACATGTGAGACAATATCCCAACATATCTTGGTAGAATCACATATCATATATGTCGTAAGCTTCACCCTCCTCTCCTAAGGCATCTCTAGATGCTCAAGGATAGAATGCATGGCCTCCATTCATGACTCTACAGCCTGTGTTCCTCCATCCCTTGAAAAATTCGAAGGATGCTACTGCTGGAACACCCACGTAAACTCTGCCATAGTCAGGGAAGGATGTGGTGTTACCTGAAAGTTCTGAAACATGCTCATAAAGCCGTCACAGAACTATGAATTAGTACCTATGTCTGGTATAACAGCTGGTGCCAAGATGGGCATGACGTGAGGATCCGCTCGTAGTCCCTGATCTACCATTTATGGTGTCTGATCATTGCCATGTATATGGTGTAAAATTGGAGGATGTCTTGGTGGCATGACACTACAAGGTCAAGTGCACACCTTAGTTCAATATTATCAAGGCAAACAACATATAATTTCACGAAAGGAACAGGATAAGAAACATTCAAGTTTTACAAAATAAGGCTACATGGCATGTATAACCCCTACAATGTGTGTTACCTTATGCTTTTAACATGGAATGTACCTCTTCCAAACCTAGTCATGTAACACCCATACACATGGCATGAACCTCCTAAGGCACAGAGTGAACATGAATTTCCCATCATGCCTAAGTACTTCTACATGGATAGAACTACACGATTCTCTCCTGGGTAACACTACATACCATGTTCACCCTAGACACGATGTGTACTGCTTATGTCCTAACCATTCGTGTCGTTAGTCACATGGTTAGATACACAGTCGACTCTACATGGTTTTTATAAATAAAACATGGTGTGTACAACCTTATTTTCATCCACCTATTTCATTCGTCACACGGTCGTATACATGGTTCTTTACAACACGGCGTGAACAATCCAGACATTGAGTGTGCTACCAAATGTTTTCCATCCCTGTGTTGCTACTCACATATTTAGTCACATGGTCAAGAAATACATGGCGTGTACTTCTAGTACATGGAGTGAAGTTAAGAAAGGTTGTTCCTTCTAGAATAGAATAATGCATGGCATGTATTCATATCTCCACAAGTTGGGTTGTCTGGGTTTCCAACAGTAGGCCTCTGAAACTTCTTTAGAACCCTTAAAAACATAAAAAATTTTCCAAGGCGTGATAAATTTTGACCCGTGAGATCCCATACTCCCTCAAATCAAAGTTTTGAAGCCTTATTCATATCATAACTTAACAAAATTCAATTAAAGTTCAAAAATGATCCACCAAATTCTGATCCAAGAGGGCCCATAACACCTCAGGGGACAAATTTTGGTGTCCATCCAAATGAAGATTTACATATTCCAATACCCTATCAAAATAGAAGGTATTCTATCATGGCATCTATCACAACATCATGCATATCTAGCACAACGTCTATCATAATATCTTGAAATCGATAATTCACTCTAAATGACATGACAAGAATACATGACCTCTGATCTCTATAAAGTTCCTATATAATGCATGAGATGAAATAACCTTATCTCATTGGGTTGCAATAGAAATATAACCTCAATAATATCAACTATAACAACACAAAAAAATTGAATCACCCAATAGTGAAATCAAATCAACTGTAACAATTTCAAACCAAGAAAATCAAAATATTCGAGATAATTTGGTTTTTCCCTATACACGGTTAGCTACTCCTAGGCACAACTTATTACCAACAACCCATTTCTTCCTATCCCTGTCTATAGGATTAAAATATTAAGACAAATTAGAAAATAAACTCGTCTGATACCACTTTGTAATTTCCCAGTTCCGGGTGCCGCCCAATGGTGCCCCGAACCCAGTTGGTCACATGACCTCAAGCACATTTCCCTAAATGCCAGAGGCTGCTGAATAAAAGTGAGGGCCAAGGTCTAATAGTGTGCAAACTAATCTCTCATTGGAAGAGTATACAGAGAGAAATAAACAATAATAATCAATAGAAGAAGTAGTAATACCATATAATAGATATAAACAATGGCATATTGATAGTACAAAATAACTGCAACATATATATAAATAAATGATGCAAGTAACATGTATCTAAGAAAATATCCAAACAATTCACAATGCTAGAAATACAATACTGAAACCAACGTATAGAAAAATAGTAAACTCCCACAGCATCTCAAGCCCCAGTTTGGTCCCATGATGTCTAGCTCCAACAACAATTAAGTACCTGATGAATATGGGCGCTTGCCCTTGTCTATACCTGCAACCATATAATCTGTTTGAGTCCAAAAGCATGACCCAAACAAAGTGTGAGATGAATCCTGGTAGGAAACCACCAAAAGTCCTATGCCTAACTGTCATTGAATATATATACTAGGTAATATGTAGAAATGAAGCAATAAACTAGGAAGTACTCAAAAAGTAAATAGTCTTACAGTTTTCAATTACATTCATTTCCATTCTTTAATTATTCAAACCATTGAATAATGAATCCCAGGATCTATCATAAGTTCTTTGTCCCTCAGTTTTATATTACCAACAAACTTCTCAGAATACCATCTAGTCAAACAAGACTGAGTCCAAGAGTATTCTTTAGCCTAGAAGACTCGCCATAATCGTTCAATCATTCAAACAACCCTCTCAGAAATCTCTCATGGTCTAACCTCTTTGGTTAAACATAGAATTACGAAAATAAAAATGACCACCTGGGAAGCTCTTATGGTAAATAACCTTGAGTTAACATGGCATCAATAAAGTATACACGACCTTCGGGTAGCTCTCACGGTCGATACCCCTTGGGTCAACGTAGTATAAACAATCATAAAATACCTCCAGGTAGCTCTCATGGTCAATACCCTTGGGTCAAATTATACACTAAGGATCTCATGGTTCTATATAAATAAACATGGAAACCCCCATAGTTTTCCAGGTCTAAGGCTCTCACAGTCTATTGGAAGATTAGCATGCATATCATATCAAAATAGCACATGTAATCTAAAACTACTATATGGATAACATTCATAAGAACAGCACATGAAATTCATATAATCAATCAAATCCATCCTAAACAAATCAAGATAAGTAAAACAAGGTATTTCTCATAGGAAACCAAGAACGAATGGCCATAAATAGTCAAACTAGGGAAATGCACCCATGGGGAGTCCCGTAAACAAGGAATCAAACCTTATGCATATGATATGACTCTTTTTTAATCAATTAAACCATAGTAGGTAGATAATATGGCTAAAATACAAAACATTCAATACACCAAACATGGGTATTCGTCACTTTAATCATATATAATCCAGATAAAATCAAAGAATGGCACAAACCACCTACCTTGATGTCGTACAAAAAATACTCTTGAACATCGGCCCTTGAATCACCCTAGAATGATGCAGATCTTCAAAAAGGTTAAAAAGTTTCAACCTTGAATAACCCATGAGAAAATAGGAATCTGGAAGAGAGTCTCTAGGTAAAGAGATAACTCACCTGCGGGAATCCAACACACCTAGTGGCGTCTCAATCGGAGTTCAGATGGAGAACTGAGAGGATCTCAAAGTTCATCAATCATCCATCACTCTCCTATACAAAACACAGGGAGAAGAAATGTTTTATAGAGATGAGACACGACCCTTCTCCAACTTATCAATTAAAAATAAAATTACATGGAGTCTTCATTTAATGTACATTCCATGGACTAGCCTCGACCAGACCCCACTTTAGGCGGTCTGACAGGTCGCCTACATAGCCATATACTCAGTCATTACACGGCCAGTACACAGCTACACACAGCAACCAGGTACACAACACAAACTCCTAAGTACATGGCGTGTACTTATAAAATTTCGAAAACATATTTTTTCCTCTCAAACAACCAAAAATAAGGATCCATACGTAAAATGAAGATTCGGGTTCTTATATTCAAAGCCTAATTTTCTTCATTAAAAACATCAATTCTTCCCAATGAATTCAAATGAGTGAATTTCATTAATTAGTAATGACTTTTCAATAATTCCTTTATCCCTACTGAGTCAGACCTCGGTGTAGGAAACAATAGTCTTGGTTAAAAAATTTATCTTTTTCCATTATAACTCATAGAAAATCCATAATCTATAGAACGAGGGATCAAAATTCCTATGAATTAAAATAACTTCCTACCAACTAGTTAGTCTATAAACTTTTAAAGTAGTTAGTAAGGAATACACCACTTGTAGTATCAAATAATTCCACTTGTAAAATTAGTTGATATTTAATTTTTAATTCTAACCAAGTGATATCCATTGAAGACCATATCCTCTAATTCTTTTAAATATTCTTCACTTATTTTAAATGAGTAAAATAGTCTTTAGTATTTTTAACTCCTCGAAGTTATTTCACCTCTAGAAACTATTTGATTAAATAATCATTATCATGGGAAAATACTTGTTTATACAATATGTTTAATGTGCTTATTTCTTCCAAATAGATCTTATATATCTTGAAAACCACTCATATGATACCATCAACTTAGTGTATAATATATAATCATAAAATATCAAAAAAATTCTATAATATGTTATCAACCAACTCCTTATATGTTAATTCCATTTATCATAGGCCTGAAATCCACTTATCAGGCTTCCAAATATGTTTTGAAACCATACGTGAAATCAAATACATCTTTGATACCATTTACATACTAGATTTGGATAAATACCCATCGTATTTTATTAATTTCAGTATGTTCATACCAATTCAATTAAATATAATCAAGTTAATATTTTATTATTAATAGAGAATGTGGAAACAAAAAATATTTAATAGGCTTCACTTTTCATCTCCTCCTTTTAACACACACACACATAGTGTATATTCTTATTTCGTTAATGTACACATAGTGCATGACTAGATTTTATAATGAAGCTCCATGTCAGGAATTCTTTTCTAGCTTAACCAAATATGTTTTCCAAATCTATAATATGTGTTTTATAAATACATCCACCTTCTATATAACATAACTCATAGTGAATTTTAAGATTTAAAAAGCATACACATCTTCACCATGCATCCATATCCTTTTAATTCGTAAACCCCTTGGATTGTTTCTCCTACTTAATATTACATCACTTCATAAATTAGATACAAAAATCAATTGTAAAGGGATATGGGTACCTCTAATAGAACTCATGATGAGGAGAGTAGTTGGTCTTTGTAATCCAACCCTTTCTTCCTTTTTTTCTTCCAAATCTTTTTAATGATGTTATTTTTAATAACACCACTTGTGTACACTTCTTACTGAATGTTATCTCATAAATCCATCAAAACTTTTGGCTTGGTTTTCTCTTCAATAATAAGAATCATCACACTAGTAAATGTTTCTTCCATTTTAGCACTATTTTTACACTTTCCTCTTCCATGATCCTTCTTCCATAAAAGGGTACTACCACTACTTTTGAATTCTTTCTTTGTAGTGGTGTGAGTGAACCTAATTGATAATGTATCTTTCTTGTTCTATAGGATCATGATTTTAAATAACCAAGCTTTAAATAAATAGACATTACATTAATTTTGGGTAATACTTAATACCTGACACAAATCTATGCCCATAGACCGTATTAGTTTAGTGCCTTTGGAAACTGGAAAACATAAAGAACTGGTTCATAAAATATATACATTGTCTCTTTCTTTATCCTTCATAACTAGAACCCCTTTTTGACACATCTTACATAATACCTTTCTCAAATCCTATGGGAAAAGAAACATGAAAAGGGGTGAGCTCAAATGCTCAGTAAGGGTAATCATGGAAATTATCATACTAAAAATAAACATAATAATTTAAAAATAGAAGTTTTGAAAAAAAAAACCACATTTAACATATACCAAAATATTGAGTCATGAAATAAATCTTTGTAGTTCTTAAGGCATAAATCATAATGGAATCATGAACCATGATAAAATAGCATTAGCATAAAACATATAATTGTGGAAAACAAATAATAACATAATATGATTTCCATAGTATCCATGTCATTTCTTCCAAGACCATCATAGTGGAAAGAATCCATTACTGAACTGGGTTTACTTTTCATTCCAATCATGTATTACTGAACTGAATTTACTTGTCGTTTCAGTCCTATAGTACTGAATCGGATTTACTTGTCATTCTAGTCATGTTTATCTCATGAGATATTAATCTTTAAAAAATTAATTGGAGGGAGATATAGGTCCCACCCAACTCCTAATGAAATCATTCTTACATTTTCCACAAAACATAAACCATTCATCATAGCATAACCCAAGGAAAAAAAATGGGTTTCCTAAACATCATTCCATTATAATTCATTTAAACTAAATAGATTTCATAAAAATAATTTCATCATAAACACAATAAAATAATATTAATAATAGGGATAGAAACATAACCCTATGTCATCTAATATAGAAAATAATTTTGATAAAACACTTGAACTTAATTCTTGAGAAAAATATACTTTCTTTTTCAAAAATATTTTCTTTTATAAAAATGTCATGAAATTTTTAAAGAAAAAGATTTAGTTGAAAATTAACTTGAAAATTTGTAGAGTAATATTCATGGAAATAAGGCATTATAAAGACATAAAAATCCATTCAGGTTGTATAAGTTAAAAAACATTATCCTCATACTTTTTCCAGAAAAGTCAAAATGTATCTCGTATGGAAAGAGAAAGAAAGATTCCTTCCATACCATTTAATAAAAATTAACCAATGGGAAAAATTGAATTTTAGTATAAGAATTTAAATAATATTATACATTTAGGAAACATGGATGTGGATGATAAATACACCCCGATAAATACTTGCGAATAAACAATCTTAGATAAAAACAAGATTGGAAAATTATCCCTTACCTTAGGTTTGACATGATTCATATATATCCAAACCTCCTTCATAATGATTCAAATAATGTTATTGACTTATTACAGAATCATATTAATTTTTATGATATCATATATGATTATATTATCATCCATTTTTTGGTAACATTTCATTGTCACTCGTTCTTCAGATATTAACTGCTTTATGTTCTTATGCGTGTTTTGTCAGATAAGTTTGGGTTCCACTTATTAGGTTATAGTTATATAGTTTAAAAATGATATTAGTATAATATATATCATATTTATTCATTCCATTCATTCCATTCATTTATATAATCATGGTTTAATAAAGATCATGTAGAACGAATCACATCGCATCGTGGAGACGCTAGGTCGTACATATGCATGAGCGACGATATCTTTCACTTAATGGTTAAATGGTATGGAATTGGATGGTATAGTAATTATAAATAATAATTATCATGTTATATTCATTATTTACATCCTTTATACTCATAATTAAACCAATTCAAATTAATTATTGTTGAATAAAAAATTACACCACTGCGTGGAGATGGTAAGTCGTACATATGCACACATGGTGATATTGCGATTCGTAAGACGGACAAAAGAATGTATAAGGTTTTCCCATAATTATAATAACATCTCATAATATATAAGATATTAGATTTATTAATTTATTATGGAAACAACATAAGGATAGAAAGTATAAGAAGAAAACAATTTTTAAAGAGGTGATAAAACAATTACCACTTTTTCAAGTATAACCTTCTGATTTGCAGAAAAGGTCTCCTTAGGATGGCTTTCTACAAAAATTGTGGCCTCTAGGATGAATTTAGGGAATTTGGGAGAGGAAATATATAGGTTTTGGCCGAGAGAAATGGATTTAGATGTGTGATTAAAAGAGAACGAGAGGCATCCTTTTATAAGAGAGGGGTGGGGCACCATTGGAAATATAAAAACTTTTAAATTAATATAATTAATTTTTAAATTTAAATTCCTCCAAAGTATATTATCTCTAAGATAATATGAGTATGGGTATAAATCCTCTTAACAAATAAAATTTATAAATGTTCTTATTTTATTTCAAACCTTATCATTCTCATTTATCCTTATTTAATCTATTTGATTTTAATTGTGGTATTGATATTTTAAATATTAAATGGTTGTAAATATTTACTTTTGTGTCATAAATTGTTAATAATTGGATAATATATGAAATTATCTAACTTATAATTCTCAATTTTTAATTTCTAAATTTTTTTGTTATTTTACATAATTTAATAATATTTTATTTTTATAAAATATCAATAGTGTCAATTTTGACACTATTAATTTATTTGACATTAAATAAAATCCACATAGAAGATAACTTCAAAAAAAAATATTTAATACACTCCTAACATGTCATAGTCACGTAAAAAAATTTGTATCACATTAATTATTCCATAATATATTTATTTTAATATTTTTAAAACCATTTATTTGATATTTTTATTAATAAAATAATTTATACATCACTATTGTGTCATTATTAATGGTAATTATTTAATATCTAAAAATTATAAATAAATTTACATGATGTATATAATTATAATTTATATCTGGAGATTATTTATGTTTTAAGTTTTATTAATTTTATCAATACACTAAAATTATTATACTTACAAGAGATAAGAGAGTGACATGTTGTCACTTTCTTTTGTTTTAATTATAATTACATCACTTTCATGGAAAAAGTCTATTAAATGAATAAATTCCAACCATTGGGTGATATTGGTCGATTTTAATTCATCAAATAGGATTTTTTCGGTTTTAGGATAATTTTATTATCCTTATCATATTTTTTGTTACCCTAATTTACCTGATTTAACTTTAACTGTGGTAAATAAAAATTACCGTAGTTACTATTCATAATATACAAAAAAATAAAATTAATATATTAACATAAATTGGACCCACTGATTCCAAATATGGAATCCATTTTTCAAAATTCAAAATACATAATTTTTTTTAATTAATTTAAAATTAATTTTCGTTGTCAAAACCAGAAAGGGGGTTTTTAATAAGTAAAAACTGACAAAATATTGACATGTATTTATGTCCGATTTAAATGTGAAATTACATAAAATTAAAAAAATTGGATTAAATGATAAAAAATAATCCAATTTAACTTTAAAAACAATTAAAAATATAACATAACTATATAAAAAAATTAGACAAAAGGTAGTTTTGTATTAAAATGTAGTATTTATCACTATTCATTAAAATTTGATTTTCATCAGAAAAATACAATAAAATCAACCAAGGTAAATTTTGTTAACCTAATTCCATATAATAAGTTTATTATTTCAAATATAACTTATAAAATTGTCAAAAACTATATTTAAAAAGGTTTCTCTATCAAAAGGCTGTAAAACTGTATTTTTTGAAAAATAATTCTTTTATCTGAAAAATTTAATTTGTTCTAATATCATATCTAGAAAACCTATAAGATGGATTTAAAACACTGCATTGAATATATTACATATTTATTTCACTAATAAAATCCATAAAGAGTGATTTTATTATTTTATAGACTCACTTATTTTCATTTAAATAGTTTTTTAGAAGAAAGTTAATGTTATTCATACCTGCTATTATAATGAGTAGGTTATAATATTTAGTAATCACTAATACTCGGTCTTGGGTGAAGTTAAATCTATCAGAATAACTTTAAATTGTGTGTAACATAATCCAAGAATATTGTTTCATATATTGCAAGCTAATACGGTGTTGTGTATAGCGCAAGCTAATCTATGTGTAGCATACAACACAAGACATCAAAGAAATTAAAAAAAAATTCTCTCATAAAATCTAGGGGTTTTACAATCTACCCCCTTAAAATGAATTTCTCCCTCAAAATTTTTCAGGTTTATAAAAGTTTTACTACTTGAAAGTTTCTTTCATAGAAACCCACGTTGTAAAAAGGAACACTAAAACATCATTTTAAAAAAGGAATGTTAGAAACAAAACAGTAACCCAAAGTAACTCATCACTGGGTTTCCACATAGGATAACATAGGTGGTAATTGAACACATAGATATGGAATAAAAATCTAACCGTCAAGTTATGATGGATAGTGATAGAGAACAAGGTTTAAAGAAAGTTAACAACCAAAAATCCATAAATCTACGATGATTTAAGGGACCATCTAATTAATTATATAAGAAGGTATTAAGATAACATTTTTTGTTTTCAATATCCTTTCCCTAAAGTTGATGAATTTTGAATAAGAATAAATACTTACATGATTTTAGTACAATCTCACTGTTGTTCGTGCCTTGAACAATTTCAACTTGATATCTTATTTAAAGAAATGAAGTTGAATTTTTCATTCTTGAAGTGTTAGCAGATAATGGGATAAAATGATAGGTCATTCCATATGTCTCAACAAAAAGTTTATCATAAGTAATCAAATATTCATTGGTCCACATGTAGTGAGATAATAAATTAATCTAAAAAACTTCAACTGGAATATAACTTATACTATTCATTAATGGGTAACATTACAATCCCTCTAAAAACTGAAAATAAAAAACTTTAGAAAGAGGTGAACTAAATCAACATAACATTTATCTCCCATATCTCATAAGGTAGTTCTTGGTTGTCACATTCCAAGCATGTGAGTACCTTAATCATGTATTCTATTGACACAAAATAATAACATTAATTACCATAGAACCTTAGTGAAAACATGAATTCTTTCAAAATTAACTCTTTTAACACACCAAAAATACCAAAAATTATATATACATAAACCATGATATCACTTTTTCCTTACATCATTCATGAGGTCATTAATACTATCAAATATCTCATTTTCTCCTTATCCCTTCATTAGGAATATGTCATGTGCTTTCCAAAAATATTTCAATCACTTTTCATGGTTACTAGAACCATATACGTATGGAAAAACACAATGGACCAATACATATATATTTGAATATTCTATAATACTATAAAAGATATTCTATAACACTATTTTGGAATCCCATTACAAAAAAACTTAGTCATTCCACCACTTCGTTGTCATACTCAACATCTCCAATAATGATTACATGTGATTTACCTTTTTCTTTGTCCTTAAGAGGTTTTTGAAGTCAATAATCATCCACAACCATTGGATTAGGTCATTGATTAGAATAATTCCCCATTTCCTTGTACTTGTAGCATTGAATTGTGGGTGGTTCATTCTCTATGGTCTTTTCTCTATTCACAACATTAGAAAAAAAAATCCCATTACTTCAGAAATCAATTGCTCAATGACCTTCTTTTCCACACTTGAAACATTTTATATTCCCTTTAAGACAATATCCATCATGATTCTTTCCACACTTTGAGCATAAGGAAACATCCATCTTCTTTTCACCATTGTTTTCAGATCTTCCCTTGAACTCCATCTTGTATTTCTTGTCAAAACCCTAAGATTGATATGTAACACCAACTTCCATTTATACCTTGATAGCACAACACACAATCTCTTCATAGATACTAAAGTCTCTTATAGATAATTCCCTTTAAAGAATTGGTTTTAAGCCACTGAAGAGTCAATCAACATTACTTTCAGGTTGAATGATAAATCCAGAAGCACACCTTTCAAGTCTTGTAAAATTTTCCTCATATGTACCAATGGATTCATCATCCTTTTGATTAAGCTCAAGGAAATCCTTTTCCATCATTGTTTGAAGAATGCGAGGATAGTACTTATTGAAAAATAAGTTCTTTAACTCGTCCCATTCCATGTATTCAATTTCATCTTTCTATCTTGTATTCTTGATTAGAGCCCACCACTAGTCAGCTTCACCTTATAAATGATAAATAGCCAAAATGAATTTTTCATGTTCTAAACAGCGAAGTATGGAAAATATATTTTCAATGGTACTAATACTTTTTTCAGCAATAAGTGGGTTAGAAGACCCACTAAAATAAGGGGCCGTTGCCTCATGAAGGACTCAACAGAATGTTATTCCCTTATCTGCTCATTTGGAAGTCCATAATGATTCATAGATTTTGTAATTATAGTAATAAGATTTTGAATTAAATCTCCCATAACATTTGGATATTCATGAGGACAATTATTGCATTTCCTAGTGCATTGATCATTAACATGGTTTCTTTGGGTTCCAACCATTGTATAAAACTCAAAAATAATAGTTTGAGAATCAAAAATAATACTAGGAAAACAACATAATGAAGGGGAAGTACTTTCAATCTCTAATATCATAGGTTTAATCCTTGGTTATTTATGATTATTACCATAATTCTATGACTTTAACCTATAGTTATACATACCCTTAGGATTATCCCTATACATACCTTAGAAATATCTCTAAGTATCTCACAAAAGTTTTTTCATACTAGTTTCCAGAGGTTAACTAAACATTCACTATGATAACAACTATAAATACATAAGCTTGACCTATATGGAAATTACCTTACTTTTATGGAATACTTAATATATGACACAAATAGATTCCCAAATAATTTAATATTTTAGTGCCTTTGGAAACTAGAAAACATAAACAACTAGTTCATAAAACATCTACATCGTCTCCCGTTTTATCCTTCATAACTGGAACCCCTTTTTGTGACATCTTACTTAATACCCTTCTTCAAATCTTCGGGGAAAAGAAACATAAAAAGGTGTGAGTTAAAATGCTCAGTAAGGGTAATAATGGAAAATATCTTACAAAACATAAACATAAGAATGCAAAAACATAACTTTTGAAGAAAAAATATACCACATTTAACATATAACAAAATCTTGAGTCATGAAATAAATCATGGTAGTTCTTAATGCATAAATCATAATGAAATCATAAACCATGAGAAAATAGAATTAGCATAAAACATGGAATTGTGGATATCAAATAAGCACATAATATGATTTCTATAGTATCCAAGGAATTTCTTCCAAGACCATTGTAGTGGACAAAGTCCATTACTAAACCGTGTTTACTTGTCGTTCCATCCATGTATTACTGCACCAGATTTATTTGATGTTTTAGCCCTATATTACTCAATCAGGTTTACAAGTCGTTCCAGTCATTTTTATCTCATGAGATATAAATCATTACCCAATTAATTGGAAGGATATATAGGTCCCACTCATCTCATAATAAAATCATTCTTACATGTTCTACAAAACATAAACCATTCATCATAGCATAACCCAATGAACAAAAAAATAGGTTTCTTAAACATCATTCAATAATAATCCATTTAAAATAAATGGATTTCATTAAAAATAAATTCATCATAAATACAATAAAATTATAGTAATAATAGGGATATAAACATAACACTATTTCATCTTAGATGTAATATAATTTTGATAAAACAATTGAACTTAATTCTTAAGGAAAATATCCTTTATTCTTCAAAAAAATTTATTTTATCAAAATGCGGAGAAATTTTAAAAAAAATTAGTTTAAAATAAACCGAAAAACATATAGAGTATTCTTTATGGAAATAAGGCGTTATGAAGATGTAAAAATATGTTCATGTCGTATAAGCTAAAAAAAGCATTTTCCTTGTACTTTTTTTAGAAAAGTCAAAAAGTACCTTGTATGGAAAATGAATGAAATATTCCTTCCATAACATTTAATAAAAATTCACCAATGGATAAAATTAAATTTAAAAAAATAGTATAAGAATTTAAATAATATTTTATATTTAAGAAACATGGATGTGGATGATAAATATACCCTGATAAATACTTATGAATAAAAAATATCAGATAAAAATGAGATTGAAAAATTATCCCTTACCTTAGGTCTGATATGCTTTGTATGTATGTGAACATACTGTATAATGATTTAAATAATGTTATTGACTTATTCCAGAATCATGGTCATTTTTATGTTATCATATATGATTATATTATAATCTGTTTGTTAGTAACATTTCATTGTCACTCGTTATTCGGATATTAACTGCTTTATGTTCTTATGTAAGTTTTGTCGGATAAGTTCATGTTCCACTTCCTAGATTATGGTTATATCATTTGTAGAATAATATTAGTATAATATATATCATATTTATTCATTCCATTCATGTATATAATTTTGGTTTAATGAAGATCATGTAAAATGAATCACATCGCATTGTGGACATGGTATGTCATACGTACACACATGTGACAATATCATTCACTTAATGGTTAAATGGTATGGAATTTGATGGAATATTAATTATACAGATTAATTATCATGTTATATTAATTATTTTCATCAATTATACTCATCATTATACCCATCCAAATTAATTATTGTTGAATAAAAAATTACACCACGGCGTGGAGATGGTAAGCCATGCGTACACATGCATTGTGATATTGTGATTTGTAGGATAGATAAAAGGAGGTATAAGGTTTTAGCATAATTATAATAACATATCATAATGTATAAAATACTGTATTTATTACTTTATTATGGAATAAACATAAGAAGAGCAAGTAGAAGAAGAAAATAATTTTGAAAGAGGTGATAAAACAATTACCTCTCTTTCAGCTATCATCTTTTTATTTGCACAAAAGGTATCCTTAAGATGGATTTATACCCAAAGTGTGTCCTCTAGAATGATGTTTGGGAAGTTTGGAGAAGAAATGGTTAGGTTTTATTTGATAAAATGGCTTTATAGGTGTTCTTAAAAGAGACGGAGAGGTTCTCTTTCATAAGAGAGAGGAGGGGAACCTTTGAAAATACCCAAACTATTAAATTAATATAAATTAATTTTTAAATTAAAATTCCTCAAAAGTATATTATTTCAAAGATAATATGATAATTGGTTGAAATAATCCCAACCAATAAAATTTATACATGTTTTGATTTTATTTTAATCCTTATCATTTAAATTTATCCTTATTTAATCTATTTAATTTTAATTGTGGTAATAATATTAAAAATTTTAAATGGTTATAAATATTTAATTATGTGTTGTGTATTGTAAATAATTAGATACTATACAATATTTTAGACCTTATAATTTTCTCTTTTTAATTTTTAAATTTTTTTTTAAAAATAATTTAATAATATGTTATTTTTATAAAATATCAATAGTGTCAATTTTGACACTATTTGTTTATTTGAATTTAAATAAAATCCACAGAGAAGATAACTTCAAGAAAAACATTTAATACGATCATAACATGTCATAGTCACATATAAAATTTTTTTCACATTAATTAGTTAATATTTTATTTATTTTAATATTTTTAAAACCATTTATTTGATATTCCATTTAATAAAATAATTTCTACATCACTATTGTGTCATCATTAATGGTAAATATTTAACCTCTAAAAACTTATAAATAAATTCACATGATGTAGATAATTTCATTATATTTCTGTAGACTATTTATTTTAAAAGTTTTATTAATTTTATTAATACATTAAAATTATTATACTTATAAGAGATAATAGAGTGACATGTTGTCACTCTCTTTTGTTTTAATTATAATTACATCACTTTCATGGGAAAAATCCATTAAATGAATCAATTATGACACTTAGGTGATATTCGTTGACTTTAATTTATCTAATAGAATTCTTTTAGGTTTCTAAATAAAAATTACCGTAGTTACTATTCATAATATCCAAAAAATAAAAGTAACCTATTAACATAATTTTGACCCAATGATTCCAAATATGGAATCCATTTTTCAAAATTCAAAACACATAAGTTGTATTAATTAATTTAAAACTAATTCTCATTGTCAAAACAAAAATGTGGGTTTTTAATAAGTAAAAACTAAGAAAATATTAACATGTATTTGTGTTCAATTTTAATGTGATCTAAGGACCAAAATCGGGTTAAATGATAAAAAAAATAATTAAATTTAACTTTAAAATCAATTAAAAATATAATATAACTATATAAATAAATTAGATGAAAAGGCAGTTTTGAATTAAAATGCAGTATTTTCACTATTCATTAAAATATGAATTTCATCAGAAAAATACAAAAAATTCAACCAAGGTTAATTTTGATGTCCCTATTCCAAATAAGAAGTTTTTTGTGTAAAATAGAACTTATAAAATTTTTAAAAACTATATTTAAAAAGGGTTCACCATTAAAAGGTGGTAAAACTCTATTTTTTGAAAAATACTTTTTTTATCCAAAAAATTGAATTTGTTCTTATATCATATCTAGAAAAAATATAAGATGAATTTAAAACATTACATTGAATATATTAAATATTTATTTCACTAATAAAATCCATAAAGAGTGATTTTATTATTTTATAGACTCAATTATTTTCAATTAAATAGGTTTTTTGGATAGAAGTTAATACTATTCATACCCACTATTATAATGTCTAGGTTATAATATTTAATTATAACTTATAATAGGTATTATGTGAAATGAATTATATTAAAAGAACTTGATGTTTTGTGTAACAAAATCTAATAATAGTTTTGTGTATACTTCAAGCTAATATGGTGTTGCGTATAGGGAAAGCAAATCTTGGTGTAGCGTACAACACAAGACATTAAAGAAATTAGAAAGAATATGTCTCATAAAATCTTAAGCTGTTATAATGAGAGAGAAAAATTACTTTTTTCTCTCCATAACTTTTTCTTCTCACTCTTGGAAGGTTTATTTGAGTTATCAACCCTTTATATCTGATACACTTCCTATTTTCCTTCTTTATTGAAGTCTTCCAAAGCCACTAATATATTTTTGAATGTAACAGACACCTCATTCTTTTCTAAATGTCCTTAATTTTATTTGTTGTTATAATATCATTCCATGTGACCAAGATTAGAATAAATATATCATATTTTAAAAAATTATTCATACCTTTAAATATACTTCCACGGGTAAGGTTTATCAGTATTTTGCCTCTGATTTTCCATCTTCAATTTCTCACTACACACTTTAATTGTTTGTGCTTTGATCCCATAGAAATAACACTTACTAAAATATTTTATCTGTGATATTTTATTTTTAAACTATCTATTCATGTTCTTCTTATCTACTAAGTCTAGATTTTTTATTTTTTTTATCCCTCACTAAAGTCTCCACTGGGAATATTCAATATTTAACTTATTCATCAAATAATAAAGTTATCTCTCAAGCTTCTCAATGTATAAATCCTTGTTCTTCAATATGTATTCAAAACTCTCAATGTAAGAATTATTTACATTAGAAATAATATTCACCTATTCTCCATATTTCTCTCTTAAGGTAGATATTATTACTTCATGGATTTTCTCTTTTCAATCCATATATTCCTATATTAGATTTCTATTACCCTTATTCAAATATTATATATAAGAAGAATTCTTCTCACCTTCAACCTTCAAGTATTGAATTTAAATTTTCAACTCTTGAAAATCATTTTTTTTTACTTTAGGAAAAAATCATAGATTTACCACAATATGTGGTTGACTGTTCTCTATAATCATTCATCAAGAATCTAAATGGAATAAAATATGTATATTTATTTGTAAATGTAAAATTTCATATATTTTTAAATTTATAAATCACTAAGGAATTAATTTTGACCACCACCTTAGAGATGTAAATTTTTTGACAACCTTATTTTTATTCTTTTTCTTATTTATTCTTAATATATGAAATTATTAAATGATAGAATTCATAATCATATCTATAAATATTTAAAAATATACACTAGTAGATGCAATTTAGTTTTCCTCTCCCAACATAGATTATTCACTATATAATTATTCTAATTTGAACCAAATATCTTTTTATGTATTGTAGTGATCTATCATCTAAAATACATATTCTTCTAGATAATTCTATAAATCCTTCTTAGTGAAATCATTAAATTCCAATCTCCTAAGATATGATTCATATATTATACAATGTTTACTTTGAAAAACAAATCCAGTCACCAAAATATCCTCAATGATTCAAATTTGTACTTCCAAATATGATACGAACTCTTTCTTTTAATTATAAAATTTCCTTCAACCATATTTGGGTATTAAAAAGAGATTCCATATCTTGAATAGTCATCACAAACCAATTTTAAAGGTTGAATCCTCAATAGAACCTTTAGGCTCTGATACCACTTATAAGGACCGAGGAAACCTTGATTGGGGTTGAATCAGGGTGTGAGTATATTTTTACTTATTCCATCACTTTTCAATTCTTCAGGATATTCTTCCCTCATTGTAAGGAACACAACTAAACTTTTTATTTCTTTCTTCAACCAATCTCATTGATACAAAAATTTAGATGTAATGAATGCTAGTATTTTACTTTTTCCTATAAAATTATACTCCAAGGATAAACCACACAGTTTTATACTAGTGTACTAAAAACCCACTAAAACTCACTACTTAATTTGCGTACAAAATTTAAAACAATCTCACTAATTGTTCAAGTTCAATAGTTTCTTCATCTCTTTTTCTCACTGGTTCTAGGAGGGATACAAATATCAGTTTATAGACTTGTAGGTATCATCTCAACTTAATGACATAAAGTTAAATCTAATATCAATATAAGGTACTTATATTCCTTTCATCTTCATCTTCTAAATAAATTATCCTATGCGCTCTATGTGTGATATTCTAAATCACTACCTAATATGATTTGATCTTTAATTTTTCATCACACTAATGTATTATTCAAGTTGTTTTTCAACCATCTTCAAAACTCTAGATATAATAATTCCATAAATTGAATTATAATTCAATGTAATCTATCTTTAATGCTTAAATGAACCATATGTTGATACTTCAATGATTAACATTGTACTTATTTAAACACCACTATTTGATATGCAATGAGTTCCAATTCAGTAACAACACTCTCCTCTGTCAATTCATATCTTAAATATCTTATCACCCTAAATCAAGTCAATCTTATAAAATAGATATGAAATAACAACCATGTTGTTGAGTCCTTATTTTTAAGAACACAGATTCCCTCTTTCTTATAACACATGGTTCCCCTTATTCTCTTATATCATTCACTTCTCTTTTTTCATTCTATAATTGTTTATGTAAAATTGATGATATAATTTATATAATATTGTTTGAATTTAAAATTTTAAATTCAAAAAATAAAAAAATCCCTCTAATTTAATCTCATAATACTTTTGGGGAGCAATACTTAATTTTACAGTGTTAATTATTTATTACATGTTTATTGTGATGTGGAAAAAGATTCCATGGTGAAAACTCCTAGGAAATAGACAAATATTCTTGTTAATTTTATGGAATAGTCTATATAGATACAACATGGTGATATATGATTCTCATATAATGATGTTGAAATATTTTTTGAGACTGATTAAATAAGTGAAGAGTTATTGATTTCAATTTTATCTAATATTATAACCACCTTCATTCACACACCCCTTCATCCTATGTTCTTCAGTGCATCAACCAGTATACACACACATGGCATGTACCCACACAAGAGCTCAGATGCATGCTACCTTGGTCTAATAAACCTCAATAGCATCATAACATATCAAATTTATCCTCAATCATTTAAATATTCATGTATCCATGATTATAGTTCTGACAATCAACTTCAAATAATAATTACAACTCTATATTTAAGCTAGACATATAACTAAATACTCAAAAAAATGGAAATGATTACTTGCAATTATCCAAGCTTAAAATCTAAACTCAGGCAATATATATCTACTTCATAATTAGAATCAATGCTTTCTGTCTCATCTTCACTTTCTCAAAACACCATAATTCAGGAAATATTTTCTTAATACGTATTTTCAACAAATCAAACACATCTTTAATGGTTGCAATAGTATCATTGATACATGATCCTTTGAGTTTCCTTTTATAGGTGATCTATGTAAAATAAATGTGTAAATTATCTTTATATTTTTTCATTTATTTGATATTAAAAATTAGATTTAACATGTATTTCCCAATGGGAAGACAATATCTAATTTAATTCAAAGTGAATAAGAATTCTTGACACCCTAATTCACCCATCCCTAGGGTGTATAGTGGGACCAGGATACAACACCTATGGTGGTAGTAACATGAAAATCTCATACATAACTATGTATTAATTATAATAAATTAATTTTCCTTTTATATAATAAAGTGGATTCTTAACTATTTTATTTTTCATGTATGAAACACATTTTTTATCATTATTATCTATGATAAAAAATAATTCTATTTTTGACATGTCATTAATTTTATTATAATTTATATAACCAAAATTATTACACCATAAATCAAAAAACACTAACAAGTAACCAGAAAAAAATACTTTTATTTAATTTAAATAATCCATAAACTAGATGACCCTTTAAAAAAATGTCCTTCCCTTAAAAGGAAAAAAGTTATCAACCTCAAATACAATCTTAAACCCATACTTATTTTATAAGATCCCAGAAACTAATTTCATATAAACTTTGGGAATAAAAAGACAACATTTAAAGTGAGGATCATTCCTAAGTTAAGCTCAATATCAAATACACCCTTGCCTTTTATGTTAATTCTTGAAGAGTTCCCCATATAGAGAAACCCCCCATCATTAATTGATTTTATCTACTTGTAGAGAAATTTACTATTACACACATGTATTATAAACATAAAATAAGTCCACCAAGAAGAACTATCCTCAAGCACATTATCTTCTATGATCATGGCAACAAATTGCCACATTGGATTTTTTTTATCATCTTTCTTCTGATAGAGATGTCGGTCCCACTTTTAGTGTCCCAAATTTCCAGAAAAGTATCATTCCCCTTTCTTCTTCTTAGATTGGCACTTTACTTTTAAAGGATATTTTCGATATTTTTGCCTAATGGTACAACTCTCTCAACCATGAGTAGCATGTATTTATCATCCTTAGGTTCCTTTTCATCCTCATTATTTATATTAATCCTCAATTTATTGGAAGTTGAGAAACTCATTTAGAAAAATATCAACCTTTTTTGTTTTAGAGAATTTTTAAGGTTTTTCAAGAATGGGGGAGTTTATCGATGATAGATTTGATAATGATGGAATCATCCATGTTCATTTTTTTAATTTATATGTTGTAATATGTGATGAATTTCATTAAAATATTCTATGATAGACCTATTATCTAACATATAATATGAAATAAAACTTCTTACTAGGAATTTATTGATTTATTCATCCTCGATTATGTGTTTTTAATCCAAATAATATTAGATCTCCTTCTCTATCAGAATATGTTGCGATGTTTCAATGATATCATTGGTCAAAGTGTTCCTTATGTATCTTTGACACATGAGATCATCTTTCTCCCATTTTATTTCTAATGTGGTAAACTTAGAGTGTCTTCTATTTATTTGTGGGATAGATTTTGAGTTAAGATAATATACATAAATTTAAGAGCTGAAATTAAAAAGTGCATCCTCTTTTGGAACCTCTTAAAATTGTTTCCATAAAATTAATCCTCCTTTATAATGTTGTTGAGTGTTTCAATATCCATTTTTATGGGAATTTACTCTTAATATTTTTCAATTTTTGGGTGGGTAATGGTTTCAACTTTCCTCGAATGGTAGTAGAAGGAGCTCACCGAGGCTTGTTATAATGTATTTCTCCTTATGAGTATATTCTTCTCCACCAAACTAGTAGTATAATGGGTCTCAGGAGAATATTATTTAGGATACAATAATGGATTTATACTCTAAACTTGGACTTAATTGAGAGTATTCTATGAAGAGCATTTTAAATCAAGATAGTATTTGAAGAGACTTTTTTTTTGTGCACTAAAAATGGCACTTTGATACTTATAGAAGACAAGTATAAGGATATCATTCTATGAGAGTGATTTGGTGTTCTTGGGAATGGATTGAAATGATTTTTCCATCCAATGGGGACTCTATTTTATAGGAAAACAAGGACCAATTTAGATAAGCAATCCTGCCCCCTAGTATTGGGTAGACACATATTATGGAATTGAATAACTTATTTAGATTGAATCATGTCTATCATATCACACCCAATAGAATAATATTTCCTAATCTCTCCCTTCTAGGGAAAGGATGTATCTATTAAATCACTCTTTATCATATAAATGATATAGACCATACCCATTTAGTGAACTAGGACTACCTATTGGAAATAATCATTTGGATATGGGCCTAAATCGTTATAACCAACCAAACTATTAGAGAAATTAAGATGCCTAAAATCCTCACACCAATGTAGTGTGTGAACTGAAAATTGAACTAACAAATATCCATAATGATCACTTGCATACATGCAAGCGCGCACGTGTGGAAGGTGTGGTGAACAGTCTCCCAAATTATTTTAAGCTCATGATTTATCATTTTAAATAATTTTAAAATTGTTACTTCTAATATATGGTACCCCACTTCATACCACATATCAATGTGGGATTTTAACTTATCTTCCCCTTTAAAACCAAAAATAAAAAATATTAAATATTTTTAAAACATTAAAATTCCAAAAATCATATACTATTTTAAAATATTTAAAATTAACAATTTAAAATAAATAATTATACTCTATTTGTAATAAATTTCATAAATAAATTTATCTCTAAGTTAGAAGATTTTGTATAATAGTGAGAAATAAAAGTTGGATACAGAAACAAGTGGACACTAACTTGGATATATAACTCTTATTATCAATTGGATTCATTATATACAATTCTATTCAAATTATTAAATTATTAATCTACTTGTAGGTGTAATTACTGTCATGTTTCATGTATCCTTTCATGAATGATTAAGATCCATGGTCATAAGCTCTTTATAATAGACCCACTTCTACATTCACATTGGTAAACTAAAAACAGTTCATCTATTTCAACACTTCTTTGATATCCTTGATTAATTGAGAATTTAAAACTCTCCCACTTTTTATCATGGTCACCTAACACCATTGTCCCAGTATGTGATATACCAGTGGTGTTTCATTTATACATTTGATAGTGTTACCTACATTAAACTTAGATATGTGAAGTTATCACATATAAAGTTAGGGTACTCCCATTGTGAATTTTTAATAATGAATTAAAACAAATTCCTATATATTTTTTGTAAACAAATTCCTCTAAATGTCCCTTTGTTTATGGATAAACCAAATTTTAACTCGATCAAACAAATTCCATGATTATGATATCAAATTGTATCAACTATCTCATGTAACTATGTTTGATACTAATGTGTCTCGATTTTCCATTATAAATTTTTCCATATTCTCTAGTTAGAATTTATTCACTATCACAGTGTATAAAAACTAGAAAATTGAAATATTCTATAATGGTAGTTTGTATAAAAGAGATCTAATCCATAATTCTTATTTTATAGTAGCTTATAAAGAAAAAAATAAGAAAACATAGATTAATCTTTTATAAAAAAAATTTTGTAATCCCCAATAGATCACTCTACCTAAAAGTGTAAAAACCTAACCACTTTTGGAAGAGTGATCCTATATATTAGTATTCTATCTAGAATTGGAAGATACTTCCAAAACCATTGGGTTTATATTATAATATATACAATAATATATAGTTCCCTAAAAATATTTTTGTACTCTTTTAACTACATCCCATTATGTATTACCTATAATACATGTATACCTACTCAACTTTAAAATATCATGAGAAATAATTATTCTTATACTTTTCATAACATACATGAGACACCTAATAAACCCTATATATTCTATTTGAGTGACAAACCAATTGGAATTTAGTAACATTCTACTCCTAGAATCATACGGGTTAAAAACCAATGAATAATCAAACTATCTAGACATATTTAATACATTTTAATTGTAATTAGTTTAATAAAGAAAAAATGAATTCTTATTACTATTAATTTTTATTCCCAATATAATATTTTCTTCACCCAAGTCATTCATATAAAAATTTCTAGAAAAAATAGACTTAAACTTGTTTACTTGATTCATATTAGTTATCAATATCAATATTTTATCAATATATAAACAAATAACAACTGCATAGTTATTATAGAACCTACTACGAATAAATCTATCATCTTGGATAAATAAAAAACCATTTGATAAAATTACTTAATTAAATTTATAATTCCATTTTTGGAGCTTCTTTTAAACTATATAGAGACCATAGAAATTTCTAAACCTTATTTTATTTTATGGGTACTGTGAATTCTTCTGGTTATTTCATATATATTTCTTTATATAACACAACTTTTAGTACTATTGTTTTCACATCTACTTGGGGAATATAAAAATTATATATATAATCTAAGGTAATAATAATTATAATATAAGTAATCCTTTCTATGGGAGAATATGTGTCTAAATAATTGATTCCTTACTTTTAATTAAAACCCTTGGCTACTAATCTAGATTTATATTTTACAATTATACCATTTAATTTTCATTTCCTTATAAATACCCATTTAAAAACTATTAGTTGTGAACCTTGAAAAAAAATCAACTAATATCCAAGAATATTTCTCATTTATTTAGTTCATTTCAAAATTTATAACTTTCTTTTGAAGAGATACATCAAAAAATGACATCGATTCTTTGAAAAGATTTAGGTCTTGCTTTATATTAAGAAAAAATAATGTTTTTGTAATAATACTATCATTAGTTCCTTACAAAAAGTATATATAGATATCATATCCATATTCCTTGTGTATTTATGGTTTTTACTTTTATAATCCTCCTCGAACATATATTCATGAGATACTATTTTATTTGATCCAAATTTCTTAATTTGTAATTACTTAGGTAAAGTAGTAAAAAAATAATTCATTAGAGATATAATATCTTTATTTAATAATTGTATCAATTTATAATAAATAATTAAATTATACAAACATGAATCTATAAGATTTTGAATGCTCTATATATTCAAGAAATATGAAATCAATACCACTTTTACCAAACTTTTCCCTTTTAGGTTATAGAACTCTTACAATTTGACGTCAACCACAAAAAATTAAATAATTGAGGTTTGGTTTCCAATATTTGCATAGTTAATATGAATTCATATCCATACCTTTTTTGATAACTTTTTTTAAGATGTGACATGATGTAATAATGAATTTCCCTACAAACATCTTGAAAGACTTGAGTTGGACATCATGGAATTAATAATTTCAATTAATTTTTTATTCATTATCTATGTTACACTTTTCTTTTGAAATGTATATGGATTCATAAATTAATTTAGGATCATCTAAAATTCAAAAAATTAAGTATTGTAATATTCTCCTCCATTTTAAGATATGATGCATTTAATTTTAATCCCACATTGGATTTAAACCTCATTTTTATAGATATGAAATTTATCAATAACTTCACCTTTATCATATAAATATAAAAATTGAAAACTCTACAATAATCATCAATGAGATTTATAAAGTGATTTTTATTACCTATAGTGTGTGATAATATAATCACATACATCACTATGTATTAATTTTAATAAATTACTTTTCTTTTATATAGTAAGAAATAGTAACATAACTATTTTAGTTTCATGATAGTAACACATTTATAATCTTTATTATCCATGCTAGGTAATAATTACATTTCTAAAATTTCATGATTTTTTATATAATTTATGTTACATATACAATTATTCCATAAATCAAAAAATAACAACAAGTAATAAGAAACAACATTTGTGTCTATTTAGAATATTCTACTATATAGAAAAACCTATCCAGCAAAGTTCTAACCCCTGGAAAGAACAATTTTATTTACCTCATATAAAATCTTAAACCCATGATTGTTTATTAATATCCCCAAAAATAATTTTTTACAAACATTGGTCACATGAAATAAATTATTTGGAGTGAGTATATTTCTATAGGCAAACTCAAGATTGACCACACCCTTCACTTGTATGTTTATGCATGAAAAGCTTCCCGTGTAGAGTAATTCCCAATCATTGTTTGACTCTATCCACTTAAAGAGTGATTTATTGTTACCCATGTGTAATGTATCAATGTAATATATCCAAAAAGAAGAACAATCCTCAATAACATTATCTTTGGAGATCATGGATAAAAAGTTCTATTTTGAAGTATTGTTTCCATATTTATTTTTAAAAAAGATGTAAATCCTATATAAATTGTACTTTTTCTATAAAAAAAATACATGACCATTTTTCTTATTTGATTGTTCCTTTAATTTTATAGGATGGTTTATAAATTCACACCACTTTGAGAACTTATATGGGTTAACTCCCTCTACCATTATGACCTTGTATTTATCAACCTTAGGTTCATTTTCTTTCTAAGGGTTTTATATTCTTCCATAATTGGTAACTAGTTAAGAAACTCATTGAGGTAAAATCTATCTTTTTATGTTTTAAATAATTTTTAACATTATTCCAGGAAGGGTGGAGTTTATGATGTTGGATGTGAAAATTATGGTATCATCTATGTTCATCTTATTTTTCTTTATATGTTATAAGATGACCTAAATTTCATAAAACTATTTTACAAGGGATCTATTATCTACTATAATAAATGGAAAAAAAACATAGTTACTAGGAATTCAATTCTTGTTGCATCATTGGTGATGTATTTGGCTTCAAATAATCCCATATCTTCTCTATGGTCGAAATATGTTAATATAAGTTGAACCGATCATCGAAAAATGATTTAAGAATATTTCATTGAAAAATAAGATCATTACTATCCCATTTTTTTTATACATGAAACTATGAGTGTCACATCTTCGTATATTGGGGTATTTGAGGTTGAGATCACATATACCCCTTTGAGAGTTTCAAGTATAAGTACATTAACTTTTCCCACCTATTGAAATTGTTTCCATTTAATTACTCCACATTCTTCACTTTTTTAGTGTCTCTATATCCATGTTAATAGTAATATACTCTTAAGATTGTTTGCGATATAGATGGGTAATAGTTCAAAAATTTCTTAGATGGTAGTAGATTGAGCATGTGAAGGCATGTTATTATGTCACTCTCCTTAAAAGTATATTTATCCCCATAAAAATGGTAATACAATGGATCTTAAGTGAATCATATTTAGGATACAAAATTGTCTCGTTAATCTTCACTTATAGTTAGTGGAGAGTAACCCTTGAAGTATTTTAAAATCAATATATTATTGGACATGTCTTTTTTATTATGAACCAACAAAATATCTTTTATTCTGGTAGAAGAAAAGGAAAATAATATCACTCTATGAGATTAATTTGGAGTTCTTTTGAATAGATTGAATTTATTTTTTCATCCAATAGATGCTAAATTTTTTAGGAATGGAAGAAACCACACATATAATCTCTATGACCCATTGGTATTGGGTAATAACATATTATATAATGTAATGAATTATCTAGATTGAAACCTTTATATGAAATCACACCTAATCAAATAAGTGACAATGATATCACCCATCCAATGAATTGATGCATCCATTATATCATGCCTAGTTAGATTAATGGTCTAGATCATAACTATTTAGTGAAATGGGTTGACTAACCAAACATAACCATTCAGGTTTAGTCCTAAATATATATGGCCTACCAATTCATTGTAAAAATTAAATTACCCCAAAATGAAAAGGTGTCCAAAGCAAAAAGTGATTCATCAAAGAACCACATTGCACAATTGTGCGTGCATCGGTGTGAACGCATGGATAGTGTGGTGCACTACCCCATATGAGATTTTTTTCCTATTACATTATCATTTTAAATAATGATAAAAGTGTTCCCAATTATAAAGGAAACCCAACTCTATCCCATTTTTCAATGTGGGATTCAAAATTTTCTTCCCCCTTAAAACCCAATAATAATAACAAGTCTCAATTATTTTAAGAACATAAAACTTATAATAAAACCCCCTTAATTTCAAAATATTTAAAAGAAAATTTTTAAAATAAATAATCATTCTCAATTCAAAATAAATTTCATAATTAAATGTATTTATAAATTTTAAAATTTATATTGTAGTTAAAAATCAAAGGTGAATAGAGAAACTAGTAGGCACTAACTTGAACATGTAACTCATGTTATCAGTAAGATTCATCCTATATAACACTATTCAAATTCCTCAGTTCTTAATTGACTCTTAAACACCAATATGGAAATATGTCACTTATCCTTTAATGAATATTTGAGATCCAAATTCATAGGCTCTTTGGAGGGTCCCCAATCTTACTTTCACATAGGTGAACCAAAAAGTGTTCCCATGTTTCGATAATTGTTTGATATCATTGGTTTATTAAGAGTTTTAAACTCACCCTCTCCTTATCATGGGTAAAAAATAACATTATACTTGGATGTGATACACCTTTGATTTTTTCCTCACCCGTATGATGAAATTTCCATTATCTAACATAGACATGTGAAGTTATCACTTGTTAAGTTTAAGTCTCATCATGGATGCATTTTTTATAATGACTTTAAACTAATTCCAAAGTATATTTTTTACACCAAATCCATTATAATTATATTTATTAGTGGTTCATACTTGATATAACAAAATCCACAGTTATGATACTGTATTTTATGAACTAACTCACATAGTTATGTATGAGACCAATGTGTCTTTATTTATAATTATAAGTGTTGAAATATTCACTATACAATATTTATTGACTATCATAATGTATAGAAACTAGAGATATGGGAATAATACATAATGATATATTAGATAAAATGGATCTAAGTTTTTATACTTCTTTTTTGATAACTTCTAAATAAATAAACTTATAAGCCATAGTCAGGGTCTGTAATACAAGTTTATTTCTTTTATCCCAAAGATATTGTTTCACCTCTAAGTGTAAAATATCAACCACTCATATAAGAGTGAACCTACATATAAGTAATGTATCTTAAATTAAAAAATCCTTCTAAAACACATAGTTTTTCACTATAAAATATATACTAATCAATAGTACCCTTAATATTTTTTGAGTAATATTTTAACTGAATACTATTATGCATACCATTAGTTACTTATATACTTGTCCTAATTTACAACAATATATGAAATATTAGGTTTCGTATTAGTCGTATCATAAATGAGATGCACAACTTCTTTTTCATATCCTAATTTAGTAATTAGACTACTAGGATTTGGTAGCATCATACTCCAAAAATCATATGAGGGAGAAACTGATAAAAAATAAAATTATTCAAACCACTTTAGTACATTTTCAATATAATGAGTCTGAAAAAGGAAAAAAAATATTTATTTTTACTAATAATTTGGAATCCCAAAATAACATTTTCTTCACCCAAATATTTAATATCAAAACTTATAGATAAAATGATTCATGTTAGTCCCAAACATTAACAAATAATCAACATATAAACAAATAAAAATGACATGGTTATTATGGAACATTCTATAAACACATTTATTAGCTTGGTTAACTAAAATTCCATTTAATAAAATTACTTCATTAAATTTCCCTTTTAATTTTTTTGAAGATTTTTCTAAACCATATAGGGATTCTCATAATTTAAAAACAATCATTTCTTTTCTATGTAAAATGAATCTCTCTAGTTTTTGTGAATATATTTATTCATCTAAATCAACAATTAAGAATTTTTTTTAATATTTTTTTGGTATAATTATAAATAATATATAGAATATAATGTGATAATTATTCTAATAGAACTAGTCCTAACCATGGGATCATAAGTATTGAAAAAATTTATTAGATCCTTTTTAGTAAACCCCTTGACTGATAATATGGATTTATATTTGTCAAGTGTACTTTAGATTTTTCTTTTACTTTTAAATACCCCTTTACAACATATTGGTTACAAACCTTGAGGAATATTAAATAATATATAAGTATTTTTCCTAGTTATAGAGTTCATTTAATCATTTAAAGATTCCTTCTGAAGATATTTATAAAAAAAGGACATATCTTCTTTGAAAGTTTTGGATTAAACACTATATTAAGAAAAAATGGAGTTTTGTAATAATGTTATCATTAGTTCCTTAAAAAAATTAAATATTTTAGATCCATGTGCCTTGGTTATTTGAATTCATTTTCTTCTATAAAACTCCTTAATCATATCTTCTTGATATACTATTTTGTATCCCAATTCTTTAATTTGGACTTGCATAGGTAAATGGTTAAACACTGATTCATCAATATTTAATGTATTAATTAAATAATTATACTAACAATTAAAAAATCATTAAATTCTACAACCATGAATCTATAATATTTTTAATGATTCACATATCTAATAAATATACTATCAATACCTCTTTTACCTCTCTTTTACTCTTATAATTACATGAAAAACAAAAACCTTTGAATAATTGAAGTTTGGTTTTCTATGATTACATAGTTTATATAGATTCATAGTTTAAACTTATATGGGAACCCTATTGAAAATGTTACACATGGTTAATAATGAATCTCACTAAAAACTAATTAAAGACACAAAATAGGTAAAAAAGGAATTCTCTATTTCCATTAACATTCTTCTCTTTCTCTCTGTTACCCCATTTTGTTGAGGTTTATATAGATTTATCATTATATGTGTGATCCATTATGATTTAAAAAATGAAGGACTATAATATTCTCTTCACTTATAAGATATAATGCATTTAATTATAAGTCCACATTGGTTTCAAAACTAATTTTTAAGGATAATAAATTTATTTATAACTTCATCTTTATCATGTAAAATATAGGCATGGAAAAGTCAATAACAATCATCAATAACAGTTACAAAGTAATTTTTATTACCAATGGTGGGTGTAGTAGGTAAATCACATACATCACTATATATTAATTATAATAAATTACTTTTATGTTATATTGTAGGAAATAGTTTCCTAATTCATTAATTTCTAGGAAAGTAACACATTTATGATCATTCTTATCTATGTAATGTAATAATTAAATTTCTTATATTTCATCCATTTTCTTGTAATTTATGGGACCTAAACAATTTTTTCCTAAATCAAAGAACTATAAAAATTAAGAAAAACTACCTTTATAATTATTTTGAATAATAAATCTTATATATAACTCTTTCTAATAAATATATGACCCTTGCATTGGATAAAGTTATATAACTTAAATATAATCTTAAATCCCTTATTTTTTAACAATATTCTTAAAACTAACTTTCTATGACCTTAAAGAACATACAGGACGTCATTAAGAGTGAGGATATTTCCTAAGGTAAACTCAAGATTAACCACACCCTTCCCTTGTAAATTTATTATTATAGATTTACCCATGTAGATAAATGTACCATAATTTATTGATTTCATCCTCTTGAAAAGATATTTTTTATTTCACATGTTTCGTGTAGTGTCAAAATTAATCCACCAAGAGTAATTATACTCGAGCATATGACCATCAAATATCATGGCTATATTTTTCTCCTTTAGAGTGTTATTTCCATATTTCTTATTATAGAGGCATTATTCCCACTTTAAGTTTCTTAGATTTTCACATAATTAGCATACCCCATTCTTATTCTTGGATTATTACATTCTTTTATAAGAATTTTTTGGATATTTTTACCCTTTGAGAACTCATATGGGCTAACTCTATATGACATGAAGACCTTGGATTTATCATCCTTTAGTTCATTTTTCTTTCCATTTTTTTGTAGTCCTCCTTAACACATAGGTATCTTTACAACTCATTGAGGTAAATATATTCTTTATTTTACTTTATATAATGTTTAACATACTTAAAATAATGGTGGAGTTTATTAATGATGGATGTAATAATGATGGAAGCATCCATGTTCATATTTTTGTTCTTTAGATATTGTAGGATGTGTTTAATTTCATAAAACTTTTATATGATAGATCTTTTATATACCATCTTACATGAAATAAAATTTCTTACTAGGAATTTCTTGTTTATTGTAAACTCTTTTATGTTTTTATTAAAAGCATACTATATCTCCTTTTTCAGTTGGAATATGTTAATATGTGTCAAAGAGATTATTGGTCAACATATCGAGTATGTTTCCTCAGCACATTAGATCACCATTATAATCTTTTTTCCTTATGTGGGAAACTCATATTATCTCATATTCAGATATAAGGGGGATTTGGAGTTGATATAACATACACTACTTTGATAGTTTAAAGTAGAAATTGCATCCTTTTTTCCTTATCTTGAAATTTTTATAATAGAATTGCACCCCCACCATCATGTTGTTGAGTGTCACCATATCCATGTTAATGGTAATATATTCTTAAGATTATTGGGGATATAGGTGGGTAATGGTGTGGAATTTTCTCAGATGGTTAAAGATGGTTCCTATAAAGGAATGTTACGATGTCTCTCTCCTTAAGAGTAAATTATCCTCCACAAAACTAGTAGTACAATGGGTTGTAAAATATTCCTCTTTAGGAAATAATTGTGGCTCATTACTATATAGTTGTAATTAGTGATGAGTAACCCTTGAAGTGGATTTTGAACCAAGATGGTTATAGCGACCTAGGTTTAACATACATTGATATTATATCACTTTAGATTAATATTCATCACATTTCAAAAACACATGACCGAGGACCATAATAGATTAGTATATTTGGAAACATGGAACACGTTATTCTAGTTTGGTGAATGATATTCAACATCTCCCTTAAATATCTTCACCTTTAGTACTCCTACTTAAAACCTTTCTTCATAACCTAGGGAATGGAAACATAATAAATGGGTGAGCTCGAATGATAAGTAAGAGTAAATAAATTATATACATAATCATAACATGAATATAATGGTATGATAATATTAGAATAACATTTAAAGATCATACCCTATATAAAAATATCATAATCATGAGACATGGAATAATGATTGGCAATTTATAAGACATGATTCGTAATATAATCAAGAACATGAACCATGTGAGCATATCAAAGGCATAAGACATAAAATTCTTGGCTCATACATAAATAAATAACATCATTCTCTATAAGTCAAGGGTTTTTGTAAAAAACATATCAAAGAACATCATGGAGAATACACCTACTGGGTGGGATACACCACTATCCCTAGTCACATTCCTTTTATTATGAGGGATCATTTTTCCCCATCTTCCCATAGTTGATGGGTTTTCTCCATCATCCCATAGTGGATCGGGATTCCTCATCTTCCCATAGGGGATCAAGACACACTTTTTTCCCATTTTGGATTAGGACGCACCTGTTTCCCATTTTGGATCAATCCTAAATACTTGCTTCCCATCATTATCTCATGAGATATAAATCTTTAACCAATTCATTTGAGGGAGATATAGTTACCACCCTTCAAAAAATAAAATCATTCATACATGTTCCACAAGATAATAAAACTTTCATCATATCACAACCAATTAAAAGATATGGGTTTCATAAACATCATATTATAACCTACAATATGAAATGGGTATCATAAAAATTTCATCATATCATCACCTATGGAAAAGGGATAGGTCTCGTAATCATTTCATCAAAGCATAACCTATGAAAAGAAGTGGGATTCAAATTCATATAACTCATGGAAGAGAAATAGTTGTAACAAACATCATTCTATCAAAACATAAACCATTAAAGAAAGAATATTAATGGTATTATTGGATCATACCCTCATTAAATCATAACTATAACAACGTATGTCATCTTATATGGATAAGGATTTTGAAAGATCGTATGAAATATTTCTTAATAAAAATAGCCTTTGTTTGAAAATCCTTTTTATAAAACAATTTTAAAATATTTTTCCTGTAAAGAAATATTTACATTTTCATTTAAAATATTTCTTGAGGAAGATATCTTTTCCTCTATGAAAACCAATTTTTAAAATATAAATAATTTTGAAAACATTTTTCATTTAAAATACCTTTGAAAACCCTATAAAGGAAACTCGAAAATATTTTGAAATACTTTTTAGGAAAACATTTTTCGATGAAAAACATTCTAAACTCAAGAAAATTCTAGAATATTAGAAAAAAATTCATTAAAAAAATAACCTTATAAAATTTCAAATAAAGCTCTATGGAAATGATTGTCATGATGGTGGGTAAGTTTATAGATGATGAATATTATTATTGCGCATTAATAGTTTAAAAGAGTGCCTTCATTAGAAAATTAAAAGAATATTATTTTTAAAAAAAAATTTAAAAATTTAAAACATGTTTAAAAATGTTCTTTAAATATCATAGTATAACTGTAAAATATTTTTAGAAAACATGGTTTTTAAAGAACACCAATTTCTTACCAAAATGCGAAATAAAGTCAGATTTTCATAAAAACATTTTCTTAATTATGTTAAGTACCAAGGGGTGTAAAAATGGTACCATTACTTGTATATAACATGACTAACAAAATTTTAATAAAATTAATGAGATTTATTGAGAGTTGAATCATAATATTTCATCAATGAAATAATAGTCATAAACAATCTCAGTAAATGATGAGAGTGTAGCGATAAACTGTTACCACTTTGGTAACATTGAATCATAATACAATGGATATAACAACGTTAAATTAAAATTAAAATATAATTAATATAATTATATTAATTATATAACATTACAAAGTCATTATATAAAACTTATAGAAAAATATAGGCATGTAACATGGAATGTGTCTCAAAGAAAGAATATTGAGACAAAATTACTTTTCTGATTTGGTAACTTATGAAAGATAAACCTCATGAAATAAAGGTCATAAAATGGATATGTAAATAAATATTAATTTACATATAATAATCATATAACACATCCATGGTAAATATACATACCTCATATAAGAAATAGGAGGTGAACATGGCTTGTGTCTCATGGAAAATAAAAGTGAGATAGGAAAAACCTTACTGCTTGAGTAAATTTTGAATCATGATACCCATGAAAAAATAAAATCAATTAAAACTTATAATATAATTAAATAAATAAAATTAATGATATATTATTTCATAGAGTAGTATATACACCATACAATAGAAGTGAGTGGTAAATATGGCAAGTATATCATGGAAATAAAAATTGAGATGAAATTCCCTTACTTAAGTCTTAACTTCGTTCATAGATGTTAAAAAATCTTGAATAATTAATATAATTTTATTATAAATATACCAAAAAACCATATTATTATATATAAAACCATTTATGATTTGGTTATAACTTTATATTACCTTTTTATTAACAACTCCATGTTAACGTTATGTTTTGGGCAATATCTTCTTTGTTTTTTGTATATATTTTGACATGTTATTCTTGATCCTATTACCTAGATAATTATTTAATTATTTACATAATAAAAATAAAGATATAAATATCATATATATCCAGTATATATGTATTTATAATAACCTTTATAATATATAAATATTAAATGGAATACACAGTTCATGGAGACAGTAGGTCATACATATGCATGAACATTGTTTCTGTTTTATTCTCATATTGAAAGAATGAATGTAAATGAAATATATATATATACTTATATAATATAATTAGAGTAGAATTATTATGTCATATATATCATATAAGTTCACTAAAACCATCCTTCATATATTCTATGAAGACTATGAATTAATCACATTGCTTTAAGGAGGCAGTAGTCCACACTTCCCGAAACGAAATTATCGTATTTACACAAAATGGAAAGCATAAAGGTATATGTTATATTATAATTATAGAAGAATAAATATATCATAAATATCATATATATTATATTAAAATATATTTTACATCATAATTTCAAACCATGATAGGTGGTAAGGAAAAGTGAATAACATCATTTCATGAGGTGGTAGTTCACCATACACAAGAACGATAAGTTCGTTACCCATTAGATGCATGTGTGTGTAAGTGTAGGTATAAACATTAGAATAAAAACATATCAGTATATTTAGGATATTTATTTTATTATATAATAACCTAAAATGAATATTTTAGGGGGTGGACAATGAAAATAAAACAAAAGAACTCAAGGAATAATGTTACCTCTTCTTTGGGTAACTCCTTTTGGTTTTTACCAAAGAACTTCATTGGGTGGATTTTGAAAAAAATAGAGGATTATAGGATGTAACAAGTAATTTTTAGAGATAATTTTATCATATTTTTTCAATACTAATTTCTTTATATGTTTGAATAAGTGGGATGGGTGAGTGTCTTTTTTATAGTGGAGGAGGTGTGGCATTCTTGTAAGTTTTAGAAAAGGGAATTCCACCCACATTTTTACTATGAAAAGTGGCTCCAATATTGAACCAAATTTTATCCAAGTGATAATAGGGTCTAAATATGGCTAAAAATTTCTTTTATACTATTTTATAGGCCATTTGGTCCCTTAATTGTAAGGTTTAGTCCCTTGTTAGGTTAATTTTCCTCTTAATCATGTAATTAATTTTAATTACTTTCATAACATTTTTTTTCAAAAACTAATTTTAAATTATTTTAAATTATATATTATTATAATTAAAAATATATAATAAATTTTTATAAATATAAATCTCATAATTAGCATAAATTAATTCAAATTTAATCCCACAAATGGGATAATAAAGCGGGTTTTTAAAGTAAAAATGTTAAAAAGTTAGTAAATTTTTATTTACAATTCCAATGTGAAATTGATTTAAATAACATAAATTATATTAATGGATTTATAATTGATCTAATTTAAATTTAAAACCAATCATAAACATTATTTATTCTCATAAATAAATTAGAATAAAAATCATTTCTGAATTAAAATATAGTATTATTCATTATTCATCAAAAAATGAAACTTCACAGAAAAATACCAAAATTTCACCCTAATAAAATTTTTATGTTTCTATTTAAAAAATGAAGTTTATTTTTCAAATAAAAATTATAAAAGTATCAAAATTAATATTTAAATTGTGTTCTCTAATAAAAGGCGATGAAATTACATTTTAGAAGAATACATCTTTTTATTCATAAAATTGGATTTATTCTTATCTTATACCTATAAAATATATTGGATGAGTATCAAAAATATTGATTGAATATATAATATATAGATTTTATTTAAAAAATTAATCAAAAGTTTTTTGTTTAATTTATTGAAATAAAATTGTGTTTGTACATATAAAATTTGTCTTCTTAGAAAAGTAATTTCTTTATTTTCAAATAGTTCTTACATTCACTTCTATTAATTTATTTCCAAAATATTAATTTTATATACATGTGTAAATCATATTTTTACAATTTAGCTAATATTATTCATAAATTCCATTCCAAAAACTATGTGGTAACTATAATAATATTTTAATAATATTATTAATATTATATTGTAGTTCGGTGAAATGTCAGTGTATATAATGAGAGCTATAGAAGGGACTCGTTGTTATGTGTAATACATTCCAAAAATAGTGTTGCGTATACTATAAGCTAATATAAGTGTTGTATGTAGTACAATATTGACTTGGTGTTTTGTATAATGCAACAACATTTAGTTCTTTCATATAACAAAAGTTATATTTAATGTTTTGTGAAATGAAAAATATCAAAATATTAGATTAATTAAAAAAATCAAAAAAACTCAAGTTGTCACATTATACTCCCTTAAAATGAATTTCTCCCTCAAAATTCTTCTGGGTTATTAAAATTTTTATACTTAAATATTCCATTCATAGAAACCCACATTGTAAAAATGAATACTAAAACTTTTTTTAAAAAGGGAAAGCTGGAAATATATGAGTTACTCAAAGTATCACATAACTAGGTTTCTGCATATGAGAACATGGTTGGGAAGGTAATATTGGATATGGAATAAAATATTAAATAATCATAGTGATTAATAAAGATCACTTATCATAATAAAGTGGGTGATCTTAAGAAAGTTAACAATCACAAAACCATAAAGTAAAAAAGCATGAAATAGGTTATTGATATCATAAAAAATGTTTATAATAATAAAAAATTTTATTTCAAGATCCCTTTCCTAAAGTTGAAAAAAAATACAAGAATATACACTTAATTTATTTCATTCCCTTTCATAATTAAAATATCACCCTTTGGTCATATCTTGACCAATTTCCACTTCACCTCATTCTCAAAAAAGGAAGGTAAATTTTTCATTACTAAAGCACTAAAATAACATGATATCCATGATAATTCATCCCATATATCTTTAGTTACCATCAGCACAAAGTGTTTATAACAGTTTATCCGATATTTATAAATCCTCATATGGTGAGATAATACTTTAATATCACAAACTTCATCCTAATTTTAACTTAAACTTTCCATAAATGTATAACCTTATAACCCTTCCAAAAGATTAAAATACAAAAATTTAGAAACATAGTCAAAAAATTAACTTAACATTGATCCCCCATATATCACAAAGTATCTCTCAGTTGTCATATTCGAAACATGTGAATACCCTCATTTTATATTCTCTTGAAACATGGTAATAACCTGAATTACCATAAGTCCTTTTGGAAAATATGTATTCTTAATTATTCCATAGATTACTGGATATATTCTTCAAATCCAAGAAGTTTTAAACTTCAACCATGTTGATATAGACCACTTTTTCAAAAGATCAATAATCATTTCTAGTCTAATTGATACTATCCAATTTACTTTATCCATATTAATCATCACTTTATCATAGCTAAACACAATTGTTTCAACTTCTTTAACACATTAAGGGTTACCTTACCTTATTTAAAAATATCACATTTCTATTAAATCTCTTTTCAAATTATTCATAACCATTCAACAAATCCTTTTAAATCCTTAATGAAAATCTTATACCAAAAATACATATATCTTACATGGTTCATATAACATAATATTTTAATTCCAAAACATATACACTTAAATAATCCAAATTTTTTTTAAACAATTACTAAGGCTTCACCTTCTTATTTCTTAATACCCCTTATCCTAGAATATGAAATATGAATCATGTATTAAGGTTCCTCAACCTAAATATAATAATTCTTATTATGTTTAATGTAATCCATACTGTTAAAACATCTCAAACCTTTCACATGTCATTTGTGGTCTCTTTATCAACATAAGTATAACTAATACTTGTACCACCTTTTGGATTCAATTCATAGGATATTAGGAAATCAATTTGTATAATTCGCATACATTAAACACCTAAATCATTCAATGTTAACACAGTTCCTTTTATTGACTAACACTAGAAAGCTTAGTTTTAGAAACACTTATCATATCAAAAAACCACATAATCATGAAAAAAATTACTCAATGGATGTATAAATCATGACACCTAGTTATTTAATATATAAAAACTTAGGTTTATCCCAGGTTATTGATATTCATATTCTATTTAAATCCTTTATTATGGTTCACAAAGAGTTTGTGAATTCCCAAATCATATTATCTAGGATAGTTAAACCAGGTGGGAAGCAAGGCCCATTGTCATGCACAAATTCCCAATCGAGTTTAGCTCAACACAGTGTTTTTGAGGTTGTTACCCTTATGTAAATTTGTAACAGATCTATATCCACTTATAGTATCAAACTAGTATGTATTATTAGGAAACCACTCACTATATCCTTTACCATAATTCTAGGACATTTTCCTATAATTTAGCTTATCCTTATACTTATCCTTAAATACAACCCTAGACATATCCTTAGATAAATTTCTAGTGATATCACTAATGTTTTCTCATCCTAGTTTCTAAAGGATGACTAAACATTTAATTTGATACAAACTATAGTGACCAAGGCCTAACATTCATGAATATTAAATCATTTTAGATGAATATTCATCACATTAAAAAATACATGCTTGAATACCACAATAGTTTAGTGTCCTCAGAAACATAGAACACATTATTCTAGTTTTGTTAAAGATCTTCAACATCTCCCATAAATATCTTCCCCTTTAGTACTCTTACTTAAAACCTTTCTTCATAACTTTTGGAAAGTAATCGTAATAAAGGGGGGATCTATAATGATCATTAAGGGTAAATAAATAAAATACGTAAGCATAACATGAACATAAGGGTATGAGAACATGAGTATAACATTTAAAGATCATAACCTATATAAAGAGATCATAATCATGAGGCATAACATAAATATTGGTAGTTCATAAGACATGAATCATAATATAATCAAGAACATGGAAAATGTGTTCATATAAAATTCATAAGAAATAAATTTGTGTATAACACATAAATATGTAGCATCATTACATATAATTCATGGATCATTTCCAAAAACGTATCAGGAAACTTCATACGGAATACACCTACTGGGCAGGACACACCATCAATCCCATGTCACATTACTTTCCTTATAAGGGGTCAGGTATCCCCATATTCCCTTAGTGGATTGGGTTTCCTCATCTTCTCATAGTGGATCAAGTTTCCCCATATTCCCATAGTGGATGAGGACACACCTATTTCCCATTTTAGATTAGGATGCACCTATTTCCGATTTTGGATCAATCTCATAAACTTTTTTCCCATCATTATCTCATGATATATAAATATTTATCCAATGCATTGGATGGAGATATAGGTCCCATCCATTATATAATAAAATCATGCATACATGTTCCATAAGATAATAAAACTTGCATCATATCATCACTTATAAAAACTGATGGGTTTCATAAAAATCATATCATATCCTATGAAATGAAATGGGTATCATAAAAAATTCATCATATCATCATCTATGGAAAAGTGATAGGTATCATAATCATTTCATCAAATCATAACCCGTGAAAAGAAACAGGTTTCAAGATCATATAACACATGGAATAGAAACAGATTTCATAAACATCATTCCATAAAAAACATAAACCATTCAAGAAAGAATATAAACGGTATTCTTGGATAATATCCTCAGTAAATCATAACTATAACAAAGTATGTAATCTTAGATGGAGAAGGATTTTGAAATATCACATGAAACATTTCTTAAGGAAAATATCCCTTCTTTGAAAATCCTTTTTATAAAACCATTAAAGATTCCTTTTTTATAAAGAAATATTTACAATTTTATTTAAAACATTTCTTGAGGAATATATATTTTATACTATGAAAATGATTTTTAAAACATAAAGCATTTTGAAAACCTGTTTCTATAAATATACCAGTGAAAAAACTATAAGTGAATCCTGAAATTATTTTTGAAATTATTTTTAAATATAAAAAAGATGTTGAGAAACTTTATATTTGAAAACCAATTTAAACTCATCAAATTTCAAAAATATTAGGAAAAACATTCGTTAAAAAATAACCTTGCAAACTTACAAAGGAAGCTCTAAGGAAATGATTTTCATAAAGGTAGGTAATTCTATACATGCCGAACATTCCTTTTTCACATTAAAAGTTAATAAAAGTTCCTTGATCAAAAAAAAGAAAAGAAGATTACTTTTAAAACCATTTTGTAAAAAGGAAAATGATGGGTAAAAATGACCTTTAAACATATAGGATAATAGTAAAATATATTTGAAAATGTAGATAATTTGGTTTTTCCATGTAAGACTTTGGAATATTTATGGGAATGTTTTCAGAGTTTGGTGCTGAGACGACGTGCAATTCTGAGGCCCAATGTGCCCAGAATTAATTTTATAAAAATATTAAAAACATTTTTATTATACACACACATTTTTTCATAAATACTGGAATATCAAATAAATGGATAATCAAATCATAAATCTGATACCATGTATGAGTTCAAAACACGGTTTTTAACCTAGGTGAAACATAAAATGGGTCGGTACTAGATATTCAGATCCCTCTCTCATTGGTGATACGTTTAGTGGGTCAAATTAATTAATTAATTTTATTAATTTTATTTATTGAATTATTTAACTTAAACTAAAATGTTATAAATATATCACCCTAGAAAACTTCCCAGGGTTAGTCTCATAATCCTATGAATTTTCTAAGAGCTCTATCATTCCTTCCATTAGCGAATCGAGGTCAGAAAAAAACAAACAATTGGATCAAGGAGGATCATGGCGCGACAACACAACAGATCATCCTCTTTTATTGGAAAGTGTTTTCTTCATCTGTGAGAAATCCAATCTTGAGGTAGGGATTGTTATTCCTTGGATGTTCCTCCCTATTGAATTATTTTGACTGTCATCTATGTTTATCTAATTTTTTATTTCCACAAATTTGATTTAGAAATAATTTTAGTAACATGATAAATCATCTCATTACTAGACCCCATTGATGATGGCTAAATGAACATGGCCATCGATCGAGACTTATATCATGGTTTGTGTTTTTATCCCCCAAATTCTTCATGTGTTTATCGTCAGTGTCTCGTTTGACGGATGATTGGATAAATACATGACAATAAATCACTAAATAATCAATCCTTGATGCCACAAAAAGATTCTATGGATAAGTATTTGAGATCAAAATCATTTTTGGGATGATATATAGTTTGTAGGGAAATTAGAACTGATCGAAATATGGATCAAAAGTTTCAACAGTGGTTAGCTAAGGTGGAGGTGAAATGCTTGGGTATCATTTCACACGTAGAGCGATCTGGATCAAATTCTGGCTTCAGATTTAATATAAGTTGATGTGTTTATCATGGGGGAGGTGAGAAACAGCTTCTGGTGGTTTGGGTCAGGTGGCTTATGGTGGCCTAAGTGAGCAGCGGCTCCTGGTGGTCTAGGTGAGCAGTGAAAAAGGCAGTCTAGGTGGTGGATTCTAGTGGTCTAGGGAGGTGGCATCTGGTGGTCTAGGGTGATGATGAGGAGTCTACGGAGAGTCTTGGTCACCATATACCTAGGATCTATGGGTGTAGATCACATTTTTAGTGGGGCATGTTTTTTGAGAATTTTTGTGTGATGGGAGTCACTACGACAGGTGAAATTAAGGTTTTCAGTGTGAGAAAAATCATAAAAGATAAAGGATATGAGGGAGAAGAAAAATGAAAAGGATATAAAAAAATGAAATAAAAAAATAGAAAAGGAAGCCTAAGGGGGGGCTCACATGCTGCACAAGAAAAGGGAAAGTGGGCATCCACCATGGATTCCATCTTCTCCATTGTATATAAAATATTTTTAATAAAATAATAATATTATTATTATTATTATAAAGTCATTTTTTATGAAATAAGACATTCACACAGCTTCCGTTTGATGAACTTTCTATGGAAGCATGACTCGGCTTTGAGACGGTAATTTTAAGACCGATGTTGGATGCCTTTTTTCAGACTCGTTCCTTGATTCAATGAAACACCCAATAATAATAAAATTATTATTATTGTGGAATATTGTAACTAATATATATCCCACATATGGTGTTGGGATTAAAAATTATTTGTGTCTCTATGACCTAGAAATTAAGGCAGACGTTTCAAAACCAATTTTGGGTATTTAATTTGGACTCGTGCCTCTGGCCCATGAAATGCTATTCGAGCGTGATATGGGGAAATGAATTTTTTTTAACTGAGTGTTCGGTTGAGGAAATTGAATATCCTATATCAAAAAAATCATGAGGATCTCCATGGTTTGACCTATTTGGCCATTCGAGTCCATTTGTAGCGGTGTGTTAGTGGAATTACATTTATTCCTTTGGACAGATGTTGAGCCTCATGTGTTTGTCAGGCTTTTGGTCGAGACATGTCACATAGTAGTCTTACACACTGTATAGTACTTTATGGATAGAAATTTTTGTGATGTAAAGAACATGGACTGACAGAAGATCAGAACCACACACTGTGTGGGTCCCTGACATGTCGTGTACTCCTTAATGAATCTTCAAAATCCCGTATCTCCTTTGTTTGACCTCATATTTGCGCCTGAAAATATCCTATATTGAGTTTTTTTCACATATAATGTGATGGTTCCCTTAGTTGTGGATATTGATATATGATTTGGAATTTTATGGGAATGACACTTGGTTAGGTGATGCTCGATGATGATTTTCATCGCAAAGGATCACTAGAGCCTTTCCGAGTAGACCCTACAGTAGGGACTAGGTAGTGGAGTCCTCAAAATTTTCTGAGTAGACCCTCCAATAGGGACTGGGTAGTGGAGTTCTCAATTATTTTTTCAAGTTGAACATCTAGTAGGTAATAGGTAGTGGCATCCACAATGAGTACCGAGTTGACCCTCCAGCATAGTTGGTCAGTGAGATCCTTGATCGATATTGAGCTGACCCTCCATTATATCTGGGAAGTGGAGTTCTCAATAGCTTACAAAGTGTAACCCCCATAATGTCTGAGGTTTCAGGTCCTCTACTTCAAGTTTGTGGCCCCTCGACTATGTGGCACAGTGATGATATGTGGTTAGACTTGTATGATTACCTCTAGTCAGGCATGTGGGATGTTGATCATCATTGATGGAATTTTGAAACTGTTGACTACTATTCTTCTTGGGCTAAGCTATGATATAGAGATACCCTTACTCTCTTTTTTTGATTATTTAATTGAGTATATATATCTATCCTTCTTCTATATCCACACCCTATATTTGGACACTCTCCTTCCAGGAGAGTCGAAGACACATGGGGTATGCCACGTGATTTTCGTGTTTAACCTATCATGGTTGGATGAGTCTTCTCTCCTTCTATAGGTGGTGAAGACTCGATGAGTATTTTATCTACTCGTTTTTTCAAGACCCTTGTGTTTGGATAAGGTTACCTTCACTCTATTTTTCAGTTGAGCTATAATTTCTCATTATACCTTGTTCTATCTAATTTTTTCTTCTTATTGTGTATCTCTTACTGCTCCCCCTATAGATTTTATGGAATCCTACTCGGTATGGTTATAATCACCCCTTCATGGGAGTTTCTATCATGTATCATGTATTATACAAATGATGGAAAGGTCGAACATGACTACAAAGGTTCTTAGGCACACTGGGTTCTTGGACTACGTATGGTGGTCAAAGCTTGGGATTCAGGGGTTGTTCTCTCTTTCATCTATTTAATTTTCTAATTTTCTATCATGTTGGGACATATTTCTAGTTAGACATGTATTTTTTCTCTTTAATTTTCAGTTTAGACTACCATAATTTTTTAATTTCTATAGCTTCATGCATGCATGGTTTACTTTATAGTAGTGTTGCATCTTTTATTCCATCCCTCTACACTTTTTCATCGAGATAGATATATGTATATGTATAGGTACTTCTGAAAAGGCCTCCCCAAGTTAGTTATTCCTTTGGTACTTGTCGCCACCCCTGGCCTATAGAGGTGAGCTTGGGGTAGTTGTAGCTCGATCCTTGGCTTGGGTCAAATTGTGATAGGTTAGTATCAGAGAAATTTTATTCCTTAGGACATTGTTCGAATGTATACCCTTAAGAGTATTTGGTTGGGTTTAGGTAAATAGTGTCAAAGTGTCTCAAGTATGGGTCTTAGGCCAGTAAATATAATGATGGTATGGCGGTCGATGTATCCATTCACCAGGACCATGACTACCTGCTTATCGACTTGGAATTCTGAGACATTTTTTATAGGGATTAATGGTACATGCATCATATAGGATTGAGTCATTGATTGTACTTCTTAATTAGGATCCCTATTATGGTATATATATATATATATATTCTCATATAACTGCATTAATCCTTGATAACTTTTAGGATGCCTTCATGATGACATCCATCTAGGATACCAGCTCTGGATCATGATGGAAATCCTATGAGTGATGAGGCATCAGTTCGGGGTCCATGATATAACACCCTTTCTCCTAGTGGGAAGGTAGCATCACCTCCAAATGTAGAGTATAAGATCATACCAACAGATCGGGCTAAGGATGTGTGTATGCTTATCATTCTCTGTGAGTTATAGCACCAAAGGATGATGAGGTTCCACGGTGAGCCAAATACTTAGACAATAGAGGATTTGATAGATTCAGTGCTCTATGTCTTCAGGATCATCCAAACACTGATGGATCATGTGGTTACACGGGAATCTAGCCTCTTCCATGGAGTAGTTGGGTGTTGGTGGAGCCTTGTTTCAAAATGAGATGACACTCTCATGGACTGACTTCCAGCTATTATTATATGAGAAGTACTACCTATCATTATTATGATCAGTCTCGATTTAGAATATTTTATAGATGCAACAAGGAGAGATGATGGTGGCTTAGTATGCAGTGAGGTTCACAAACCTTACACATTACTCTCTGGACACAATATAAAATAGTTATTTCTGAGCATGAAAGTTTGAGCAGAGAATACATAGAGAGATCTGATCTATCGTTATACCCTTGTGCATCTCCACCTATGTCAAGGTTTTGGAGTGGAAACTGGTGATAGAGAGATTTCTATAAAAAGGATTCCAAATAACTAGAACTGGTAGTGGGAATCACAGAGATAAGTCATCTACAACATCTTGAAGGTGCCAGTCAATGGGATCTAAACATAGGAAATTCATCCGTAATCAGTCTCAGGTGTGAGGTCCTACTATGCAGGGACTACAAAGAGCACTAGGGAAACCCGAAGAGGGCATATTCTATTCTTTTGATGAGTGAGGTCACATAGCATGTAACTACCCGGCCAAACATGTTGAGGGGCACATGCAGATGGCTGAAATACCACCACAGTAGAGGCAGCACTGTGATCAGGTATCTCCCAGGCATAAACAAGGTGGTTCTTGAGGAGTCGGGGAAAGTAGAGGAGAAGTAGGAGCTATGGGTGGAAGACATCATTATGATATCCTCCCCCCGCCACCACCAAGAATCTCACATCAAGATCATAGAGCTAGCAATCGGGGTTGGTGACAGCTGTAGGATTTGGATGTCTATGATACTACAACACCTAATTTGATTATAGGTACACTCTATATCCTTTCTACCTTTTTTAGTATTAATTTTTAGACACTGTTGTGAGATACACTTTTATTTCATCTTCTTACTCTATTTTTAAACTAGGGTGGAGGGGTGCATAGGTGAAACCTTGGGTTTATATTCTTCAATTTAGCTTTGAATGCACGAGGAAGAGGGGTCATTCCCCCACCGAGACATATTTTTGAGATGCGAGCAAAACCATGACGGCAAGTCAATGCCACCCAAAGCGGATAGTATCAAGGTTTAGTGGATGAGTCCCTCTAACTTTTTTGTTTGATGTCGGGTGACATTTGTTTTGCAGAGGGCACAGTAAGACCAAATTGAGAGTTTAGGAAGCCCTTTTTTGTTCATTATTACCATCATTCACTTAGAGTTAGTTTATTTGAAAGATTTTTGAGAAGGACATGATGTATTTTGACCTAGATTTTGACTCATGAGAAAGAGGGATGCTTTCCCCACGAAGACATGTTTTTGTGACATGACCAAAAACCATGAGGGTGAGTCAGTGCCACCCAATTTGAATAGTATAGAGGTGTGGAAAAAAATTCCATACACTTGTGAATTCATGGAAATGTTTTGTGATGGAGTGTTAGAGAAGGTTCTAGCATTGCAGGTGGAGTTTTTCTTCTTAACCCTCTTTTCTTGGGATGCCACTAGTGGGTGTGGTGGAGTTTATGGTTTGGGGTTACTCTTCTTCCAAGGGAGCAGAATACGTGTGGGGTATGCCACATGCTTTCCATGTCTAGATTCTCATGGTTGGATGATTCAACTCACCTTCCTCATTAGTTGGTACCCTTGTGTGCTCGGCGTCAACCTTGATGCAGCGGCAGTTAGTTAACGCATACGGGTCAAGGTAATTGACACCCCATGAACAGAACTACATGACTCCCTACCCAAAGCTGGAAATGATAGTCTTTGCCTTCAGGATGTATATCCACTACCTTCTAGTGTACATCTACTACAATTTCTTACATGAACATATGTCCTTAGGAGTTTCACCCAAAGAATTTTCTAAACAAGGGAACCACATCATCCTTTTTTAGGTATGAATGGTGATTCCAGTCACATTACAAGAGGAGGTAATGAAGGAGTTTCACATTTCATATTTGGTTGTACATCCTAGTGTAGGGAAGATTTATGGAAAAGCTAGATACAAGCTCAGTTTCCCCACCTTTCAACTTATTTGTGATTTTTGGAGATAAAAATCTTTGAAAAATGGAATAATATAGAGACTCTAGTTTTTCATGTAAGACCTTAGAATATTCCTAGGAATATTTTTGGATCCATGTGCTAAGACAGTGTGCGATTCTGAGGTACAGTGATCCCAAAATTAATTTTATAAAAATATTAAAAAATAATTATTACACATGCATCATTTTCCTAAAAAAGTGGAATATCACATAAATGGAAGATCATATTAGAAATATGAGACCACAATTGAGTCTAAACTTGTTTCTTAACCTAGGTGCACCTTAAAATGGCTCGGAACAAGATGTTTGGATGCCTCACTAATTGGAAATACATTAATTGGGTAAAAATAATTAATTAATTAAATTTATTAAATTTATTAACCTAAACTAAAATGTTATAAATATATATCCATGGAGAACTGACCAGGGTTAGTCTCATAATATTATGAAATTTCTATGATATCTTTCCTTCCTTCCATTATAGAACCAAGTTCAGATGACAAAAAATGATTGGATCTGGGATAATTTAAGTGAAACAAATGAAATGGATCATTCTTTTTCGTTGGAGAACGTTTTTTCCATCATAGAGTAATCCAATATTGTGGTAGGGCTTGTTATTCCTTTTTTCCTCCCACTTGAATTATTCTTACTACCATGTATGTTTATACAATTTTTTCTTTCCATGAATTGGATTTAGAAATATTTGGTTTGAATCGATAACTCATCTCATTATCGGACCCCATTGATGATGGCCAAATAAACATAGCCATCGACCGAGACATACATCATGGTTTGTGTCCCCCCCCACCCTAAATTCTATATGCATTTATCATTGATATCTCGTTTGACTAAAGATCGGATAAATAAATGATAATAAATCATTGAATAATCAATCCTTGATACAAATGGAATTATTCCACGGATACATATTCAGGATCAAAAATCTCGGTTGGGATGCGATATAGTTTGGAATGAGATCAGAACTAATTGAAGTCTAGATTGAGAGTCTCAATGATTGTTTTTTGAGGTAGAGGTGTGATTCTGGGGTAGCATTTCATGCGCAAAGCAGTTAGTATCACCTATTAGGTTAGGATTGAGCGGCAGCTGACGTGTTGCACATAGAGGGGGTGGGCAGTAAATTCTGGCTATCTGAGTCAATCTACTTCTGAAGACCCAGGTGAATGATGGCTCCTAGTGGTCTAGGAGGTCAGTAGCATCGTCGGTCCAAGAAATGGTTTCTGGCGATCTACGGTGGTGGTGTTTGGTGGTCTATAGTGATAGTAAGGAGTCGATGGTGATGCTTGGTCACCATAGATCTGAGATCTATGGGTGTAGATCACGTTTTTAGTGTGGGGAAATGTATTTTACGAAAATCTTTGTACGATGGGAGGCACTACCACAATTGAAATTATTGTTTGAAGCATGAAAAAAAATCATATAGGGGAAAGGAGAGGAGATAGAAGAAAAATAAAAAGGAGATCAATAAAAATTAAATAATAATAAAAAGATATAAAAATAAGCCTAAGGGGGCGACTGACAAGCTGCACAAGAAAATAGAAAAGTTGGGATCCACCATGGATTCCCTCTTTTCCTTTTTATAAAAAATATTATTAATAAAATAAATTATTATTATTATTATTATGAAAATTTGGTTTCTGACATAAGTCTTTTGTACGACGTCTGTTTGATGAACCATCTATGGCAGCATGACCCTGGCTTTGAGACGGTCATTTTAAGACTGATGTTGGATACCTTTTTCAGACTCGTACCTCAGGTCAATGAAACATCCATTAATAATAAAATTATTATTATTGTGTAATCCTGTATCTAATATACCTCCCTTTTATGGTGTCAGGATGATGAACTATCTGTGACGTTGTGACCCTAAAATTAAGGAGGACGTTTTAAGACCAATTTTGGGTATTTAATTTAAACTCGTGGCTTGGAACCACTAAACTCCATCCAATAATGATGCGTTGAAATGTAAATTTTTTACTGGGTGTTCGATTGAGCCAATTAAATAGCCTATCTTGAGAATTTTTTCATGAGAATCACAATGGTGTGACTTGTTTTTTCTTCAGGGGTTATTTAGAGAGGTATGTTAGTGGAATTACAGTTTTTTCCTTCATACTAACATCGATCCTCATCTGTTTGTTAGGATTTTGGTCGAGACATGTCACATAGTACCATTACATGTTATATAGTACTACATGGCTAGAAATACATGTGCTGGAAAGAACACAACCTGACAGCAGATCGGTACCACATGTTGTGTGGGTCCTTACATGACGTGTACTCCTTAATGAATATTACACCTCTTGTATCTCCTTCGTATGAACTTGTATTTTGGATTTTAATTATCCTATATTGAGTGTTTTTCTACATAGAAAATTATGGTGTCCTGAATTTTGTAATTCAATATATGATGTGGAACTTTCTAAGCATTATTCTTGTTTAGGTGATGCTTGAAAGTGAATTTAATCGCACGATATGACTAGAAACTTTCTAAGTAGACCCTCCAGTAGGGACTATCCAATGCATGCCTCAATGATTTCTGAGTAGAACCTCTAGTAGGGACTGCAAAATGGAGTCCTTATGCTTTCCAAGTAGACCCTATAGCAGGGATTGGGTATTTGAATCCTCGAGGGGTACCAAGTTGACCCTACAACATAGCTACGTAGTGGCATCCTCAACAGATACCGAGTTGACCCTCTAGTAGAGCTGGGTAGTGGCATCCTTGATAGTTTATAGTGTGTAACCCCTTTATGTACTCAAGCATAAGTCCTCTACTTAAAGTTTATGGCCCCTTGAATATATGGCCTAGTGACAAGACATGGTTATACTTATACAGTTACTTCTGGGAAGGCATGTGGGATGTTGAGCATCATTGATAGACTTTTGGAATTGTTGGTTCCTCTTCTTTTTGGGCTGATTTGTGAGATGGAGATCCCCTTACTCTCTTGTTTAGACTTCTTTAACTGAGCATATATATATATATATATATATCATTATTCTATATACACACCTTGGATTTAGACAATCTACTTCTAGGAGAGGTAAATATGTGTGGGGTATTCCATGTGATTTTTGTGTTTAGCTTCTCATGGTTGGATGAGTCCAATCTTCTATTATAGGTGGAAAAGACTCGATAAGTAGTTCATATACTCACTGTGTCAATCCCCTTGTGTTTAGATGAGGTTTCCATGACTCTCTTTTTGGGTTGAACTGTACTCTTTCACTGTACCTTGTTATATCTACTGTTTTTCTCATATTTTGAATCTCTACTACTCCTCCGTCAGCTTTTGGGGTGTCCTACCAAGTATGTTTATACTCACCCCTGCATGAGATTTTTCCACATTTATCATGTCTTATTGCAGAAGATGGATAGGTTGACCATGAATACTGAGGATCTTAGGGATATTAGTTTCTTGGACTGCATACAGCGGTCATTTTTTGGAAATCAAGAGTTGGGATCTTTTTTAGCTATTTACTTTTCTATTTTTTTATCGGGTTGGGACACATTTCTAGTTGGGAATGTATTTTCCCCTTTAATTTTCAATTTACACTACCATGCTTCTATATTTTCTAGATATTCATGCATTCTTGGTTTACTTTATTGAATTTGTTCATCTGTTATTCCATACATCTGCACTTTTGCATCGAGATGGTTGTATGTGTGTGTACAGGTACTTAGAAAAAGGCCTCCCTGAGTTATTTATACCTTCGTCACTTTTCATCTCCCCCTGTCCTATGGAGGTGGGATTAGGTTAGTTGAGGCTTGAGCCCTATCTTGGTTTGGGTTATGAATGAAAATATTTTAAGAAAAAAATGGTTTTAAAATAACACATTTTCTAACCAAAATGAGAAATAAAGTCATATTTTCATAAAGAAAATTTCTTAATTATCTTAATTACCAAGGAATGTAAAAATGGTACTATTACTATGGTATAACATGAATAATATGATGGAAAGAAAATTCATGATGTTTCCAGATAGATGGATCATAATATTTTATCAATAGAATCATAATCATAAATAATATTGATACATGATGAGATTGTATCAATAAATCATTACCATTTTGGTATCATTTTTTTATTTTTTTTAAAAGGTAGTGTTCTGTTCAAAGACCAAAACACAAAATTTATTGAAAGAAATAAACGGTTACACAAGTCTAAAATATGGAATTTTTTTCACATCCCTAACATAAAGCGAGAGTAACTCAAGAGGAAGATCATCCCTCAAAATCATTTCATGAGCAACCCCATATTAGAAATACCATCAGCGATCCTATTTGCTTTATGATATGTATGAGTGAAAATGAAGTTGATATCTGAAAGAGAGTTTAGGTAGTCCATCCAATGCACAGTGAGAATCCAAGCAAGATGAATGGTAACATTCTATATGGCCTGGACAATAGTAGTGGAGTCACTTTCAATCCAGATATTGTTTCAGTTGTGAAGCTTAACGAACGAGATAGCATGGATAATGCTCATCATCTCAGCTTCCAAAGAGAAATAAAAACCACAAGATCCATAGAAGCAGCTGAGCATCTACTCGAGGAGATTTCTGAAGATGGCTCCACAACATGATGGGCCAGGGTTGCCTTTAGAGGCACCATCTACATTGATTTTAATCCATCATGGGGGAGGGGGTTGTCAAAAAACTTCAAAAGTAGATCTAGGTCAAGGGTAATTCCCCTCAACCCCAATACACGTAATAATCCCAAGGTCACGAACCGAGTTGCTGCAAATATCATTTTGAATCAAATCCGCCTCCCAAATTGCGATGAAAATTTTCATTTGACCTCCAATAAGATTGAATGAGTTGTTACGAAAAGTAAGATCATTTCTACCATACCAGATCACATGAAGGAGCTCCGCTATAACTACCAATTTGTTATCATTGAATCATACTACAATGAAAATAATAAAACTAAATGAATCTTAAAATATCATTAAAAAATTAAATTCATGCTATAACATTGTTTCCAAAACTTTCATCGGGGCGAGTGCATCCATCTGTGAGGAAGCATAGCTATTTCCTCGTATTCCTGCTTTCTAAAGGTGGGTAGCATCCATTCCTTATTCAAGGACGTTTGATCCATTATCTAAATGGGATGATGGGATGTCAGTTCTTCTTTCTATAGATTCCTCCTCAGAAATCATTACCTAGTTCAAGTCTCCCTTATAGATTAGGTCATGGTTTGTGAATCTCAATCCCAGTGCCATATGTTTGTGGACACCGGTTAATTACACTACTTCTGTTAGGACATTCCATGGGGTCTTGACATGGTAGTGACATTCAATCGGAGTAGACGGTAACATCAGGCATGTCGGGGAATATCTGGATGCATGAACATTGGGGAACCTATATTCTTCCTCATAAGAGGGCGTCTCAAGGGTGCAGAACCCAAGGCATCCCACATCGAATGTGGGGAATCATATGCCATAGGCATCCATCTGAGGTTTTCCTTAGCTCCCCATGTTTAACATAGGGTATGCCTAAAGTTTAATGTCTAGTAGAGACGGTTATACCAAAGGCGTGTCTTTCGAGGTTTTCCTCAGGAATCACATGTTTAACATGAGGTAGGCTGTGAGTTTAACATCTTGAGATGACGGAATGAGGGTGATCAGAACATCCCATAGAGATAGATCAGAGGTGGTGTGTCTCGTAGAGGGGAGATGTCACATCGTGAAAGCTGATCTGGACACCACTGAGGGTGAATCAGGAAGTGTGCACCCCAGAATGGGGGGAACACCAAGGTTTACCATTGGCTAGGATTGAAGCTCATAGAGGTTTCATACGTACCCTGTGTAGACGACAGGGATCAAAACCCACGTAGTTTGAAGGGGTGATGAAACAGGGTGTACACAGAGGAAAACAACCCGAATACATGTTGGGGTTTACACATGGATAGCGGACCAAGTACTTCTAGGAGCAGTGAGGAGGTGGATGACATGATCCCACAGGTATGTGGCGGCCCGGGTGAGAATCAAGATGGATGATGGTGAGTTGAATGGACTATAGGGGGAATGATATGGGACCGTCATGAAGGTTATGGTAGTGTTGGTCTTGAGCCTCGAAGAGACTTCCTACGTATCCCCATGGCAGGGAATCAAAGTCTGTGTAGTTTGATGAGACGATAGGACTCCTGAGGAGGCGACCTGTGAGAATGGACACATAGATGGGATCTGGATGAAATAGAACCTCCAGGTTGGTTCATTACCTTCCCAAAACACATAGGCTCGAGGAAGAGATCAGGACGAGACATGGGTGCTGGGCTTGAACCTCATGGAGGCTTCTTACGTATCCCCGTGGTAGAGAATCAATGTCTGTGTAGTTCATCTGACGACGGCTTAATATCATTTGGGGACATCAATGGCTTACCTCTGAATGAGGTTGAAAACAGCATACCACTGAATGGGGGATCAACGGCTTAGTACTGATTGAGGACCACAGTTTAACGTCATGCAGGATGGGGCTGAACCGATGTGAAAGAGAACCTGGGCCCAGATAGATGGAGGGATTGAACCTCAAGGAGTCTTCCTACATACTGTTCCTTGGAAAGGATCAAAGACCATGTAGTTTAGATTGGGGGTGTGGGGATTACACTCTAGGCGGCCCGAGGTGTTGGTGAACCAACGTGAATATGGTCGGAATGACCGGGGTGGTGAGCTTGATCTTCAAGGAGGCTTCTGATATACCTCTCCTTGATAAGGATCAAAGACCACATAGTTCATATTGGTGTTTTGGGATTACACTCTAGGATACCCAAGGTGTTGGTGAACTGACATGAATGGGGTCAGAATGACCAGGGTGGTGGCCTTGAACCTCAGGGGGGGCTTCCTACGTATCCTTCCTTGGCAAGGATCAAATACCACATAGTTCAGGTTAGTATTTGGGGCTTACACTCTAGGCCTCCCAAGGTGATAGTGAACCAACATGAAATGGGTCGAAGCGACCAATGGTTGGTGGGATTGAACCTTAGGGAGGCTTCCTACATACCCTGCCTTGGCAAGGATCAAAGACCACATAGTTCAGGTGGTGTGGGTGTGTGGGGCTTACACTCTAGGCTACCCAGGTGTTGGTGAACTGGCATGAAGGGGGTTAGAGTGACTGATGGGTGGTGGGATTGAACCTCATTGAGGCTTCCTATTTACCTTGCCTTGGAAAGGATCAAAGAATTCGTAGTTCAATATGGTCGGTGAACTAATGTGAAATAGGACCTAGAGTCCAATGGGTGGTGGGCTTGAACCTCGTGGAGGCTTCCTATATACCCGGCCTTGGCAAGGATCAAAGACTTTGTAGTTCGGGAGGGTCGGTGAACCGATGTGAAGGAGGACCTAGGGTCTAATGGTGGTGGGTTTGAACCTTGTAGAGGATTCCTATATACCCTGCCTTAGCAAGGATCAAAGACCTCATAGTTTGGTGAAAATGGAGTGGGATTGGACCTCTTGGAGGCTTCCTACATACCCTACCTTGGCAAGGATCAGAGACTTCGTAGTTTAAAAGGGTCTTTGAACCAATGTGAAGGAGGAATTGGGGTCCAATGGGTGGTGGGATTTAACCTCGTGCAGGATTCCTACGTACCATGCCTTGGAAAGGATCAAAGACCTCATAGTTCAGGTGGTGGCATTGGGCTTACACTCTAAGTTTCCCAGGGTGGATTTCATGGTTGGTGATTGCTCTAAGCCCACGTGAGTAGAGACCTGATGATCATGTCACGAAAGGTGAATTTGTGAGAGGTGAAGTGGGGCTTACACATGATCATAGCCCAAAGAGGAAACAAGGGATTATGCACGGTTAACATCCTGAATAGGTTGGGACTTACTCTAGGATGGAGGCTCGGGTGCCGCTATGGAGAGGCAATGGTGGATGGTGATTACATAAGGAAGCTTCTTGGGTGTCTCTATGGAGCGACAATGGTGGATGAGGCTTACGCAAGGATGCTGCCCGAGTACCGATTTGGCATGGTAATGGTGGATGAGGCTTACGCAAGGAATCTACCCAGGTGCCGCTATGGAGCAGAAATGGTGGATGGGACTTACACAAGGAAGCTGCCCAGATGCCTCTATGGAGCGGCAATGGTAGATGGGGCTTATGAAAGGAAGCTGTCAAGATGCTGCTATGGAGCAGCAATGGTGACTGGGGCTTATGAAAAGAAGCTAACTATGTGCCGCTATGGAGCAGCAATGGTGACTAGGGATTACAAAAAGAAGCTTCATGTAATGTCTTCCTCATGTCTGGTCATGAGGCAATCCCAACTCACTGGTGGGTTGAGGCCTTCACCCATGTGTTAGTGCACAAGCGGGATAACACCAATGGTGTTGGAATCAGTCTGAACAAAGGGACATGAAAAGTGTGAATCACATGACTGACATTCGAAATACGATGAGCGTGGCATGGTGATGGAGGATAATTGTTAACTATGTTCAAAACACAGTATCCATATCGCGTTAGCCAGAAATGGGGACAAACAAATGTGGGTCAACTGTTGACCGTGTTCGAAACATAGGACCTGACTCAAAGTTTCGTCCAAATTCTTCTGGGGCGTTGGCCCAGGATGGTAGGTGAGCCGATGCGGCATGGGACCAGGCCGTTAGGGGGTCCCTTCAGACATGGAAGGGGATGAAGATCTGAATGAAGGACACGCAAAGCGAGAGGTGGAGTGATGGAATGTTTGAACGGATTCCAACACTCTTGAAATTATGCCATTGTAATCATGGAATGAGGTATCTTATGGTTTTCAGATAAGCCATCTCTTATTTGGAACAAGATGAATCCAATGATTGTCTCAGAGGGAGTACTACAGCTTATAGTCATGTAGAGGGGACTATTGGCATCTCATGCTTGGAGCAAAAGGCATATATTTTTTGGAGAAAGAGGTATCCTATGTTTGGGACACATGGTTCACTACAGTTTATAGTCATGTAGAGATGACTGTTGGCATCTCATGCTTGGAGCATAAGGCATCTCTTGTTTGGAGAAAGAAGTATCCTATGTTTGGAACATAGGGTGCACTACAGTTTATAGTCATGTAGATATGACTATTGGAATCTTATGATTTGAGTAAAAGGCATCTCTCGTTTGGAGCAAGACGTATCCTATGTTTGGAACATAGGGTGCACTACAGTTTATAGTCATGTAGATAGGACTGTTGGCATCTTATGCTTTGAGCATAAGGCATCTATCGTTTAAAGAAAGAGGCATCCTAAGTTTGGAAAATAAGGTGCACTACAGTTTATAGTCATGTAGATAGGACTATCAGGTATAAGGTTCCTAGAAATGGATAGTGTTTGGACTTACAGAAGGGCGGACCTTTCTGGTTCGACCTGGTATAGGAGCCAAGTGATAGTGTTTGGAGGATTTGCTTGAGGAATGGTCCGACACAAGGTACTCTGGGAATTGATGATGAGAATCTCAAAGCATGACATGTGAAAGGGACTGAGAGGAATATGTCAACTCAATGTATTTCATTGTGTTGGGAGGAGTATCTTGAATCATGGTATTCCATAGGTGGAAGGTGGGTGTACATAAGGGCTCAATGGAAAATGTCGATGTCCCGGCCCGAAAAGTTTGCGATGCGACTCTCCATTTTTCATGGGGGTCAGTGACAGTAGTGAAGGGACCGGCCTAGAGGGACGGGACCACAGCCCGGCACTAACCCCAAGAAAAGGTGTGGGGGCTTCTCCCCCGCGATATGGACATGTGGGCGCAAAGGTAAGAGCCTCACAAAGGATAGGTCTTCGGGAAGTAGCTTCGTGGAGCATGGCCTCAGGAAGCATGGACTCGCGGAGTAAAGGTCTCTTGAAGAGAAAATGACTCTCACGGAGCAAAGGGCTCTCATAGAGCATGGACTCGCGGAGCAGCATCGCGAAGGAAGCTACTCACAGAGCATGGTCCCACGGTTCAGCATCATGAAGGAAGCTGCTCGCGGAGCATGGGCTCGTGGAGCTACTTTGTGAAGGAAAGCGGAGCTCCATGAACCGATAGATCAGCCGCCCTAGGGGAATTATGTCCGTCCAGCGAAGGGGGTTGAGCTGGGTATTTATAGGGGAGAGGCACCACGATGCAGATCTCTCTCCACGCGAAGACAAAGTTTGCTCCGCGGTGGGTCACGAACGTCAAATCAGCTCACAGAGGATCCCGCCTCCTTACTCCACGGTGGGTTCGCGAATGTCAAAGGGGTTCATGGAGCATCCCGCCTCCTTGCTTCACGGAGGCACTCTAACATCAAGGAGGGAGCTTCATGAATGGGCTTCTCATACCAATTTTCTATCCCAACTTCAAATGCCCATAACTCCTAATCCATAACTCTGTTCGGGATCTATGGCCTATTAAATTGAAGCTTACGAAATGGGCTATGCTCTTGGACCATTTATGAGAGCATTTGGAAAATTTTGGGGATGCGTTTTCCAGTGTCAAAAAACATATCAAAGTCATTCTGTACACCTCATAGAAAAATAAAGGTTCATAACATGGCATCTGTCTCAAATAAGATAAATTGAGACAAAATTACTTTATCGATTTGGTAACTTTTGAAACATAACCCCCATGAAATAAATTTCATAAAATGGATTTGTAAATACCCATAAATTTAATTATAAGAATAATATAATATATCTAGGGGTATTATACATGCAATATATAATAAATAATAGGTGAACATGTCTTGTGTCTCATGTAAAATAAAAGTGACATGAGAAAACAGTTACTACTTGAGTAACTTTTGAATCATGATCCCCATGAAGAATAACATCAATTGAAACTTATAACATCATTAAATAAAATTAAATTAATTATATAAAATTTATTTTAGTGTTATATACACCACATAATATAAGCGAGTGGTGAATATGGCATGTATCTCACGGAAATAAAAAGTGAGATGAAATTCCCTTACTTTAAGTCTTGACTTTCTTCGTACACATTAAAAATACTGTATAATAAATAAAATTTTATTATAAATTTACCATAGAAACATATTATTATATATAATAACATATATTATTTTTTTATGTCTTTATATTTATCCTTTTATTAGCAACTTCATGTTAATGTTGGGTTTCGGGTAATATCTACTTTGTTTTTTGTATATGTTTTGGCTTGTTAGTATTGATCCTCTTACTTAGATCATGATTTATTTATTTACAGAATGTAAATAATTATATAAATATAATATATATTCATTATATATTTATTTATAATAAACTATAGAATATATAATTATGAAATGGAATACATTGTTCATTGAGATAGTAGGTCGTACATACACAAGAACGATGTTTCTGCTTTATTGTCCTATTAAAAGAAATAATTTAAATGAAATATATGTATATATATATATATAATATCATTAAAATAGAATTATTATGTCTTATATATCATATAATTACACTAATTACGGGCTTAATACATTCCCTGTAGATTGTGAATGAATCACATCGCTTTGAGGAGGCAGTAGTCCACACTTCCCCAAACAAAATTATCGTATTTACACAAAATGGAAATCATGAAGGTATGTGTTATATAATAATTAAAGAAGCATAAATATATCATATATATCATATAAAAATAAATTTTCCTCCATAATTCCCAACCATGATAGGTGTTAAAGGAATAAAATGAACAATAATGTTTCGTGAGGCGGTAGTTTGACATACATAAGAATGATAATTTATCACCCATTAGATGGATGTGTGTGTAAGTGAAGGTAAAAACCTTAGAATAAAACTATATCAGTATATTTATGATACTTAATTATTATATAATCGTGTAATATGGATATTTTATGGGGTGTATAATGAAAATAAAATAAAAGGGTTTGAGTAATGATGTTTCCTCTTCTTTGGGTTACTCCTTTTATTTTGCACCAAAGGGATTCATTGGAGGGATTTATGCCCAATGTGAGGATTCTATGATGAATCTAGGTGTTTTGGGATATTATTTGAGTAGATTTTGGGTGATCCAAAGGTCTATATAGTTGTGAATAATTGGGAGGGGTTATGGCCTTTTTATAGTGGATGAGTTACATTCTTGTAAATTTTTTAAAAGAGATTTCCACCCATGTTTTTCATATGAAAAGTGGATCCAATAATGAACTAAATTCTATAAAAGGGAGTATATGGTATAATTTTGTCCATCCAATAGATTTCGGAAAATAATTTAGGTCATTTGGTCCTTTAAGTGTGGGGTTTAGTCTCTTGTTAAGCTAATTTTTCTCTTAATCATTATAATTAATTTTAATTACTTTCACAAATCTCTTTTTTCAAAAACTAAGTTGAACTTATATGAAATTATTTATTGTTATGATTCCAAATAATGAATCCATTTTTTCAAATTCCAATCACATAAGTGGAAGAAATTAATTTACATTTAATCCCACAGATGGGAAGACAAATTGGGTTTTTAAAGTAAAAATGTTCAAAAGATTGGTAAATTTTTATATCCAATTTCAAAGTGAAATTGATTATAATGACCTGAATTGTATTAATTGATGTATAATTGATATATTTTAACTTTAAATCCAATCAAAAACATAATTTAACTTTATAAATAAATTATACAAAAAAGCAGTTTTAAATTAAAATTTAGTATTATTCATTATTCATCAAAATATGAAACTTCATGAAAAAATACCAAAAATTAACCATAAAATAATTTTTATATTATGATTTAAAAAATTAAGTTTATTTTTTCAAATAAAAATTATAAAATTATCAAAAATTATATTTAAAGTGGGTTCACCTTTAAAAGGTGGTAAAATTACCTTTTAAGAGAATACATCTTTTTATTCGTAAAATTGTTTTTATTAATATATTATAGCTATAAAATCTATTGGATGAGTTTAAAAAATATTTATTGAATATATATTATATAAAATTTATTTAAAACATTAGTGAAAAGTGGTTTGTTTACTTTATTGAGATAAAATTGTGTTTGTGCATAGAAAAATAATTTTCTTCGAAAAGTAATTTATTTATTTTCATATTATTCTTACATTCACTTATAGTAATTAATATACAGGGTATTAATTTTATATACATGTTTCGATAATATTTTCACAATTTAGTTAATCGTATTCATAACTTCAATTATAATGGCTAGGTGGTAACTATAATAATATTTTAATAATATTATTAATAGTATTTTATAGTTTGGTAAAAATCACCCTTATGTGTAACAAAAGCTATCGAAGGGACTCGGTATTGTGTGTAATAAAATCCAAACATAGTTTTTTGTTTAAAGAAATCTAATCTAAGTGTTTATGATAATGAAATCTTGACTTTTTGTTGCGTATAACGCAATCCACACTTAGTGCTTTCGTATAACAAAATCTATATTCAGTGTTTTGTGAAATAAAAAATATCAAAATATTAAATTAATTCAAAAAAGTAATAATTCACAAAATCTTGGGGTGTTACAATGGTATTGTAGGATTAATAATTTTTTTATACCAAAAAATCCTCTTTTATACACCTATAAAACAAGGATAAGGATCTCAATATATGAGAATGATTTAAAGTTCTTTCAAATAGAGTGAATTAATTTTTTCATCCAATAGAGAAAACATTTTATAGAAATTAATACACCCATTTAGATAAGTTATCTTACCCCTTAACATTGGTTGGAAACCTTCAATAACTTATATGGATTAAATATTTTTCATCATATCACACCTGATTGAATAAGTGTCCCCGGTCTCACCCACCAAATAAATAGACCATGCCTAATCAGATCGACGATCTTGATCATAGAAATTTGATGAACTGGGTAAACCAAAAGAACATACCCATTTTGGACTAGTCTTTAACCGGTGTTACCAATCAGTCTACTAAGAAATTATAGAACCTCTTAGCAACATAGTGTGTGAAGTGAAAATGTGTCATTTTAGCACCACATTACGTGATTGTGAGTTTGTGGTCATACACATGTGGAAAATGTAGTGTACCATTCCCCATGGTATTTTTTCCTCTTTATCATTTTAAATAATGATAGAAGTGATCACCTGATAATGTTGACCCCAATCCATCCCACATTCCACTTAGGGATTCCAACTAGTTTTCCCCATTAATAATAAGAAAAAAAATAAATATTTCAAAAACTTTAAAATTCTAAAAATCCCCCAACATTTTAAAAAATTTAAAATAACCTTTTGAAAATAAAGAATCCTAAATTATTAGAAATAACTTACATAAATAAAAGTATCTCATGATTTAAACATTTATATAGTAGTGATAAATAAAATTTGAATGAAGAAACATGTGGATACTACCTTGAATATGTATCTATTGTTATCATCCAAATTCATCCTACATAGGTCTGTTCAAATGAAAAAAAAAATCTTTATTTACTCATAAACACCATTATATAAATGAGTCACTTATCCTCTCATTAATATTTTTTATCCATTTTCATAAACTCATTGGAGTATCCACACTCATTAATTCACATAGGTGAACCAAAAAGTGTTCTCATGTTTCAAATATTGTTTGATATCCTTCGTTTATAAAGTATTTTAAACTCACCATGTTTTTATCATGGGAACCAAACAATGTTATCCTAGATTTTTAAACACTTTTGGTATTTCTTTCACATGTATGATGAAGTTTCCTACATTTAACTTCGATATAAAAAGTTATCACGTGGTAAGTTAAGGTATCATCATTGGTGAATTTTTTATAATGGTTTAAATCCCATACCTAAGGAATTTTTATACATAAAATACCTCGAACTTCCCTTTGTTAGTGGATTGTCCAAATATTTACTTGATATAAAAAAGTCCAAAATTATGATACTATCTTGTATTATTTGTCACTTATAACTTTTTGTGAAACCAAATATCTCAATTTTCTGTTATAAGTTTTGTTATATTCCCTAGTCATCATTGATTGAATATTCAAATTTATATAAACTGAAGACATTAGACTAGGTAATAATGGTAGATCTAATAAAATAGATCTAATCCTTTCCTCTACTATTCTATTATATGTTGAATTAGAAAGCTCAAAATCCATAACAATGTCTGTTTTACAAGTTTCTTTCTTTAATCCCATAGCGATTGATCCACCACCAAGTGTAGAAACTTAAATAATCAAAGAATAGTAATACTATATATTATTAATCTTTATTTCATTATAAAATCTTTCCAATTCCCTTATGTTTCCATTATAACATGTATAGTAATTAAAAATAACCATAGTATATTTGAGTGCCCTTTTAAAAACATCACATTGTTTGTAACCTGAATTATTTGTATACCTATACAACATACCAATAGAATATAAAATATAACATCTTATAATAGTCACAAAATGCATGAGACACCCAATTACCTATATATATTTCAGTTGAGAAACTTCCCTACCAATATTTGGTAGCGTCTTACACCCATAATCATTTGGCGTATAAACTAGTGAATAATCAAAAGTGTACAAACATTTTGAAGATATTTTTTATATAATGAGTTTGAGAAAAAAAATAAAATTATCTTTCCAACAAAAATTATTCCCAATATAATATTTGTTTCACCCAAGTATTTGTGATCCAAATTTTCAGATTAAATAGACTTTGAGTCATTTATTTGATTTATATCACTTCTAAATATTAACATGTTTTTAGCATATAAAAAAATAACAACACTATGATTATTATGGAACCAAATAAAATTCATATATCATCTTAGTTAACTAAAAACCCATTTGATAAAATTCCTTCATTAAATTTTTCATGCTATTTTTTTAATCTTTTTTTCAACTATATTGGGATCATATCAATTTATAAACCTTCTTTTCTTTTTCAGGTATTATGAATCCTTCTAGTTGTTTCATATATATTTATTCCTCTAGATCATCATTTAAGAGTTATTTTTTAACATCATTTTAGTGAATTCACAAATTGTATATAGAATAAAAGGTGAAAAGGGTTATAATATAATAAATTCTAGCCATGGGAGCATAGGTTTCAAAATAATTGATTCCTTCCTTTTGAGTAAACTCATTGTATACAATCTAGATTTATATTTTTTAAATTGTACCATTTGAATTTAATTTCCTTTGAAATACCCATTTTCAACCTATTGGTTGAGAAACTTGAGGAATATCAACAAGTATCTAAGTATTTTTCAAATTTATATTGTCCATTTCATTATTTATAACTTCATTCCAAAGAGATGCATTGGAATATGACATAACTTCTTAGATTGTTTTCAAATTAGGTTATATATTAAGAAAAACTAAAATTTATGTAACAATACTATCATAAATTATTTCTAATAGGTACATATATAATTTAGATCCATATTTATTAATTATTCAAGATTATTCACTTATAATAACCTCTTTGATCATGTCTTCTTAAGATACTATTTTATTTGAGCTAGATTTTTTAATTTGGAATTTATTAGGTAAATATGTCACCCTTGATTAATAAAAGATAGCATATCTTGATTCAATAATAGTATTAACAACTGATAAATCATTATATTCTATAGACATGAATTTATAAGCTTTTTAATTCTCTAAATATCTAATAAATATGCAATATATACCTATTTTACCCAACTTTTCTCTTTTATATTTAGGTACTCTTATAATTATATGATAACCCCAAACATTTAATAATTAAGGTTTGGTTTTCTATACTTTCATAGTTCATATGAAGTTCATGGGATTCTCTTTTTATGGAACCTTATTTAAGATGTGACATATGTTTAATAATGAATATCTCGAAAAATCTCTTAAAAGAACTAATATAGACATCATGGAATTAACCAGTTCCACTAATTTTTTATTTATTCTCTCAATTACACTATTATATTAATGTGTATAGGGAGCCATTACTTCATTTATGATCCCTCTGGATTCAACTAATTAAGTACTATAATATTATCCTCCCATTTAATATCTAATTCATTTAATTGTAATCCCACATCAGTTTCAACCACATTTTTATAGATACTAAATTAATCTATAATTTCATCTTTTTCATGTAAAGTATAGACATGGAAAAATCTAGAATAAACATAAATAAAAGTTATAAATTAATTTTATTTATTATGGTGGGTGTAGAATGTAAATCACATAAAACACTATGTATTAATTATAAAAAATTTATTTTCCTTTCTATAATATGAATTGGTATCCAAAGTATTTTAATTTTCATGAAAGTTGTACATTTATGATTATACTTATCCATGTTATATAATTTTTTTATTTTTTATATGGCGTGAATTTTATTATAATTTATGTGACCTAAAAAATTATTCCATGAATCAAAAAAGTATAATAATAAATGTAAAAAAAACATTTCTACATAATTTGAATAATAAATAATATTGATAAACGTTTCTAATAAATATTCTACTCCTGGATAGAAAAAAATTATTTTTCTCGAATACAATCTTAAACCGATTATTTTTTAACAAGATTCTTTAATATAAGTTCCTTATAAATTTGGTTAAATAAAAAATATCATTTAAAATTGGAATATTTCCCTAGGTAAACTCAAGATCAACCACACCCTTCCCTTATATGTTTATTCTTGTATAATTATTTATGTAATGAGATGTCTCATCATTGAGTGATTCCATTATCATGATGATAAATATTTCTTTTCAAATGTGTCATGTATAATCATAATCAATCCACTAAAAAACGATTCTCAAGCATTTACCTTCAAATATTATAGTCACAAAGTTTTCCTTTGGAGTTTTTTTACATATTTCTTCTTATAGAGACAGAAGTCTTGAGTGTTTTAAATTTCCATAGAAGCATTATACCCCTTTCTTTTTCTTGGATTTTTCCTTTCCTTTGGAAGGATGGTTTATATGTTTAAAACCCTTTGAAAATTTGGATGGTCTAACTCCCTCCACCATGAGGACCTTGTATTTGTCATCATTAGTCTCATTTTCCTCCTTAGGATTTTTATATTCATTCTAAATTTGCAATTGGTTGAGAAACTCATTAAGAGAAAAATATTTCTTCTTCTATTTTAGATAATTTTTAAAATTCTTCTAGGAATTTTGGATTTTATTGATTATGGATATGAAAATTATGTAATAATACATGTTCATGTTGTTTTTATTTAGATATTTTAATATGGGATAAATTTCATAAAATTATTCTATGATAGATCTATTGGATATCATCTTATATGAAATAAACTTTCCTAATAGAAATTTAATGATTATCACACCCTTGGTAATGTATATTTTCTCAAAATCAACCTATATCTCCTTTAAAACTAAAATATATTGAATTTTTTAAAGATATCATTGATCAATGTGTTGATTATGTTTCCTCAACACATGAGATTTTTATTCTCCCATTTTTTCTAGATATAGGAAACTTGGAGTGTCTCATCTTTAGATGTGGGTGGATTTTTAATTGAAATAACATACGCCAATTTTAGAGTATAAAGTATAAAGTTTGTAATTTTCTGATATTTTACAATAAAACTATGTTCGATAGTGTACAACACGCACAACAAAGAGCTTAAACGAACTACAAAAAATATTATTTTAAATGGGACCATTATAACCTAGTTGTTGAATTTGTGATTATGAATAGGAGTAACCACATTATAATATATATATGCCATACTAAATACATATTTATTGATTAATTCTTTTTAAATAAGCACTAAATTTTTAGTAAATTCATTTTATGCTTCAAAGATATATTTTCTTAAAATTGGTGTTTATTTATTTTTGTGAGTGAATATTATAATTAATTTATGAAACTTTTAAAAAATTTATCTTATAAAAATTATTTTTATTTTTAAAAATAATATAAAAATTATCTTAGGGTGAAATTTTGGTATTTTTCTAAAAAGGTTGATTTTTCAATAAATATTAGAAAATACTGATTTTTGTAAAACTGCCATTTATTTCCATTGAAAATTAAAATAATGATTTAAATTTAATATTATAGTAAAATAAGTCTACTTAAATTATAAATAATCTAATCAATTACATATGAATCATCATTATACTTTCTTTTGGTATAAGTTTATTTTTGGGCTTAAAACACATTTTTCAAAAAAAATGTTTTTCATTGTGTTTTATGAATTTATGTTAAAATTGATTTATACCACTTATATAAATTGAATATTTAATATTTATTACATATTTTAAATTATTATTTTTTAATTTGGTAATTAGTTAAAAATCATTTTTGTTCATAATAAATAATAACTGTGGTAAATATGTATCACCTCGATAAGGGAAATTCAAGTAATTAAGGATAAACATAATGTGATAAGGATTTAAAAATAAAAATAACACCTAAATTATTTATATTTCGTGATTTTAGTTTTTAAAAACCCTTCATTTATTCTTAAATAAGACATTTTAATTCCATTTTTCTTTGATAAATACCTTTATATTATTTTAAGTAAAGGAAAATTTCAAATTGACAGTCTCATTATTTTAATTTATCTTATATGTTCATAGAAGGATAATAAGATTTTATGATTGAATATAAAATTTAATTTTGGAAATAATTTATTTATTTTTATTATTTAAATTTATTTTAAATTTTTAGTGATGGTATAATTACCTTAATAGTTACATAATGTTGACACAATATTTAAGAAAGTAAAAAAATATCCAAGTAAATGATTTTAAAAACATCAAAAGTAATATTTTTTGGATAAATTATGATGTCACACGAGTTTTATGCATAATAATAAAGTATAATAGATTTTAAATAGTTTATATTTTAATTCAATGCACGTATTGATGATTTTTAAGTCAAGAATATGTGAATAGCTCTTAAAATGACTTTAATGGAGTTTTATGTTAAATAATATGTTAATAAATAATTTAAATTATTAAAATATATAAATAGTACAAGGGTGATGGTATATGGTCTAAAATTTCATCCCTTGATCAGTTTTTATCCAATTATTACCTTAAAAGTAAATTTATAACCCGTTAGTATTAAAAAATTGGTTACCATCATAAACGTTAAAATTAGTTAACGAAGGGGTGAAACCAAAATATAAGGAATAAATTACCACATAAACCAATTAAAATGTTATTTTTTTATATGATTTAAACCTTAACGATTATTTTATTTGAAATCTTGGCCACCTGGTTCCGCTTTCACATGAAAAATAATTTTTTATCTTTAAATCTTTTAAGTAATTCAAAGTGTGTCATATCCTTCAATATAAAAGGACATCACCTCTCCTCTATTATTCACACTAAACAAATACACTTAGCTAAAAAACCTATAAAAACACTTCTCAACATCCTTATACAGTTTTTATAGGTTCTCCTCAAAATACCATCCTTAATTTCATTAAGAATAAATCCAAAGGAGGCCTCCCAAAGAGGAGGTAACTATTGTAACTGATCTTTTTCATATTAATTATTTATCTACCTTATTTAATTTTTCCCTAAACATTACAATATAATAACGTAAATATATGAAATATACTTAGATGTTATTATGTTAATTTAACAACCTTATTCATCCCCTTTTCCGTCTTATGGGTAGCAAAGTCATCATTCATGTATACATGTGGACTACCACCTCTACAAAGCATTGTGTTTCATTTTTCATCACCACCTCACAAGGTTGGATATTATGATGGATTTAATATATATATATATATATATATATTAATTAAATAATTATAATTTTGGAAATATAATATGTCATCTATTTTTTTACTCTTCCATCTATTGAAAAAAATATTGTGTCATTTGTACATATGTATGGATTACCATATCTAAGAAGCGATATGATTAATTTTTCATGTATGACATTCATTGATGGTTCTAAAATTGTATTTAATGAATAAAAATTATAATTATTTTTTGATTATTATTCTTTATATGTTGGAATAATTACCATTCTAACCATAGTCGACATACTGTGTAGATACCCGAAGCTTGACGTACATGAACATTACATTACTTTTGCGGAATACTTAGTACATAACAAAAACACACACATAAGGATCGCAATAGTTTAGTGTATTTAGAAACCCGGAATATAATCTTCTAATTGCGGTGAAAGTTCTTCAACATCTCCCATAAAGATCTTCTTTTTTTTAAACCTAAATCCTTTCTTTATGTCTTGGGGAAAAGAAAACATAAAAGGGCGAGCTGAAATGCTCGGTAAGGGTAAACAAAAGAAATATCAATCACGTCATATTCATAAGAACATATCTTTTGGAAATCTTAACCTGAAAAAGAGATCATAATGTCATAACATGGGATAAATCATAGTAGTGAAATGTAATCCCAATAATCATAACTTAAAACATGAAACTTTGTGGCATACACACATAATCATAGTGAATCATTTCTTATTAGTCAAGACTCATTGCCAAGACTATCTTAGTGGACAAAGTCCCTTTCTGAACCGAGTTCACTCCTCGTTTCAGTCCTGTTTCACTGAACCGGTATAACCTACCATTCCAGCCATGTCTATCTCATGAGATATAAAATCTTTACCCAATGCATTGGAGGGATATATAGGTCCAACCCATCTCATAATGATACCATTCTTATGTGTGCCACAAAATCATAAATCATACATCATTGCATAACCCATATAATAAAAATAGGAATCTTAAACATCATGACATCATAAAACAATTCATATAAGATAAAGGAATAAAGATATTTCCATCACAACATAATCAAGTAAATGTAATAATAGGGATAGAAATAGAACCCTATATTATCTTAGATGGAAAATAATTTTGATAAAACACTTGAACTCCATTCTTGAGGAAAATATCCTTTCTACTTCAAAAACATTTTCCTTTCTTAACATGTCATACAATTTTAAACTAAAAGAAGTTGATTGAAAACTTGTAAAGGAATATTCTTGTAAATAATGTTTTAAAAATCCATTCATGCCGTATAAGTTAAAAAAACATTCTTCTCGTACTTTTTTCAGAAAAGTCAAAAAGTACCTCGTATGAAAAACGACAAAAGATTCCTTTCATATCTTTTACTAAAAACTCACCGAAGGGTAAAATTGGATATAAACAATTGTAGAAGGATATAAATACTACATATAGAGGAAACATGGATGTGGATGATAAAATAAACCCCCAGTAAATACCAAAGTATAAACAATCTCGGATAAAAATGAGATTGTGATATTTTCCCTTACCTTAGGTCCGATTTGATTCGTATGTGTCCGAACCTCCTGTATAAAGATTTAAATAATGTCATTGACTTATTCTAGAATCATACTCATTGTTATGATATCATATATGGTTCACTTATGGCTTTATATTACCCGTTCTTTTGTAAATTCCATGTTAAAGAGCGTTTTGGGTAAAATCGTTTCATTTGTCGTCCGTGTTTTGACTTGTAATTATTCATATGATTAATTAGATCATGATTACATAATTAAAGAATATAAAACATGATTTATATGTAATATATATTCAGAATATATATATATATATAATAAATTATTAAATGGAAAGAAATACACCGTTCATGGAGACGGTAGGCCGTATGTACGCATGAACGCTGTTTTCGTTTCCTTATTGAGTTGAATGGAATTAAGTAGATGGCATACATATATATACACATAAATCTAGTATCATTATTATTTCATATATTTCATGATTACTTTTTATATATAATTTATAATCATTCATGAATGGTTAAAGTGGAGAATGAATCTCATCGCATCGAGGAGACGGTAGTCCGTACGTACGCACGAGAGATGATATCGTTCTCATGATTGTGGGACTGTATTGGAGTGTATGTATACTATTTCAGAATCAATATCACTTTAAAGTAATCATATATAGTTATTATTTACACCATTATACCCATCCAAGTAAGGTGGTGGTGGAAAATAGATTTCACCACGGCGTGGAGACGGTATTCCGTACGTACGCACGCGCGGTGATTTCGTTTTCCGTAGGATGGATAGATGGTGAAATATGGTTGTTTCATACTTATAATAACATATAATTATATGAGTGATACTGATTTTATTACTTAATAATGAAACAACAAAAGAAGAATAAGAGGAAGTAGAAATAAAGATGAAAGAATCGGTAACGGAAATTACCTCTTCTTTGAAGCGCCTCATTGAGACCTCCTCTTAGGGCACTAAAATTGGTCTTTGAGGAAGACCAGAAACTCTAGTATGTTTCTAGGGAAGTGGATAAGAGAATTTTTCAGGGGTTTTCCAATCTTTAAGGCTCAAAGTGTTGTGAGGAAGAGAGGGAGAGGTTCCATTTTATAAGCGAGGAGAGGGGCACCTTTGGAATAACTAAAAATATTATTTTATTATAAAGCCAAATTCGGTTTTAAATAGCTCCAAATTGATTTATTTAGAATATAAGGTGGGTATGGGTAGAAATACTCTCATAAAATATAATTTAGACAAGTTTAGGTTCCTATTTTAACCTTATCATTTAGATTTAACTTTAAGTTAAATAATTTTACTCTTACTTTGTCTTCTTGTTTTCTTACACTATAAGGTTAATAAACTTACTATAACAAGCCAAACGAACCCAAAAATGTTTATTATTAATATATATAACTTTAGCTATGTCATTTGGCCAGACCTTAGATTTTTAGGAATAAAATATCAATTAATAATATAATATTTGTTTTAAAAATTATTTTATGTCAATTTTGACACTATTTAGTAATTGATTTTTTTGAAAATCATAACAGAATGATTAGTTCAACAAAAGTTAATTAAATAAATAATAACATGTCATATTAACCTATAAAATTAGTTTAATTAATAAAAAGTCTCAAATTACATTTATTTGGGTATTTATAACATCAATTATGTCAATATTTCATTAATAAGATAATTACTGCATCATCTTTGTGTCCTAAATAAATTAACTTATTTAAATTCTAAAAATTAAAAATAAAATACCATTATGTAGGAAATCTTTTTAGATTTTTAATGAATATTTATAGTTGAATTTATCTTATTTATAACCCTATATTAAAAATGATTTACTTATTAAACTTTGATTTTAACTATTTTAACCCTTCTTTAAAAAAATTAATAATAAATGTCCTAATCTAATCCAAGTGGGCCTAAATGGTCATATTTTATTCCAAAGGTTGTTTTTCGTCTAATTACACTTATCCAATAGAATTTTTACATGTTTTAGGGTAATAGTAATATCATTCTTACCCTTAATTACCCTGTTTACTTTTAACCGTGGTAAAAAAAAGTAAAAAGTTATTATTCACCAAAAATTATTTTCATCTCATTGAACCACATCTTACTTACTGAAATCAACCGTGTCTCTTGGATTTTTGAAATTCCAATCACAGAAGCGGTAAAATTAAGTTTTATAAAAAAAAAATTAGTTTTTTTAACTACCACTTAGTAGTTTCACTATTCATCAAAAATTGAAGTTTTTCAGAAAAATGCCAAAATTTCACCCTACGATATAATTGATATTCTGAATTAAAAAATGATTTCTATTTTAAAAAATTCCCAACATATAATTTGAATTAATTAATTTTATAATTAATTTCCTTTTTCACAACAAATAGCATGTTTTTAAGAGATAATAACTATCAAAAGATTAACACTTGTTTATGTCTGGTTTAAATGTGAAATTACATCCAATGACCAACATTTTATTAAATTGTAAAAAATATATTCTAAATATACTTTAAAACCACTCAAATTAATAATTTATCACTATTAATTATTTTGATTAAAAAATCTGTTTTTAATTAAAATTTAGTAATTTTCACTATTCATCAAAATATGAAAGTTATCCGAAAAGTACCAAAATTTCGCCCTAAGCTAATTTCGATATTCCAAATCCAAAAATGAAGTCTGTTTTGAAAGATGAAATTTATAAAATTTCAAAAAGTGGATATTAATATTCATAACGGCTAGTTTTAATAATATTTTAATAGCATATCGTTGTTTAGTGAAACTCGGTATTGCGTACAACACACGCTATCGAGGAAGGTCACGATTGCGTTTAATGCAAGCCAAATCAGGGTAGCATGTAGTGCATGACTCCTTTGTTGTTTTGTATAACAAAATCCAATCATATTTCATTTATACATTGAATATATATATATATATACACTCAATGTTGCGTAGAATAACTACTATCAAACAAACTTGAAATTTTGTGTAACATGATCCAGGATTAGTGTCGCGTATACTACAAGCTAAATTGGTGTTGTGTATAGCGCAAGATAATCTTGGTTTAGCGTACACCAGAAGATATAAAAGAAATTAAAAAGAATATATCTTAAAATCTAGGGTTGTTACATTCTACCCCCCTTAAAATGAATTTCGCCCTCGAAATTCGTCGGGGTTATAAATCATTTACTACTTGAAAGTTTATTTCATAGAAACCCACATCATAAAAAGGAATACCAAAACTTATCTTTATAAACTAAAGTATGAAACGTAATAGTTACCCAAATAAACTAATCACTGTGTTTCCACATAGGAGAACATAGGTGAAAATATGGATATGGAAGAGAAATCTAACCATCATGTTCTGATGGAGAGTGGTAGAGAAAAAGGCTATGAAAAAGCCAGTAATCACAAAGCCATAAATTTGTGATGATCTAAGGTACCATCTGATTCATCGGATATAAGAGAACTAGGACAACATTTTTGGTTTTCAAGATCATTTCCCTAAAGTTGAAAATTTTGAATTAGAATAAATACTTGTTTGAATTTGGTAAAATCTCACTGTTGTTCATGGATTGAACAATTTCCACTTCATCTCTTAAAGAAATGAAGTTGAATTTGTTATTTGTGAAGTGTTAATAGGTCATGTGATAGAATGATGGGTCATTCCATCTGTTTCAAACAAAAGGTTTGCAAAAGTTATCAAATATACATATGTCCATCTCTGGTGAGGTTAATCATATACAATTCCAAAAATGAACTTATACTTCATATATCATACCGATTAATAAAATAAAACTAGTTTCTACCAACCAGGGACTTCCTGTAGGCCAGTGGTAGGCGATAAAGGCTAGTTACACTTCAGTTGTGGGTTCGATTCCCACAGCCTTGTCCGACGCGATGGGCTGTCGCCCGTCCTGTAGGTTGTCCTTTTTCTAAAACTACATTACTATAACATCCCATAAATAATATTAAAAAAAAGTTCTATCCTTAAACAATACCAACTTATGTCCAACATAATCCACTCCAATCATTAGGATTATCTAAAATACTTCGGTTCGAGCTCATAGTATAAAGAAAACGATTACTTGAAATGTCATCAACCAAGAATGTGAATACCATCATTTATCCCCCATATATCTTGTTGGTCACATTCCAATCATGTGAATACCTTAATCATGTATTCTCTTGAAAAATGAATACCACTTAAACCTTAGTGAAAACATGAATGCTGTCAAAAGTTAACTCTTTTCCACATATCAAAATCCCAAAAATTCTATATACTCAAACCATGATATAACCTTCTCCTTATATCAGTCATGATCTCATGAATACTATTAAACATTTAATTTTCTCCTTATCCCTTCATTATGCGCATATCATCTATTTTCCAAAAATATCTGAATAACCTTTCATGGTTATTAATACCATTAATCATACACTTTCAGAACATAGGAAAGACAACACTGTAACAATCCTTAGATGTATCTTTATTCCACAGTACCATAAGATTACTTATACAAAATTACACTTGATAAACATGTAATCATTCCACTACCTTCTTAAACCATTGACCGAGCTTCAACAATTCTTTCATCTCACATATCATTTGTAGTCTCTTCATCATCATCAACATAAATACTACCCATACATCCATATTGATTCTCTTCATGAGACTTTCCCTTAGGGAATTGGTTTGCATAATGCCCGTACATTCCACATTTAAAACATTTAACCATTGTTGATGTCGTAGCAATACCATTATCCTCATTCGTGGCGTTAACTGAACCTTTTCCTTTGCACTTACTGGATTTGTGTCCTTCTTTTCCACACCCAAAGCATCTTCCAGTTCCTTTGAAACAATATCCCTGATGCCTCTTCCCACATGATTTACATGAGGGAAATTGAACTTTCTTTCCTCTATGATCATCATGAAACTCCATCTTTCTCTTATTATCCAAGTCAGGAAACTTACCAAATTTTACTTTATTGATCATATTATGATATTGCTGATTCGGCATAATAATGATGTTTGGACTTCCAAATCACATTTCATTTGGTTGCTCATGAAGAATATCATTCCATTGTCCATCATATCCTCCATTATCGTGAATCATCTTGTTTCCAACCATTTTCTAAAACCCAAAAAGAATAGTGTGAGAGGCAAGAATCATAATAAAGGGGGACTAAATAAAAATATATAACATCTTTGGTTTAATCTAACATCATTACCATAGTTCTAGGACTATATCCTATATGTATACTTATCCTTAGGGACATCCCTAGACCTACCTTAGAAATATCTCTACGGATCTCACTAACGTTTTCGCATCCTAGTTTCCAAAGGTTGACTAAACCTTTCCTCTGATACCAACTGTAGAGACTCGAAGCTTGACGTACATGAACATTACATTACTTTTGTGGAATACTTAGTACATAACAAAAACACACACATAAGGATCGTAATAGTTTAGTGTCTTTGGAAAATCAGAATATAATCTTCTAATCACGGTGAAAGATCTTCAACATCTCCCATAATGATCTTCCTTTTATTAAAACCTAAATCCTTTCTTATGTCCTGGGGAAAAGAAAACATAAAAGGGTGAGCTCAAATGCTCAGTAAGGGTAAACAAAAGAAATATCAATCACGTCATATTCATAAGAACATATCTTTTGGAAATCTTAACCTGCAAAAGAGATCATAATTTCATAACATGGGATAAATCATAGTAGTGAAATGTAATCCCAATAATCATAACATAAAACATGAAACATTGTGGCATACACACATAATCATAGAGAATCATTTCTTATTAGTCAAGACTCATTTCCAAGACTATCTTAGTGGACAAAGTCCTTTTCTGAACTGAGTTCACTCCTCGTTTCAGTCCTGTTTCACTGAACCGGTATAACCTACCATTCCAGCCATGTCTATCTCATGAGATATAAAATCTTTACCCAATTCATTGGAGGGAGATATATGTCCCACCCATCTCATAATGATACCATTCTTATGTGTGCCACAAAATCATAAATCATACATCATTGCATAACCCATGTAATAAAAACAGGAATCTTAAACATCATGACATCATAAAACAATTAATATAAGATAAAGGAATAAAAATATTTCCATCACAATATAATCAAGTAAATGTAATAATAGGGATAGAAATATAACCCTATATTATCTTAGATGGAAAATAATTTTGATAAAACACTTGAACTCCATTCTTGAGGAAAATATCCTTTCTACTTCAAAAACATTTTCCTTTCTTAACATGTCATACAATTTTAAACTAAAAGAATTTGATTGAAAACTTGTAAAGGAATCTTCTTGGAAATAATGTTTTAAAAATCCATTCATGCCGTATAAGTTAAAAAAACATTCTTCTCGTACTTTTGTCAGAAAAGTCAAAAAGTACCTCGAAAGAAAAATGACAAAAGATTCCTTTCATATCTTTTACTAAAAACTCACCGAAGGGTAAAATTGGATATAAACAATTGTAGAAGTATATAAATATTACATATATAGAAAACATGGATGTTCATGATAAAATAAACCCCAGTAAATACCAAAGTATAAACAATCTCGGATAAAAATGAGATTGTGATATTTTCCCTTACCTTAGTTCTGATTTTCTTCGTATGTGTCTGAACCTCCTGTATAAAGATTTAAATAATGTCATTGACTTATTCCAGAATCATACTAATTGTTATGATATCATATATGGTTCACTTATGGCTTTATATTACCCGTTCTTTTGTAAATTCCATGTTAAAGATCATTTTGGGTAAAATCGTTTCATTTGTCGTCCGTGTTTTGACTTGTAATTATTCATATGATTACTTAGATCATGATTACTTAATTACAGAATATAAAACATGATTTATATATAATATATATTCAGAATATATATATATAATAAATTAGTAAATGGAAATAAATACACCGTTCATGGAGACGGTAGGCCGTACGTACGCATGAACGCTATTTTCGTTTCCTTATTGAGTTGAATGGAATTAAGTAGATGACATACATATATATACACATAAATAAAGTATCATTATTATGTCATATATTTCATGATTACTTTTTATATATACTTTATAATCATTCATGAATGGTTAAAGTGGAGAATGAATCTCATCGCGTCGTGGAGATGGTAGTCCGTACGTACGCACGAGCGATGATATCGTTCTCATGATTGTGGGACTGTATTGGAGTGTATGTATACTATTTAAGAATAAATATCACATTAAATTAATCATATATAGTTGTTATTTACACCATTATACCCATCCAATTAAGGTGGTGGTGGAAAATAGATTTCACCACGGCGTAGAGACGGTATTCCGTACGTACGCACGCGCAGTGATTTCGTTTTCCGTAGGATGGATAGATGGTGAAATATGGTTGTTTCATACTTATAATAACATATCAGTATATTAGTGATACTTATTTTATTACTTCATAATGAAACAACTAAAGAAGAAGAAGCGTAAGAAGAAATAAAGATGAAAGAATCGGTAACGGAAATTACCTCTTCTTTGAAGCACCTCATTGAGACCTCCTCTTAGGGCACTAAAATTGGTCTTTGAGGAAGACCAGAAACTCTAGTATGTTTCTAGGGAAGTGGAGAAGATATTTTTTCAGGGTTTGGCCGAGCTTGAAGGCTCAAAGTGTTGTGAGGAAGAGAGGGAGGGGTGCTATTTTATAAGGGAGGAGAGGGGCACCTTTGGAATAACAAAAAATATTATTTTATTATAAAGCCAAGTTCGGTTTTAAATAGCTCCAAATTGATTTATTTCAAAGATAAGGTGGGTATGGGTAGAAATCCTCTCATCCAATAGAATTTATACAAGTTTATGTTCCTATGTTAACCTTATCATTTAGATTTAACTTTAAGTTAAATAATTTTACTCTTACCTTGTCTTCTTGTTTTCTTACACTATATGGTTAATAAACTTACTATAACAAGCCAAACGAACCCAAACTTGTTTACTATTAATATATATAACCTTATCTAAGTCATTTGGTTAGACCTTATATTTTTAGGAATAAAATATCAATTAATAATATAATATTTGTTTTAAAAATTATTTTATGTCAATTTTGACACTATTTAGTAGTTGATTTTTTGTGAAAATCATAACAGAATGATTAGTTCGAAAAAAGTTAATTAAATCAATAATAACATGTCATATTAACCTAGAAAATTATTTTAACTCATAAAAAGTCTCAAATTACATTTATTTGGGTATTTATAACATAAATTATGTCAATATATCATTAATAAGATAATTATTGCATTATCTTTGTGTCATAAATAAATTAACTTATTTAAATTATAAAAATTAAAAATAATATACCATTATGTAGGAAATATTTGTATCTTTATAATGAATATTTATAGTTGAATTTATCTTATGTATAACCCTATATTAAAAATGATTTACTTATTAAACTTTGAATTTAACTATTTTAACCCTTCTTTAAATAAATTAATAATAAATGCCCTAATCTAATCCAAGTGGGCCTAAATGGACATATTTTATTCCTAAGGTTGTTTTTGGTCGAATTAAACTTATCCAATAGATTTAGAACATGTTTTAGAGTAATAATAATATCATTCTTACCCTTAATTACCCTGTTTACTTTTAACCGTGGTAAAAAAAAGTAAAAAGTTAATATTCACCAAAAATTATTTTCATCTCATTGAACCACATTTTACTAACTGAAATCAACCGTGTCTCTCAGGTTTTTGAAATTCCAATCACAGAAGCGGTAAAATTAAGTTTTATGAAAAAAATTAGTTTTTTTTAACTACCACTTAGTAGTTTCACTATTCATCAAAAATTGAAGTTTTTCAGAAAAATGCCAAAATTTCACCCTAAGCTATAATTGATATTCCGAATTCAAAAATGATGTCTATTTTAAAAAATTCCAAAAATATAAGTTGCATTAATTAATTTTATAATTAATTTCCGCTGTCACAACAAATAGCATGTTTTTAAGAGATAATAACTATCAAAAGATTAACACTTGTTTATGTCTAGTTTAAATGTGAAATTACATCCAATGACCAACATTGTATTAAATTGTAACAATATATTTTAAATATAATTTAAAACCACTCAAATTAATAATTTATCACTATTAATTATTTCGATTAAAAAAGATGTTTTTAATTAAAATTTAGTAATTTTCACTATTCATTAAAATATGAAAGTTATCCGAAAAGTACCAAAATTTCTCCCTAAGCTAATTTCGATATTCAAAATCCAAAAATGAAGTCTGTTTTGAAAGATGAAATTTATAAAATTTCAAAAAGTGGTTATTACTATTCATAACGGCTAGTTTTAATAATATTTTAATAGCATATCGTTGTTTAGTGAAACTCGGTATTGCGTACAACACACGCTATCGAGGAATGTCATGATTGCATGTAATGCAATCCAAATCAGGGTAGCGTGTATTGCACGACTCCTTTGTTGTTTCGTATAACAAAATCCAATCATATTTCATTTATACATTGAATATATATATATATATACACTCAATGTTGCGTAGAATAACTACTATCAAACAAACTTGAAATTTTGTGTAACATGATCCAGGATTAGTGTTGTGTATACTACAAGCTAAATTGGTGTTGTGTATAGCGCAAGATAATCTTGGTGTAGCGTACACTAGAAGATATAAAAGAAATTAAAAAGAATATATCTTAAAATCTTGGGTTGTTACATACTGAATTTTTTTCCAACTATAAACCGAACATCCTCAAAATACACGGTGTGGACTTAACTGATTAAGTAATTAAATATGTCATTAAAATAAATAAATTAAATATTTTAATGATAAATTATTAAACCTATAAAAGTTTTTTAAACAATTAAATAATTAATATGAGTTTGTTATACTTGTGTTAAAGAACATAGGTAGCGAGTCAGGACTCTAGGTAAGGGGTTTCTTGACTCAATTCCCATTCATTAGGATATACTTCTATTTCATTGAATATGTTGTAAAAGATTATGTGTAAAATTATAATGAACTGAAAAATCATTCTCTAATTAATAAAATAACTCTTTTTTCATAATAAATATTTTATTATATTGCAAAATGGAAGTACATAGAATGACTATTATGAAAAAGTAATACTTCATGTAATGTGATAATACTAATTACTCTAATTAAGGCTAGTACATGGATATAAAAACAAAATAATAATAACCACAAAATGGTAAACTCTATAGGATCAAACTATTTCAAGAATATTACACCTCCCATCAAAACTATTAAAATAAAACTAAATGTTATGAACATTATATACATTATCAAAGTAATTGTAGAAACATTTGAGAATAAAATAGAAAATATTGATGTTTAGTGGTATATATATATATATCATGTAATCAGAAATGTGACTATTGGGATATCACAACTACATTACTATTACATAACTATGGGTCAATATGACCATTGTTCATTATGAACATTGGTAATTTATTTGTTATAAAGTGACTATTAGGGTCAATTTATATTAATGGTACTAATAAGAGTTAATTGAATGGTAGAGAGAGAAATAATGGCCTCAATTAGTAGGATATTACTGTTTAAAGATGATTTATCATAGCTTTGGAAGGAGGTATCACCACTAGGGTTCACCCTTGACAAATCCTAAGAAGAGCTTTAACACGTAAGGCTCAAGTAGAATCGACTATGGGAGAAGTTCAAGTTAGTAGAGATCACTAATAAGTTAATGTTAGCTAATCTACCTAATGAAACTACAACCATCACACACCTTACCCTTAGGGAATATGATGGTGTAATAAGGAGTTATTTATATATACCTTAGTATCATAAAATTGAAACTTCCTTTATATATATGAAATAGTTATTTCTTCAATCCAATTTTCATTATTATCTTATTTAATAAAATATACATGAATATTAGATGAATTTGATAAATTGATTTTTGGACACAAATAAAACATTATTTTATTTTTATAAAATATATTCACATTTTTAATAAATAAAGGTATTATAAAATAAATTTATTTTCATGAAATTATCTTATAAAACATAATTTATTTAAATATAAATGATAATATAATTTTTTAATGTCTTGGGGAATTTTAATAAGTATCATAAAGTTTACTATGTCATAAAGACTATTATTTTTTAATAAATATTGATTTTTGATTTAAAATTGATAATTATAATATTTATTGAATTATTTTGATAAAATAAACATCATATTGAAATTATCAAGTTAAAATTAAGTTAGGTTTAAGTTTTGATAATTTTCTAAAATACTTTATTTTTTAGTAAATAGTAAAAATACACTTTTGTGTTTTCAATATATTTTATGAATTCATAAATATATAATAATGATGTAAAAACTATTATAACTGAATACATAACCCAAAATAGATTATTTTATTAATATTATTTATTTTAATGTATTTAAATTAATTTTAAAACCTATAAATGACTTTCCAATGTCTAAAATGGAAATTAAGATTTTAAAAACTATATTTTTTGGAAAATTTAATATTCCATGGAAAAAGTGATATTAAAAAATGGAATTCAATTCTAATTAATTAAAATATTATAAAATGAGACATAAATGTATAAAACCATGAGAAAACCCATGGTTAAGCAGATGTGTTTTCATTTCCCACAACTAATAATTCCAAGACCTGTATTTAGAAATTATTAAAATATTCATCCACTTTTACTATTAATAACTGCCCATACCCACATTACCTTAAACTAAAAATTCATTAATCATGAATTTTTTCTCATTTCACATCTCTAAATTCCCTACAAGGTGTCTATAAGGTCATAATGTTTACCTGTCCAAGATCTAGAAAGTTACTTCCCAAGGTAAGGTAATTTTCTTCCTCTTTCCTCCTTTACTTTCAAGTACTTCCTTTATTGTAATTTATTTTCATATTATTATTATTTAATGAATTTAAATTATTCCATTATTATCAAAATTATTTTATATTAATGAGATAATTCCCCACCCTCTCATTAATCCTATACAATAATCCTTTTTTTCATTCTCGTTATACTGTCAAAATCATTTCCTAAATTTCTCTCTTTTACATGAAATATTTTTAGATTTTTAATACAAAAACCTCATCATTATCCATGTTTAATCACATAGATATAAAGATAATTTATTTTTTTGGTATTTCCATATATTAAACCCACATTTCCTTTTATTGGGTTAAAAATAATGTAATAGTCAAGTCTTTAAGCACTTAAGTATGGAATGATTATATATGAAACCCTTTCTTTAATATTCTCAAGTTATTAATGAAATGATTTATTATGATCAATGTGGCTCACATGAATTAATTCATATTATTTTTATTCCTATATCATGATTCAATGCATTAGTTAAATAATTAGTCTCTAAATATGTTATCTTTACAATACCTTGGTGAGTAACCTTGGTAATTATGTGTTATGATACCTTGGTGATAAAACTTTGTTATATTCTAATAAATGTCTCATTTTTATATTGTATTTTCATTTACATTTTATAACTAATGATCATTCTATTATTATAAACCTCATGTCGTCCCTATTTTTATGCCTCATAATCATATACTAAATATTTCCTTTGTTTATACCCTTACTAAGCTTTACTCCCACCCATTATTTTAATGTATGTACCCTTGATATGTGATGCCATAAAATTAACCAAGTATGAATCTATAGATAAGACTTTTCAATGTATTAGAATAAATTTTATGTTTTTTATGTATTAGATTCCTAATTTCCAAGAAGTTAAACCTTAAAATTTCCTTTTTATTATTAAATATTGTACCATGTAATGTAAGTTTTATGTATTAAAAAGGTGAGATGCCATAGAAATGTCCTATGATTTTATTTTATTTTATTTCCACATCTTATATTTTTTAAAAATATTTACACATAATCACTTCATTGATTAATTCTTACTTCAACGATGTGATATTTGTAAGAATTATTCATCTCAATATTGTGTCTTTGAGACATGTCTTGTAATATGTACCTATTTCCTTTTATAAGGTATATTTAATTCCTATTGAGATATTATATCATGAATTAATATTTTTTCATTATATTTAAAGTTCTTTTGAAATTATCTCTTTAATAAAATATTTATTCAAAAATTATAAAAGGATCAAGGGTTTTCATAGTCTCAATTTCAATTCTTTGAGGCATAATTCATGTTATGAAACATGATTTATTTTATATGTTGTAATTATTTCCCAATGAGTTGTTTTAATATATTATTTTATGTTTTTTTTTAAATAATATTATTTCGTTCCTACATTCAATGGATTTTTTTCAATAATTACCCAATTTTCAAAGGTTTCTCATATCAAAATTACTTCTTTGTGACAAGATTTTGATTGATACACCTATATTCATTTATACGGTGTATACATTGAATCTTGAAATATAATATCATGACCCTTTTTATACGCATGGTATTTTATATTCCATATTATTTTTCATTCTTTAAAATGGTTTTTTGGTTTTAAAAGGACAAAATGTGTATTTCTTTTAAAACAATGTTTTTAAGTTATTAAATACTTTTAACCAAAACATTCCTCCATGTTATTTATCTTATTTCAATAATGATATTTTGTTAACATAAATGATTTACTAAATTTATTTTCCTTGATAATTGACTTATTTTAAAATATTTAATATTAAATTGCTTAACATTTTCTTTATAGGTAATTTTTTACTCTCTTTACAAAAGTTTGAAAAGAATGTTTATTTTTACTATTTATGACAGGAACGGATTCTCTCACCCTCATGAACATTATTTTATCTGAATATTACTTTATAATTTTCAATGTTTATTTTTAAATAAAATTATTTTCCTAATGTTTTTAAAAAATTTATAAATTATTGAAAAAATAAAATGGTATTTTACCTTGTTTTCAAAGAAATATTTTAAATATTATTTTAAATGTATTTTAATTAATGTGAATATCGTTTAATGATTTCTATGCCTCACTAGAAATATAATCTTCTGATATAATCCATATTATTTATCTATATGGCTTACGATGATCATTTTAAAGGTACTATCATGGAACCCATTTCTTTTTCATGGGAAAATCATGATATAAAGAAAATCAATCTATTGTTAAAATATTGAGGATGAAAATTAAATATTTAATGTCTTATATTCATCTATGGTACTTGGAAATTATTGATGATGATGGGAGATCCTAATGCAGATCATATAATGGGCGAGCCTGATATATCTTACATGAAGAGAGATCTTGATAAATCTCATACGATGGGTGAGTTAGATACGTATTTTACAATGGGTGATACTGATATAGCTTATATGACAAGTGATCTCAATGTTACTCTCCAATGAATTGGGAAACATTCCTTATATTTAAATTTAATAAGTATGGAGTTAACCAAGGATGTTCCTTCTATGGATTTAAATGGGATCTAATTATTTATGACATGATTGAACATGGGTGATGAATATAATATTATAATATACCAACTTGTTTTCTCTATTATTGCTATGAATTTTTAATGGTTCCTTTGATCAATATTGGGATCACATGGATCATGATTATTGATTATTTTGAATCTTACCTTATATAAATTTCTATGTCATCTCATATATTTAATGATCCATGTTTTCATGGGTATAAATTCTATTATTTTATGTTCATGCACTTTGATTAGGTCATCATATCCTTATGAACATCTTATGCTCCTAGATGATGTTGAATTGTTAGTGCTTATGTATAACCTTACTGAGTATTTGAGCACACCTTTATTATGTTTCTTTTTGGTGGGTTATAAAGAATTATGTTAAATGAAATATTTATACAAATGTTTCATTTGTGGAGAATTTTTTGAGAGATGTTGAAGAATTAATATGGAATAATAAATGATGGTTATAGTAATAAAAATGATCACTTGAAGGCATGGGTACTTTTATACAAGGGTTTTTCCTAATTATATAAAACTATAAAACTAAAAGGTACATGGTTATGTAAGTGATCCAATGTTTTTTTTTTGATGTCATGTGTTTTGATTACTATAATTGGGTTACTTTTACTAGTATCAGGGCCATAAAGGTAAATATTATATTTTTATCACTGAATCTGAGAGTGTGGTTCCAAGGATATTATATAGAATAACAATTTTACATCATGTTATGTTTTCTTTCTAATTTTAGTTAAACCTAAAAACTATGCATAAGGGTGGGTCCATTCACATTTGGGACAAAATGTTATAGATGGGTTGGAGGTTGGCTACAGGCCAAGCACATGGCATGTGTTGAATATGCATCATGCATTTATAATACATAGCATGTATTGAGTACATGACATGTAATGGGTTAGCCAAACCCTTTGCACATCATGATCTAGATTTCCCAGGGTAAGGGGCCCTGAGATTTACAGGTCATGTAAAGAATTTACACATCGTGTAAATACCCAACCCAGTTTTTAAAAAAAATGGGTAAAACCCCCTCATTTTTATAAGATATTTTTTTCTCCTTCGGTATAGAAGGGGGTATATGCATGGGAGTCCCTCAAATGCCTAATCTGGGTTTCTCGAGATCTCCTCCATTCAAGATCTGTTCTCTTTACTGTTATTCATGTTGGACTCCTCTCAGTAAGTTATTCACTCAGTTTTCTTTTGTCATATTTTTTCTTCCCATCTCTTGCGCTATTTTGTTGTGAGCTAATTTTCCTTATTTTCAAGGTTTTGGTCCATTTTTCTATTCTCTCCCATTTTATATTGAATCAAATGCCAAAAATAGATGATTGGTCATCTACGAACCTAAAATAAGTGGTCAAGCTTCTTTACCTCAAATTTGGTTATATTTATATTATGTGCCATTGTAAGACACATCGAAATTCTTTGAAGACACATATAAAATGATTAATAAATTAGATTAAATGGTTACTCATGCTTATGAAGGTTTAATATAGTGTCGAATCACCACTGTGGCTTGATCTCTCTAACACGATCCACTACTATGGGTGTGCTACTCCTTAAATCCCTACCTTACCTTCTTCTAAGATGGTTTAGAACACATTTGTGGTGTGTTTTCTCTTAAAATAAATTTATTGAAATGTGAAATTAATTAAGAAGATTTTGGCCATGTTTTAGGACCTTTATTTATTCCATAACTTGAATTTCTTAATTAAATGAAATGGCTAACTTGAATTAAGTATCCTAATTAAAATTCCTTGTTGAATAATATAAACTATTGATAGCTATATTACTTGTATACTATGTTAGGGGTGATACAAGGGTCATGACTTAAGGATGTCATGGATGAGATCATCATACCTTATAGTTAGTTTTTTAAAAGAATTATAAATACATCGGTGTGATACTAGCTATGTCTGGGATGGGCACACCTTATGTTTTCCTCTATCTCTATACGAGTGATGTTGGTTCCCTAGGGGGGACTTCATGGATAGGCTTGGTGTCAAGATGGTTGTACCATGACACAAGTGAGACTTAGACCCCTATGTGAGATACTAAGGATAGAATCGGAGGTCTTTTTTATCTTCACACCATGTCAGGAGTGATACTTGGGATATCATTTAGGGATCTTCTTGGAAAGAACCCATGGAATTGGATATTGTTTTTATAGTCCCCCTGAATCGACACATGGGATCCCTTCTAGATCCCCTTAGACGGACGTATGGAACATCTTATTAAAATATAAAGATTGATTCCAAATTAAATAATAAGAAATTGTAATTGGAACCTTAGGTATGCATCCACCAATCCTAATCACATTCTTGGGGATGGTCTACATTTTTAAAATTTTATTCTTGACAACCCTTATTAAATTACACCTTACACTTTAATTGTAAAGGTTACAATGGTTCTGAGACATCTGGATTAGGCTGAAGTAGGTAGAATCAGATGGGTATCCCAAGAGGAACCTGGTCTGATGTATTTATTTATTTCCTTTCATTTATTATTAATGGAACATTGTTGATTTTATATGCACGAATTGGATTGATCTGAAAACCTTTGGTGGTGGCCTACTATGTATTTCTCACAACCTACTTGTTTCTCCCTTGTTACCCAATAATTCTTCTTGATTTTAGGTATATATAAAGGTAAGAGACCAGCTTCTAATGTTTGATTCTGATTTCTAGGATGAGGGAGAAGAAGACAGATCCTATGCTTGTGATAATAGTAGTAGAAGATTTTGGTCTTTTTGGTGTTTTGTTAGCATGAAGTATATTTCTATCTCCTTGGTTTCCCTATATACTAATTTTTGTATAAATACATGATCATTATCAACATTTTTCATTTATTATTTATTTAACTTCTACCTATTTATTTATCTTGGATGATTATTATTATTCTTCTGATTTTCTTTTTTTATTTTGTTTCCACTGCTTATCTATATTGATCACCATTGTGTTACACTCTGAATCTTGAGGGAATATTCTCCCCATGGAAACACCTTAGGCCCTCTCTACTAGTCGAAAGCCTCCAGATTATGGGCAGGCATGATTGAGGTCATGTGTTCAACCGTCTAGGGGAATTGTATAGTGGATTCTGGGGTGGGATGCTACAAAGTGGTATCATAGGGGTCTTTCTTCGTTTTTTATTACTATTTGGGTATTAGACAGGGGACTAGAATGTGATGGAATTTGGTAATGATCTTATGACTATGAGTACCTAACCCATGTACAGGGGAAACCCAAATTACCTAGAATAGGTTAATACTATTCTATCATGTACTTGTTATCATTTTAAAGATTTCACTATTGGTTAATGTGCTTGTTTTTTGTCATTATTGTTGTTGATATTATTATATTGGGATTTATTCTTTCTTGTCCTCATGATATTAGGACGTATGAATTCATTCATCATACTAGGAACATTAGGAATTGAATTTCATGCACTATTCCATGCCTTATTTACATTTTTTCATGTATTGCTTGTGTTCATGTGATTTTTGTGATTTCTTTGTTTGTTATACCTTGCAGTGTGCTAGTGTATCTTATAGGAATGACATTATTGGATTAATTAAAGTGCCTACATAAATATAAACAAATTTTTCCTACATATATTGATGTTGACACATAAATTAACTAATTATTCCACATTAGTTTGTTTGGATGATGAATGTAAATGGTAATTTTAAGAAGTGAGTAATTTTATAAAATTGTGAATGGTATTCATTCAACCAAATCATTATGCATGAACTGTAACGTCCTTATACCAGATGTATATCCTAGTTCTTAATTACTTGATGTTCCAATTTTAGTTTATAAAGAGCATGGGCCTTTAAAAATTTGGAATTGGTGATTCAATTAACTAGACTGGGATATCTATATCTCAATAAATTATAATAAATTTCAACAAATAAAATTTTTAAAAATTAAAAAGTTTACCACTATATGGGAATGCCAAAAGAAAATTACATGTTGTTTTACCCTATACCTTTCCTTTAAAACTCCATATACTAGAACCTCTATTGTGTTATATGAGACCTTAAACTTGACATGACCTTAGTAGTGGGCATTAGAATGTGTCTCCTATGCTCTATCATGATCTTACCTATCACCTGGGCCCAACATTAGGATAAGGAAGAGAGGTGTGACTCACTTATAGGAAGTCCTTTTACCTATCATTTTTTATTATCACTTTTCCTATCTATTGTTAAATATTATCTAAGGCATGAACTTAGAAATTATAGACATATTCTTCCATTATGTCCTCCAGCCATATGCTAGGAAGGTGGCGATGAGCATGCTCAAGAGGTGGTGGGCCCTGATCCACCCATATTACCTCTTATAGAACCACATGAGGCACCTCTTATTGATATTTCATTGGGTGCTAATGATCAGTTTTATCATAGTTTCTTTTGCTTCATTTATTCTATAAAGGTTGCTCCCCAACCTACCACTACTATGGTAGAGCTGACCCAAGAATTCTAGTAGCATCATCCTCCCACCTTCTCGTCGGATGATGGTGTCTAGGCTTCTAAGTCATGGCTAGAGGACAAATTATATATATTTAAGAATAAATAGATTCTTCTAGAGTGTAGGGTCAATCTCACCACCTATATGTTTTGTGAATCCTTCAATCATTGGTGGGATGTCCTTACTCAGGCTAGATGACATTAGGGTATGGTTTGGGTGGTCTTACAAATTTCCTTTTTCAAATTCTTCTTTCCTTAGATACTGAGAACAGACCACACTCAAGAGTTAATACACCTTCAGTGAGGTGTCATGTCAGTGATGGAGTATTTAGCTCACTTAATTGAATTACATCATTTTACACAAACCTATAATAGTGACAAGCCCATTAATGCGATATGATTTGATGATGGTCTTTATTATGACATCTAATAATATGTGAACATATTTTTGTTTACCACTATTTCAGATATAGTGAACCAGGTCCTCATCACTAAGCAGAACCTATGGGAATATGGAAATGTGATCTAGGGTGGTTTGGCTTCCAGGTAAGGATATAGTTTATCTGGCAGTAGGAAACATCTTTTCGAGGGTGAAAATAGAAGAAACTCCAGCCAGATAATGCATTGATATCTATATGGTGTATCACTAGTTTGGTAGGGAAGGGCTTAAAAAGGCCCAATGAATGAGGAATTCAATCAAGTGTTGAGATTATAGTAAGATGGGTCACCTTCAGTGGTTCTTCTGATCTTTTCCTCTAGTACACAGTGAAAGGGGTTCTATACCAACACCACTTTTAGGTGTAGGATCAGTAAATCCACATGTAGTTTGGAATTAGAATTTTACTAGCTATTCAGGCTGAATTAGTGGTTATGGTTTAGGTATTCAAGCTTCATAGACTCAACACTAGGAGAGTGGACCAGATCAGGTGATTCAGGTTGCATCTCAAGGTCATGATTCATACCATATCTATACAGTGTAGCCTAATCCTGAGTAGAGTCTAGTGCCTTCTACAATACAAGGTATTATTCTTGTATCCTCTACTTTAGTTTCTTTCCTTTTTGATATAGGTGCATCACACTCTGTTATATCTTCTACAATTACGAAAATTTTTGGCTTAGAATTAGAGTATATTAGCAGTGTGATGACTCTTGATTCGCTATTAGGGGTTAAATCAGAGGGTATGTACTAGTAAAAGGAGTTCCCTATTGAGAAAGGTAGGTACCTTTTCTTATGGAGATTCTTCATCCTTAAGATTAATGTCTTTTATATCATTCTCTGTGTGGACTTGTTAGTGACTTATCACAACTATATTGATTTTTATTATCGAAGGGTGTCTTTTTCATCCCCTAAGGGAAGTGTGTATATCCATAAGGGTGAATGGGATATCTAGGCTAGTCGATCTGGACCCAAGCATCAGGATATGGTTTAGGTGATAGCCTAGTTAGCTAGTCTCTTCATGAGTGATTAGGGAATGTAGCTTATAAAATTCCATCCTATTGTGGATCATTTTGGAGATGTATTATCTGATGATTTCCCTGGTTTACCTTCTAAAATATAGGTGGATTTCACCATTGATATTGTAACACCCCGACCCTAGTTACCTAGAGTCGGTGCATTATTACATAACATTGGTATGATCACAAGAAAGATCAAATCTTGAAAGACCGATTGGTTTAGTAGCCTTGGAAACACTAGATATATTCATAAGTTTTACATTACATCATAAATTGAAAAACTACTACAACAACATAATGTCTCCACAGTCCACACTATTATCCCCCCATAATATCCCTGCAGGTCATTCATAACTTACTTCTTTACATCCTGGGAAAAATAAAACATAGAAAAGGGGTGAGCTCAAATGCCCAATAAGGATAACAATATAGCGGAACATTCAAAATAAGCATAAACATTTAAGGCAATGAATTACTAAAACAAAAGCCTTTTAAACTTGAACTTCAACATAGTATGTGTAACAGCCCAAGATTTTATGAAAAATATTCTTTTTAAATTCACTAATGTCTTGTGTTGTACGCAACACAAAAAGGATCTTTTACAACACGCATCCTTGACTTGCCTTGCATTACACGCAATCGCAACCTTCCTCGATAGCGTGTGTAGTACGTAATACTGAGTTTCACGAAACAACGATATGCTATTAAAATATTATTAAAACTAGCTGTTATGAATAGTAATAACCACTTTTTAAATTTTAGAAATTTTAGCTCTCAAAATGGACTTCATTTTTGGATTCGGAGTATCGAATTTAGCTTAAGGTGAAATTTTGGTACTTTTCGGATAACTTTCATATTCTGATGAATAGTGAAAATTACTAAATTATAATTAAAAACAACTTTTTTTAATCAAAATAATTAATAGTGATAAATTATTAATTTTAGTTGTTTTAAAGTATATTTAGAATATATTTTTACAATTTAATACAATGTTGGTCATTGGATGTAATTTCACATTTAAACCAGACATAAACAAGTGTCAATCTTTTGATAGATATTGTTTCTTAAAAACACGCTATTTGTTTTAACAGTGGGATTTAATTATAAAATTAATTAATGCAACTTCTATGTTATGAATTTGGTAAAATAGACTTCATTTTTTGAATTCGGAATATGAAATATAGCTTAGGATGAAATTTTGGTATTTTTCTGAAAACTTTCAATTTTTGATGAATAGTGAAACCACTAAGTGGTAGGTTAAAAACTGAATTTTGCATAAAACTTAATTTTACCGCTTCTGTGAATGGAATTTCAAAAATCCGACAGACACGGTTAATATCAAGGACTAAAATGTGGTGAATAGTAACTTTTTACTTTTTTTTACCACGGTTAATAGTAAATAGGGTAACTAAGGGTAAATATGATATTACTATTACCCTAACACATGTCCTAATTCTATTGGATAAGTGTAATTAGACCAAAAACAACCTTATGAATATAATATGACCATTTAGGTCCACTTGGATTAGATTATGACATTTAATATTATTTTATTTAATGAATAGTTAAAATAGTTAAAATCAAAGTTTAATAACTAAAACATTTTTAATATGGGGTTATACATAAGATAAATTAGACTATAAATATTAATTAGAAAGATAAAAAGATTTCATACATAATGATATTTTATTTATAATTTTTAGACTTTAAATAAATTAATTTATTTATGACACAACGATGATGCAGTAATTACCCTTTTAAGGAAATATTAACATAATTGATGTTATAAATGCTCAAATGAATGTAATTTGAGACTTTTTATGAATTCCACTAATTTTCTAGGTTACTATGATATATTATTGTTGATTTAATCAACTTGGTTTGAACATATAATTCTGTTATGACTTTCACAAAAATCATATATCAAATAGTGTCAAAATTGACACAAAATAGTTTTTAAATAAAATATTATATTATTAATTGTTATTTTATTCCTAAAAATCTAAGGTTCGGCCACATGACTTAGATAAGGATATATATATTAATAATAAACAATTTTGGGTTCGTTTGGCATTTTATAGTAAGTGTATTAACCATATAGTGAAAGAAAACAAAAAGACACGTTAAAAGTTAAATTATTTAACTTAGAGTTAAATCTAATTGATAAGGTTAAAATAATACCCTAAACTTGTCTAAATCCTATTGGTTGATAGGATTTAGACCCATACTCACTTTAGCTTCGAAATAAGACCCTTTGTAACCATTATAAACCGATTTTGACTTTAATATAAAATAATATTTTGAAGTATTCCTAAGGTGCCCCTCTCCTCCCTTATAAAAGGACACCTCCTCCCCCTCCTCCTCACACCAATTTGAGCACTCAAGCTCGGCCAACCCCTGACAAAATATCCTCTCCACTTCCCTAGCAACATCCTAGAGGTTCTGGTATTCCTCAAAGACCAATTTTAGTGCCCTAAGAGGAGGTCTCAAAGAGGCACTTCAAAGAAGAGGTAATTACTGTTACCAATTCTTTCATCTTTATTTCTTCTTCCACTTCTTCTTCGTAGGTTGTTTCATTATGAAGTAATAACATCAGTATCACTCATATACTGATATGTTATTATAAGTATGAAACAACCCTATTTCACCATCTATCCATCCTACGGAAAAAGAAATCACCGCGCGTGCTTACGTACGGAATACAGTTTCCACGCCGTGGTGTAATCTATTTTCCACCACCACCTTACATGGATGGGTATAATGGTGTAAAGAATAACTATACAAAGTTATTAAAACATCATATTGATTCTGATATATTGTATAATCCACTCCAATTCAATTCAATATTTATGGAAATGATATCATCGCTTGTGCGTACGTACGGACTACCGTCTCCACGACGCGATGAGATTCATTATCCATGTTAACCATTTAAGAATGATTATAAAGTATATATAAGAAATAATAATGAAATATATGACATTATAAATCTACTGTATTTATGTATATATATATATATGTATGTCATCTACTTACTTCCATTCAAGACAATAAGGAAAGGAAAACAGCGTTCATACGTACGTACGGACTACCGTCTCCATGAACGGTGTTTTTCATTTCATTTATCTATCTATTATATATATATATATATACTGAATATATATGATATATAAATCATATTTTATAAGTAAATCATGATATAAGTAATAATAATGTCAAGAACAACAAGTCAAAACACCTACGATAAATGAAACGATTTTACCCAAAACGCTTCTTTAACATGGAATTTACAAAAGAACGGGTAATATAATGTCATAAGTGAACCATATATGATATCATAACAATGAATATGATTCTTTAATAAGTCAATGACATTATTTAAATCATTATACAGGAGGTTCGGACACATACGAAGCAAATCGGACCTAAGGTAAGGGAAATATCACAATCTCATTTTTATCCGAGATTGTTTATTCGTAAGTATTTACTGGGGTGTATTTGATCATCCACATCCATGTTCCCTCAATATGTAATATTGTTTCCATACACTTACAATAGTTTAAATCCAATTTTACCCTTCGGTGAGTTTTTAGTAAAGGATATGAAAGGAATCTTTTGTCATTTTTTTTGTACGAGGTACTTTTTGACTTTTCCGACAAAAGTACGAAGAATGTTTTTTTTAACTTATACGGCATGAATGGATTCTTAAAACATTATTTCCAAGAAGCTTGCTTTACAAGTATTCAAGTTTATTTTTAATCAACTTCTTTTAGTTTAAAATTGTATGACATGTTAAGAAAGGAAAAGTGTTTTTGAAGTAGAAAGGATATTTTCCTCAAGAATGGAGTTCAAGTATTTTATCAAAATTATTTTCCATCTAAGATAATAAAAGGGTTATGTTTTTATCCCTATTATTACATGGATTTGATTATATTGTGATGGAAATATTTTTATGAATTCCTTTATCTTATATGAATTGTTTTATGATTTCATGTTGTTTAAGAATTCCATTTTTATTACATGGGTTACGCTATGATGTATGGTTTATGATTATGTGGCACACATAAGAAAGGATTCATTATAAGATGGGTGGGACCTATATCTCCCTCCAATGCATTGGGTAAAGATTTTATATCTCATGAGATAGACAGGGCTGGAACGGTAGGGTATACCGGTTCAGTGAAACAGGACTGAAACGAGGGTTACTCGATTCAGAAAGGGACTTTGTCCACTAAGATAGTCTTGGCAATGAGTCATGACTAACAAGAAATGATTTTCTATGATTATGTGTGAATGCCACAAAGTTTCATGTTTTAAGTTATGATTATTGTGATTACATTTCACTACTATGATTTATCCCATGTTATAAAATTATGCTCTCTTTTGCAGGTTAAGATTTCCAAAAGTTATGTTCTTATGAATATGATGTGATTGATTTTTCTTTTGTATACCCTTACTGAGCATTTGAGCTCACCCTTTTATGTTTTCTTTTCCCCAGGATATAAAGAAAGGTTTTAGGTAAAAAAAAAGGGGAAGATCTTTATGAGAGATATTGAAGATCTTTCACCACGATTAGAAGATTACGTTCCGAGTTTCCAAAGACACTAAACTATTACGATCATTGTGTGTGTGTGTTTTTGTTATGTACTAAGTATTCCGCAAAATTAATGTAAAGTCAATGTACGTTAAGCTTCGGGTCTCTACAGTTGGTATCAGAGGAAAGGTTTAGTCAACCTTTGGAAACTAGGATGCGAAAACGTTAGTGAGATCCCTAGAGATATTTCTACGGTATGTCTAGGGATGTCCCTAGGTTAAGTATACGTATAGGTTATAGTAATAGAACTACGCTAACGATCATAGAATTAAACCTAAGATGTTATATATTGAAGGTACTCCCCCTTTATTATGTTGTTTTCCCTAGCATGATTTTTGCCTCTCACACTATTCTTTTTGGGTTTTAGACGATGGCTGGAACCCGAAGGAACCGTGTTGATCAATGCAATGGACAATGCAATGATTGTCCTCCTGAACAAACAAATGTTATGGGAGATGGAGTGAAAAATCTTATTGCTATACTTACACAAGCTATGAATCATTCTGGACTTCCAAATGAGCAGAGAAGGGAACAATATTCTATTGAGTCCTTCATGAGGCAACGTCCACCTTCTTTCAGTGGGTCTTCTGATCCACTTGTTGCTGAACAATGGATCAGTACCAATGAAAAGATATTTTCAGTTCTTCAATGTTCTGAACATGATAAAGTCATCTTAGCAGTATATCGTTTGGAAGGTGAAGCTGATCAATGGTGGAATCTTATCAAGAATACAAGGCAAAGAGAGGAAATTGAGTCCATGGAATGGGACGAGTTCAAGAACTTATTTTTCAATAAGTACTTCCCTCATATTCTTCGAACAAATATGGAGAAGGAGTTTCTTTAACTAAAGAAAAAGGATGATGAATCTGTTGGTATATACGAAGCGAATTTTACAAGACTTTCAAGGTATGCATCTGGCATTATCATCCAACCTGAAAGTAAAGTTGATCGATTTTTCAGTGGCTTAAAACCAAGTATTCGAAGGGCATTAGCTATAAGAGACTTCAGTAGCTATGAAGAAATTGTGCGTTGTGCTATCAAGGTAGAAATGGAAGTTGGTGTTACATATCCATCTCATGGTTTTGACAAGAAACGAAAGATGGAGTTCAAGGAGAAATCTCAGAATAATGGTGAAAAGAAGATGAATGTTTCCTTATGCACAAAGTGTGGAAAGAAGCATGGTGGAGATTTTCTTAAAGGGACTAGAAAATGTTTTAAGTGTAGAAAAGAAGGTCATCGAGCAGCTGAGTGTCGAAGTAATGGAAAAAGGGTTTCTAATGATGTGAATAAATCAAACACTGTAGAGAACGCACCACCAACACTTCAATGCTTCAAGTGCAAGGAAATGGGGCATTATGCTAATAAATGCCCTAATCCAAGGGTTAGTGATGATCGACATGAGAAACCGCTTAAGGAAAAGGATAAAGGGAAGTCACATGTGATCACTATTGGTGATGTTGAATATGACAACGATGTGGTGGAATGATTAAGTGTTTATGTAATGGGATTCCAAAATAATGTTGTATCATGGAGTATTAGAATATTTATGTATTGGTCTAATGTGGTATTCAAAGTGATTGAGATATTTTTGGAAATAAGAAGATATGCGCATAATGAAGGGAAAATGAGAAAATGAAATGTTTAACAGTATTCATGAGCTCATGATTGATATAAGGACTAAGTGATATCATGGTTTGAGTATATAGAATTTTGAGGATTTTGGTATGTGGAAAGTGTTAACTTTAAACTGCATTCATGTTTTCACTAAGGTATTCAAGAGAATACATGATTAAGGACTTTGAATGTTTGGAATGTGACCAACAAAACATATCTTATGATATATGGGGATCAACGATGGTATTAAATCTCTGGTAATCGTTTTCACTATGTTATGAGAGTGGACTGCAGTATTATGGATAAACCTAAAGATTGAAATGGATTATGTTGGACATAAGTGAGTATTGTTTAAGGATATAAGTTTTTTTTTATATTATTGATGGGATGTTATAGTAATGTAGTTTTAGAAAAAGGACAACCTGCAGGACGGGCGACAGCCCATCACGTCGGACAAGGATATGGGAATCGAACCCACAACCGAAGTGCGACTGGCCTTTATCGCCTACCACTGGCCTACAGGAAGTCCCTGTTTAGTAGAAAATAGTTTTATTATATTAAGCAGTATGATATATGAAGTATAAGTCCATTTTAGGAACCATATGTGACTAATCTCACTATAGATCGACTTATGTATATAATTTTTGCTAACCTTTTGTTTGAGACAGATGGAATGACCCGTCATTCTATCACATGATCTTCTAACACTTCACGAATAACAAATTAAACTTCATTTATTTAAGAGATGAAGTGTAAATTGTTCAAGTCATGAACAACAGTGAGATTGTACCAAAATAAAGAAAGTATTTATTCTAATTCAAATTTTCAACTTTAGGGAAATGATCTTGAAAACCAAAAATGTTTTCCTAGTGCTCTTATATCTGATTAATCAGATGGTACCTTAGATCGTCACAAATTTATGGATTTGTGATTGCTAGCTTTTCCATAGCCATGTTCTCTACCACTCTCCATCAGAACATGATGGTTAGATTTTTCTTCCATATCCATATTTTCACCTATATGAAAACCCAGTGATTAGTTTATTTGGGTAACCGTTAAGTTTCATACTTTTGTTTTAAAATATTGGTTTTGGTATTCCTTTTTACGATGTGGGTTTCTATTAAAGAAACTTTCGAATAGTAAACCATTTATAACCCCGACGAATTTCGAGGGCAAAATTCATTTTAAGGGGGGTAGAATGTAACAGCCCAAGATTTTATGAAAAATATTCTTTTTAATTTCACTAATGTCTTGTGTTGTGCGCATCACAAAAAGGATCTTTCACAACACGCATCCTTGACTTGCCTTGCATTACACGCAATCGCAACCTTCCTCGATAGCGTGTGTAGTACGTAATACTGAGTTTCATGAAACAACGATATGCTATTAAAATATTATTAAAACTAGCTGTTATGAATAGTAATAACCACTTTTTAAATTTTAGAAATTTTAGCTCTAAAAATGGACTTCATTTTTGGATTCGGAGTATCGAATTTAGCCTAAGGTGAAATTTTGGTACTTTTCGGATAACTTTCATATTCTGATGAATAGTGAAAATTACTAAATTATAATTAAAAACAACTTTTTTTATTCAAAATAATTAATAGTGATAAATTATTAATTTTAGTTGTTTTAAAGTATATTTAGAACATATTTTTACAATTTAATACAATGTTGGTCATTGGATGTAATTTCACATTTAAACCAGACATAAACAAATGTCAATCTTTTGATAGATATTGTTTCTTAAAAACACGCTATTTGTTTTAACAGCGGGATTTAATTATAAAATTAATTAATGAAACTTCTATGTTATGAATTTGGTAAAATAGACTTCATTTTTTGAATTCGGAATATGAAATATAGCTGAGGATGAAATTTTGGTATTTTTCTGAAAACTTTCAATTTTTGATGAATAGTGAAACCACTAAGTGGTAGGTTAAAAACTGAATTTTGCATAAAACCTAATTTTACCGCTTTTGTGAATGGAATTTCGAAAATCCGACAGACACGGTTAATATCAAGGACTAAAATGTGGTGAATAGTAACTTTTTACTTTTTTTACCACGGTTAATAGTAAATAGGGTAACTAAGGGTAAATATGATATTACTATTACCCTAACACATGTCCTAATTCTATTGGATAAGTGTAATTCGACCAAAAACAACCTTATGAATATAATATGACCATTTAGGTCCACTTGGATTAGATTATGACATTTAATATTATTTTATTTAATGAATAGTTAAAATAGTTAAAATCAAAGTTTAATAACTAAAACATTTTTAATATGGGGTTATACATAAGATAAATTCGACTATAAATATTCATTAGAAAGCTAAAAAGATTTCATACATAATTATAATTTATTTATAACTTTTATACTTTAAATAAATTAATTTATTTATGACACAACGATGATGCAGTAATTACCCTTTTAAGGAAATATTAACATAATTGATGTTATAAATGCTCAAATGAATGTAATTTGAGACTTTTTATGAATTCCACTAATTTTCTAGGTTACTATGATATATTAGTGTTGATTTAATCAACTTGGTTCGAACATATAATTCTGTTATGACTTTCACAAAAATCATATATCAAATAGTGTCAAAATTGACACAAAATAGTTTTTAAATCAAATATTATATTATTAATTGTTATTTTATTCCTAAAAATCTAAGGTTAGGCAAAATGACTTAGATAAGGATATATATATTAATAATAAACAATTTGGGGTTCGTTTGGCATGTTATAGTAAGTTTATTAACCATATAGGGAAAGAAAACAAAAAGACACGGTAAAAGTTAAATTATTTAACTTAGAGTTAAATCTAATTGATAAGGTTAAAATAATAACCTAAACTTGTCTAAATCCTATTGTTTGATATGGTTTAGACCCATACCCACTTTAGCTTCGAAATAAGACCCTTTGGAACCATTATAAACCAATTTTGACTTTAATATAAAATAATATTTTGAAGTATTCCTAAGGTGCCCCTCTCCTCCCTTATAAAAGGACACCTCCTCCCCCTCCTCCTCACACCAATTTGAGCACTAAATCTCGGCCAACCCCTGACAAAATCTCCTCTCCACTTCCCTAGAAACATACTAGAGGTTCTGGTCTTCCTCAAAGACCAATTTTAGTGCCCTAAGAGGAGGTCTCAAAGAGGCGCTTCAAAGAAGAGGTAATTACCGTTACCAATTCTTTCATCTTTATTTATTCTTCCACTTCTTCTTCGTAGGTTGTTTCATTATGAATTAATAACATCAGTATCACTCATATACTGATATGTTATTATAAGTATGAAACAACCCTATTTCACCATCTATCCATCCTACGGAAAAAGAAATCATCGCGCGTGCGTACGTACGGAATACTGTTTCCACGCCGTGGTGTAATCTATTTTCCACCACCACCTTACATGGATGGGTATAATGATGTAAAGAATAACTATACATAGTTATTACAACATCATATTGATTCTGATATTTTGTATAATCCACTCCAATTCAATTCAATATTTATGGAAATGATATCATCGCTTGTGCGTACGTACGGACTACCGTCTCCACGACGCGATGAGATTCATTCTCCATGTTAACCATTTAAGAATGATTATAAAGTATATATAAGAAATAATAATGAAATATATGACATTATAAAGCTACTGGATTTATGTATATATATATATATATGTATGTATGTCATCTACTTACTTCCATTCAAGACAATAAGGAAAGGAAAACAGCGTTCATACGTACGTACGGACTACCGTCTCCATGAACGGTGTTTTTCATTTCATTTATCTATCTATTATATATATATATACTGGATATATATGATAAATAAATCATATTTTATAAGTAAATCATGATATAAGTAATAATAATGTCAAGAACAACAAGTCAAAACACCTACGATAAATGAAACGATTTTACCCAAAACGCTTCTTTAACATGGAATTTACAAAAGAACGGGTAATATAATGTCATAAGTGAACCATATATGATATCATAACAATGAATATGATTCTGTAATAAGTCAATGACATTATTTAAATCATTATACAGGAGGTTCGGACACATACTAAGCAAATCGGACCTAAGGTAAGGGAAATATCACAATCTCATTTTTATCTGAGATTGTTTATTCGTAAGTATTTACTGGGGTGTATTTGATCATCCACATCCATGTTCCCTCAATATTTAATATTGTTTCCATACACTTGCAATAGTTTAAATACAATTTTACCCTTCGGTGAGTTTTTAGTAAAGGATATGAAAGGAATCTTTGGTCGTTTTTTTTTGTACGAGGTACTTTTTGACTTTTCTGACAAAAGTACGAAGAATGTTTTTTTTAACTTATACGGCATGAATGGATTCTTAAAAAATTATTTCCAAGATGCTTCCTTTACAAGTATTCAAGTTTATTTTTGATCAACTTCTTTTAGTTTAAAATTGTATGACATGTTAAGAAAGGAAAAGTGTTTTTGAAGTAGAAAGGATATTTTCCTCAAGAATGGAGTTCAAGTATTTTATCAAAATTATTTTCCATATAAGATAATAAAAGGGTTCTGTTTTTATCCCTATTATTACATGGATTTGATTATATTGTGATGTAAATATTTTTATGAATTCCTTTATCTTATATGAATTGTTTTATGATGTCATGTTGTTTAAGAATTCCATTTTTATTACATGGGTTACGCTATGATGTATGGTTTATGATTATGTGGCACACATAAGAAAGGATTCATTATAAGATGGGTGGGACCTATATCTCCCTCCAATGCATTGGGTAAAGATTTTATATCTCATGAGATAGACAGGGCTGGAACGGTAGGGTATACCGGTTCAGTGAAACAGGACTGAAACGAGGGTTACTCGATTCAGAAAGGGACTTTGTCCACTAAGATAGTCTTGGCAATGAGTCATGACTAACAAGAAATGATTTTATATGATTATGTGTGAATGCCACAAAGTTTCATGTTTTAAGTTATGATTATTGTGATTACATTTCACTACTATGATTTATCCCTTGTTATGAAATTATGCTCTCTTTTGCAGGTTAAGATTTCCAAAAGTTATGTTCTTATGAATATGATGTGATTGATTTTTCTTTTGTATACCCTTACTGAGCATTTGAGCTCACCCTTTTATGTTTTCTTTTCCCCAGGATATAAAGAAAGGTTTTAGGTAAAAAAAAAGGGAAGATCTTTATGAGAGATATTGAAGATCTTTCACCACGATTAGAAGATTACGTTCCGAGTTTCCAAAGACACTAAACTATTACGATACTTGTGTGTGTGTGTTCTTGTTATATACTAAGTATTCCGCAAAATTAATGTAAATTCAATGTACGTTAAGCTTTGGGTCTCTACAGTATGGAAAAAGTAAAATGAAATAATGCCATTTACTTGTTCACATGGATATTCTACTAATCGAATAATCACATGCAATATCAATAACCACTTTCATAATGTTGGAATGCATAATGCCAGACTATCATAACCACATAGCCAAGGCCTCGTGCCAAGACACTAGTTTGTCTCATGAGACCTACCGATGCATCGAGGAGCTATATCGGGCTCCACCCGTCACCTATTAAGTCCAATGCATTCCCATATGAAAAGGTTTAAACATAACATAAACATTCGTATTAAAACTAGCATAAGAAATGTAAATAATTTCACCATAAACTATGAATGGTATAAAAATAGCACATCCACAGTCAAACATATCACAAAACCTTCAATACAATATAGAAGTTTTGTATCATAATAAATCAACTTCAAATAAGCGTAAAATCCATCAAAGGATGTTGACATAGATGAAATCAAAACTATTTTTAGAGAAATATCTCTTTATATTTTTGAAATCGTTTAAGAGTCATATAAAATAAAACATTTTCTTTGAAAATATTCTTACAAGGTTTTAAGGAAAGCTTTGAAGATTTTATAACGGCGGAAAATAACTGCACCCTCCGTATAAGTTAAAAAAAAATTCTTACCTTAATTCTATCGAAAAGGTTAAAAGGACCTTGTTTTGAAAACGACGAAAAGATTCCTCTTATAAAAATTAAAACAAGGGTATAAATGACTTTAACCCATATTCTTTTAAATAATAAAAATGTTTTGAAATACATTTTTAAGAAAACATCTATGTGGATGATAAAGAGATCCCAGTAGATTATTACATATAAACAACCTCGGATAATGAAGAGATTGTGAAATAACATTTACCTTGTACTTTTCCTTGGTTGGGGTAGGTTAACATCCTGTATAATGGTGAAATAATTGTTATTAAATTATACAAGAATCATATACATTAATATGATATCATATATGATCTTTTAATATTGATTTGATAATAATATCTTAGTATTATCGTTGTTTCGGGTGTTAACTTACTTGTTTTCTTTTATATGTTTTGTTACATAAGATATGTTTGTAAAGGATAGGATGTATATTATTCATATCCAGAATGATATAAAGTCCTTAAACATCATTTTTAAATCATCAAATGATAATTATACTTGAATGGATACGATGGAGAATGAATCTCATCGCGTTCGTGGAGACGGTAGTCCGTACGTACGCACGAGCGACAATATCATTCTTTTGATATTAAAATAATATATAAATGGATGGTATATCATATATAAAGAATCATTAACATGTTATATTTATTATTTACATGAGTTACACATCATTATTATACCCATCCAAATAATATTATATTGAATAACAATTACACCACGACGTGGAGACGGTAAGCTGTACGTACGCACGTATGGTGACATGTTATTAAAAGGGTGGATAGAATACTGAATATGGTTGTACCATATTTATAATAACATCACAGTATATGTGAGATACTGGATTTATTATTTTAGAATGGTAAGAACAAAGAAAGAAGAAGTGGAAGAAGAAAGGAACTTGAAAAGGGGTGGTGAAAACATTACCTCTTCTTCGGGTTCTTCCTTTTGATTTGATCAAAAGGGCTCCTTAGGTTGGATTTCTGATCAAACTAAGGCCTCTAGGTTGTAGTGAGGGAAGTTGGGAGAGTATTTGGGAAGGGTTTGGCCGAACTAAAAGGCTTTGAAGGTGTGAAGAAATGAGAAGGAGGAGTGCCCTTTTATAAGAGGGGTGAGGGTCACCTTTGGAAAAGCTAGAGATATTAGTTTATAATAAATTCATATTCGGTTTATAATGGCTCAAAAGTTGATTATTTAAATTTTAAGGTGGGTATAGGTCGAAAAAAACTCAATCAATAGAATTTAGACAGGTTTGGGTACTTATATTAACCTTATCTTTAAGTATTAACTCTAAGTTAATTAGTTTCACTTTTACAATGTCTCTTTGTATTTTTATATAATATGGTTAATAAACTTACTATATACATCTAAGCGACCCCCAAGTGGTCCATTAATGATGAACTTATCATGTTCTAAGTCTCTTTTCAGAACCTTAGATTTTTAGAAATTTAATATCAATTAATAATATAATATTTGTTTTAAGAACTCTTTTATGTCAATTTTGACACTATTCAATAGTTGATTTTTGTGAAACTCATAACAGATTGATTAATTCAAAAAAAGTCAATTAAATCAATACTAATATATCATATTATCCTATAAAATTATTTTAATTCATTAAAAGTTTCATATTATATTTATTTGGGTATTTATAATATCAATTATTTTAATTTTTCACTATTATAGTAATTAATTCATCATCATTGTGTCATAAATAAATTAAATTATTTAATGTCTAAAAATTATAAATAAACTATCATTATGTAGTAAATCGTTTTATATTTCTAATGAATATTTATAATCTAAAATCAAACATATATAACCCTATGTAAAAATTTGTTCTCTAAAAGATATATGCTTGTGTCATTTTTGTATTCATTTTAACTTAATTAAAAAAAAGTGTCCCTATCACCTACAAGTGGCACCATGGGGTCCCCAAATTGACCCAAAGATGCCTATGGTCGAACATGTATCACCCAATAAGGCTAGGACACGTTTTAGGGTAATTTATTATTATTATAATATTATTTTTTAACCCTTATTTACCGGATTTACCCTTAACTATGGTAAATAAAATATTTACCGCAGTAATTATTCAAAATGTCTAAATATAAAAGTTACCTATTTACACAATTTTAACATCCTGATTCCAAATATGGAATCCATTTTTCTAAATTCAAAACACAGAAGTGGCAGAAATTAATTTAAAATTAATTCCCGCTGTCAAAACAAAAAGCGTGTTTTTAAGAGATAATAACTATCAAAAGATTGACACTTGTTTATGTTCGGTTTAATTGTAAAATTATGTCCAATGACCAACATTATATTAAATGGTAAAAATATATTCTAAATATACTTCAAAACCACTAAAATTCATAATTTATCACTATTAATTATTTTGATTAAAAAAGTTGTTTTTAATTAAAATTTAGTAATTTTCACTATTCATCAAAATATGAAAGTTATCCGAAAAGTACCAAAATTTCACCTTAGGCTAAATTCGATATTCCGAATCCAAAAATGAAGTCCATTTTAAAATATAAAATATATATAATTTCAAAAAGTAGGTATTACTATTCATAACGGCTAGTTTGATTGGTTATGGTGTGTTAGAACTCGGTGTTGCGTACAACACACGCTATCACATTATTCAATGAGAAGCGTACCGTAGAAGCTTGGGGTGTTACATTCTCCCCTCCTTCAAATAATTTCGTCCTCGAAATTTCTATAATACTACCGCATGAAAAGACTCTGGTGGTTCTTCATCATAAGTTTCTCGGGTTCCCACGTTGCCTCTTCCATCTTATGGTTTCTCCACAAAACTTTTACCAGACGCGTCATCCGGTTTCCCAGCACTTGTTCTCTTGTATCAAGAATCTTTACGGGCTCTTCGCAATAAGATAGATTGGGTTTCAGTTCTAATTCCTCGTAGGTGAGTACATGCATTTGGTCAGACATGTATTTCCTCAATAGAGATACGTGGAACACATCGTGAACTTTGGAGAGACTTGGCGGCATTGCCAATCGGTAAGCCACAGCCCCAATTCGTTCTAGAATTTCGAAGGGTCCGATGTTCCTGGGACTCAATTTACCTTTCTTACCAAAACGTATGACTCCCTTCCATGAAGATACCTTCAGGAAAACATGATCACCGACTTGAAATTCCAAATCCTTCCTTCGATTATCGGCATAGCTCTTCTGCCTACTTTGAGCTGCTTTGATGTGATTTTGGATTACCTTCACCTTTTCCATCATTTCCTCCACCAGTTCTGGGCCTACAAGTTTTCTTTCACCAACGTCATCCCAACAGGTTCGTGTACGACATCTCTTCCCGTATAACGCTTCATATGGTGCCATCTGAATACTCAAATGGAAGCTATTGTTATAGGAAAATTCTATGAGATGTAAATATTGATCCCACATACCCTGAAAGTCAAGTGAGCATGATCTCAACATGTCTTCTAGGGTTTGAATAGTCCGTTCTGATTGTCTATCTGTCTGAGGGTGGTAAGCAGTGCTCAAAAGAAGTTCAGTATCCAGGGATTTCTGAAGACTTTTCCAAAATCTTTAAGTAAAACGGGGATCACGATCAGAAACAATTGATAGGGGTACTCCATGAAGTCTCACAACTTCATTAATATATAGTCTTGCAAGACGTTCTAGGGGTAGATCTTCTCTTATAGCAAGAAAATGTGCTGACTTGGTAAGACGATCAACAATAACCCATATTGCATCGTTCCTTCTAGGAGTCTTTGGTAGCCCCATGACAAAGTCCATCGTAATATTGTCCCATTTCCACTCCGGTATGGGAATAGGTTGTATGAATCCTCCAGGCTGTTGTCTTCTAGCTTTCACTTGCTGACAAACCATACATCTTGACACAAAATCAGCAATCTCCCTCTTCATGTTGTCCCACCAAAAATGTTCCTTCAAATCTCTATACATTTTGGTGCTCCCAGGGTGTATAGAGAAATTGGAACTATGAGCATCATCCAGCAATTCCCTTTTTAGATCAGGTATATCGGGAACACAAAGTCTCTTCCCAAATTTCAAAATTCCATCTTCATACACAAAGTCTCTCAATCTCCCATCATTCACATCTTTAATCTTCTTTTGAAATTCTTCATCATCGGTCGGAGAACTCTTAATCCTTTCTAGTAAAGATGGTTTGGCAACCATTTGAAAAATCATTGATGTTTCGCCTTCCCTAGTTATTCCCATGTCCATCTTCACTAGATCCATGAAAATTGGATCCCTTTAAATTCTCATATTGTTCAAAACTCCATGGTATTTTCTACTCAAAGCATCTGCCACCTTGTTTGCTTTCCCCGGGTGGTAGTGTATCGTACTGTCATAATCCTTGAGTAATTCAAGCCATCTCCTTTGCCTCATGTTGAGTTCTTTTTCTGAGAAAATATACTTCAAACTCTTGTGATCAGTATAAATCTCACATTTTTCACCATAGAGGTAGTGCCTCCATATCTTCAAAGCAAAGATCACATCTGCTAACTCGAGATCATGAGTAGGATAGTTTTGTTCATGAATTTTCAACTGTCGTGATGCATAGGCAATAACTCTATCATTCTGCATAAGGACACAACCAAGTCCTTTCATTGATGCATCACTATAAATAACTAACCCATCATTCCCCGATGGTAGAGTCAATATAGGAGCATTGACTAATCTTCTCTTAAGTTCTTCGAAACATTCTTCACACTCTTTTGTCCAAACAAATTTAACCCCTTTACGTGTGAGCTTCGTTAATGGGTTAGCCAATCGGGCAAAATTCTGGACGAAACGTCGATAATAACCTGCCAAACCAATAAAACTACGTACCTCAGTTATACTCGTAGGTGCTGGACATTCTTGGATTGCCTTGGTCTTAGAAGGATCAACAGAGATTCCATCTTTAGAGACAATATGGCCAAGAAAAGAAATCTCATGAAGCCAGAATTCACACTTGATAAGCTTTCCATATAATTCATGTCTTCTCAGAGTCTTCAGGATAATGCGCAAGTGATTTTCATGATCTTAGTAGCTTTTGGAGTATACCAAGATATCATCAATAAATACCACCACAAATTCATCGAGATACTCCTTGAAAACTCTATTCATCAGATCCATGAATACAGAGGGTGCATTAGTCAATCCAAATGGCATTACAGTAAACTCATAATGCCCGTACCTGGTTCGAAATGCTGTCTTCGGAATGTCTTCCTTCTTCAAACACAACTGATGGTATCCTGATCGAAGGTCAATCTTTGAAAAGTATTGAGCTCCATGCAGTTGGTCAAATAAATCATCAATGCGAGGTAGGGGATACTTGTTCTTTATCGTTATTGCATTGATCTCCCTATAGTCGATACATAACCTCATAGATCCATCTTTCTTTTTAACAAAAAGAACAGGGGCTCCCCATGGAGAAACACTCGGGCGAATAAATCCTTTATTACTCAATTCCTCTAGTTGTTTCTTTAGTTCAACTAATTCTACAGTGGCCATTCTATAAGGGGTCTTCGATATAGGCCTTGATTCAAGAATCAAATCAATGGAGAACTCAACTTCTCGTTCTGGAGGATGTCTAGGTAAATCTTCCGGAAATACATCTAAAAATTCTTTCACAATAGGTACATCCTCTATTTGAACATTCCTTTCCTCACCCACAGTTATTTCATTCTCTTCCTCCCCAATAATTGAATTTAGTTGATCTATTGAGGGTGGATCTAAATAAGAATTAGGTGGTGACGATTCAGCTCTAAAAATAAGGTATTCCTTATCATTATCATCAAGAATCGTAACCTATTTCTTCTTACAATAAATCTTCGCTTCATATTCTAAAAGCCAGTCCATACTGAGGATTATATCAAACTCAATCATAAGTATGACGATGAGATCAGCAGATAATGAACATTTATGTGCTCTAATGGGGACTGATTCACAAAACTTTGTTGCAATGATACTTCCCTTAGGAGTTTTAACTGACAACTCCCTTCTTAAATCAAATTGGAAATATCTAATTTTCTTAGCAAACTGGGAAGATATGAAACAATGCGATGATCCAGAATCAAATAATGCCTTTTCTAAACTTGAGGAAACCATTAAATTACGTGCCACCACGTCTTTCAGAGCTTCTACCTCAGAAGTAGTGATAGCATAAGCTTGGCCTTGATCCCTTGGACTTTTCAGAGGTAAGTTCTCCTGACTCTTAAGACATTCATTTGCATAATGTCCCATCTCCCTGCAATTGTAGCACTGAACGTTGGTGGCTTCCTTCTTCCCTTTGCAATCACGAGCTTGGTGGCCTTTCTCACCACACTTGTAACAGACTCACATTCCCTTCAAGAAAGTACCGGGGTGTTTCTTCCCACATTTACCATAGGATGGATATTCAACCTTTCCTTTCTTCCCCTTATTTCCATTCCCAGATTGATCAGCAGGCCTCTTCTTCTCTTTCTTTGCTTTAAAGTCATAAGACTTAGAGAATTCCTTTTCGGTCTTGATAGCACATGAGACAATGTCTTCGTACGATGAAAAGGATTGTGAGACTAATGCTCGACAGAGAAATGGTTTTAACCCATCAAATAAACGATCAATCTTACTTCTTGGGTTACGTATATAATCTCCAGCATACCTTGCTAACCTTGTAAAGTTAGCCTCATACTTTGTGACATTCTCATCCTCCTTCTGTCTCAAACTCAGAAATTACCTTTCCATATCTGCTCGATGGTCGCGAGGAAAGTATTTTTCTAAAAATAGATCTTTGAACTCCCTCCATTCCATATTTGATACTTCATCATCTTCCTTCGTATTTTGAATCAATGACCACCATTGATCAGCATCTCCAGTGAGGCGGTAAACTGCCATGATAACTTTTTCCCTTTCATTACTCCCCAAAGCCTGAAATATTTTCTCTAGGGAAAATATCCATTGCTCAGCTACTAAGGGATTTGTACTCCCATTGAACGTTGGTGGTTGTTGCCTCATGAATCGATCTAACATTTATCCTCCACGTTGTGGATCAGGGTGCTCCATACGGGTAAGGTTATTATTCATAACCTGAGTAAGTTGTCCCAGTATGGTGATTAGCTGATCGGCACCAGTTGCATCACCAGCTCCACTATAATTATATTGAGCAGGAGGGAAATCCCTACATGGAGTGCATGCATTGATACGGTTTCCATATCTTCCACTAGGCGCCATTTCTAAACAATGGCATAAACTAGATCAATTTATCAATCAAAATACATAATCCCATACTTATAAAACACTTAATATAAATTGAACTATTTATGTATATAATCCATAATCATAAAAATGTTTTCTTTGAGGAAGTATATACTCATAAACCCTTCATAATGATTTGTAAAGAAAATGAGAGTTACCCTAAGCATATCCCCTGGGAGTGTCGTAACCAAGAGTGCAGCAAGGCCCGTTGTCGTGCACCAGTTCCCGTTCGAGTCTAGCTCAAAGCGGTGTTTTCGGGTTTTACCCCTAGGTACATCTGTGCCAGAGCCGCCTCTACCTGCTCGTATCCAGACAGGGATGTATTGCTAGGAAAACTCACAAAATCTCTACAATACCAAAATTCTAGTAAGTTCTTCTATACTAATCCTCAAAGTTCATCTTAGGTCTACGTGCTCTAATCAGAGTTTATCTAAATCTAGCTTCCAAGGTTTGTACTAAACTTCCTTTGATACCAACTGTAACGCCCCGACCCTAGTTACCCAGAGTCGGTGCATTATTACATAACATTGGCATGATCACAAGAAAGATCAAATCTCGAAAGACCGATTGGTTTAGTAGCCTTGGAAACACTAGATATATTAATAAGTTTTAAATTACATCATAAATTGAAAAACTACTACAACAACATAATGTCTCCATAGTCCACACTATTATCCCCCCATAATATCCCTGCAGGTCATTCATAACTTACTTCTTCACATCCTGGGAAAAATAAAACATAGAAAAGGGGTGAGCTCAAATGCCCAGTAAGGATAACAATATAGCGGAACATTCAAAATAAGCATAAACATTTAAGGCAATGCATTACTAAAACAAAAGCCTTTTAAACTTGAACTTCAACATAGTATGGAAAAAGTAAAATGAAATAATTCCATTTACTTGTTCACATGGATATTCTACTAATCGAATAATCACATGCAATATCAATAACCACTTTCATAATGTTGGAATGCATAATGCCAGACTATCATAACCACATAGCCAAGGCCTAGTGCCAAGACTACAAATAAGATTTTGCCAAGGCCTTGTGTCAAGACACTAGTTTGTCTCCTGAGACCAACCGATGCATCGAGGAGCTATAGCGGGCTCCACCCGTCACATATTAAGTCCAATGCATTCCCATATGAAAAGGTTTAAACATAACATAAACATTCGTATTAAAACTAGCATAAGAAATGTCAATAATTTCACCATAAACTATGAATGGTATAAAAATAGCACATCCACAGTCAAACATATCACAAAACCTTCAATACAATATAGAAGTTTTTTATCATAATAAATCAACTTCAAATAAGCGTAAAATCCATCAAAGGATGTTGACGTAGATGAAATCAAAACTCTTTTTAGAGAAATATCTCTTTCTATTTTTGAAATAGTTTAAGAGCCATATAAAATAAAACATTTTTTTTGAAAATATTCTTACAAGGTTGTAAGGAAATCTTTTAGGATTTTATAACGGTGGAAAATAACCGCACCCGCCGTATAATTTAAAAAAACATTCTTAACTTAATTCTGTCGAAAAGGTTAAAAGGACCTTGTTTTGAAAACGACGGAATGATTACTCTTATAAAAAGTCAAACAAGGGTATAAATTACTTTAACCCATATTCTTGTAAATAATAAAAATGTTTTGAAATACATTTTTAAGAAAACATGGATGTGGATGATAAAGAGATCCCAGTAGATTATTACATATAAACAACCTCGGATAATGAAGAGATTGTAAAATAACCCTTACCTTGTACTTTTCCTTGGTTGGGGTAGGTTAACCTCATGTATAATGGTGAAATAATTGTTATTAAATTATACAAGAATCATATACATTAATATGATATCATATATGATCTTTTAATATTGATTTGATAATAATATCTTAGTATTATCGTTGTTTCGGGTGTTAACTTACTTGTTTTCTTTTATATGTTTTGTTATGTAAGACATGATTGTAAAGGAGAGGTTGTATATTATTCATATCCAAAATTATATCAAGTCCTTAAACATCATTTTTAAATCATCAAATGATAATTATACTTGAATGGATACGATGGAGAATGAATCTCATCGCGTTCATGGAGACGGTAGTCCGTACGTACGCACGAGCGACAATATCATTATTTTGATATTAAAATAATATATAAATGGATGTTATATCATATATACAGAATCATTAACATGTTATATTTATTATTTACATGAGTTACACATCATTATTATACCCATCCAAATAATATTATATTGAATAACAATTACACCACGACGTGGAGACGGTAAGCCGTACATACGCACGTATGGTGACATGTTATTCAAAGGGTGGATAGAATACTGAATATGGTTGTACCATATTTATAATAACATCACATTATATTTGATATACTGGAGTTATTATTTTATAATGGTAATAACAAAGAAAGAAGAAGTGTAAGAAGAAAGGAACTTGAAAAGGGGTGGTGAAAACATTACCTCTTCTTCGGGTTCTTCCTTTAGATTTGATCAAAAGGGCTTCTTGGGTTGGCTTTCTGATCAAACTAAGGCCTCTCGGTTGTATTGAGGGAAGTTGGGATATTATTTGGGCAGGGTTTGGCCGAACCAAAAGGCTTTGAAGGTGTGAAGAAATGAGAAGGAGGAGTGCCCTTTTATAAGAGGGGTGAGGGGCACCTTTGGAAAAGCTAGAGATATTATTTTATAATAAATTCATATTTGGTTTCTAATGGCAACAAAGTTGATTATTTAAATTTTAAGTTGGGGATAGGTCGAAAAAAACTCAACCAATAGAATTTAGACAGTTTTGGGTACTTATATTAACCTTATCTTTAAGTATTAACTCTAAGTTAATTAGTTTCACTTTTACAATGTCTCTTTGTATTTTTATATAATATGGTTAATAAACATACTATATACATACAAGAGACCCCCAAGTGGTCCATTAATGATGAACTTATCATGTTATAAGTCTCTTTTCCGAACCTTAGATTTTTAGGAATTTAATATCAATTAATAATATAATATTTGTTTTAAGAACTCTTTTATGTCAATTTTGACACTATTCAATAGTTGATTTTTTTGAAACTCATAACAGATTGATTACTTAGAAAAACGTCAAGTAAATAAATCCTAATATATCATATTATCCTATAAAATTATTTTAATTCATTAAAAGTTTCATATTATATTTATTTGGGTATTTATAATATCAACTATTTTAATTTTTCACTATTATAGTAATTAATTCATCATCATTATGTCATAAATAAATTAAATTATTTAATGTCTAAAAATTATAAATAAAATATCATTATGTAGGAAAGCTTTTTATCTTTCTAATGAATATTTATAATCTAAAATCCAACATATATAACCCTATGTAAAAATTGTTTTTCTAAAAGATATATGCTTGTGTCATTTTTGTATTCATTTTAACTTAATTAAAAAAAAGTGTCCCTATCACCTACAAGTGGCACCATGGGGTCCCAAAATCAACCCAAATATGCCTATGGTCGAACATGTATCAACCAATAAGGCTAGAACACGTTTTAGGGTAATTTAGTATTATTATAATATTATTTTTTAACCCTTATTTACCGGATTTACCCTTAACCATGGTAAATAAAATATTTACCGCAGTAATTATTCAAAATTTCTAAATATAAAAGTTACCTATTTACACAATTTGAACATCCTGATTCCAAATATGGAATCCATTTTTCTAAATTCAAAAAACAGAAGTGGAAGAAATTAATTTAAAATTAATTCCCGCTGTCAAAACAAAAAGCGTGTTTTTAAGAGATAATAACTATCAAAAGATTGACACTTGTTTATGTTCGGTTTAATTGTAAAATTATGTCCAATGACCAAAATTATATTAAATGGTAAAAATATATTCTAAATATACTTTAAAACCACTCAAATTCATTATTTATCACTATTAATTATTTTGATTAAAGAAGTTGTATTTAATTAAAATTTAGTAATTTTCACTATTCATCAAAATATGAAAGTTATCCGAAAAGTACCAAAATTTCACCTTAGGCTAAATTCGATATTCTGAATGAAAAAATGAAGTCCATTTTAAAATATAAAATATATATAATTTCAAAAATTAGGTATTACTATTCATAAAGGCTAGTTTGATTGGTTATGGTGTGTTAGAACTCGGTGTTGCGTACAACACACGCTATCACATTATTCAATGAGAAGCGTACCGTAGAAGCTTGGGGTGTTACAGTGATAGTGATAGGTGTATCACTAGTGTTTATTACTCCTATAGGATGGCACCTAAAAAGTTTTAGGAACTTAATAAGCAGTCGTAATATCTAGAGGCAAAGGGTTTTATACGACTCAGTACCTCACCTAGGGGTTCATCTATCCGTCTTTCCAAGAAGGAAAAAAGTATCATTAGGTTGTGCGTCGATAATAGGTGGTTGAACTATATTACGATGAATAATTGGTATCCATTTCATCATATAGATGACCGCTTCAACCATTTCCAAGGAGTGATAGTTTTCTCTAAGATCGATTTGAGGTCATACCCCCATCAAGTGCATGTGAAACCATTAGACATTCTACATACAATGTTCTGAAGTAGGTACATCTTATATAAGTATCTGATTATGTCGTTCGGCCTTAAAAACTCACCAGGAGTATTTATGGCTCTGATGAATCAGGTTTTACACCCATACATGAATTCATTTTTTGTATTTTTTGTTGATGACATCTTGGTGTATTCTTTCACTAGACATGACCATGTCAACCACCTTGAGATCATGTTAAATACACTGAGAGAGCATCAAAAAATGCCACTTTTTGATTGATAAGGTTCACTTAATGGATCTTATAATTTCATAGGCAGGCATATCTATTGTACCAGATGAGGTGAGTTTTGTGGTTTCCTAGGAGCAGCCTAAGAATGTATTTGATATACAAAGTTTCTTAGGGATGTATGGATATTAGAGAAAATTCATCTTGGATTTATCATGATTAGTATCACCTCTTATGGGATTGAATAATAATGGTGTGAAATTTTAATGGATAGAATCCTATGAGATATCCTTTCAGGATTTGAAATATAGACTAACTTTAGTGTTAATCCTAATTCTTCCAAAGAGTAGTTCTGGTAGAAGGAGATTGAGTTGTAGAATACAGGACCTTCCAGCTAAGATCACATGAGAGGAATTACCCTACACATTACTTTCAGTTATAATCCACGGGTCATGATTTATTCTATTGGATTAATTATATTTTGGGTGAGCAATTCATTGTTCACACAGATCATAAAAGCCTTAAATATATCTCCACACAATGAGACTTGAATCTAAGGTAGTACAGGTCGGTATAATACCTATAGTCATTCAACTATGATCTTTTATACACACCTATAAAGGGTAATGTTGTGTCTAAATACCTAAACATGAAGACTCAAACATAGGCCATTTAGGGGGCCAGCAGTGAGTGGTAGTTTATGGACCTATTTTATAAGATACACCTGGAGGTTCAAGAATGTCATGGGAAACTAGTTCTAAAAGCTTTAGTAGTGAAATAATCCCTTATAGAAGAGGTAAATATGAGAAAACATTTTGATCCTAAAGTTTTAGTCCTAAGGGAGAGTGTATTAGGTGAGAACCCACCTCCTAGTTGGTTTATTGATGGGAATGAGATCCTAATCTTCTATGGGTATGTATGGGTTCCTTCATATATATGGTAAGATTTGATGAGGTAATCTCATGCCTATTTTTGGGTAATTTATCATGGGCTTACCAAGATATACTAATACAAATGTCGTCAATAATGGTGGTCAAGTATGAAGAAGAATATTGCAGGTTTCATCGTGAGGTTTTCCACCTGTCAGCGGGTGAAGGTGGAGCACTTGTGACCTGGTGATATTCAACAACCTTTATCCATTCATAAGTGTAAATGGAACAACATCACTATGTATTTCATTATGGGATCACTAATATCCCCTCAAGGCAGTGATGCAGTATGGGAAATCTTTGACAGGTTAACCAAGGTCACACACTTTCTTCCAATCTGAAAGACCTTATAAGTCGATGATCTTATAAGGATTTATATTCATGATATTGTGTTCCATCATGGTTTTAAACTTTCTATAATATTATACTAGGATTCTATATTTACATCATGGTTTTGTAAGGGGCTTAAAAAGTCACTAGGTTCACAGGTGCTCTTGAGTATAGCATATCACCATCAGACTGACGGGCAATCTGAACTGATTATTCAAGTTTTAGAGGAAATGATTCAGGCAAGTATCCTTGATTATATAGTTTAATTTTAGAAACATATAACTCTAGTAGAGTTTTCATACAATAAAAACATTCAATAAACGATTCATATGGCTCTATATGAGGCCCTTTACGGTAGGATGTGTCATTCACCTCTATACCGGTTAGAGGTAGGTGAGTTTTCACTATTGGGTCCTCATGTCATTTAGGAGACTTAAGATCAAGTACAGATGATCCAAAATCATATGTCTATATCTCAATATATGCATAATTCTTATACTGATAGTTATCATATACCTATAGAGTTCAAGGTGGTACATCGGTTCCTTCTGAGAGTTCCACCAAGATTAGTTCATAGATGGATCCAGAGATAGGATAAGTTATCACCTTGTTATAACAGTCTTTTTGAGATCATGGATAAAGTTAGGCCGGTATCCTATAGGTTGTAGTTGCTTTAGAGGTATAGTGTCATGCATGACATCTTCTAGGTATCACAACTTTACTGGTATCATGTTGACTCATCACATTCATTTGACCTTAAGGATATTGAGTTTGAGGTGGATGCATCCTTTAAAGAGAATATGATATGTATTTTTGATCAGATAATGAAGGATATCTAAGGTAGGTCAGTTCCTCTAGTGTGGGTGCTATGGAAACATGCATGTACATAGGACGAGACCTGGGAGTGTGAGGCTGATGTATATTCTCAATGGTTGAAACTTTTCTCAGAAGACATACTGTCACCCTAGGGAGGGAAACTCGAGGATGAGTTATTTTAAGAAAGGGATATTTTAACATCCTAGTTTTTTGTAAAGGTTCACTTTCTTTTTAGTTTTTGTTAAACCTAAAAACTCTAACTTTGGGTGGGTTTTTTCACATTTGGAAGGAAAGTTGCAGATGGGTTGGAGGCTAGCTATAATCCAAGTACATGGCATGTATTTAATACATTACATGTATTTATAATACATTATTTTTGTTGTGTACATGATGTGTAATGCGTTATCCAGACCATTTTCATGTCCTGAGATGGGTTTTCTTGGTGGAAGGGACCCCAAGCTTTAAACTACATGTAAATCATTCAAAAGTTGTGTAAATTTATAACCCAGTTTTTTGGAAAATTTAGAAAAAACCCCTTATTTTTCTCAGATGTATTTATTTTCTCCTTCGAAATAGAAGGGGATCTTCACACAGGATCTCCTCAACTTTCTAAGTTAAGTTTCTCAAGATATACTCCATCTCATCTTTGTTTTCTTCACCAACATTCACATTGGACTCCTCTCAGTAATCTCTTCACTCTGATTTCTTCTCTTCCAAGTTTTTTTTCCATCTCTTTCACTATTTTGGTGCAAGATGATTTCCCTATTTTTGGGTTTTGGTTTTTTTCACTTTCTCCCATTCTGAATTGAATCAAAGGATGGAAACAGATGAGTGGTCATCTATGAAACTAATATAGGTAATCTAGCTACTTCTCCTAGATTTTGGTTGCGTTTATATTATTCATTATTGTTTCGTGTTCTAGAATTCTCTAATGATGCCTCAAAAATGATAAATAAATTAGTTTAAATGGTTTCTCATGCTTATGATGGTCCTAGATAGTGATGAATCACCACTGTGGGTTGATCACCCTAACACGAGCCACCCATGCACCACTCCTTAAAGGTCTACCATCCTTTCTTCTGAGATGGTTTAAAACACCTTTGTGATGTGTTTTCCCTTATAATAGATATATTGGAATTAATATTATGTTGTCCATGTGTTAGGCCCTTGATTTATTCCATATCAAGAATTTATTAATTAAATATAACAGAAAACTTGAATTAAGTATCCTAATTAAATTCCTTGTTGAATAATATGAACTATTGATAGCTAGCTTACTTGTATAATATGTCGAGAGAAATACAAGGATCCCAACTTTAGTATGCCTTAGATGAGATCACCATGACTTATATTTAGTTTTCTTAAATAATTATAAATACACTCAGGCCAATAATATCTATTCTTAGGATGGGCTCACTGTGTGTCTTCTTATACCTCCAGACAAATGATATTATTTCCCTAGAGGAGACCCCATGGAGGGGAACGGTGCAGAGATGATTGTACCATGCCACGAGTGAGATTTAGACCACAATGTGAGATACCAAAGATGGACTTGGAGGTATTTTATATATTCACACCATGCTGGGAATGATACTTGGGATCTCATTTAGGGGTTTACTTGGATAGAATCCTACGACATTGTATATTTTTATACAGTTCCCCTAGAGTGATACTTGAGATCCCTTTTGGGTCTCATTGGATGGGATTAGGAAGTATCTTCTTAAAATATAAAGATAACTTCCAAATTAATGAACAAGAACTTATAATTGGAACCTTAGGGATGCATCCACCAAGCCCAACTAGATGGTTGCGGATGGTCTACCTTTTTAATATTTTATTCATGACATCCCTTATTACATTATACCTTACACTTTAATTGTGCATATTACCTAGGTTCTAATAAATCCGGCTTAGTCCTATGTAGTTAGAATTATATGGGTATCCCAAGAGAAACCTAGTCTAATGTATTTATTTATTTATTTCCTTTCATTTATTACTAATTGTAATTTTTCATTTTATATGCATGAACTAGATTGATCTAGGAACCATTGGTGGTGGCCTACTAAGTATTTATCACACCTTACTTGATCTTTGGTTGGTACCCAAGCAGATTTCATGATTGAAGGTATAGATAAAGGGAGGATTCCATATTGGGATTCTTGATTTTGATTTCTAGGATAGAGTAAAATATCATAGGACTGAGCCTAATCTCGTGACGCTAGTAGTAGTAGATTTTGTTCATTTTCGTATTTTTTAAGCATGTGGTATATGCATGTCTCCCATATTTCCTCGTGTACTGATTTTTTATATAGCTACATGATCATTATCATTATTTGTAATTTTTTATTGATTCATCTTTCACCTATTTATTTATATTGGATGTTTATTATTATTATTCCACTGCTAATTTATTATTTTAATTCCACTGCTTATCTATATTGATCACCATTGCACTACACTCTGGCTCATGAGGGCATAGTCTCCCCATGGACACACTGTAGGACCTCACTACTAATCATAAACCTCTTGTATATGGGGAGGCACTCTTGAGGTTATCTTTCCAACCATATCAGGGCACCATACAATGGATTTCTAGGAGGTAATCTATATGTTAAAAAGTGAATCCACTTTTTCCACCTCATGATATTGTTTCAACAAAATTAATCCACCTTCAACATTTTTTTTAGTATCACCATATACATATTGAGAGTAATATACTCTTAATATTTTTAGGATGTATGTGGGTAATGGTGTGGAAATTTCTCATATGGTAGTATATAGATCCCACTGAGGTGTGTTATGATGTTTTTCTTCTTAAGAGTAGATTCTACTAAACCAAATTGGTAATATAATAGGTTGCAAGAAAATATTATTTAGGATAAAATAGAGGCTTAATACTATACACTTGTACTGAATGGAGACTAACCCTTGATGAGACTTTGTAATCGATGGAGAATTGGATGAGTATTTATTATTACATTCCAATAAATGTTATTTGATTCTTGTAGAAAACAAATTGAAGAATATCAATCTATGAGATAAATGGATTGAATTTATTTTTCTATTTAATGGAAAAATAATTTTATAGAAATTTAACCACCCATTTGGATAATATATCTTACCACATGGTATTGGGTAGATATATATTCTATAAATTCATGACTTATTCAGATTGAATCATACCTTTCAGGTCACACCCAATCAAATAAGTGTCCAAGATCTCACCTTCCTAGTGAACACATGTTCCCTTTAGATCACTCTTGGTCAAACAAATGGTCTATATCATACTTGTTTAGTTAATTGATTCAACCCCTAAATATACCCATTCCATCCTCAGCCTAAAATGGTAGGACCAACTAATCTGTAGGAAAAATTAAGTTGCTTATAATCACCTCTAACCAATGCAGAATGCCCAGTGGAAATTGCACTATTAAAGCTCCACATTACTTGATCACACACACATAGATGTTGTATTGCACCACCCCTATGGGTTGTGCCCCTCTTTATCATTTTAAATAATGATAAAAATTTTCTCCCTAATAAATGGGACCCCACTCTATCTCACTTTTCAATGTGAGATTTTAATTTTTCTTCTCCCTTAAAAACAAAAAAAAAAGAACAATTTTTAAATATTTTAAAAGCACTAAAATTTCAACAATCCACCACCATTTTGAAATATTTTAAATCACCGCTTGAAAATAAATCATCATACTCTCTTGGAAATAAGTTTCATAAATAATTATATCTATCGATTTGAACATTTATATAGTTGTGAAAAAACAAAGATGGATAGAGAAACAAGTGGACACTGCCTTGAACTTGTAACTCCTTTTAACTACATGATTCATCCTATAAAAGTCTATTCAAATTTCTCAGTTCTTCGTATTCTCATAAACAAAATTATGTTCTTGTTTCTCTTATCCTTTGATGAATGTTTGAGAGATATAGTCATGGGATATTTTGATCAACCATGTTCCTGCATTTACATGGGTGAACCAAAAATTGTTCCCACGTTTCAACACTTGTTTGATGTCCTTGGTTCATTAAGAGTTTTTAACTCTCACTCTTTTTCTCATGAGAACCAAACACCATTATATTATAATGTGATATAACATTGGTGTTTCCATCACACATATGAAGTATTTTACTACATTGATCTTAGACGTGTGAATTTATTGATGGATTTTTAAAAAAAATATAACAACATTATTTTGAAATAAATAAAGTTATTAAAGAAACCCAAAAAAAGATCTCTATGAAATATAAATAAAACCATTAATATTATATAAATGAATAAATAATGTACCTTTCACCAAATATGGATGTTTTAACTATCATAATCTTATATACTTGATGAAGATGACATGTCAAGGTAGTAAAAAGGAATCCCTCATCTAGATGTATCCACAAGTTACTAAATAACCCAACATTCTAGATAGATTGATATTATTATCACGGCATGATATAACCTCATAGTATAAAGTTAGAATAATAAAGAGTGTATCATGTTTGATGGAGAATCATTTATGGATCGACCAATATTTAATAAACACACACCCGATCAAATGGGTAGTACCATCTTATATATATCCCTTGAGGGTGATCCTTTAGAGCTCACACATTTACTCATACATTATAATGCATGAGTAAATTCCTCAACCACTTCATGACATGGTTGCATGAATGAATCTCTCATATGTTTCATCTTATAAAATAGTTATTAATGGTAGATAAAATGGTAATGATTCACTAAAATGATAAATATTGTCATTCATCTTCCCAAAAAAATGTAAATAGTGGCATGGTATAACCATGTGATATGGTATTTGAATACTATGGCTTGACAATGCACATATCTTATGGTATCTATTAATCATACCATATGATTAAAATAGGTAGTGTCTTGAAATATCATTACATGCCTAAGAATCCACCTTAATTATACAATATAATTGGTCTAATTGCATCATGGGTAAAAGGGCTTTAGTGCATGTATCCTTAAATCTCACACTTTTACTAAAGACTAAAAGACTTTGTATAATTTCAATTTATATTATATCATATACAATAACTTGTGAAATAATATCCAAAATAATTTTGGATATATTGAAAAAACAACTTTGGAAATATTCTATCAACTTCATTGTGTATGAAATCATATGAAATACCATGTGAAAACCAATCTATAACACTTTTTGATAAATTACAAAACACTTTTATAGTAGTTATCTAAGATAAACTCAGTTCCCATTTAGTCAACCACAAAGTGTGTCCCCACAATCCTTTATAGAATTGATAAAAAATATAATCCTCTAGATACATAAGTGTAAAAAAGAGCATCCTCTAAAAAATCATCAGTATTACTCGAGATATAAATGGATCTACTGTGATATTTATTAAACACATGTATATTTATATCTGTTTCCACCAGTTACATCACATGATAATATGAATTCTCATACATTTCCTTTTTCTAAGACATCGAGTGAACATGGGACATGGAATATGTAAATCCCATATATCCAACTCATACATTCTCTACTCTCTATGTATATATTGGCCTGATTTATAAATAGATTACATGTTATTCACCATTATGGATGAGCACTTCATATGTCTATCACTTGAATAGGTGTGGCTGTAAAGTCCCCAATATATCTTAATCAAGTCCCCAGATATCATACTCATCACAAGAGAGGGCAAATATTATCTTTTTTGAGCTCCAATAAAAGATATGATCCGAAAAATACCCCACCAACCCCAGATTAACTAAGCCTTAAGGATTTTAATTTAATGGAATCAAAAGATGAAGGTTCTCAAGTTAATTATCTCATAAGACTTGAGTAGTGTGCACTCCAAATATGATCCATAAACCCCTAGTATACCAAATAAATAGTGTATTACACTCTATGTGGTATATTTCATGGGTCATTTAGTATATAAAAATACTTTTGTGCCTCACAATCATATTCAGTATCTTTATACGAGAATCTAACTCAGAATAACCTTAACATTTCTTAATGAAATATAATACTCCATAATGAACATTGATTAATAATGAATCAAAGTTATACTTTTAGTTGTAAATTATTATTGAATTTTATGAAATTTATATAAATATATAAATATGTGTGACCAATGTGAAATCACTTTAATTTTATATTAGTATAATATTTTATCTGTTAACTCTAAATGTCAGTAAGTTCAAACATACTCCCACTAGTCTCTTAGAAACTATATTCTCTTAAAAATGTCAAGTTAAGATACATGAAATACTTTATGTTATAAAATAACACTAATTTCTTTTTAGTATAAATATTTAGAAGATAAATTTTTATTTCCATATCATATATATCATTCTATGTGTTTGGATCATTTTCCTCTGAATGGGTGGAAGGAAACCTTCCCTTATATTTTTAAAAAATTAAATAAACACTTTATCCCATATTAAACATTTTTATTCTTGTATCCTTTTAAGAAAATATTATAGAATCCAATGAATCATAAATAATGTATATTTAATTCATTATATAATATTTTTCATGAAAATACTTTATTAGTAAACATCTTATTTTATCATATAAGATAAATATGATAAATATGCGTGTCCTTTACATTGATCTATATGAGCTTAATATACTCTTTTATAACCAAATATTTGATGTAGTAAACCTTGTCTTCATCACTTAATTACAAACTAAAATATCTAGAAATTATTCCTTTGATTTGGAACTATTTTATATTTATAAAACTTATAATTTATATATTTTATATCATATACCCTTTGAAACCAAAGAATTAATTTCTATAACAAAGAAACTTAACCTATAAATTTCAGGGATTTTATAAAATCCCTTCAAGTATCATAAATGATTATATCACGTGGTACTATTACTCATCACTTATGATAACACCTTCAGGTTTCAATGACCTTGAATGGATACTTAAAGAAACATTGTTAGACTTTACAAGTAACATTTCTTATTATAGTTTGATCTTTTACCCACTTGAACTTTTTGTAAAACACCATAACCTATATATCATATGGTAAGTTCATCTATTATCAACTCTTGAGAATATCAAGAAAAATGTTATTGAATCCATTGATAGTGTAAAATCATTTCCATATATAAAAATAGATTTAATTCCTTAACAAAAATAATCTTTAATAAAACCTCTAGTCTTACCAAGTCATTAGCATACTTAATCATATTGGGTATCATTGACATGCCCAATCATATTGAGTATATGAGACTAAAATTCCTCAGTTCATTTCACATAAAATTATTTTGAAACCCTAAGTTAATTAATTTATGCTTTTCAGAAGTATATATATTCAATGATTTAACAACTTCAACACTTTGTTACTCAAGAAGGTGTTGCTCTAACACATGGAATTTATCCTTACTTAAGAACTCTTTTTATGTTATCAGTCATAGGAGTTTGAAACATTAATATTTTCCTTTTTATAGGATTAATCTCAAATAAAATTTTGATGATGATGATATTATTTATATACAATATAATATTTTATAAAATGAGTATCATGTTTTAGAGATATTTAATAAATACTTTAATTAAATGGGTTACCACTAAAATGATGACCCCTTTTAAATTAACCATATTAATTAGTGGTCCAAGATCCATATATCACTAATAAATGAGTATTCTTTTTAATTCTACTCACCACTTAATTATTTAGGAAGGTAATTTTGGAGTTGGTTCCCTAGAAAAAACAAATTTTTAATTTAGATTTCCTATATATTTATGGATTTTACTATTAAAAAATTCCTTATAAAGTATTGATTGTTCTTATATGTAACATTAATGTGATAATATATTTGAATATATATCACTTTAAAAAGGTCATAAAAGTTCCTCACTATGATAAGAACCTTGAAGTGTTATAATGATATTCATAGATATCGTTATATAGTCAGATAACATTCTTTGATGAGACACATGGTATGTTTACTATCATGTGTGAGTACTCGTAAGTAGATGATACTTCATTTTATGAAGTTTTGAATTATTAATCTCCAAGATTAGAGATTATGAGAAATTAACCATCTATAGAAAATAAACATGTTTATGTGTCATTTTATATTCCTATATATGAGAATGTTAATGATCCTTTTACATTAAGATTATTATTAATAAATTTCATGACTCGTTCACTTTTATGTATTATCGTAAACCATGCCTACATATGATTGTGGTGAAGTCGAGTATGTCAGATACATCAATAATGATATGTTATTAATGAATAAGTTGAAGAAAGATTCATCCCCTTCATATTTATAAAATTTGATATCTCTACCCTTTCATTGAAATGTAAATGTTGCATTAAATTCCATGGCCAAGGTGTAATGATGACTTTATTTTAGATAGTCATAGAAAGATGTGTCAGGAATGTAGGTTAATGATATGGGTATGAAAATTGTTTAATTATATATTATGTCAAAGATATTATATTACATAGTGATTTTTCTTATATGGTTATTGTCATTGTGACATATCCTCTTCCATTATGGGTTACTTGACCCATTGTTGGACAATAATCTTAGAATCTAGGAAAGCTCGCCTAATGTCACTAAGGATGACGCCTAGAGGTTCACATAAAAATTATTTCCTCTAATATAGATTAAATATTATTTATATGTAATAGTTGGAATAAATATTTTTGTTTGGACTGGGAAGTAATATATCTTCAAGAGTTATTAAATGATAACAAATATTAAATAAATATTTATTCATAAGGTGATTGTTTAATTATGTGAATATATAATATTTATTTATCTCTTATTATTCACAAGGTAATAAATAATTATTTATTTATTAATAAATAATTTATTTAATTTCCTAAATATCAAAATAAATATTTTATTTGTTGGTCTATAAATAATATTTATCATTGCACGCGTTAGAGTACACCATGGAATAAAATATTATTATTATTATATACAGAATGGGGTTAGTTTTGGGTTTAATATATTATTAAGAGACATTGTGTAATTAATTAGTATAAAACCCTAGACCAAGGTTAATAAATAGACAATTTTGAGAATTGTGAGATCTTGGTTATTGTGAAGAGCATTCTACTCCTTAGAGAATTCTCTTTCAATGAAGAATGACTCTGGGATTTTCTCTCAAGATCAATAGATTCTCTCTTCCACCTTCTATACTCTAAAGTGTGAGGGACTAAGTAAAATTCTTCCATATCAATGGGGTCATAACAACGATCAAGGGAGTGATTTAAGACAATTGACACCATTGATCTAGCACTCAAAGTACCCTCAGAAATTTTTTGAGATAAAAGGATCATGTGTAGATCACCACTACAGGGGCTCTACTTTGGGTCCTCATCATTAGAATGAAAATAATACTGAATGGAATTTAGATAATCAACACCTGCATCAAAGAAATAACTCAAGACCAAGGTATTTATTCTTGCTATTAAATTAATTATAAATTAACATGAAAAGGATCTTATCATGGTTTTAGAAAAACAAATTTCAATATTCTTCAGAAAAATTTCATTCGACATGGTGTTTTTGTCATGTACATTACGGATGATCCATTGAATCCAACAAAAGATGAGTTGTTCATATTCCCAATGGGTAATTTTTGTATGTTTAGAATCATCAAGTAGTATCATAGTGATTTTATTAAAATTATAATTATTTATGGATTATTGATTATTTACATATTTAAAATTTAGTATTAGTTTTAATAAATTTGTTTTTTTAATCTAATTGTCAAGATATGTTCTTCTCCTCTTAATTTCGCACTTATATAACCCATGTCATTTAATAATATTTAAAGAACATATGAAGAACCATTCGGAAGTAGCACAAGGTTTTTAGGGTTATATGGAATATAACTCACCAATATATCATGTAACGCCAGACGACACTGTCACACATGATATAATTAATTTATATACGATGTAATTAATTTATATTCCACATAATTAATTTACATGCATTGTAATTATTTAATATGTGGTGTAATTAATTCACATGTCATGTTGTTAATTCACATGAAGTGTAATTAATTCATACATGGTGTAATTAATTCACATACAACATAATTAATTCACATGTTGGGTAATTAATACCCATGCAGTGTGATTAATATACCTATGGTGTAATTGATTTACATTTAATGTAATTAATTTACATTCCACATAATTAATTCACATATAGTGTAATTAAATCCATGAAACATAATTAATTCATACTTTTTTACATAGAATACACACCAATATTGGCTGCACATTATGCATATTAATTTATGTGGAAAAATTAAAAATTAATTTATTGCTTCATAAACCTCATCATTATGTGTGTGTCATTTATTTACTCGGAGATCCATATGATATGTTTTATATGAAATTAAATAATTAATTATTTTCCATGTAAATTTTGAAACTACAAGTCATGTATGTTTGTTATATATAATATACTCCACGTGCATTAAACCAGTACATGCAGCTTGTTTTTCATGTGTCTCATGTGTCATTTATTAATAGTACATGTTGTGAAATTACATCACATGTCATGTATGTGATGTTTCATGTGAGTGCACTTACAACAAGTACCATACCATGTATTTCATATCGGTAAATTTTGTATTTCCTCAAAGTATAAGTTGTGTACTTAATTAGTTTTTGAATAAAATTTATTTATGAAATTGATTTAAAATCACAGTGGATGGATATATCCAAAAATACATTAGAAAAAAATTAATAAGATATGATTTAATTGATTAATAAATAATTGAGAAAATTAATTCCCATGTATTTTATCTTAATAAAAGAATAAATTGAAATGAATGTTATCTGGTTATTTTAAAAACATATTAATTACAATGGTGGATGATCATGAGCATAGACTAACATGTGTATGTGTATAGTTTCTTTTAATTTAATTATTGAATTTTTTGAAATTATTTTACTAAATTAATTTTATGTTCTGTGAGTCATACCTACCTTTTTATTATATATGGGCCTATGCGCCCATAGTTTATTTTATATAAACCCCATTTCTAGTTCCCTTCACTAGTGAGTGAAGTAAATTCATAGTAAGGATGGAAATCCCATGCACATGGAGTTAGTTTAATGTGGAGTCGAGCTGAAACCAAACCAAGGATATACACATGATGGAGGTGGAATGATTCAAACTCAATCTTATACCATCTCAAAGATATTTTTCCCTATTTTTAATGGTTTTTTTATTTTTTACTTAATAAACAAACTGCTAGTTAAATATCATTATCAGTCCATGATTTATTTATTTTATTTATGTTTAATTCATGATTTATTTTATGGTTCAAGATTGAGATCACATAAATAAATAGATTAATAATCAATTATAGAATTAAAATGAAAATACTATGTGTAAATATTTTATCAGTGCATGGTTAATCACTTAAGTAAAATCCACTCAATATTAATAAGTCATGTAAAAGATAAAATAAGAGAATTTATATATTAATAATAAAACACCTCAAGTAAATATTAAGTTATTACACCTTCCATTATTTGAATTAAGAAGGACCCATTGTTAAAGTGTTGGTTCAGGCCTTTGTCGGGGGTGCTTTTAATTATCAGGAAATCTAAACAAAGATGGTGGCTCGACATAACCAAACTTGTATTCAATTTAACAGACTTTGTTTGTTCAATAAAAATTTTGGAATTAAGGGTTGATGAAATCTATTTCAGGATTTATGGATTATGGAGTCCACTCAATAGAACATGGAGCTTCAAGCCTTTAGTTGGAAAGACCACCTACCTAAAAAACATATTATAATTTTAATGGTCATTGTTTGGAATATAAGAAGGGAAATATGGATACTTTCCACTAGAATGTATTGAGTCATGAGAAATTATAATTTCAATTTTGAGGTTCATTGAGAACTGGTAAAATAGTGGTATAATTAATAAAATAATCAAAGTAATTTCATCACACTTATTTTATAATAAGGTAAAGTACAAATATATTTGTTTTACTTATTGTAAAAATTGAAAGTGTGACTATTAAAACACTATAATCATTCCTTAAATCATGTAATGTCCTTATAGGAAAAAATTCCCTAAGAGTCATAGATGTTTTACATAGCTTTACTATTGAAAAATTTATACTATGTATTGGAATTCTCAAATCCTGATCATCTTCCCACAAAGAGGATGTGAAAAATGATTTCTAAATAAGATGTATAGAGGGTTATTCTTACATGATATCTCATCTTCTATTTATTTAGAAGAATAAAAATAGACTTAAAGATAAATTTTATTCTCTTTACATTATTTTATTGTAAAATTGAAAGGGGATTTTAACTTGTAATTCTATCTTCATGTAGTGAAATAATTTTTTTAAATTTAATCTTCCATTGGGATAAAGTATTATCCATGAATCTAATGTTATCATCCTTACCATCAAGGTTCTCCTTATTAATCCAAGAATAGATGAGTAGTACGTATAAACTTCTCATAAATCCTTTTTTCTATACTTTAAACATAAAAATAAGGTTTTTTGGAAACTTATTTACTCACATCTTATGGTGAAAAGAATAAAATACAAGGTTAGAAATCCCATGGACTTTTAAAGCCAATAGAATCATTAAAAATACTTTCAATGAGAAAAAGTATTAAGAGGTAGGGTAATGAATAGAAGGCTATTTACTTATCATATAGAAATAAATGGTTATTGAAATAATCTCAATAAATTAAATTAGAAGTAGTTATAAACTTATGGAAAATTTATCATTGAATACAATATTTTTATTGGATTTCTTCAGTATTAAATACAATGTGTTTTAAAAATATTATCATTATATAATTAAAAAAATAGGAAATATTATAATAAGTTAAGTGAATTCTCAAATACGTTGACAAAGGGTGATTCCAATGTGCATATCAATAAGATACAAATTCTAAATTTTTATAATGGATTGATTTGAGTTTGGAAAAAATTTTACCAAAACATTTATCTAAGTGTCTATACAGACATAATAGGACATTATTTCACATTTGGAATAAGTGTTGTTATGGTACTTCATACTAAACTAACGATTTGTTAACTCTTTAATCATATATATACATTACATTAATAATGAATATAAAATATAATACTCTTACTTAATTGTGGAAATATAATTTATTTCCAAATAAAATTGAAATTTGTTAACTTGTTTATACCCAAAATGGTTTTTTAGTCTCTATAAGTCTAAGATAATAGGTATAATTACAAACTAATTATCATTTTTTAGATAAATAAACTTTTAGAAATAAAGGTACACCACAAATATTTTATAGTTAGTTCAACAAGTCTATGTGAATTATTTTAAAGATATAGGTAACTTCATATACTTGATGAGATTCCTTTAAAAAAATTAAAAATTCTCAATGGATTAAATGATTACACTTGGTAAATATAAAGGAATCTCTAATATGTATTGTTAGAGAACATATTATCCAAGTTATAATTGATCGTACATATGTATTAAAGGTATTACCAAACTCACATTTCCTTATATACATCAATATATTGTTGGTAGTAAAAGGAAGATCAATGATGGATCTTATATATATTTAAAATATTCCATAATTTCTTCAAAGACATTTTTTGGAAATAGTAGCATGACAACTAACCATATTCCAACTATATTGAATAATTTATATCATATCAATTGAGATATGATAGGAATCTATTAGGAAACAACCATAAGTGTTTGCTTAAAACCTTTTGTTAAAACATGGTTTTACCTACAAATGAATATAAAAAATACTTATTCCATATCAGTTAATAATCTTATAGAAAATAATGATATTAACATCTAGTCAATACCAACTATATTTCCATAAATAAAACCTTTTTTATAATAATATTGGGATAAAAATTAACTTATATGTGTTAAGGATATGGATCCACATGAGTTAGCATAGGAATATTGGGATCCACTAAGTTAAATGGGAGGAGTAGTTCTAGAGACACATACTGCATAGAAAATTATATACAAATAAGTGGTTTATGTTCACCAAGGGGGTGATACATATATTATTTCTACAAATAATAAATAAATGGAAACATGTTAATGTTTTAAAGTATGTATGAATCAAAGTAATGGATTATATGTATCATGATTTAGGGACTCTATATTTTGAATGTTTTTAAGAATTGATACTTCTAGTAAGTATTCAAGATAAACTATACATGGATGGTATAATATGGTACTAATAAATAATGATTATTTAAAGGTTTATTCTATGGAAAAACCTATACAACAATCATTGTGGTGAAAATCATTTTGAATTCTACTTTACAAAACATACTTTATGATCATAATATTGAGATATTAATTATCAAGCATGCCTCATTTGGAGGAAACATTATCCAAGATGTCTATATGGAGTGATCAAAAGAAGAACCTATTATTTATATCTAAAAAGGATTTCTATAAAGGGTCGGTGACATCAAAAAATTTCAATAAGATATGTAGATTATATAAATTCATTTATGGATAGATCATATATAGTGATCATAAAATATTTTTTGGAAAAAAAGGAGTTTTATGTGTCTATAATAGGTTGGTGGAAGTTATATAAGCTTTCAAGATAGATATACTGATAACGTATAGAAAAATATATTATATCTTACTAGTTTGTTAAGGATAAGGAATGAATTTCTCCATAAATGAGTTAAAGTAACAACCATGTTCTAGGGAACAAGATTTAAAAATATATATCCATGGGTATATTGAATCTATTCATAGTAAATATATTAAAAAAGTATTGAAAAATATAATTTGACATAATTCAAGACCAAATTATTTTTGGAATATAATCTTTCCAGTAGAACATGTCTGAGCATAGGATGATATTATTGAAATTAAAAGAACTTCATAAAATTAAGTGCTATTAATTTATCTCATATTACATGATATGTACTAATATTTGATATTTATGAAGCATTATTCATAGTATTTGAATATAAAATAAATCCAACATGATTGTATCAACTTGCAGTTAAAACTATCTGATGGTACATCAAAAAGTAGAACTAAATTCTTAGTTTCCATAGAAGTGGGATTAGTGATCAAGAGAATTGAAAAAATTACTTCATTTATTTCAATTGGATCTAGTTCCATATTAAATTCAAGGTAATATTAAAGATATACTTATTACAACCAGTGGTTCCTATATCTATAATATCTGAGTACGTTTTTTGCTTCTAATATAGCTTAAAAAGTGGTTTAAGAATGTCCAGTTTCTATTTTATGTTATACCAAAATAAATATTTTTATCATTATTATAATATTTTTAGACTAAGGATTTAATCAATATGATAGGTTTTTTTCATGGTAATAAGAGTTAGTAAATCATTAATATAAAAAATTGAGGGATTTTCTCAAGGTAGTTATGTTGTAGAAAATAGATTTTCCCCACGAGCATGTGGCTTTAGCAAACCTGGTCTAGGAAATATGGTAGGTCTATCATTTGTAAACATACTTAGCAAAATAATTTGAGAACCAACCAATCATTATTAGTTGTATCAAGTTAAATTTGGATTCTATTGGATTTGTCTCTTTAAAACCAACTACATTTTACTTTATATTTTCTATATATTAATGGATTTGAATTTTAATAAATACCTTATCATATATTTATTATTATTCTATATAACATTAATGTGATAATGTCTTAGAATATCTATCACATTAAAAAGGTCATAAGAGTTATTTGATATTATGAAAACCTTAAAGATCCATGATTATATTTAAAAATATTTTTCTACATTTGGATAACATTCTATGATGAGACACGTAGTATATTGACTATCAAATGCGAGTACTCATGAGGAGATGATTCTTCATCATATAAAGTTCATACTAGGTAATCTATATGATAAGAGATTATGAAAACAGACTCATCTGTAAGAAATATAGATATTTATGTACCATTGGATATTCCTTTCTTTCATCATGAGACATGATCCTTTTACATTAAGATTATTATTAATACATTTCATGACTCATTCACTTTTATGTATTTTAATAAACTGTAATGACGTATGATGATGGTGAATTTGAGTGTGTCACAAATGATGAATTAATAATGAATAATTTGAGGAATAATTTTTCCCTTCAATCTTAATAGAATTTGATATCTTGGACCTTTGATTGTAATGGAACCATCACATTTAATTTCATGCTAATAGTGTAATGATAATTTTATTTCAGATATTAAAAGAAATGCGTATCAAGCATATACGTTGATGAAACTGTTATGTAACCTATTTGATGAGATATCCCAACAAAGATATAATATTATATAGTGAGAAATTGTAGGTGATTTTTATCATTATGACATATCCCCTTTGTATATGTGTGTCTTGATCCGTTGCTAGACAGTAATCATTGACTTTAGGAAAGCTCGCCTAATACCACTGTGGAAGAGGCCTAGAGGGGCACACATAAAGTGTTTTCTTTTATCTTAGTTTTATATTATTTATATTTAACTATTGGAATAAATATTATTCTCTAAAATGAGAATTAATAATTATTCAAGATTTTTTAAATGATCATAAATATTAAATAAATATTTACTCATGAGGTAATTATTTAATTATTTGAATATATAATATTTACTTAACTCTTGTTATTCACAAGGCAATGAATATTTATTTATTTATAAATAAAGAATTTATTTAATTACATGATATAAAAATAAATATTTTATTCACTAGATTTTGAATATAATATTTATTTATTGAATGTATAATATTTATCTATTTTTATTCGTAAGGTAATAAAATAATTATTTATTAATAAATAACTTATTTAATTGCATGAATATTTAAATAAATATATTTTTTTCAATTCAATAAATTTCATGGTGGATAGAAGACCTAGTTATCAGACCAGTGATAAATATTTATTTACCATATTGTAAATAATATTTATCATTTCATGGGTTAGCGCACACCATGGATTAAAATATTATTATTATTATTTTATATATAATATGATTTTTCTTGGTTTTAACATATTATTAAGATAATTTGTGCAATTAATTTATATAAAACTCAAACCCTAGGTCTATTAATAGAAAATTATGAGAATTATGAGAAGTTGGTCATTATGCAGAACATTCTCCTCCCTAGAGAATTCGCAGTCAATGAAGAATGACTCTAGGTTTTTCTATCAATCTTGAGATATTATATCTTTCTTATTCCCTCCTCTCAAGCTATAAAGATCAATAGATGATCCTTCCAAACCAAAGGGATCATGGAAGTGATCGAGGGAACAATAAAAGATAATTAGTACAACTATACTAGTACCTAAAGTACCATCATCAATGTTCAAAGATCAAAGGATCATATGTGGATCACTAGGTCTACTTTGGGTCATCATTAAATCAATAAAAATACAATAGAAGAGAGTTTGTATGATCAACATCTGTATCAAATAAAGAACCCAATACTGAGTTATTTCTTCTTGATATTAAATTAATTATTAATTAATGTGAAAAATATCCTCTCTTGGTTCTGGGGAAATTATTTTTCATTATTCTGTGGGAAAAAAATTGGTCATGGCATTCACAGCATGTGCATTATTGATGGTCCATTTAATCCAACAAAAGATGAGTTGGACATAGTCCCAATAGTAACTTCTTATGTATTTATAAATATCAGGGAATCATCTCAATAATATCATATATGACCCTTGGATAGTTGAGAAAACATCTCTTTTTTCCAATCCAAAATATGGATAAACCCAACTCTATTCCTCTAGTATACAAAATCTTAGAGTTTCTAAGCTAAGTGTACCCAAATAAAATATCAATATTTGATTAAATAACTCTTAAGGGTATTTATTTTCACCATGCCTTACACAATATAATCCATGGGAAACCAACTTTGGTAGAACCTACCTGGTTGAATTATTGAGGTCTTGACATGCACTTATTTAGAAGGAATATAACTCTAAGTATTTTGAATGGGATTTAATCACACCACCTTTTATCATAATATTACCTTTATATATGCATGATTCTAGTGATTTGGTTTAGGTTCCTATTCTTTCCATCAAACCAATATTTTTAAACCATATTTATGTATACATTTTTAGACAACCTATACTTTTTTTACCTACCCAAAAATAGAAGCTAGATATATTTTCACATATCCAAATGCATATCATGCATAAGATACATGAACTTTTCTTGTAAAGGTTTATAATTATTTAAAATTATAAATCCATTCATGAGTAAGCCTATATCCACATATAGCCAACTCCTACCTTTCTAGAACAAAGTATGAACCTCCAAGATAGTGGTATGTCTGACCCAAAGTCCATATACCTAAGGATACTTTAATCATAAAATATTCTAATTCATCATAAATTAAATACATAAATAGAAATTATATTAAATAAATAAATTTAATCTAATAACTTTAATTATAAACCAAATTCAAGATATATGGAAAGAAATGCACTATCATACCTAGAATGTAACACCTTATACACATGTATGATAATCTCTAGAAGCAGTTTAACAATTTTAAACTAAAACATAAACATGTTCACAAAATAAAAAATTTATATCCATGAATAATAAACAAAAAAATAAATTCTAAATAAATGAAAATTTCATATATTTAAACGTGAGATAAACATTTATGAACAATTCATTAATAAAATATAATTATAAACACTTTATATTTTAGATAAACATTATGGGAATTCCATAATATTTAATATAAACACTTTATATTTATCTCATAATATGAAATCATTTATGTTATCCATTATACTGAATTTCACTTTAAATATATTATATTTCATGAAATATAAGAATTTTATAAATATTTTACATAATATAAATATCATATATTTAGAATTACTCAAACATTTTTAAAATCAGCCGTAAAAACTCTTTTGATGTGGTCTAAATAAAATTCCAAATAAAGCCCTTAATTTGAATAGTTCAAATTAAGTATTATGAAAAATTCAAAATATTAAATATAAACACTTTATATTTAGACTATTTTTTAATTTATAAACACTTTATAAACTACACTTATGATTTATAAATAAACGCTTTATTTATAAGTCATAAAGCATGCCATATAATTTGGTAAATGTCATTTTAATATTAACACTTGATATCATAGAATATTTTCTAATAAATTTTTCATAAACATTTAATTTATTATTTAAGAACTATTTTTAATTATTTAATTTATAAAATCATTATAAATTAATAAATATACCTAAAATACATTTTATCACTATCTATAAACAATTTATAAATAATATAATTCGATTAATAATTGAAAATAAAGAAAAAAATTCTCAATGAATTATATTTAATGATATATAGGAAATCATGGGATTTGATTGATAAGACATACTTTTTAAACCCTTTATTCACTATTATTCATACTATATGACTGATACTCCAATCCTTAAATACAATAAGTAGTCATATTTTACACTACACCTTGATATCATAAAAGTGATCCAACACTCTATATTTTTTAATGTTATGGAAGTATTGTTATAGGATATGATATATCTATGTCATATGCTATGACCTATACAAAACCAAGGGTTTTTTACTAAATAATTGGCTATGATATCATCATATCATAATCCATGGTTCAAATAGGAAGGAATATTTCATAATTGTATTTTACAACATGAAATAAAACTAGAATTATAATTTGAAAAAACATCATTTCTCAGTATTATTTCAAGAATCTAAGGCATGGTAAGCTCAGATGCCACTGCTGGGTTTTGAAGGATAAAACAAAACTTGTTAAATTCAATAGAATTTATTAGAGAAACCCAAAAGAAGATCTTTATGCTGGAGAAATGAAATGACATGTAAATTGTAAATGAAGAAATTATGCACCTTTCACCAAAAATGGACAATAAAATTATCATCATCTTATATACTTGATAAATATCACATTTTTAGGTGGTCAAATGGAATCCATCCTATGGAGGTATCTATGGGTTATGAAATCACCTGAAATTCATGTATGATTCCTCTTCTCATAATGGCATGCTATAACCTCAGAGGGAAAAGGTAGAAGAATAAATAGAGACTCAGGTTTGAGGGAGTATCATCCAAGGCTCAATAAATATTTCATACACACAGGTACTGTTGGGAAAAAATCCCTCAAGGTAACATTACATTATTTTTGGGTTGATTGTGTTTGTTGACAAAGCAGGTTTCCATGGAGAATTGTCGGGTTCCAGAGAAGCTGTTGACAATCCATGTTAACAAAAGAACGATGAAAAAGGAAACGATGATCTGGAGGCGGTACAAAAGAGCAGTATAAGGTGGCACTGTTTCCCAGTGTTTGCCAAATTTTTGGGGTCCAAAATTTGGAGTTTGGTGAGCATCGCAAAAATAGGATTTCCATAAAGATTGTAATTAAATATAGAAATGGCATGAATTTTGCGAAGAGAGGCTTCATGGTTTGGATTTCGTGAAGACCAGAAGAATGATGACGGTGATTCTTCACGATTACGTCAAAGTTTTGCAAACGGCAGAGTTGAAGTGCATCGCGGCTGTGAAGGGATTTGCGAGGGAGCTTCGCGGCGAAGGTGCGAAGGAATGTTGATGGTGATGCTCTGCGATTACTCTGAGCTCTGTGATCATAAAATTGTCATGGTGCTTCACGATTGGGATAGAATTTCGGCAGAAACTTTGGAGCTTCGCGATAGGCAATGACGTGGTGCTGACTTCACGGAGAAGGGTCGAGGGTCGGTGGAATTGCCTATAAATAGAATTCGACCCCCTCGAGAGAAGTAGATAATTTTCAAAGAAGATATTTCACACTAGCTTCATGAAGTTAGTTTGTGTAGCACGTGTGCTTCGTGAAAGAAGAGCTTCGCGGCGGCTATTGTAGCTCTGTGAAAGTTGCGCGCTCCGCGTTGGCTCAGTGAGCTTCGCGAGGGAAGTTTCTTTGCAACAACTTGAGCTTCATGATAGTTATTTGCGAGAGTGCTTCATGAAAAGTCAGGAGCTTCGCGAAGGCTTGTTTGAATTTTGTGAAATTGGGAGCCTCGTGAAGTTGGGTGCTTTGTGAAGGTTTTTCCAAAGGAATTGCCCAGTGTTCAAGGGAAAAGGGTTTTTCATTAGTGGATGAAATTTGGACTTCAACAGAGCATCTATCAACAATTGAGGATGCATACTTTCATGCAAATGAAGAGACCTACAGGTCTATAAACTATGAGTGGATCTTCTGAAGAAGCAGTAATCTCACTTCAGTTGAGAGAGCAGTGAGTTCTCAAATTGTGTGTGGTTGTAAACCAGGAGGGACAGTGAGTCTGCTTCAACCTTGTAAATAGTAATGCGCTTATAGTGGAATTGGTATATCGGCACACTGCCTGTGTATGCTCCTTGAACGTAGCCCAGTGAGGGTGAACCAAGTAAAAATTGTTGTGTCCTGTGCATGCTTTAATGTTTGATCATACTCTATATCAGGAAGGAGAGAGAAGAGGGTTTTGTCTAACAACAAAACAAGATCAAAAGGTGAAGTTGTTTTAATCTGTCATACCCTGATTCACCCCCCTCCCCCCCTCTCAGGGTATCTAGCCTAATGGACCTAACAATTGGTATCATAGGGAAAGGTTAATATCGGTGATTCTCTCTCAAATGGAGGTTACCAATCATAAAGAGATTCCGACTTTCGATGGGAACAATTTTCAGCTATGGAAGAATCGGATGCAACACTACTTCCGATCTTTGGGAATAGATGTATTCATAGTAGCAATTCATGGTATAACAGATGACATCAACAGTGGGGCATTATCATATGCCGAGTGAAGAGAATTAGATTCTGACGCCAAGGGAATAAATGATTCAGGGGGATCCCTATCCAATGCTATCTATACGAAGGTGATGTAATGTAAAACATCACATGTCATGTGGGAAATTTTGGAACCACTTTGTGTATAAGTTTGTATTTGTTGTCAATAGTTGTCAATGAAGATCAAAATGAAGGATATCCAGAAGTACTCTAATGAAATGGAGGAATGATAAGTCAGACGATTGTTGTACTTATCGTAAGTTCAAAGAACATGTGTCAAAGGTGATACATTGTTTACAACAATGAAGAATGTGGGGTGCAATCCATCTGAGGATGATTAAAGAAGAATGGGGTTGTTGGATGAAGACCATGGAATTCCTCCTTATTACATGAGAACCATGGGTTTTGATGAAGACCATGAGATTCCCCATTCTTGCATGAGAACAATGGGTTTTGATGAAGACCATGCAATTACTCATGATTGCATGAGAACCATGCAAGAGACTTCTTGAAGACTAGAATCGTATGTTTTGCATGAAGTAGAGGAAGATGGTTGAAGAATAAGACAATGTGCAAGGGATTGGCATTTTGTGACGGCCATGAACATTGGACTTCTACGATAGCCATGCACATAACATTGTCATAGAAGATGATGATGTTGAAGCTATGCCTTCAAAGAATACATATCACAATAGAGGAGTTTGTGATACAAGCAGAAGAGTTGTCGAAGGATACAGATCACCAAGAAGAAGTGCTATTGAGGTGATCGTGCTTGTTGACAAAGCAAAAAAATGACATACAAATTTGTTGACAAAGGAGATTCCATGGTGGCATGTCGAGTTCAAGAACAGTGGATAATGATCTATGTTTGATTCAAGAACGTCAATAGAGGAATGGATGATCTGGAGGAGGACTAAAATAGCAGATACAAGGTGACTCCATTTTCCATTGTTTGCCAAATTTTTGGGGTCCAAAATTTGGAGGTTGGTGAGCATCGCGAAAAGTGGATTTCCAGGAAGACCATAATTTAATATGGCAAAGTCACGAATTTTGCGAAGAGAGGATGCATGGTTTGGAAATCGCGAAGACCATAAAAATGGAGGCGGTGAGTCTTTGTGATTACGTCAATGCTTCGCGAACATCAGACTTGAAGCGCATCATGGCGGTGAAGGGATTTGCGAGGGATATTCACGGCGAAGGCGTGAAGGAATGTTGACGGTGTTTCTCTGTGATTACGACGAGCTCCGCGAACGGAAAATTTCCATTGTGCTTCACAATTTTGGGAGATTTTCGGCGGGAACTTCGGAGCTTCATGATTGGAGCCGACGTGGCGTTGATTTCGCGTGGAAAGTTCGAGGGTCGGTGGAATCGCCTATAAATAGAGTCTGACCCCCTTGAGAGAAGTAGAGAGAATTTCAGAGAAAATCCTTGCTCTCGGTTCGTAAAGGTATCTCACGAAGGCAGTGTGCTTCGTGAAAGAGGAGCTTCGTGGCGGCTACTCTAGCTCCGCAAAAGTCTTGTGCCCCGCGTTGGCTCAGTGAGCTACGCGAAGAGGCAGGAGCTCTGCGATAGCCCATCATTGGGAAGGCTGAAGCATCGTGAGAGTGCTTCGCGATTGAGCTTCGCAAAAAGGCAGGGACTCCACGAAGGCTTGTTTGAGATTTGCAAAATTGGGAGGCCTGTGAAGTAGGGTACTTTGTGAAGGCCCTTTCTAAAGGTTGTTCTCCCTATGGACAGGGGAAAAGGGATATTCATCGGTGGATGAAATTTGGACATCAACAGAGACTTAGTTATTGAGAAATCACACAAGTGATTGTAATTCAGGAAAACGAGGACAAGGGGATCTAGTGCATTCAGTCATTGCACTAAAGTAAAAGGTTGAAAACAAAAGATCATCAGCTCAGGACTCTGATGAAAGAAAAGTATCATGCTGAACAGGAGACAAAGACTTCAATGAAAATATATTGAAGAGATCTTCACATCTATAAACTGAGTGAGACTTCACCAATGGCAGTGAGCCAGGGGGAGTCAACGGGAGTGACCCGAGGGAAACAGTGAGCTATCCCTGAACCTTTGTAAAGGCAGTGACCCTAGGACATAGTGACTTTTCCCGAAAAAGTGTAATCTACTACTAGTTAAGCATAGTGGATTCAGGTACGATCGACAACCTGTCGGCGTATGCTCCTTGGACGTAGCCCTTAGTGGTGAACCAAGTAAAAATAGGTGTGTCACCTCTCTGCATGTGAATGCTGCATTGCTGATCATATCCATCATACAGGTTTGAGTAGTTCCTACCAATGTGGGAACAAGATCCACAACTTTAAGAAGAAAATTTTGACACCCTGATTCACCCCTCCCCTCTCAGGGTGTCTCGGGGTCCTACAAGTGGTATCAGAGGGAAAGGTTAGCGTATGTTGGATATTCTCCAGTAATTCTTTTCAGAAGAGGATTTGAGTTTCTTTCCTAAAGTCAAAAATGAAGAGCAGTCTTTATGAATATTTATAGAAGAGATCTATATCCACCAATACATTGACAAATAGGAAAAATAAAGAGAAAAAGATGATGAAGAAGTCCCTCACATCCAAAGAAGAGGCAGTGTCTTGTTCTCCATGTCATTCCAATTATGATGAAACATCAGGCTTGGAAAGTATTGAGTAGGTGGCTCAGAATTCTTTCAGAGGAAGGGATGACACCCCTAATTCAAGCTTTCTGGAAAAACTCAAAACATATCTGCATGATATTCCTGAACAAACGGTTGCTATTATTTGTAGTCTATTCCAATCTATGCAGGTTGAGATCACTCGACTAGAAAGAGAAGCTGAAAATATGGAAAAGGGGTTGGAAAGAAAAGTTATAGAAAGTATGAATCTCACCAAACGGGTAAAAGTCTTTGAATAAGAATAGGAAGTCAATAAGACTCTAAAAGAAAGGATCAATTCACTTAAAGCTGAGCTGAAGAAGAGCAATGAAGTCAAGAATTTTTGTTTGGAAGAAACTTCTATTAAATTCAGGGAGCTTGACTCATTGTTACAAAACAAAGTGAAGATGCATGAAGAAGAAGTTGAAAGGGTGAATAAGGCTTGTGAAGAAAAGATGACTATGATTGAAGACCATAGAGTCATCCTCAATATGAAGTGTCTGGAAATTGAAGATCAGGTTACCAATATTAAGAAGACACATATTGAGTCTTCACAAAAGAAGGAATCAGCTGCTGCCGGTACTCAATGCTCAATGGAGGATTCTATTGTCAAAAGACCTCCAACATGTGATACGAAGATCATGACTTCGCTCATTGATCTATCACAAGTAGCTGAGAAAGTGAAGGTACCATCCAAACCATCTTGTACTCATATTTCTAAATACACTCCTACAATAAGTGCAGGTGGGAAGAAAAGTTCTGAATAAGTATGGATGAGGAAAGGTGAGAAGAAGAAACCTACCACCATGGATAGGGTGGATAGGAAGAAAAATGAGGAAGTTGCTTCCTCAAATAGAGCACAAAAAATTAAGCAGATGGCCCAACAACTTAATACAGAAGAAACAAAGAAGAAAAGATTTGTGGGCCAATGTTGGTGCTGCAATAGATTTGGGCACTGTGCACTGGATTGTTTTTATAATCCCTTTCATGAAAAAGCACAGGGAAAACCTATATCAAAGGGAAGGAAGATAGAGAATAAGAAGCAACATCCACAGGTCCAGAAGCATCTGTTTACAGCAAATAAATTTGGAATGCTTGATAACATCTGTAATGTATGCAACGAAAGTGGTCACAAGAATGGTGCATGCCTTGGTCAACAGATATCCAGAGCTGATAAGAACAGGAGACCTCTGATGCCGTCTAAGTATGAAGAAAGTACCTTGGGAAGAAAACAGAATAATATGGCGAACACACATTTCCCCAAGAATATCTCAAGTAGGGAAGCTAAGAATACCCAGGACTTCAGATCCATGAAATTGAAGGGTCATTCATCCAAAAGAAACACTAAGTGGGATGAAACTCAGATGAACCCATGTGGAAGACCCAAACCAACTGCAAAAGTTTCAAATGACATATTGGTCATCTGGACTGAAGATTTGAAACGAATGAGGAAACTTGAAGATGAAAAGGCTAGGGATGGTGACAAAGGAAAAGGAAAACTTCCACATTATGAAGACACGGTGCATGAGATATTGCAAACAAAGAGAAACACTCGTGTCAAAGAAGTTCTGTGTGAGAGATGCAAGAAATCTGGACACATTGCAAAAGGTTGCCTAACCTTAATACCAGAGAAAGAAGCAGTCCTTAAGAGGAGTAAGAATGTCTCATTCATGATGGTTGTTAAGCAGAACAATTCCTCACACAAAGTAGAAGAGAATGTGAAGAGAGCCATGCCACACCAAAAAATGTCGGAACATATGTTCAAATGTGCAGGCATGAAGAATGGAGTGAAAAGAGGAACTTGGTTGAGAAAAGAACCTCAACCAAGCAAGTCTTCTTGATGAATCAAGAAGGAACCACCTTATTCCCTTATTCATTTGTGTATTTTATTTGTGCTAATAATGTAGGGAAATTAAGGTGAAGCATGCTCTCAGGGGTGGAACCTGAGAAGTAGTGAATGTTGTCAACTCTTGATAGCCAAGCTGAAAAAGTTTCCATCCTTAGTAGGTTCTTCAATTGATATTCAAAGATTATGTTGATGAAGGATCACTCTTGATGAAGATGACTAGGAGTGTTTCCCTTGAGGGGGAGAAAAATGAAGAAGCTTCCATAATCACTGTTTCAATCAATATCAACTCCAGGTGGACTCAAAAGCAGTTACTCTATGAATTTCTTGAAGAACACACCAATGGAGAAGGTATGTCATTTCTCAATCTCTATCCCTTGGTTACTCAGATCAAAGATTATTCTATAAAGGGTGAGTAACTGAATTGATCAGTGAGATAAAGAGAATGGAAGTTCCCCAAGGTCACTTATCCTGCCGATTTCACTTGAATATTTTTGATCCATATGCTGATGTGAGTGCAGGAGTTTCAGGTTGGTTTTTATCTATCATTGTGATTTTTCTTATGCCTGAAATAAAAGTGGTAAACCCTTGAAGACAAAATACATGAGTTCTCATCTCATGTTGGTATCATGATCTGTGAATAATGGACAGCCTTGTTGACTTAATCAAATCCTCTTGTTTTCTACATCGATCATTTCTCAAGTAGACTTAGAGTGAAATGATTAATGAAACATTGCATACATATGGATTGATACCCTCCCTACCATGCACTTTGTATTTCTTGTCAATAAGGGGGAGAGAAAGTGAAATGAATGTTTGAAATGAAATTTGATTGAAGAGAAGATTCTCATTTTGACATTGACAAATTCATTTCAGAAGATTCATGTGGTATTGACAACAAAATAAAAAGGGGGAGATTTTTGGAACCACTTTGTGTATAAGTTTGTATTTGTTGTCAATAGTTGTCAATGAAGATCAAAATGAAGGATATCCAGAAGTACTCCAATGAAATGGAGGAATGATAATTCAGAAGATTTTTGTACTGATCATAAGTTCAAAGAACATGTGTCAAAGGTGATACATTGTTTACAAAAATGAAGAATGTGGGGTGAAATCCATCTGAGGATGATTAAATAAGAATGGGGTTGTTGGATGAAGACCATGAAATTCCTCCTTATTGCATGAGAACCATGGGTTTTGATGAAGACCATGAAATTCCCCATTCTTGCATGAGAACAATGGTTTTTGATGAAGACCATGCAATTACTCATGATTGCATGAGAACCATGCAAGAGACTTCTTCAAGACTAGAATCGTATGTTTTGCATGAAGTAGAGGAAGATGGTTGAAGAAGAAGACAATGTGCAAGGGATTGGCATTTTGTGACGGCCATGAACATTGGACTTCTTCGATATCCATGCACATCACATTGTCATAGAAGATGATGATGCTGAAGCTATGCCTTCAAATAATACATATCACAATAGAGGAGTTTGTGATACAAGCAGAAGAGTTGCCGAAGGATACAGATCACCAAGAAGAAGTGTTGTTGAGGTGATCGTGCTTGTTGACAAAGAAAACAAACGACATACAAATTTGTTGACAAAGGATATTCCATGGTGGAATGTCGAGTTCAAGAACAGTGGAGAATGATCTATGTTTGATTCAAGAACGTCGATAGAGGAATGGATGATCTGGAAGCGGACTAAAAGAGCAGATACAAGGTGACGCCATTTTCCAGTGTTTGCCAAATTTTTGGTGTCCAAAATTTGGAGGTTGGTGAGCATCGTGAAAAGTGGATTTACAGGAAGAGCATAATTTAATATGGAAAAGGCATGAATTTCGTGAAGAGAGGATGCATGGTTTGGAAATCGCGAAGACTAGAAAAATGGAGGCGGTGAGTCTTCGTGATTACGTCAATGCTTCGCGAACATTAGAGTTGAAGCGTATCGCAGCGGTGAAGGGCTTTGCGAGGGAGCTTCATGGCGAAGGCGCAAAGGAATGTTGACGGTGTTTCTCCGCGATTACGACGAGCTCCGCTAATGGAAAATTTTCGTTGTTCTTCGCAATTTTGAGAGATTTTCGGCGGGAACTTCGGAGCTTCGCGATTGGAGCTGACGTGGTGTTGACTTCACGTGGAAATTTCGAGGGTCGGTGGAATCGCCTATAAATAGAGGCCGACCCCCTTGAGAGAAGTAGAGAGAATTTCAGAGAAAATCCTTGCTCTCGGTTTTCAAAGGTATCTCGCGAAGGCAGTGTGCTTCGCGAAAGTGGAGCTTCGTAGCGGCTACTCTAGCTCCGCGAAAGTCTTGCGCCCCGCGTTGGCTCAGTGAGCTACGCGAAGAGGCAGGAGCTCCGTGATAGCCCAGCATTGGGAAGGTTGGAGCATCACGAGAGTGCTTCGTGATTGATCTTCGTTAAAAGGCAGGGACTCCGCGAAGGCTTGTTTGAGCTTTGCAAAATTGGAGCCTTGCGAAGTAGGGTACTTTGTGAAGGCCCTTTCTAAAGGATGTTCACCTTGTGGATAGGGGAAAAGGGATATTCATCGGTGGATGAAATTCGGACATCAATAGAGAATCAGTTATTGATAAATCACACAAGTGATTGTAATTCAGGAAAACGAGGACAAGGGGATCTAGTGCATTCAGTCATTTCACTAAATTAAAAGGTTGAAAACAAAAGAGAATCAACTCAGGACTCTGATGAAAGAAAAGTCTCATGCTAAACAGGAGACAAATACTTCAATGAAAATATATTGAAGAGACCTTCACGTCTATAAACTGAGTGAGACTTCACCAACGGCAGTGAGCCAGTGGGAGTCAACGAGAGTGACCCGAGGGAAGCAGTGAGCTATCCCTGAACCTTTGTAAAGGCAGTGAGCCGGGGACAGAGTGACTGTGCCCGAACAAGTGTAATCTACTGCTAGTAAAGCATAGTGGATTCAGGTACGACCGAAAACTTGTCGGCGTATGCTCCTTAGACGTATCCCTTAGTGGTGAACCAAGTAAAAATAGTTGTGTCACCTCTCTGCATGTGAATGTTGCATTACTGATCATATCCATCATAAAGGTTTGAGTAGTTCCTACCAACGTGGGAACAAGATCCACAACTTTAAGAAGAAAATTTTGACACCCTGATTCACCCCTCCCCTCTCAGGGTGTCTCGGGGTCCTACAGGAAAAACTTTTGAATATATATAAAGGAGATACAATGGTCAGAGAGGAAAAGCTTCAAGTACTATTGTATGAAGATCTGAAGATGAACCCGAATGAGTGTGTTGATACATTCTTTTACAGGGTAAATGTTTTAGTGGAAGACATGTGAGGTCTTGGAAGAGTTATTGAAGACATCAAAATTGTGAAGTGCATCTTGAGGAAACTTCCACCTCTGTTCAATCCAAAAGTTTTAGTTTTGGAAGATAAAGACCTGAAAGAGCTAACATTGGACAACCTACACAGCACCCCTGTTGCATATGAAATGAGAAATGATGATAACGATGCTATGGAAAAGGGGAAATCCAAAGAGGTGGAATTCAAGGCCATGAATAAGCTCACCATTGAAGACTCTCAGGAAGAAGAAGAGATAGATGAATTGATTTCATTCCTCTCCTCAAACCTTCAAAGAGGAAAAGGAAATTTTAAAGGGAAACTTACACTTGCTTGTTTTAGATGTGGAAAGGTTGGACATCATGCGGCATGGTGCCCCAAAAAGTTCCAAGAGGATGATGATGTCGATGAAATCTAAATTCCCAAGAAGAAGTATTCAGCCTACGGGAAAGGAAAGAAATAGTTCAAGAGAAATTTCTTTAAGAAAAAGAACTTTCTTTCAAAAGAATATGGCAGTTTAGATGAGTCAGAGGCTGAGGAGGTTGAAGAGATAGAGAACTGCAAGGACTGAGGAGAAAATGATATGGTGGTAGTTGTCGGTAGTTCTCAAAATAAGAATGAAACCGAAGCTGATGAAGAAGAAGAATAAGTTGAGGTAAGAGTTAATATGCAAGCAGATTTAGAGGCTGCTCTTGAAGAGATAGATGTTTGGAGAGCCAAAACAAAGAAATCCAACAAAGTTTTTCGTGACGCCAAACTCTATATGCAGTAGAAAGAAGAAGAGAAGTCTGAGTTGATGGAAGAAATCGAGAAACTCAAGTTATCAACACCAGAGGACTCAGAATCAGTTAGTGAGTATAAAATAAAAATTGAAGAACTTGAAGGAGAAGTTGTCAGTCTGCAGAAAAAGGTTAAAGATCAAGAAAATCTCTTGACTCCTACTGATTCATCAACAAAGTAGATCACTCAGAAAACCGAGAAGCTGAAAATGGAGAATAGTGGTTCAGTAGAAAAGAAGAATCCACTTTTTTCAGATGCTAAGACTGATGAAGGTCTTGATCGAAATAGAAATCTGTGAAATTTGAGGTCAGGTCGCAAGCACCCACTCCGAGACTGAAGGTAGATTTGGGAACAAGGCAGAATCAGAATATTCAGAGATCCCAAAGGGAAACTAGCAGTGCAGAACTAACACGAAGGAATGCGCCTTATATCAGGTGTTATTATTGTGAAAAAATGGGACATTCACAGTATGTGTATTCCATAGACAAGAGATATCAAAGGGCACAAGAACATAGGTGGCATCCAAACAGAGAAAGGTTCTCTAGAACATATTTCGAAGGGCACTATTTTTGGGGTGGAGGATTCGGGCACATGGCTAGGTATTGCACTTCGACCATGTAAAGGAATATGCCAAAGTAGACCCCAAATGTTCACAAACACCAGATCAATGAACCAACAGGTGAGTTAAGAATGAAAAATAGATTTTCACCTCTGCAGGATGAAGCGGGTCCATCATACTCTAAGAAAGAACATAAGTCTCAATCCATGCCGAGTGTGAAGACAAAAATATGGACCATGAAGAAGAAGGATGAGAAGTCCGTGGGGGCATAAATTTCCCTTAAAGCATCAGATCGCTCTGGTGTTTGGATCCTTGATAGTGGTCGCACATCTCACATGACAGGTAATAAGGATCTTGTTACAGGCATGAGATATGACAAAGAAGGAGTTGTCAAGTTTGGAAATGATGAAGGCCTGAAGATTATTGGCTTAGGAAAGGCCAAGTTTGGGGGCAAAGAGATGAGATGTGCTGATGTCTTAGTAGTAGAAGGCCTCAGTCACAATTTTCTCAGCGTCAGTCAACTATGTGACTTAGGAAATTCTGTAAGGTTTACTAAGAAGATGTGTGTCTTCAAAGTAAGATACGGGGCAATAGTTCTACAGGGAAAAAGAACAAATGGAAATATTTACCTGGTGAGTGGAGAAGAAGATATGTTTTTTCTGTCTAGAGAGGAAGAAATCAAGTTGTGGCATAAATGACTTGGTCATCTTTTCCAACCATCCCTGGAAGATTTGGTAAAGTGTGATGCAGCAAGAGACCTACCCAAACTGTCATGTGATCGTACTCACACATGCGACGCATGCCAACAAGGAAAGCTCATCAGAAAGATGTATAAGGAAAAAATAAAATAAGTCAACAAGAGTGATCGAATTAGTGCATGCAGATGTTTGTGGACCCATCACACCAAGAGAAATTGACGGAAAGAGGTACTATGTTCTTTTCATCGATGACTATAGCAGAATGGCATGGGTATTTTTTATTGCCCATAAGTTTGATGTGTTCAGCTACCTAAAACAGTATCTAAGGGAGTGTGAAAGGATTCTTGGATAGAAAATTCTGAAGTTTCGTATTGACAATGGTACGGAATTCACAAATAGTCAAATGGAATAATATCTTGAGAAACACGGGATAATGCATCAAGTTTCTTCAGTAAGAACTCCCCAATAGAATAGAGTGGTTGAAACGAGAAATTGGATCATCAATAACAAGGCCATAATGATGCTCATTGAAAAGGACCTACCGGAGAAATTTTGGAAGGAATCAGTTTTAACATCGGTCTACATTTCTAACAGGGATCTATAGTGTCCGAAGGAAGGAAAGACTCCATACAAGTTGTGGAATGGAAAGAAGCCAACGGTGAAATACTTCTGAATATTTGGAATTAAGTGATTTATCCTCAACAAGGAAAAACATAGGAAATACGAATATCGAGGAGATTAGGAGATATTCCTTGGATACTCAGGAAAAAGCAAGGCATATAAATGCTTTAACAAAAGGCAGGGAAAGGTAGTTGAGAGAAATGATGTCATTGTAGTGGAGAATGAGAAGATCATTAAACAATAAAGTGAACAATTTTCTGATGAGAATGATGAGGAAGAAAGCAACGCAGGGGAAGCAGAAGTGGCTGATGTTGATTCAGAAGAAGATACTGATGAAGAGCATGAGGAAGTAAAGTCCGCATCTGTACAAAAGCCAAAGAGTTGAGCTGAAATTGATAGGCAGAATATAATTGGTGATCAGTCCACTCCGGTTCAGACTAGGAGAATAAAATCACTAGAGCAGACATCTTTCCTATCTCAGGTTGATCCAAAATGTTTTGCTGATATAGCTGAAGATGAAAACTGGATTCAGGAAAGTAATAAAGAGCTAGATCAGATTGAGAAGAATCAAACATGGGAGATTGTTTCGAGGTCAACAGATAATAATGTCATCGAGACTAAATGGGTCTATCGCAATAAGATGAATGAGGATGTCACAGTGATTCAGAACAAAGCACAACTAGTGTGCAAGGGGTACTCCCAGATCGAGGGAATAGATATTGATGAGACATTTGCACCGGTTGCAAGGCTGGAGACAATTAGATTATTCTTAGCCATCACAGTGAAAAGGAAGTTCAAAGTGTTCCAGATGGATGTCAAATCTGCTTTTTTGAATGGGGTTCTGGAGGAAGAGGTGTATATTGAGCAGCCAGATTGTTTTCTCATTCATGAGGATGAGAACAAGGTTTACAGACTGAAGAATGCGTTGTATGGGTTGAAACAAGCACCAAGAGCATGGTACTCAAGGCTTGATCAGTACTTGAAGAATCTTGGTTTACAGCATGGGGGAGTTGATTACAATCTCTATTTCAATAACAACAGTAATCAAAGGATGATGATCTTGGATTATGTTGATGACATAATATTTGGCGGATCATATGAATCTCAGTGCAGACAGTTCATCAAATTCATGCAAAGTGAGTTCGAAATGTTAATGATTAGAGAGCTAACATTTTTCCTTGGTCTACAGGTGACATAAGGAAGGAATGGAATATTCATTTCACAATCCAAATATGCCAAGGAGGTTTTGAAAAGATTTAGAATGGAAAATTCCAAGGATATGAAGACACCGGTAGCTAACCGGATGAAATTTTCCAAAGATTAGGATGGCAAGGAATTTAATATCATAGAGTATAGACAAATCATTGGAAGTTTGTTATACTTCACTGCAACAAGGCCTGACATTGTATTCTCCACATGCAAAGTAGTGAGATATTAGAGTAATCCCAAAGAAATCCACATGCTTGTAGTGAAAAGAATGCTTCGGTATATCAAGGGCTCAGTGGACTTTGGCATGATGTATAATGAAAAATCTCAGTCAGAATTATTGGGATATACTGATGCAGATTGGGCCGGTTCAACGGATGATAGGAAGTCAACATCAGGAGGTGCTTTCTATCTTGGCAGACTGTGTGTTTATTGGCTAAGCAAGAAGCAAGATTTCATTTCATTGAGCACCGTACAAGCTGAGTATTTTGTGGCCACTCAAGCATGCACACAGTTATTGTGGATGAAACAGCAGCTTGATGATATGGGTGTTGAAGTGAATTCTCCGATCGGAATCCAGTGCGATAACTCAAGTGCTATAAATCTCAGCAAAAATCCAGTCCATCACTCAAGGAAAAATCACATTGAGATAAGATATCATTTTATCAAGGAGAAGTTTGAGCAAGGAATTGTGAAGTTGGAGTATGTGCCTATAGAACTACAGGTTGTAGACATTCTGACAAAGGCCTTACCCAAGGAAGCATTTGAAAGGCATTGACTGGCTATGGGAGTCCAGTCGACTCCCCGCACTTGAAAAAGTGTGGATGTGGTACCCCCTCTCCTCGAGGTATGATGTGTTTTCCCTAATGTGTTGATATGTGTTTTCTACTCTGTTACAGACTGCAAAGGAGAAACCTCTGGGTTCATTGACAAAGGGGGAGAAAATAGTGATTGTTCAAGGGGAGACAGTGTGGATATTTGAGAAATCATGACAGATATGGGGAGAATCTGACCAGTGGAGTAGCCAGATAGGGGGAGAAATGAGAAATGGGGAGCTTTTTAAATCTGACGATGCTTGAAGTGATCGATCAAAGCATAGAAATCACGACAGTTGAGGATCATGATAAAAGCAGAATAGTGATGTTAGAAGAGTGTGAGAAGGTGTCCAGCTATCACTAATTGGTATCAGTGTGGTTCAACAATTGGTATCAATTTAGCAATTGGTATCAGTTTGGAATTGACAATTGGAGTCTGAAATGAAGTGATTCAATGATGAACATTTCATACTACTCTTGTTTCTCACTCCAATCATTGCTCATGTGGGCTTAGAGTATGTGTTAAGTGAATCCTTGAATGCTATCAGAATCGCAAGAGGTGAATGGTGGTAGCGGCTGGAAGGAGATCAGTGAGGTATCAACGTACAGAAAATCATTCTGAGAAGAGTTATGAAGAGTTTTCAACAAACCCAAAGGGGGAGATTGTTGGGAAAAAATCCCTCAAGGTAACATTGCAGTATTTTTGGGTTGATTGTGTTTGTTGACAAAGAAGGTTTCCATGGAGAATTCTCAAGTTCCAGAGAATTTGTTGATAATCCATGTTAACAAAAGAACGATGACAAAGTAAAGGATGGTCTGGAGGCGGTACAAAAGAGCAGTATAAGGTGGCGATGTTTCCCAGTGTTTTCCAAATTTTTGGGGTCCAAAATTTGGAGTTTGGTGAGCATCGCGAAAATAGGATTTCCATGAAGATCATAATTAAATATAACAATGGCATGAATTTCATGAATAGAGGCTTCATGTCTTGGGTTTCGCGAAGACCAGAAGAATGATGGCGGTGATTCTTCGTGATTACGTCAAATCTTCGCGAACGGCAGATTTGAAGCGCATTGAGGCAATGAAGGGATTTCTGAGGGAGATTCGCGGTGAAGGTGTGAAGGAATGTTGACGGTGATGCTCCGTGATTATGTAGAGCTCTGTGATCATAAAATGGTTGTGGTGCTTCTCGATTTGGACAGAATTCCGGTGAAAACTTTGGAGCTTCGTGATAGGCAATGAAGTGGCGCTGACTTCGCACGGAAGGGTTGAGGGTCAGTGGAATTGCCTATAAATAGAGGTCGACCCCCTTGGGAGAAGTATAGAATTTTCAAAGAAGATATTTCACTCTCGCTTCGCGAAGGTAGTTCACATAGCACGCATGCTTCATGAAAGAAGAGCTTCGTGGCGGCTATTGTAGCTCCGTGAAATTTGCGCGCTCCGTGTTGGCTCAATGAGCTTCATGAGGGAAGTTTCTTTACAACGACTTGAGATTCATGAGAGTGATTCACGAAAATTCAGTAGCTTCGTGAAGGCTTGTTTGAGATTTGTGAAATTGGGAGCCTCGTGAATTTGGGTTCTTTGCGAAGGTTTTTTCAAAGGAATTGCCCAGTGTTCAAGGGAAAAGGGTTTTTCATCAGTGGATGAAATTTGGACTTCAATAGAGCATCTATCAACAGTTGAGGATGCATTATTTCATGCAAATGAAGAGACCTACAGGTCTATAAACTGTGAGTGGATCTTTTGAAGAAGTAGTGAGCTCACTTCAGTTGAGAGAGCAGTGAGTTCTCAAATTGTGTGTGGCTGTAAACTAGGTGGAACAGTGAGTCCGCTTCAAACTTGTAAATAGCAGTGCGCTTATAGTGGAATTGGTACATCATCACACTGCCGGTGTATTCTCCTTGGACATAGCCCAGTGAGGGTGAACCAAGTAAAAATAGTTGTGTCATGTGAATGCTTTAATGTTTGCTCATACTCTACATCGGGAAGGAGAGAGAAGAGGGTTTTATCTAACAGCAAAACAATATCAAAAGGGGCAGTTGTTTTAATCTGTCATACCCTGATTCACCCCCCCCCCCTCTCAGGGTATCTAGCCTAGTGGACCTAACAAGTACACCATAAAATGGGTACTTAAACCTTATATAAATCCCTCAATGATTATCCTTGAGTTCTCTTGCATTTACTCATGTGTTATAACACAAGAATAAATGCCTCAACCACTTCATGTAACACTTTCATTAATGCATCCAATGTGGGAATGATTCACTTGAATGATAACCATTATCATTCATCCACCGAAATGATCATAGATAATGGAAAGTTATATGTCTTATGATTTGGAATTCATACACTACAACTTTTCCATGTGGTCATCTTGTGATACCCATAAATCATACCTTTCAAATAAAATAGGTAGTGGGATGAAATCTCATTCTATTCCTTATGATATTCCTTAATCAGGAAATATTATTGGTCCAATTTCCTCACATGAAATAGTTATTTAGGGATTATCTCCTTAGGTTATCACAAGTTAGTTTGAGGTCCCATCATTGATGAGTTTTTGATAGTGACATTAAACATATCCCTAAGGAAGTTTTGTACACTAACTCCCTTGAAAGTCCCTTTGTTAGTGGATCATTAAAATTTTTACTTGATCTAAAAAAGTACATGGTTATGATAACATCATGTATCAACTTTCTCTCATAGCTATTTTAGATACTAATATGTATATATATTTTATTATAAGTGTTATTATATTTCCTAGAAAACATTTCTTGACTATCACAATGTATAGAAACCAGAGACTTTAGAATATGCCAAAATTTTAGGTTTGATAAAATTGATATAAGTAATTCTACTTCTTTTATAGTAGTTTATAATGTAAAAAACTCATAACCCATGGTGGATTCTATTGTAAAAGTTTTTTTATTAAATCCCTAATAGATCGCTCAACCTACAAGTATAAAAACCCAACCACTCATTGAAGAGTGATCCAACAGATTATTAATTCATCTTGTATTAAAAAAAACATTCCAATGCCCATGGGTTTACACTATAACATGTATAGTAATCCATAGTACACTTAAGATATTTTTTTACTCTTTTAACTTCATATCATTGTGCATAACATAGATTACTTGTATTCATGATCAAATTTCCAACAACATATTCACTCTCAGACCATATACCAGTCTTGACATAAACATGACACCTAATAACTCTTACATATTCTATTTGAGCAACTACTTTACCATGATTTGGTAGCATCCTACTCTTAAAATCATACAAGGTAAAAACCGATGAAAAATAAAATTGTTCAAACCAATTTTACACCTTTTTAATATAATTTTTTTGAGAAAGAAAAATGGAATTCTTAAACATAAAAATTTTTATTCTCAATATAACATTTGATTCATCCAAGTATTTCACATTAAAATTTATATATATAATAGAGTTAACCTCATTTACTTTATTCATATCAGTTCCAAATATTAACATATCATCAACATATAATTAAATAAAAACACCATGATTATTATATAACCTATTATAAACACATTTTTCATTTTGGGTAACTAAAAATCCATTCGAAAAAAATTAATTTAAGGTTTTGCTGGGGATAATAATTATCCACAAGGTAATGGAAACAACAACCAAAACCTATAAAACACATGACCTTAATTATGAATTGTATAAAAAAAATAATGATAAGAACAATGTAACATTCACTAGTTGATCCAGTCTGTATAATATTAGTACATGAGCTTGATCGAGGTGACTATGGTCCAACCAATAGGTTTCTACCATGATCTCCCAACACTCAGGAAGTATCACCCTCATATCCATGATATACTAGAATCTATGGTTTAAGGATATATAGAACAAGAGATAGAGAGATTTTGGTTTTTAGTACTTCTAACATAGTGTCACAACCACCCATCCATAAAACAATATCTAGTATATATAGTCCATAAAAAGACCATATTTGAAACTCATATAGTTGTGCGTGTTATTATAATTCTTAATAAACATTTCATAGGTTACAAATCCTTATACCTTTAAAATATTAAATTTATAATGTTTTAAAAAATTGGGATGTTCAAACTCATATAATTATCATCATATGATAAACTAACTGATCATGATAGCCAGAGTAAAAGATGGTGGTCAAACAAAGCATTATCATACAATATAATAGTTTCCATGAATAAAACTATGGAGTGGTGACACTCACCATGTCATGGTATATCCAAAGGCATAACATGACATGGTCTAAACCACTAAGTTGTGGTTGTACCATTAGTTCAACATTCCATAAATCTCCTATTTTCACTAAATCTTCATAGACTTAGTGAACTTTCACCTTATAGCACATCATATGAACAATTTATGAACCCATGTCCAAAACTTATTTTATATATCTTCAAAAACTTTTTTTTGAGAATCTATCATAATGTTTCACCATATTATATATCATATGTGACAACTTGTGAAAGTACATCCAGAAAATATTTTTGATATCTCCCAAAAACGTTTTGGGGTTTCTCCAAAAGTTTTATAAACCTTATCCTCATTCACATAACCATAATGTGTGGCCCCACATTCCTTTATTGCATTGAAAACAATTATGAATTCCCAAATCTATAAATGTATGAAATTTTTTTACGTGACAAAGCATCAATTCTACTCAAGATATAAAGGGATATATCATGATCTCTATCAAATACATATATCTATATACATATTTTCATCAACTTTATCATATACAAGTGTGAATGATCACATAACATCTTTATCTAATACATTGAGTGGCCATGGTACATGGAGTATGTCAATTCCATATATCATATTCATATGTTCTCAATTATTTGATAATAGATTAACCAAGTCAATGAATGCATCAAATTTTAATCATCTAGGTAGATGTGTACATCACATGTCCCTTGTCCATGTCACGACCCATCCTCGGGGTCCGTGCTGTGACTACCCCAAGCCTACCTTCCATAGGCCAGGGGCTGGCGACTAGCACCAATGGCGTAAATATCAATAAAAGGGAAGGAATTGCCTTTATATAAGATAAAAAACACCACAGAGTACGCAAGATGAAGTAAACACTAAGTAAACTAAGTACAAAAGTATGTTCTAGAAAGTAAATGGGTCAGTATACAACCCAACTAAAAGTACAGTACAACTGAGAAAAGAAAGTACAGTATCTGAAAATTAAAGTAGAAACCACCAAGTCATCCTCCAGAAACCCCACCTGAAGGGTGGGTACAGATGGTCTCCTCTGATCCTCGAGTCTGGCCGTCTGCTCCGTGTACATCCCGCCTGATAGTCCACTTTCAGATACCATCCTGCTCCTCAAGCCTCAACCACGATCAGTGTTGTCCGTCGTCTACAACCAACACCATGTAGTGTGGGCATAGCTCCTGCAGGGGTGAGTATACAATACTCAGTAGGGATCCCGAGACCCCCGAAGGTCTCCCAGAATCCACAAAGGATAAACCACAAAATAAAGATACAAACACGAAGTAACAACCAACTCTACTTAGGTATATGTCTATACATATACCTAAGTCATCAATTCCAATTCGACTCCAACTCACGAGCCCAAGTACAACCCAGTCCGCACAGGAAAGCACAACCCAATACACACAGGAAATCAAGTCAATAATATCAATTATATTGATTGAAAATCAAGACTCATCTCACACAAGTATACTACTCACGAAGAGGGGGTGGAGATGATAGATGTAGCCTCTGAATCATCTCCCCTGCCGAACCCACGTAGGATCCAAGTACAGAAGTCATCGTTGCCGAACCCACGTACGATCCAAGTGCAGTAACCATAATTTATGAACCCACATAAGATCCAAGTACAATTGTACTCACTACTGAACCCATAGAGGATCCAAGTAAAGTCACCCTCGTTGCAGAACCCACGTAGGATCCAAGTACGGTCGCCATCGTCGTCGCAGTCGCAGCCAGCTCTAGGGTTCCCACACACAGCACGCTCGATTCCGGGAGGGTCCACTCCACGATCCATGGGGGCCGATACATCAACTATCACGAAGTCCAGAGTTGATGTATCATGAATTTCTGTCTCGTCAATAGGAACTCAACGCGACAGGCGGCGCGTCTATCGGACGCCCGGTCTGAGAGTTATTGGCTTTTCTGTCCCAGGGGCCCGGTTTGTTTTTAAGCTAAAACCAACCTGACAATACTCCAGCTACAACCAAACCTCTAGTGGAGTAAGTCAAAATAACCATCTCACTAAGATTAATTCAACGAAACTGACTGCACGTCATTCGGACGTCCGGTCGTTAAGTTATAAGCGTTTCCACTCCAAGGGCCTGGTTGGTTTTGAGTTCAAACCAACCCGGCTATACAAAAACTTTGCCAAAACCTCAATTTTAATATACCGAAATGACCATCTCGATCCAAGGATCCCTATGTAACTAACGGTGCATCGATCAGAGGTCTGTAGCCCAAGATATGGGCATTTGAACGAACCCGGTCCGAAAATAGGGGGTCTGGGCCCGGTCTGACCCGGCCCAATACCCCATGGGTCGGACCAAACTGGTTCGACTTGACTCGGGTCCGGGTCGACCCAACTGGGCGTGGCCCAGACCGGCTAGCGCGGCCCGGCGCAGCCGGCCCAGCCCGTGCGGCCTGCGGCCCGGCTCGGAAGCTGGCTGTAGCTTGGCGCTGGCCGAGCGGGGCGCAAAGGGGGGCGCTTCCCCCTTGTTTCTGAAACAGCCGGCCATAATGGTCGGCCTTGGTGTAACCGCGGGACCCCCTCAGGTCCCACCTCCAGGTGGCGCCAGCGGCCGGCTCAACCGGCTTCCCCTTTGAAGATAGCCATGGCTCCTGTCCGACTGGCGTGGTGCGACGGTGCCACGCCCCTCCGCCGCGGCCCGCCCCCTCCGCGGACCCCTTGAATCTCAAGCGTGGAGTGATGGCATCGTGCCCCTCCGTCATGGCCCGCTCCTGGTTGCGGCCTCCTTCGGTCTCACCGGCGCGGCGCGACGGTGCCATGCTCCCCCGCCGCGGCCCGCTTCAGTCGCGGTCCTCTTCGTTCTTGCATGGTGCAACGACACCACGCCGCCTACACCACAAACTTCAACGATGGTCAACATAAAAGAGGGGAGGAGGATCGGCCATGTTTGTATGGTCTGATCTCCTCCCGTTATGACAATAACAAGGGGTCAAAAATAAACAAGATTGTTCAACAACAAAACAAAGCACAATTTTAATTCATTAAAATTGAACTTAACCCCTACCTCAACAAACGACGACAAACGTTAGTGTCACGGTTGACGGTGTCACATGGTGAGGTTTCGTAGACTTTGATGGAGAGCATCTGAGGAGGAAGCAACGTCTTCTCTTTTGATCACGGTGATAACAAAGCATGATGTCGTTGGAAAATTCCGGTGTCATTGTTTCCTTCCTTTCCACGGAGAAGGAAAAGGAAGAAGAATCTGGGGTCGCCGAGTTGATGTTCTTCGTCGGGGTCTTGGCATTCTTCAACAAAGGAGATGAAGTTCTTCAAGTCCCAAGAGCTCTCTTCCCTTTCTCTCAACACAACAAGCCCACCAAACAAAATAAAATAGGCTTCTCTTTATTTTATTAATCCATGCCATGCATTTCAAAATAAAAAATTCAAAAATCCAATTCACTTAATTAATTAAACCACGAGTTGCCTAATTAATTAAGTGATATGTTGGCAAGATTAATGAGGGAGAGAGAGGAGAGGAAGAGGATAGGTTTCACAAGTTAAGATGAGTTACAAAAATTAATAGGGGTTAGAGGAGTTTTAAGGAATGTGAAGGGGTGGGGATCGTGTGGGCCCCACCTCACAAATATCATCACATGGGTAGTTAGAGTCTTGTAGGTCCTACCCCAACTACCCCATGTAGGATTGGATAAGAATAAAAAATTGTTCCACAATTTTTATTTAATTCTTTATTAATCCAAAATTTTTAACTTCTCCTCCCATGAAAATACAACCGTGGTAAAGGTCCCCCTAAGCAATTATCGGCACTGCGCTTTCATCGGTGCCCTCAGATTTCAATTCTGAGCACCGGTTCAAAAGATAGAAAAACCCGCTCGTTCGTTCACTGAACGTACCCTAGTTAAACTTTGGAAATTGATTTCGGGCACACCGGGCCTCGGAATCAGGTGCCATCAGAAACTACATACTCGTAAAATCCCAAATAATTTTAAGAAAAAAAAATTCCTTGAAATTTATGGGTCTTTACATTACTCCCACCTCAGGGATTTATATCCCCGTAAAGCTACATCATAAACTAGGGAAACAAATGAGAGTAATGTGAATGTATCTGAGCCTCACGCTCCCATGTGCTCTGCTGGAGGTTCCTGTTCTGCCACCTGATGCGCACTAGAAGAATCGATCGTCCATGTAGGACCCACTCCTGTCGATCCTCGATCTCCACCAGAACCTCTACAAAAGTCACCCCGTCATCGATTTCCAGCTCCCTGTGATCAATGATATGTGTTGGGTCATGCATGTATCTCCTCAGCTGAGATACGTGGAAGACATCGTGCACCCAGTGCAAATGAGGTGGAAGAGCCAGGCGATAAGCCACCTCGCCTATCCTGTTGAGAACCTGGAATGGTTCGATGAAGCGCAGAGATAACTTTCCACCCCGGCCAAGTCTCTGTAGTCCTCATCGAGGCGATACCCATAAGAAAACTTGGTCACCATCCTCGAACTCTAGTGGTATCCACCTCCTATCAACATAGGACTTTTTTCGGCTCTGAGCAGTCCTCATCCACTCTTGGATGATCTGCACCTTCTCTGTCAGAGCCTGGACCATCTCTGGTCCTACGAGTGCTAACTCCCCAGGGTCTGTCTAGCACAGAGGTGATTTGCAAGGTCGGCCATACAATGCCTTGTATGGTGCCATATCAATGGTGGAGTGGTAGCTGTTGTTGTATGCAAACTCCACTAAAGGTAGGTGATCCTCCCAGTTGCGACCAAAGTTGAGGACACATGCACAGAGCATGTCCTCGAGAGTTTGAATGGTCCTCTCTGTCTGGCCATCTGTCTGAGGGTGAAAGGTGGTGCTTAGGCGTAGCTACGTCCCAAATGCCTCCTACAACCTCTTATAAAGTTGGGAAGTAAAATGAGCATCTCGATCGGAGATGATAGACGATGGAACTCCATGAAGCCGTACGATCTCCTGAACGTAGAGGTGTCCCAAGATCTCCACTGAGCCCTACTCTCTGATAGGTAAGAAGTGGGACAACTTGGTGAATCGGTCCACGATCACCCATATGGAGTCGTGTCTTCTGTAAGTATGTGGAATCCCCATCACAAAATCCATAGATATCCCATCCCACTTCCACTCCAGGACCTCTAAGGGTTGTACCAAGCCTTCTGATAACTGGTGCTCTGCATTCACCTGCAGGCAGGTGAGGCATCGTGAAACGAACTCTGCCACAACCTTCTTCATACCCGACCACCAGTGTTGTCATCTAAGATCTTGGTACATCTTCACTACACCTGGATGTACCGCCAATGGGGAATTGTGAAACTCACTTAGCACCTCCTCTTTTAATGCAACTGGTACCATGGTACGTCCCCTAAAGAGGTGACATGCTCCCCGCCTTCATAAAATCCATCGGGTGCCAGCCCTGGGGATATCTAAGCACGTCGTGCCTCACAATAAACCTCCCCACGTTGTGCCTCTATGACCCGCTGAAGTAGTGGAGGAGTAACTGTGAGAAAATTTAGAAAGGTTCCCCCATATCTATCCACGAAGGATATCTGCAAAACAGCTAACTGCTCTGTCGCCTCTCCAAGTAGCTGAATGCCCGACCTCCTGCTGAGAGCATCCGTTACTACATTCCCATTCCCAGGAGTATAGACTATCTCAAAGTCATAGTCCTGGAGGAACTCGATCCATCATCGCTGTCTCAGGTTCAGGTCCTTCTGTGAAAAGATGTACCTGAGACTCTAGTGTTCAGAGTACACTGTAAAGCGCTCGCCCATCAGATAGTGCCGCCACATCTTCAAGGCGAATACCACTACTGCTAACTCCAAGTCATGGGTAACATAGTTCTGCTCGTGCTGCCTTAAATGTCGTGAACCATAAGCAATACTTGCCCGCTCCTGCATCAAGACACACTCGAGTCTGGTCCCTGATGCATCGCAGTAAGGTACGTACCCTACACCCTCCTCTGGTAACCTCAAGATGGGTGTACTGTTCAATCTCTGTCTCAGCTCCTAGAAGCTGTGCTGACATCTATCTAACCACACGAAGGGTTTCCCCTTCTTCATCAAAGCTGAAAGTAGTGCTACAACTCTGGAGAAGTCTGGCAAAAATCTCCTATAGTACCCAGCCAAACCTAGGAAACTTCACACCTCCATCACGCTCCTAGGTGGCTCCCAAGATAGTACTGCCTCGATCTTTGCAGGATCCACCACAACTCATGCCTCAAAGATAACGTTCCCCAAGAATTGGACCTCTCGAATCCAGAACTGGCACTTTGAGAGATTACCATAAAGCTGGTGCTCTCGGAGTGTATCCAGTATAACCCGCAAGTGGTAGGCATGATCCTCCTCAGTAATCAAGTAAATCAGTATGTCATTGATAAAGACTATGAAAAATCGATTGAGGTAAGGATGTATGATCCTATTAATGAGACTCATGAACACTGCTAGAGTGTTGGTTATGCCGAAAGGCATAACCAAGAACTCATAGTGTCCATACCGACATCTGAAAGTCGTCTTCTGCACATCCTCATCTCAAACTCTGAGCTGATGATAGCCTGGCCTGAGGTCTATCTTCAAGAACCATCATGCTCCCTTGAGCTGATCGAAGAGATCATCTATCCTCAAAAGTGGATATTTGTTCTTCACAGTCACCTGGTTCAGGTGGAGGTTGTCGACACACAGTCTCTTCCACCTTCTTGGAAAACAAAATCAGGGAATCCCAGGGTGAAACACTGGGTCATATGAATCCCTTGCCCTGCAAGTCCTCCAGCTGTACCTGTAGCTCTCGAAGCTCAGCGGAAGCCATCCGATATGATGGAGTAGATATCGGGGATGTCCTTGGGTACAGGTCAATATAGATGTCTACCGCTCTGCGAGGAGGTAGTCCTGGAACGTCGTCAGGAAAAACGTCCGCATACTAATCCACCACAATAGGAAAACTCAGACTCCTCACTTCAACTGCTCCCAGGATAAGACTAGACAACTGATGAGTGATCGGTTGTCCACTCCTCTGTGTGAGTCCATCCTGCACTGTAAAGGCTCCCTTATCGCCGGTGAAGGTGAACCTGCTCCCATCGGTGTCGACACACCGTACCTTGCACCTAATACAGTCGATCTGAGCATGGACCATAGATAACCAATCCATGTCCAAGATGACATCATAAGGCCTCGACGCCGCCACAAGAATATCCCAACCAAAGCTCTCGCCTCCTAGAGTAAGCTCACACTGCCGGAACCAGTGCGTAATCATCTAGTCTGCTCCCGTAGGAGTATCTAGATGTAAGGATCGATCCAAAGGCTCTGTTGGAATATCTGAGATCCGAAAAAGGGCAGCAGCAATGAAAGAATGACCCGCTCCTGTGTCTATAAAAACTGCTGCAAGGGTGGAGTAGACACATATAGTACCTCAAATCATCTCAGGTGCACCGTGGTTGTAGGACTCCACTGCCTGAAGTTGAGCCTCCCTCTGTCCTCCATCTCCCTATGGTCGGGGTGGACCTCCTGGTGGTGGTGGTGGTAGAGCCTCGAAGCGTTGTCAAAAACCTTCTGCTTGACCAGCTCCTCTGCCCTGTCCGCCTGCTCCCTGTAGACCGCCACGATCGAACCTCTGCGTCTGCCTGGGTGGTCCCTCAACCGTTTTCTGCTCCTCTTTATGGTGGGTCGGGCAGTCACGATCCATGTGGCCATTCCCTCCACAAGAATAGTATTGTTTGCCTCTCGTATGATTGGCTCTACTGCGTGTACCCCGCACCTCCGAACTAGTATCTGGAGGTCGCCCACCTAATGGTCTGGTCCACTTGGACCTATGCGACATCTGTCTACTACCGGCTGCAGAAGACTCCACTACATGTCGCCTTGTGGTAGGTCTCGCTACTGGTGTAGGCTCAGCATGAAAGCTCTCCACAACAAGGTATCGCTCCAGTACTCATGCCTGCGTCGGAAGGTTGAGGTAGATCATTGAAGCTCTGATCTCATCCCTCAGTCCCTGCTTGAAGGTCTGATCCCGAAAGAATGGGTCACGTACCATGTCCATGGAGTAGCGCGAGAGATCAGTAAATCTCACCGAGTACTGGGCTACTATCATGCTGCCCTGACGTAGTTGTAGTAACTCCTGAATTCACACCGCACGGAGGGTTGCTGGAACGAAATCCAAGAGGAAGAGGCTCTCGAAGTCCATCTAAAGTAGAGATGTCTCATCATGCACCTAGAGCATCAGGATCCACCATCTACCTGCTGCTGCATGCAGGAGACTCGCCGCAAGGATCGCCATGAGGTCAGCTCGTGTCCCTACCAATCTGAAGACTTGGACAACAGCCTCCAACCAATCCTTGGCTGCCTGAGGGTCCGTCTCTCTGCGGAACCTGGATGTCCTTTTATAGTGAAACTCATGCAGTGCACTCAGGAGACGTGCACTCTCAGCTGTTGGGGTTAGTGGCATCGGTGGCTCGGAGGGTATTGGTACCATCGGTACCTCAGCTGTAATGGGGCCCTGCACTGAGGCCTCGTCGCTCGGTGGGATACCATCTCGCACAAAGCTCGGAACCCTATCTGGTTGTCTTCGTGGTTCCATCCTCAAAATAAACAAGTGCTCCATGGTTAATACAGTATACCTGGTGAGATTACACAAAGTAATCACAAAGAAAACTTTTGAAACACACATTCAATCAATGTTTTCATGCAATGAGTCGGAAATCAGAAGTCAGGGTCCCGGTGTATGGATATGTCGGCCGCCACACTAACACTGGACTCCCTGGACTGATAACCACACTCAATACACTTAACACTATTGCTTCATAGGAAGAAATTATCACAGTCCTAAGTTCTGCGGTAGAACTGACTCCTCTGATACCAATTTGTCATGACCCATCCTCGGGGCCCGTGCCGTGACTACCCCAAGCCCACCTTCTATAGGCCAGGAGCTAGCGACTAGCATCAAAGGCGTAAATCCTGATAAAAGTGAAGGCATTGCCTTTATATAAGATAAAAAACACCATAGAGTATGCAATCTGAAGTAAACACTAAGTAAATTGAGTACAAAAGTAAGTGCTGGAAAGTAAATGGGCTAGTATACAAACCCAACCGAAAGTACAGTACAACTGAGAAAAGAAAGTACAACAGCTGAAAAGTAAAACAGCAACCACCAAGTTGTCATCTGGAAACCCCACCTGAAGGGTGGGTACAGATGGTCTCCTCTACTCCTTGAGTCCGTTCGTCCACTCCGTGTACATCCCGCCTGATAGTCCACCTCCTGATACCATCCCGCCCCTCAAGCCTTAACCACGATCAACGTTTTCCATCGTCTGTAACCAACACCACGCAGTGCGGGCTTAGCCCGTGCAAGGGTGAGTATACAATACTCAGTAGGGACCCCAAGACCCCCGAAGGTCTCCCAAAATCCAAAAAGGATAAACCACAAAGGAAAGATACAAACATGAAGTATCAACCAACTCTACCTAGGAATATGCCCATATATATACCTAAGTCATCAATTCCAGTTCGGCTCTAACTCACGAGCCCAAGTACAACCCAGTCCACACAGGAAATCACAACCCAATCCACACAGGAAAGCAAGTCAATCATATCGATGATATTGATTGAAAGTAAAGACTCAGCTCACGCAGGTATACTACTAAGGAAGAGGGGGTGGAGATGATAGATGTAGCCTCTGAATCATCTCCCCTGCCAAACCCACGTAGGATCCAAGTACAGAAGTCATCACTGCCGAACCCACGTAGGATCCAAGTGCAGTATTCATCGCTGTCGAACCCACGTAGGATCCAAGTACAGTCGTCCTCACAGCCAGACCCATGGAGGATCCAAGTACAGTCGTCCTCACTGCCGAACCCACGTAGGGTCCAAGTATAGTCACCAACATCGTCACAGTCGCAGCCAGCTATAGGGTTCCCGCACACAACACGCTCGATTCTGGGAGGGTCAGCTTCATGAGCCAAGGGGGTCGATACATCAATTATCACAAAGTCCATAGTTGATGTATCACGAAGTTCCGTCTCATCAATAGGAACTCCACATGACAGACGACGCATCAATCAGAGGTCCGGTCTGAGAGTTATTGGCTTTTCTGTCCCAGGGGCCCGGTTGGTTTTTAAGCTAAAACCATCTCGAATGTACTCCCTCTGCGTCCAAACCTCAAGTGGAGTAATCCAAAAGAACCGTCTCACTAAGAAGAATTCAACGAAACTGGCGGCACGTCATTCGGACGTCCAGTTGTTAAGTTATAAGTGTTTCCGCTCCAAGGGCCCAGTTGGTTTCAGGTTCAAACTAACCCGTCCACACCCAAACTTTTCCGAAACCTTGATTTTAATATATCTAAATGACCTTATCGATCCAAGGATCCCTACGCAACTGATGGTGCATCGATCGGAGGTCTGTAGCCCAAGATATGGGCGTTTGAACGAACCCGGACCAAAAATAGGGGGTCTGGGCCCGGTCCGACCCAGCCCAATACCCCCTGGGTCAGCCCGAACTGGGTCGACCTAACCCAGGTCCAGGTCTGGCTTGACTGGGCGCGGCCCGGCCCAGTTGGCACGGCTCGACCCAGCTGGGCGCAGCTGGCCCAGCCCGTGCGGCATGCGGCTCGGTGCTGGCCGAGCGGGGCACAAAGGGGGGTGCCGCCCCCTTTTTTCTGAAACGGCCAGCCATAATAGCTGGCCTTGGTGTAACCGCGGGACCCCCTTGGTTCTCGCCTCCAGGTGGCGCCGGTGGCCGGCTCAGCCGGCCGCCACTTTGAAGACCGTCGCGGCTCCTGTCCGACTGGTGCAGCACGATGGCGTCGCGCCCCTCCACCATAGCCCGCCCCGGCCACGACCCCCTTCAATCTCCGGCATGGCCTGATGGCGCCTCGCCCCTCTGTCGTGGCCCGCTCCTGGCCACAGCCTCCTTCGGTCTCACCGGCGCGGCGCGATGGTGCCGCGCTCCACCACCGCGACCCGCTCCGGCCGCGGTCCTCTTCGTTCTCGCGCGGTGCAATGAAACTGCGACGCCTTCGCCACAAACTTCAACGATGATCAACACGAAAGAGGGGAGGAGTATCGGTCATGTTTGTGCAGTCTGATCTCCTCCCGTTATGATGATAATAAGCGGTTAAAAATAAACAAAATTTTCAACGACAAAACAAAGCACAATTTTAATTCATTAAAATTGAACTTAACCCCTACCTCAACAAACGATGACAAACGTCGGCATCGCGGTTGACGGCGTCAGGTGGTGAGGTTTCGTAGGCGTCGATGAAGAGCGTATGAGGAGGAAGAGGTGTCTCCTATTTTTATCACAGTGAGAACAAAGTGTGACATTGTTGGTGAATTCTCACATCGTTGTTTCCTTCCTTTATACAGAGGAGGAAAAGGAAGAAGAATTTGGGGTCATCGAGTCGATGTTCTTTGTCGGAGTCTTTGAGTTCTTCAACAAAGGAGATGAATTCTTCAAGTCTGAAGATCTCCCTTCCCTTTCTCTCAACACAACAAGCCCACCAAACAAAATAAAATAAGGCTTCCCCTTATTTTATTAATCCATGCCATGCATTTCAAAATACAAAATTCAAAAATCCAATTCACTTAATTAATTAAACCATGAGTTGTCTAATTAATTAAGTGATATGTTGGCAAGATTAATGAGGGAGAGAGATGAGAGGAAGACAATAGGTTTCACAAGTTAAGATGATTTACAAAAATTAAGAGGGGTTAGAGAAGTTTTAAGGAATGTGAATGGGTGGGGCTCGTTTGGGCCCCACCTCACAAATATCCTCACATGGGTAGTTAGGGGCTTGTGGGTCCCACCCCAACTACCCCATGTAGGATATAACCACTTGGATAAGAATAAAAAATTATTCCACAATTTTTATTCAATTCTTTATTAATCCACAATTTTTAACTTCTCCTCCCCTGAAAACGCAACCACGGTAAAGGTCCCCTTAAGCAATTACTGGCATTGTGATTTCATCAGTGCCCTCAGATTTCAATTCCGAGAACCGGTTCAAAAGATATAAAAACCCGCTCGTTCGTTTACTGAACGTACCCAAGCTAAACTTCAGAAATTGATTCCAGGCACACCGGGCCTCTGAATCAGGTGTCTTCAAAAACTACGTACTCGTAAAATCCCAAAGAATTTTAAGAAAAAAAATTCCTTGAAATTTACAGGTATTTACAATCCAGGTGGATAAGTACATCACATTTATGGCCATAAATTTCTTTATTATATCCCAATCAATGGATAAAATGTTATGCTCTTCATATGAGAGGAAAAATCCCATCTTGGTTAAGCTTGAACTGATAATTTGTTCAGCAACATACCCAACCACCACCTAATTTGATAAACCTCACAGCTTATATAATAAAGGTATTAAATTATAAAGGTTATCATGATAATTATCTTTCTAACCTCTTGTATGAGGATTCAATATGAACACGCAGCCCTATCATACTGAATACATAGTGTATGACACTCTATGTTGTATACTTGGTGATACATCAAGCATAAAAAAACTCATTTTGTACGTCATGATCCTACTTTATATTTCTATATGCAATTCTACTCATTATATGTAACGACCCGATCTTTTGAATAATATTTGTTTCCTAAATTTTTGTGTTATTTCATTTTATACTCCACAAACTATATCCTTTAATTAATGAAGTGATATTGTTTTGTTTCAACTGTTATATGATCGTTGTTCAATATGACCATTGGAAACTAAACTCTTAACATTACAATTATTGTTTATAAATACAAGTGACATTTGTTAATTAATACAGAAAGAAGATTTGATGGCCTCATCTAGTAGACTCGGGCCGTACCAAGCCCATTTGTCAGAGCTTGGGAAGGAGGTAGCATCTCTGGGCTTTGCTCTGGACCAAGCCCAAGATGAGCTTCAACATGATAAGATCAAATGGAATCACCTAAAGGATAAGTTCAAGTTGATTAAAATCACCACTTGGGAAATGTTGTCAGAGCCGCCCCAAGATTCTTTCACCATAGCACACCTTACACTTAAGTCCTATGCAGGTGTTATAAGGGGATATGTAATGTGACCTTAGTTACTTGTGTAAACCTTTTGTATAAGTAAAATTGATATTTCTTATTATGGAAAAGTTGGTAAATTTCAAGTATCCCAATAAATGTAGGATGAATTTATAGTTCCATATTACTAATTAATATTGGAAAAAATGGGTATTTTAAAATATTTATGTAAATTTTAAATAATTAAAAATGTGAAATGATTGTTAAAAAATGGTCTTCTACAATTTTGACCGGTAAGAAATTTAGATTCTAATAAGATCAACTTAATTTTAGGTGAATAGTAAATTATGAATAGTAATATACCCTTATGAAGAGTACTGAATAGTAAATCAGCCAAAAATAGAAACTTCACCTATGAATATATAAATATAATTTAGACATCTTAAAAGTGAAAAAATGGTCATGATATAAGTATTGGTATTTTTGTTTGTCATAAATATTTTAATTAAAATTTTATAATTAATTTAATAATTTAAAATAAAAATCTATTTTCATAAAATGTAATAATAAATTGTAACTTTATTGTCTTACGGTTATATGATAATTTTATCGGACCTTGATTAATTTTTCAAAGTGTTACAAAATAAGTTACAGTTTTAGAGTTGTTGTTTTTCTAATAGATAATGATTTTTTTTTTAAAAAATAAATTAAAAATATTTATAAAATTATTTTCATAAAATGGATTTTATTTTTAAATTCATGGAATAGATATTAGGTTAGGGTGAATTTTTGGGACTTTTCTGAAATAGTTGAATTTTCGGTGAATAGTAAAAATATAGTTTTGCGTTTTAGGTGTTTAATGACATCATTGATGATGTAATCATGATGTAATAAATCTGTTATACTTTTGAATAGTAATATATGTTATGAGGTGTCCCAAGTGGCCAATACCATGGGAAAATACCATCAACAAGCTCGTGGTTTTGTAAATACCACCGATGAGGTGTCCCTTGGAAATTAATTAAATATTCCCTCACTTTTCCTATAAACACCAAGCCATTTCCTAATTTATTTCATTAAAAAATCCTAATCAATGAATATTTGGTCTTTCTACCTCCCAAAGAGTCCTCCAAAGGTTCCCTCAAACCCCCCAAGGTCCCAACCTTCGAGCTTTCAAAGATACTCTTCAAGGTAAGGAAACCGTTCACCCTCCTCTTTTAAGTCATGACTTCCTTTATGTTATATCTTATAGTTTTCATTTTATTATGTAAAGGTATGTTCTTCTATATCAATATTACTGTCCATTTAATGTCCAATTGATGAGAGACCCTTTCTATTCTCATCAACTGATTTTCTGAATTTTTAAGTGACGCCATTAGGCTGCCTAATTTTCGTAAAAGAAATCACATCTTCTCTTTTCCATCAAGTTTCATTTTCACATGATATTTCCTTAAAATATCCATACCATGATCATATTTCTTTTTATTATATACTCATACTTTATTATAAGTTATTTATGAGTGGGTGACTCTTGTACCCTTTCTTTTCATTTTTTTCTAAAACCATGTTATATAACCGTTATGCTGTAGAATTTTCTTCTCAAAATCTCTCTATTTTTCTCAAGAAATTCTCTTGTATTATTTATGTGAATAACCAAATATATTTTCATTTCTAGGGGTATTCATCAATACATAAAATTTATCTATTTTATTCTATAATTGACATACATATAACCCCCACTCCCTTTCTATGGGTTATAAATGACATAATGATCATATTTTTTAGAACTTTTAAAACGCAACAATTTTGAAATGAAACCCATTTATTTTATTCTCTATGGGATATTTATGAAATGTTTGATATTGATCTATGTGTATCATGTGAAAATAAATACATATTAATGGTGTGCCCTGATATCACTCCAATGCATTGGGTAAAGAATTTAATCTCTATAGATGACAAGTTTCACGATACCTTGGTGAATAACCTTGGTAATGTTTTTATGACACATTAGGAATGAACCTTGTTGATATGTTCATGAATGTATAAATGAAATTTTGTATCCGCATATTCATGTTGTGATTAATGTTCTTTTTATTATGATATTCCTCTTTTTCCATTTCTCATGCCTTGTGGTTTTTATCAAGTTCTTATTGATATCACAAGTAAACTGATTCCCTTGATTTCCTTACTGGGTCTTCTACTCACCCTTTCCTTTGATGTATGTCTTTAAGTTATAAGATGAAGTAATTGTACTTAGTATTAACTTATGATGAATCCTTACAAGTGGATTGGAATAATTTTTTATGTTATTTTCATGTTTTATGTTCTTGATTTCCAAGACACTAGACTTTAAAGATTCTCTGTTTGTAAAATGTAATGAAAAGTTGTGTAATAAAAAAGAGGGATGTCATAGTTGGTATCAAAGGATAGTTCAATTATTTATATAAATTATTCTATGAAAACTTTAGGAATAACCCTATAGAAACGTTTTTATATAAGAATACTTCTTGGTATTTTGGTGAGTATCGAGTAAGTGTTTTATCAAGAAAATACATCCATGTCTGGATACGAGAAGGTAGAGGAAGCTCTGGCACAGATGTACTTAGGAGTGAAAACTCTGACAAGGAGTTTTGGGCTTGACCTGGGTATCCTGGTACATGAAAATGGGCCTTGCTTCACTCTTGGTTATGACACTCCTGAGGGATATGTTTGGTTAATCATAAACTTTTTATGAATCATTATGAAGGATTTATAGAGAAATGTAATTGTTTAAAGCCTGAAGTTTTAAGACATAAAATCCTTTATAGTTAAAAGAATCATAAAAGAAATAATATTCTCACTAAGGTTTTATTATTTTATAAAATGGTAGAAAATAGGAGGAACAATGCAAATGGTGACCACAATGGACTATGCGCTAATGGCCCTTCGATGGAATCAAGAATGAAAAATTTCATGCGAATGATAAACCAACTGACTCAAGTTATGAGAAATAACATGAATCAAGTTGAGAGATTGATCTCACCAAGAAAGTACCAAATTTATGTTGAATCCTTTATGAATCAATGACCGCCAACCTTCAATGGATCTACCAACCCATTGATTGCTAAATAGTGGATCAGCTCTATCAAGAAGATCTTTTCTGTGCTCCATTGTTCTGAACAAAAGAAGTTTACCTTGGATGTTTATTGCTTAGAGGGAGAAGCTGATTAGTGGTGGGAACTGATTAAAAACACAAGGCCAAGAGTGGAAGTTGAATCTATGGAGTGGGAAGATTTCAGAGGGATTTTCTTCAACAAGTATTTCCCTCGATCGATGAGAACAAGAATGGATAAAGAGTTTCTCGAGCTAAAGTAGAAAGAGAATAAATCTATGGGAATCTACAAGATTAAATTCACAAGGCTTTCATGTTACACCTCAAGCTTTTTCATGGATCCAAATGGTAAGGTTGATATATTTTACAGTGGATTGAGACCTCATCTGCAAAAGAATCTATCCAACTGAGATTATGATAGCTATGAGGAGATTTTGGGGAGTACGATGAAAGTAGAACTAGAGTTTGGTGAGACACAGTGGTCTCATAAATCCAATGAAAAGAGGATATAGATGGAGCCAATCTTAGGGAGGAGCTTCGATCAGGGAAGAGGTGGTAAGTAAGTGAAACGTCCCACATGTAATAAATGTGGGAAGAATCATTCGGGGAACTGCCTGCTTGGGAGCGGGAAGTGCTGCAAGTGTGGTAGATATGGCCACATTACGTGGAATTGTCATAGTGAGGTAAAGACACAACTTCCCAAAACTAATGACAAAGGGAATATGGTGCAGGCCCTAACATATTTCCAATGCTATAAGTGTGGAAAACTTGGACACTTTTCCAATAACTGTCCAAATTCGAGGTTAGCGGATGTGAATCATCATCAGCCTCTACAACAGCCAAGGGAATAAGTTTGTGCTTTTTCAATCACTACGGATAAAGTTAAAGTTCCAAATGATGTGGTGGCAGATACTCTTGTTGTTCTATCAAAGCTAGAAAGTACTTTGTTTGATTCTGGTTCTACACATTCTTTTATTTCCTACAAGTTTGCAAAGAATTTATAATCAACCCCAACTTCTAAAAGTAGAGTTATCAGTCAAGACTCCAGGTGGGATTATCCAAGCATCGCTGGTGTTTAGAAACTCTAGTATTTAATTTAGTGAGAACAATATTATTACAAATCTAGTGGTCATTCCCATGATGGAATTCGACATTATAATAGGGATGGAATGGCTCTCAAAGTATAATGCTAGGATCAAATAAAGAAGCAAGGAAATCTTAGTAGTCTTGAATGGAAAACCTATAGTTATCTTCCAAGGAGAGATATCTCAACTTGATCTTTGTCTAGAAGAACCTCCTACATCCTTGTTTATGGAGTTGATCGGTGAAGAAGAATAAGGAAATGAGAGTTTGAGGATAGAAAATTTCCCCATCATCCAAGAATATGTTGATGTATTTCTTAAAGAGTTACCTGGACCTCCCCCAGAATGAAAGGTAGAGTTCTCCATTGAACTTGTACCTGGGTCTCATCCAATATCTAAGACCCCCTATAGGATAGACAATGTGGAGCTGTAGGAGTTAAAGAAACAACTCCAAGATCTTTTAGAGAAGGGTTTCATCTGAATGAGTGTGTCTCCTTGGGGATCACATGTTCTCTTTGTTAAGAAGAAGAAGGATGGATTGATGAGGCTATGCATTGATTATAGAGAACTGAATAGGATCACAGTAAAGATAAAATACCCTCTTCTAAGAATTGATGTCTTATTTGAAAAACTTCATGGGGCTCAATTCTTTTTTAATATTGATCTTCGATCTAGTTATCATCAATTGAGGGTGAAGAAATAAGATATTCCAAAAACTTCCTTCCGATCAAGATATGGGCATTATGAGTTTGTTGTTATGCCCTTTGGACTGACTAATGTGCCTGATATTTTTTTGAATTTGATGAATAGAGTCATTAAGGACTACCTTGATAACTTAGTCGTAATTTTTATTGATTATATTATGATATATTCAAAAAGTCTCAAGGAGTATGAGGATCATCTAAGGTTTATTTTGAAAACTCTATAGAAGGAAAGGATTTTTGGGAAGTTCAAAAAATCCGAATTCTAGTTACAAAAAGTTTCTTTATTATGACACAATGTTAGCAATGAAGGAATCACAGTTGAACCTGAAAAGACAAAAGTTTTAGAGGAGTGGCCTCAACCTAAAATGATAACTAAGATTATTAGTTTCCTTGGATTAGAGGGATATTATAAGAGGTTTTTGGAATAATTTTCACGAATTTCTAATCCATTAACCAAGTTAGCTCGAAAAGGGGTCAAGTTCATCTGGACAATGGAGTGTGAGGAAAGTTTCGAAGAGATGAAGAAGAGACTGGTTACTGCACCTGTGTTAACTTTTCCCTCAAGTGGATAAGGATTAGTTATTTTTAGAAATGCATATATGAAAGGGCTTTCGTGCATCCTCATGAAAAATGAAAAGGTCATTGCTTATGCATCTCAAAAGTTGAAGACTCATGAGCAGAACTATCCTACGTATGATCTGGAGCTGGCTGTGGTCATTTTTTCTCTAAAGATATGGAGTCGCTATCTTTATAAGGAGAAATCTGATATATACATAGACCACCAAAGTTTTAAGTATATTTTCACACAAAAGGAATTGAACATGAGACAGAGGAGATGATTGGAACTTATTAAAGACTATTATTGTTCAATTCATTATCATCCCAGAAGAGAAACCAAAGTCATTGATGCATTAAGCATGAAAGACCCGGTTGTTCTTTCCATGATTAGGATTCAAAGAGATCCTTTGATCAATTACCTAGTAAATATGGACATGGTAATTATAATTTAAGGGACATCATCAACCATAACCCAAATTATTTCTCAACCATCATTACTAGAGGATATCAAGAAATCTCTTAAAGAAGATCCTTTGTTATAGAAGAAGTTTGAAGCTGTAAAGGATGGGAAGTTTCTTGAGTTCAATATTGATCAATAAGGTGTACCGAAATTTCATAAAAGACTATGTGTTCCATCTATTTTGGAAATAAAGAAGGATCTGATGGATGAAGCTCATAGCTCTACTTTCTCTATATATCATGGTAGCACAAAAATGTATAGGGACCTTCATGATCATTATTGGTGGGATAATATGAAAAAATATATTGGTAACTACACTTCAAGGTGCCTAGTATTTCAACAAGTGAAGGAAGAGAAATAACTTCCTAAAGGGGTATTGCAACCAATACCCATACCAGCAGGGAAGTGGGACAATATCACTATGGACTTCTTCACTATTCTCCTGATAACTTCCAAAGGAAACAATGCGATATGGGTTATTGTGGACTATCTCACCAAGACTGCCCATTTTATTGCCATTCAGGAAGATTTATCTCTTGATCAACTTCCTAGTATTTACATGAAGGAAGTGGTAATGATTCATGGAGTTCCACTTTCTATAGTATCTGATCGTGACCTAAGGTTCACATAAAAATTCTGGAGAAGTCTTCAACATGCTCTGAGCATTGAATTGAATTTCAGTACGGCCTATCACCCCCAAACTGATGGCCAATCTGAAAGGACTATTCAAACACTAGAGGATATGCTGAGAACATGCTCAATAGAATTTAAAGGTGGATGGGATCAACATCTCCCTTTAGTTGATTTCTTTTACAACAACAGCATCCACTCGAGCATTCAAATAGTACCTTATGAAGCTTTATATGGTAAGTGATGTATAACTACTACTTGTTGGAATGAATTTTGTGAGAGAAAGATTTTGGGGCTTGATCTTGTGCAAGAGATAATAGAAAAGGTCCATGCCATCCAGCAACACATTAAGTCTACTCAGAGTCAGCAAAAGAGTTATGCTGACAACCATCGAAGGGACTTGGAGTTTGATGTTGGTGAAAAGTTATTTCTTCAAATTTCACCTTGGAATAGATTCATGAGGTTTGGGAAGAAAGGGAAGCTTATACCTAAGTACCTTTCCCCCTATGAAATCCTTGATCGTGCAAGATCAATGGCCTATCTTCTTGCACTTCCTCCAAATCTAGCGCAATTTTGTGATGTCTTCCATGTATCCATCTTGAAGAAGTACATACCTGAACCTTCACCTATACTAAATATAGAGGTGGTACAACTGGAACATGACCTCTCTTATGAGGATTAGCTAGTGGAGATCTTGAATCATAGAGACAAGGTTCTATTAAACAAGACTACCCACTTTGTTAAGGTGCTGTGGAGGAACCACAAATGTGAAGAAGCCACATGGAAACCAGAGGAGTCTATGAGGCAGAAGTACCCCCACCTTTTCTCTTCTTAGGGTACGAGTTAAAATTTCGGGGATGAAATTTCTTAAGGGGGGAAGAATGTAATGACCTGGTCTTTTGAATAATATTTTTTTCCTAAATTTTTGTGTTATTTCATTTTATACTCCACAAACTATATCCTTTACTTAATGAAGTGATATCGTTGGGTTTTGATTGTTATATGACCATTGGTCAATATGACCATTGGAAACTAAACTCTTAACATTACAATTATTGTTTATAAATACAATTGATCTTGGTTAATTAATACAATATGACCATTGGAAGTTCAAGCTGATTGAAATCACCACTTAGGAAATTTTTTCTAAGCCGCCCCAAGATTTTATCACCATAGCACACCATACTCTTAGTTCCTATGCAGGTGTTATAATGGGCTATGTAACACGACCTTAGTTACTTATGTAAACCTTTTGGATAAGTAAAATTGATATTTCTTATTATGGAAAAGTTGGTAAATTTCAAGTATTCGAATAAATGTTGGATGAATTTATAGTTCCATATTACTAATGAATTTTGGAATGAAAAGGGTATTTTAAAATATTTATGTAAACTTTAAATAATTAATAATGTGAAATGATTTTTAGAAAATTGTCTTCTACGATTGTGACCAGTAAGAAATTTAGAGTCTAATAAGATCAACTTAATTTTTGGTGAATAGTAAAGTTTGAATAGTAATATACCCTTATGAATAGTAATTAATATTAAATCGGCCAAAAAAATAGAAACTTTACCCATGAATGTATAAATATAATTTAGACATATGAAAAGTGAAAAAATGGTCATAATATAAGTATTGGTATTTTTGTATGTCATAAATATTTTAATTAATATTTTATAATTAATTTAATAATTTAAAGTAAAAATTTATTCTCATAAATTTTAATCATAAATTTTTAATTTATTGTCTTATGGTTATACGATAATTTTATGGGGCCTTGATTACTTTTTCAAAGTGTTACAATATAAGTTGTAGTTTTAGGGTTGTTTTTTCTATAAATAGTGATTTTTTTTAAAAAAAATTAAATTAAAAATATTTAGAAAATTATTTTCATAAAATGTATTTAATTTTTGAATTCAGATCATCTATATTAGGTTAGGTTGAATTTTTTGGATTTTTATGAAACAGTTGAATTTTTAATGAATAGTAAAAATATAGTTTTGAGTTTCGGGTGTTTAATGACATCATTGATTATGTAATCATGATGTAATAAATCTGTTCAACTTTTGAATAGTAATATATGTTATGAGGTGTCCCAATTGGCCAATATCATGGGAAAATACCATCATCAAACCCATGGTTTTTCAAATACCACCGATGAGGTGTCCCTTGGAAATTAATTAAGTATTATCTCACTTTTCCTATAAATACCAAGTCATTCCCTCATTCATTTCATTCAAAAATCCTCCTCGATGAAGCTCTGGTCTTTATACCTCCCAAGGAATCCTCCCAAGTTATCCTCAAACCCCCCAAGGTCCCAACCTTCAAGCTTTCGAAGACACTCTTCAAGGTAAGGGAACAATTCACCCTCCTCTTTTAAGTCATGAATTCCTTTATGTTATATCTTCTAGTTTTCATTTTATTATGTGGGGGTATATTCTTCTATATCAATCTTACTTTCCATTTCATGTTCAATTGATGATCAATCTTTTATTCTCTCATCAACTAATTTTCTGAATTTTTAAGTGACGTTGTTAGGCTGCCGAATTTTTGTAAAAGAAATCACATCTTATCTTTTTCTTCAAGTTTCATTTTCATATGGTATTTCCTTCAAATATCATTACCATGATCTTATTTCTTTTTATTCTATACTCATACTTTATTATGAGTTATTTATGAGTGGGTGACTCTTGTAACCTCTCTTTTCAATGTTTTCTAAAACCATGTTATATAGTCGTTATGCTGTAGAATTTTCGTCACAAAATCTCTCTATTTTTCTCAAGAAATTATCTTGTATTATTTATGTGAATACCCAAATATATTTTCTTTTATAGGGGTATTCATCAATACATAAAATTGATCTATTTGATTCTGTAATTTACATACATATAACTCTCACTCCCTTTCCATGGGTTATAAATGACATAATGATCTTTTTTTAAGAACTTTTAAAACGTCGCGATTTTGAAATGAAACCAATTTCTTTTATTCTCTATGAGTAATTTATAAAATTTTTGATATTGATCTATGTGGATCACATGAAAATAATTACATATTAAGGTTTTTCCCTGATAGCGCTACAATTCATTGGGTAAATAATTTAATCTCTAGAGATGACAGGTTTCACGATACCTTGGTGAATAACCTTGGTAATGTTTTTATGACACCTCGAGAATGAACCTTGGTGATATGTTCATAAATTTCTAAATGAATGGTTTTAGCCTCATATTCAAGTTTTGATTCATGTTCTTTTTATTATGATATTCCTATTTTTCTATTGCTCATGTCTTGTGATTTTCATCAAGTTCTTATTGATATCACAAGTAAATTGATTCCCTTGATTTCCTTGCTGGGCCTTCTGCTCACCATTTCCTTTGATGCATGTCTTTTAGTTATGAGATGAAGCAATTGTACTTAGGATGAACATATGATGAATCCTTAAAAGTGGATTAAAAAAAATTATGTTTTTTCATGTTTTATGTTTCTGATTTCCAAGACACTAGACTTTAAAGATCCTCTATTTGTAAAATGTAATGAAAAGTTGTGTAATAAAAAGGTAGGATGCCATATTCTAACCTTAGCATTTAATCATAACCTATAATTCTTCATGATGATCATCAATTAGGGATAACTCAAAATCGTACTTTGAGATTTCAATTATCACTTCACTTCACACAATATATATAGTCAATGTTGCCTTTTATATAACATGATACATTTTATATTCTTAAAATTATTTTAGAATACTAAAAAAACCATATATAGATACTCATATAATCATATCCCACATGATAGACCACTATATATACCTTCTAATGGCTAAACCTTTATGGTTTTGTTAAACTCATTGCATCTCTATGTAATTCCTACCACATCTCTACGTAACCATCTGATAATACACTCCCACTGAACTCATTTAGTGAGTAACATATATGAATAAATTTTGTTTGAATAATGGTGAGGATTAGGAATCGTATTTATAATTTTAAACTCTTTGAATATAGTATTCAAACTCCTTTACTCTATAATATATAATGTATAGATGTTAATGGATTTTGTTATCTACTTATAACTTTTTCTAAGTTCATCGTCATCATCATCATTCTTGGAACCTTTCATCTAAACAAATATTTGAGATCTTTTTGGTAATAAAATTTAGTGTTTTACATTATTATATTCCAACACCTCCTAAAATACTCTATGATATAATATGATATTCACTTCATTATAGTAAATAAATATAACTCCTTACATTTTCTTTACCAACATACCAAAAACTCTTATAGTATATTAAGTGAAATTGTATTTTAATTTTGACTATTATAATATTTTATTTATTGTACTAAAACTTCTTTAAGTCCAAACATACTCCCACTAGTCTCTTAGAGACTATATTCTCTCTATAATATCATACTAAAATAAAAAAACTCTTTTATGTCATGAAATTAAACTTGTTTCATTAAGTGGGAATATTTAATAAATAAACTATTAAAATCCATATATTATATGGTATTCTATGTTTTTGGATGATATTATTTAAAATAATACTTTATTCTTTAAAATATTTCACTGAAGGTGGTGCAGATTCTTTCCCTCATATTTTAACTAATATCTTGGATAAACTCTTTTATCCTGGATAAAACTCCTTTTATCATTATCTTCTTCTCAAACATGTTATAGAATATGATAATCATAAACCATGTGTATTAAAAACATCATCTCATGTTTTTTATAATAGAACTTTGTTAATAAATTTCATTTATTATCATGTAAGAGAAATAAGACCAAAATAATAATACTTCATTTATATCCATTTAAGCTTGAAATTTTACTTTTCATTCACTCTATGATTTAAAAACCATTTTCTTCATAATTTTAAATAAATCTACAAGATTCATTAATTATTATCTTGAGTTTATGCTCTTTCATATTAATAATAGTTATAAAATATACATTCTTGGATTTGGTTCCCTAAGATAAAATATTTTTACTTTGATTACATGTATATTCAATGATCTTAATATTAATAAAATATCATATTACATATTATTAATTTTTTCATGACTTAAATGTAAAAAAGTTTTAGAGTATTCATCGCATTGATAAGGTTATATAATTTCCCCTATATGATGAGAACCTTGAGGTTCTATGATGATATTCTTAAATATAGTTCTACAGTCAGATAACATTCTAAAATGGGACACATAGAACGTGACTATCAGGTGTGAGTACTCGTAAGAGGATGAGGCCTCTTCTCATGATGTTCGCACTTGGTAATCTTTGATATCAAAGATTATGATAACAAAGTCACCCGTAGGAATTCCGCATGTTTTGGTGTCATTGAATATTCCAATTTGTGAGCATGTGTAATGGTCCTTAGACTTTAATATTATCGTTAATTTATTTCATGAATCACCCACTTATATTTGTTGATGAAAACCATGATAACATATGTTTTCGATGAGGTAGGTTACATTGGGTGTGTCACGATTTACATGTTATTAATGGATAAGTTGAGGAAGGATTTATCTCTTCCTTCTTTATAGAAGTTGATATCTTGTTCCTTTGATTGGAATAGAACTGTCACATTAAATTCCATGGACATGGTGTTTCAATGTGTTCATTTTATATACTCAAAGAAAGGAATATCAAATATATTGTTTGGTGATAGAGATCTGAAACCTTCTTGATGAGATATTATGACAAAGGAATTATATTATATAGTGATCATTCATATGTGGTTATAATCCTTGTGACATTAAGTTCTCTCTATTGGGTTCCTTAACCCATTTCTAGATAGTAATCTTGTACTTTAGGTAATACCACCTAATGCCAATGAGAAATAATCCTATAGGGTCACACATTAAGTGTTTCCATTGACCTCGATTAAATTATATTTTAATTTAATTAAAAAAATGAATATTATTATCAAGACTAAGGAATAATTTTATTCATGTTTTATCAATTGAAAATATTTATTGGTAAATAAAATATTTAATATTTATTCAGGTGTTCAATAAATTATAGTGGAATTCGAATGGACCAATACCATGTCTGGTGAAAAATTTTATTAGCAAGATAGTTAAATAATATTTATTATTGTGAAACTTAGAACACACAGAAAATTAATATTATTATTATTATTATTATATGACATGGAGTTCATTAAAGGTTATAATATTTTTTAAGGTCCATCATGCAATTAAATAATATTTTAAACTAAACCCGGGATCTATAAATAGATGGTTATTTCTATTATTTGAGACTCTATGAAAATAGAGAATTATTGCCCACAATGAAATTATCTCTCAACTCCTCCTTCTCTCCCCCTCTCAAGATAGAGGAATGAAAGGTATATTCCATCAATATTGAATGACGACTGATCAACATGACTAACATAAGACAATCAATTCGTTGTACTAGCAACCAAAAATCGATTGGCATTGCTGGGAGATCAAAGGACCACATGTGGATTGCCACTATAGGGATTATACCCTTGGATCCTCACATCCAAATGAAGGAAATCCAAAGAGGATCTGTTGTAATATCAACATCATCAATTAAGAGAGGATCCTAAACTGAGGTATTTATTTTATTCAAGATATAAATTAATTAATTATAAATTTAATCTGAATGATCCTCTATTATGGTTTCAGGAAGTGAAATATTAAAATAAGTTTTAAATATATCTCCCTCCACTGATGCTTACACTATGACCAAAACCTTCAAGTAATATCAAATGGATCACATTTTAAATTTATAATTATATATTTGTTTGTTGATCAATATGTAATCGTGGTTGAATGTACCATTTAATGTTATCCATTATTTAATCTGATTTGAAACCACATATTAATTAGGTTATTTCAGTGTTTAATTTTCTTAAAGGTCTAAGAATAGATGTATAATTACTAGAGATTCTATTGATAAGTGTTAAATTTTGGATGATAAAATTGGGTTAGATGATGTGTGGTCATAGTACATGTTGTGTACCCATGTTTACTGTACTTGGATGTGCTACGGGATACATGTAATGTCGAGCATTTAATTACATATAGTGCATTTATTTCACACTATCTGTAGACTAATCCGGTCTAGATTATAGTGTGTCAGATTACATGGTGTGTTGTTGGCATATATATCATATAGTCTATATGGGTTAGTGACATAAATTTCATAATCTGTGTGGTCATTATATACGGTCAAACTGTATGATACTAATATCTTGAAGCATTTATGATATAAATGAAATGTATGCAGTGTAAATTTCATGTAGTTAATCATTTCCTGCATCGGAAATACACACCGATCTCTTTAGTGGGTTACGCGATGAGACACCATTCGGACCACATGTCATGTAACTGGCTCATTCACACCATGTAGTCCAATCGAGATACATGCCTAAGCCCAAGAATTTATGTCAGACACATAGAAAGTGAATACATAGAATGTATCTGGTATGTACACATTGTTTAGTATGACTGAGTCAACATGCTGAAGCCCCAATCATGTATCCCAGATACAGGAAACTGAGGCACACGGTATATAGTTGGATAGTACACGTTATATATTCTCCCAATTACTATAAGAATTAAATTACATTAAATTTAAAATTTTAGAATTAACACATTATTTTATTGATTAAAAATATTGTGTTTGAAAATTTTATAATGGTTTGAAAAAATAATGATCAATTAATTTGTTGCAATAAATATATAATTATTGGGTTTTTCATTTATTTTTCATTAATTCCTTAATGATGGTTATCTACAAGAGGGTTTATATGGTTGTTAAGATTAAAGGGAATTAATTAGTTAGTTAGTTAATTAATACTGGCATGTTTAACTTAATAATAAAGAATGAATAGAAATGAATGTTAATATGTTTACTTTTTCATATACGTCACATGTGTGATCATTCATGAGCATGACCAAGACCAGTGTATGTTTGGGCTATTTTAATTTAATTTATTACATAGGTTTGAAATTATTTAATATTAAATTAATTTTTATCACCTATGAGTCATCCCTCCCTCCATTATTATGTAGAACCTATGTGTCCAAGGATATTTATATCATGCTCTTTTAACAAATCCATTGGTTCACATCACCTGTGTTTGAGTTATAAATACATGAAATTAATAGAGTTTCCCAAAATTCATGGAGGAAGTTCAAAATGGATCCATAATGATTTCAACCCAAGTTATACACAGGTGAATAGATGGAATATTATTACTCATTCCAAGACTGGCAATAGGAGTTATCTACCCTAGGTTATAGGTTGATTTAATGTCCATTCATTAAATCAACCATTAGATAATCTCATGAACAGCTCATTTAATTATTTATTTATTTCTGTCTATGCATTAAATATTTTATGGATTCAAGACCATTATCATATAAATAAATGAATTAATATACAATGATAGAATTTAAATAAATAGATTATGTTTAAAACTTGTATCCAATATTGTTAATTGATTGAGTAAAATTCATATAGTATTAAAAATACATGTAAAGGATAAAACAAGATAAAGTTTATACATGATAAATTAAAATGCCTCAACTTAATATTAAGTTAAACTAATCCTTCCATTACTTGATTATGAATGAAAGACTTAGAACTAAGTGTTTTAAAAACCCTCATTAGAACACTTAATTTTAACATGGAGCTCTTATTAAGGTTTTTGTTTAACTTAAAAATCTTACATCAAAATAAGTATCCCTCTCGATACTTGATGTAACTTGGAGACAAGTGTTGATGAAATCCAAGTTAGGGTTTTAGGATTGGGGAGTCCATTCAACAAATCTATGAGTTGCAAGCTCATAGTTGTCAAAGACCTTTCTACCTAAATACCTTCAAGTATCTTGACCAACCATCATTGGGGTTATGCAAAGGGGCATATGAATCCTTTCCACTCGAATTTCCAAGCAACTAGAAATTACAAGTTCAATGGGGAGGGCTATTGGTACTTGATAAAATAATTATTTATTTAATAAAAATAATTAATTTATTATTTCTCATATAAATTGTAATTAAGAAAAGTGTTAATAATATGATCTTCTAAATTATAGAAAAATGTAAATTTCATCATCCATAATATACATGTGATCTATATTTTAGATTTACCATCTCCTCACTGATTGTAACTTCTAGGAGTAGTTCAGATGCCTTCAGGTTGTGTTGTGCCATGAACGTAAATTTTACATGCTAGAATCCCCAATACATGATCTGCCTACTAAGGAGAAAATTAATGAATATTTCCTTGTCTATGAAACACATATGAATGATATGGTTGAATTTAAATGTTTTATGTTATCCTTTATGTCAATTAAACTCATGAAGACTCATGAAAACATGGATTCTTATAGAATACTTCAGCACCTTTGTGGTATTTACTAGGAGAAATCTAGACAGAAATGGTTTGAGATTTCCAAGTTCCACTATCATAGTAATATTGTGAAGGTGATCCATATGAAACTCATATAGTCAAGCTCATTAGTTACATTATGAACCTAGATTTTATAGGATTTAAACTTCCTGATAAGTAGCACATTTATCGCATTCTTTCATCACTCCCTCAGAGCTTCTTAGGCTTTGTTATAAATTTTAATATGAAAAACATTGAGAAGACTCTACCCAATATTCTCACACTTTTTAGAAAATTAGATAGGGAGATAAAGTTTAAAAATAATTTTTTCTATATAGAGAACAATTAGAAAGGGAAAGTGAAGATCTCTAAGCCCAAATATTTTTCATACTCTTCCAAGAAGAGAAAGATAAAGGGGAAAGCAATGGAAGAGGATGTTTTTTGTTTCGCATGTGACAAAAAGGGCCACTGAAAGAAAAACTACACCCAGCCTAAGAATCAAGGGTAATCTTCAGGTGTGTTTTTTATCAATTAATATTCATATGTTTATACAAATTGGGTATTAGATATAGCTTGTAGTGCTCACATATGTATTAAAATATATGAACTAAGTAGATTAAAAAAGATTAACTGAGGGGAGGTAGATCTATGAGCATCTAATGGTGCTAAACTTAATGTTGTATCTATCATAGACTACCACCTCATATTTACAACTAAAATTTTCTTAGTTTTAATATATTTTTATTATGTGTCATCTATTGAAAAAAAATCTATTTTATTTTATCTATACTAGATATAGATGGATTTGTTTTAAAATTTGGGAATAAATGTTACTTATTTAATAAGGATAACATTTTTTAATGTAAGGAACATTTAAATAATGGTATTTATGTGTTTTATTATAAAAATAAAGTAATGGAAATCGATAATGTAATTAATTCACATGATTTATATCACACCTAACTTTTGATTCACTGACTATGTCATGAAAACAAAAAATTATTGACTAAAATATATCGAGATAGATATTTAGATTATTTATAAATAAAACCACTTGGTGTATGACACACATGTTTACAAAGAAAAATGACCAAACCCTTATTTAGTGGAAAAGGTTAAAAGAAAAAACAGGTTCTGTAATTAGTTGATACTAATATGTGTGGACAATTTCATATTGAATCAAGGGGTGGGTACTCATATGTTATAGCTTTTACTGATGATTTTAGTCGATATGTCCATGTCTAATTGATGAGTTATAAGTTGGATTATTTTGATAAATTCAAAAGATACAATAATGAATTTGAGAACCATATTTGTAATAAGATTAAGAAAATCCACTCAGACCGTGGTAGAGAATATATTAATCAAGAATTCAATGATTATTTATGAGAGGTTGAGATTCTATCTCAACTCACTTCTCTATATACACCTCAGTGAAATGGTGTAAGTGAAATGATGAACCTCAACTTGTTAGACATAGTGAGATAAATGATGGTTCATGTGAGTCTTCCATTATCCTTTTGGGGATACATGTTACAAATAGTAGCACAAATACTAAACCAAGTTCCAACAAAAGAGGTAGATGGTATACCATACTAATTATGGAATAGAAAGAAACTTGTGTTGTTGTATTTACTTTTTTGTGGTTGAAAATCATTTGTTAAGGCCTATTCAAGTAACAAACTTTCACCTAGAGGCACAAAAGTGTACCTTAATAAGATATCCCATGGAAACAAGGGTATATTATCTATACAACCCCTAAAAAAAGTTAATAGTGGAAAGATAGTACATATTCTTTAAGAAGGATAATATATCGAAAAGGGATAGAGGGAGAAAGATAGAAATTGATGAAGTCAAGTCTCAAGGTACACAAGAGTTAGCACAAGAACAGGTTTCATAAAGCCCCTTAGAATAAGAAGCTACTTTAGAGACAAAAGTACTATGTAGGAGTACAAGATAGGTTAGACAACTAGAACAGTATTGTTTTATAGTCATCTAGTATGATGACACATTATTATTTGATAATAATGATCATCTAACTTATAAGAAAGTAGTAAGTGGCATAGATGTTTCTGATTCTCAAGGATATATGAATACTGAAATGGATTCCATGTACAAAAACCAAGTCTGAATTTTGGTAGATCCCCCAATGGATGTAAATATCATTGGTTGTAAATGGTTATTCAAGAAGAAACTAAACATAGAATGGAAATTCAGTTTTAATAAGGTGCGACTAGATGCAAATGGGTTCAAATAGTGTCACAACATTGATTATGGTGAAACTTTATCACCAATTTCAATGATGAAATCCATAAAAATTATACTTTACATTATGGATTACCATGAATATGATATTTGAAAAATGGATTTCAAAAAATAATTCCTTAATGGGAACCTTCAGGAAGATTTTTATATGAGATAACCCAAAGGGGTTTTCACTCTAAAGGATTCCAAAAAGATATAAAAATTGAAAAAATTCATTTATGGGTTAAAGAAAACATCTAGTCCATGGAAAATTGGTTTTTATAAATACAAAACGGAATTTTGTTTCACAAAGAACAAATATGAGCCTTATGTCTACAAATAGTTTAGTGGGAGTGTGGTTGTTTTCTTAATAGTATATATTGATGACATATTACTCATTGGAAATTAAATATCAGTCTTATAGTCTGTTAAGGCCCAGTTGAATAATTTTTTCCATAAAGGAATTATGTTGGTAGATTATATTACTGAGATCAAGATCCATCACGATAGATCTATGATAGATCTATGATATTTCTTTCCTAAGTCAAGGTACCTATATCGAAAAGATATTGAAGAGGTTTAGTATGGAACAATCCAAGAGGGAATTGTTTCCAACACCACATGGAATTAAAATTTCTAGGAAAATGTGTTCTTAGATACATGAGGAAAGAAATAGAATCTCAAGGATCCCATATGCATCAATGATTGGGTCAGTTATGTATGTTATGTTGTGTTATAGGAAAGATTTTTCCTACACATTATGTTTGCTGCGAAGATATCAAGATAATCTAGGTGACCACCATTAGATGGTCGTCAAGAATATCCTTAAGTATCTAAGACATAGGATAGTTTTCTAGTTTATGGAGGATATAAAGAACTAATCATCAAAGTATATGTAGACAATAGTTTCCAAATATATTAAGATGATATGAAATCAAAAACGAGATACATCTTCATATTGAATGGAGGTTTTGTGAGATGGAAGAGATCAAATAAGGTTGTAGTTACAGATTCTATAGTAGAGATTGAGTATATTGATGATTATAAGGTAGGTAAAGAATAATTATAGTTGATTAACTTCATCCAAGAGTTTTATGTGGTGTCCATCAGTATATATCCTATCACACTTTATTGTGATAATACTATAGTGATAGATCTTGCAAAAGAGACAAGGTCACATCAGTGGATGGAGAACATAATTTAGAATTTTCATATCTTTATGGAAATTTTTTTAGATAATTGAGGTTGTAATGAGAAATATTTTCATGGAAGACAATATGGAGAACCCCTTGACGAAAGCCTTTACTCAGTGAAAACATTAATATCATGTGAGGTCTAGAAGACTAAAATTCATAGGAAGTTCACTCTATTCCAAGTGGGAGTTTATTGGAGTTAGTGTCCTTGGACCAATTTTTTGTACTACGATTACATTTATATTTTATGATTTTAATATTAATAAAATATCTTATTACATATTTTTCATTGTTCTATATGAATTTATTGTAATAATGTCATAGATTATTCATTGCATTGATAAGGTCATAGTAATTCCTCTCTATGATGAGAACCTTGAAGTGCTATGAAAATATTATTAAATATAGTTCTATGGTCAGATAACATTCTATAATGGGACACATATAACATTACTATTAGGTGTGAGTGCTCATAAACTGATAAGGCTTATTATCATGAAGTTCACACTTGGTAACCTCCAAGATGGTAGATTATGAGAATAGTCTTTCCAGTAGGAATTCCACATGTTTTGGTGTCATCGGATATTTCTATCAATGAGCATGTGTAATTGTCCTTAGATTTTAATATTATCATTAATGCATGTCATGAATTGTGCACTAATATTTTTTGATGAAAAATTTGATGACATATGTTCGCAAAAAGGTGGGGTACGTTGGGTGCGTCATGATTATAATTTTATTAATGGATAATTTGAGGAAGGATTTATCCCTTCCATCTTTATATAGGTTGATATCTCAACCCTATTGATTGGAATATAACTATCTTATTAAATTCTATGGACATGTTGTATCAATGTGTTTATTTAAAATAGTCAAATAAAGGTGTATCGAGCATATAGGTTGATGAAACAAATGTGAAACCTTATTAATGAGATATTGTGACAAAGGGATTGTATTAAATAGTGATAGTTTGTATGTTGTTATCATCATTACGAAATTAAGTTATTTATCTTAGGTTTCAAGACCCATTATTAGATAGTAATCTTGGACTTTAGGCAAGCATGCCTAATTACAATGATAAAGAATCCTAGATGGTCACACATTAAGTGTTTCCATTGATCTTGATTAAATTCTATTTCAATTTAATTAATATAATAAATATTATTCTCAATACTGAAGAAAATTTTTATTCGTGTTTTATCAATCGCAAATATTTTTTGATGAATAAAATATTTAATATTTATTAGAGTTTTTACTAAATTCTTAGAAAGATGAACGGACCAAGACCATTTCTAGTGAAAAATATTAATTAATAAGCTGGTAAAATAATATTTATTATTGCACAAGTTGGTGTGCGCCAAAAAATAATATTATTATTATTATTATTATATGAAATGGGGTTTATTAAAGTTTATAATATTTTCTATGGGTAGGCATGCAATTAAATAATATTTTAACCTAAACCCTAGCTCTATAAATAGACGATTATGTCAATTGTGTGGGACTCTACAAAAATATAGAGTTTTTACACAAAAGAACATTCTCTCGTAACTCCTTCTCTCTCCCACTCAAGAATAAGAAACACAATAGAGATTCCTTTAGGACCAAATGATGAGTGATCAATAAAAACAATATAGGACAACTGATTCATTGTGCTAGCACTTGGAAATCGATTTGTGATTCTCAGAGATCAAAGGATCACGTGTGGATAAACGCTAGAGTAATTATACCCTTAGATCCTCACATAAAAGTGAAGGAAATCTAAAAGGGGTATTTTTGAAGATCAACATCATTAATTAAGTTAGAATCCTAGGTCGAGGTATTTATTTTCTTCAATATCAAAATAAATTAATTATAAATTTAATATAAAATATCCTCTTGGGTTTTCAGGCAATGAAATATTAAAATAAATTTTAAACATATCACTCACCCCTAGTGCTTCCTATATGCCTAGAAATTATAAGTGGTATCAAAGGGGCCATGTTTAAAATTTATAATTATTTATTCGATTGTTTATCTTTATGAAATCATGGTTGAATGTTTCATTTCATTTTATTTGTTCTCTAATTCAATTTGAATTTACATTTTATTGATATATTAATCATGTTAATTAAGTGTTTCATTTTCTTAAAGGTCTAAGAACATATGAAAAATTACTGGAGATTCCATCTAGAAGTTTCAAATTTTTACTGGTAAAACTAAGTTACACGGCGTGTAGCTAGAGTACGCATTGTGTGCCCATGTGCACTACACCTGGATGTGCCACATGATACATATAATGTCGAGAAGTTAATTACACGTAGTGCATTTATTACATACCACATATATACTAGTCTAGTATGGTGTATGGAATGTTATATTACAAGGTGTGTTGCTGGAATACACATTGTGTAGTCTACATGGGTTAGTAGTGTAAATTGTGAGATCTGTATGGTCATTATACATAGTCAGATTTCATGATACTAATAGCCTGTAGAATTTATGATATAAATGACATGTATGCAATGTATATGGTGTGTAGCTAATCATTTCTCATGTCTAAAATATATGTTGAGCTCTTGGTCAAGTTGTATGATCATAAGGCATTTGTACCACATAGTGTGTAACTGTCTTGTACACATTGTGTAGTCCATCCAAGATAAATTCCTAAGTCCAGGCATTTATCCCAAGCACATAGAAATCAGATACATGGAATGTACATGTCATATAGTTCATCCGAGTCAACACACTAAATCACTAGGAGTATAACCTAGATACACAGTAATCGAGGTAAACAGTGTTTTGATGGATAGTACATGTCGTGTAGTCTCCCAATTACTAGCATAATTAAATTACATTAAATTTTAAATTGTGGCATTAAAAAAAATATTTTATTGATTATAACCTGTTGTTTTTGAAAATTTAATAATGGTTTTAAATAATTTTATATTCTCAATTATTTTATTTTAATAAATCTATAATTATTGGTTCTGTCATTCATTTTCCATTAATTCCTTAATGATGGTTATCTACAAGAAGATTTTTATGGTCGTTAAGATGAAAGAGAATTAATTAATTAATTAATTAATGCAAGCATGTTTATCTTTATAATAAAGGACGAATTAAAATGAATGTTAATCGGTTTACTTTTGTATATATGTTGCATGTATGACTCTTCATGATCTTGAACAAGATAAATGTATGTGTTGGTTGTTTTAATTTAATATATTTCATGGGTTCTTAATTATTTAATATTAAATTAATTTTTATGGATTGTGAGTCATACTTCCCTCCACTATTATGTAGTATCAACGTATCCAAAGATATTTATGTAATTCCTTTTTAACCAATCCATTGGTTCCCCTCACCGGCATGTGAATTCTAATTACTTGTAATTAATAAAGTTTCCCAAGATTCATGGAGGTGGTTCAACATGGAACCATAGTGATTCCAACCCAGGTGATACATAGGTGTATAGGTGGAATGTCGTAACTCATCCCAAGACTAGCAATAGGGGTTATTTCCCCTAGGTCATAGGTTGGTTTAATGTTTTCTCATTAAATCAACCATTAGATAAGCTCATGAATGAGTTATTTTATTATTTATTTATTTATATATATGCATTATTTTTTTATGGATGCAAGACTGAAATCACATAAGTAAATGAATTAATGAGTAAAGATGAAATTTAGATAAATTGATTATACATAAATGTTTTATCCAACATGTTTAATTAATTAAGTAAAATAAACTTAATATTAACAATTAATATAAAGGATAAAACAAGATAAATTTTATTAATAATAAATTAAAATCCATCAAATTAATATTAAGTCAGACTAAACCTTCCATTACTTGACTAGGAATGATAGCCTTATAAATAATTGTTTGACCAACCCTAATTGGAACACTTAATTTTAATGTGGATTTCATATGAATTTTTTGGGTTAAAATAACCATATTACATCAAGGAAGTATCCCTCACTAAACTTGATGTAACTTTTCAGAAATTGTTGAGGAAACCTGAGTAGGAATTTTAGGACTAGGGAGTCCACTCAATGGATCAAGGAGCGACAAGACCATAGTTATTAAATACCATCCTACCAAAATACCTTCAAGTAGATCGACCAACCCTCATTGAGGTTATGAAAAGGGGTATATGAGTCTTTTATACAAGAATTTCCTAGAAACTATACCTTCCAAGTTTAATGGTGAGTTCTATTGGGACTTGATAAAATAGTGGCATATTTAATAAAAACAATTAATTTATTATTTCTTACATAATTTGTATTCAAGAAAAGTACTAATAATATTCTCTTTAAAATTGTAGAAAAATAGAAATTTCATCATACACAATATCACTATGATCTATATTAGAAAAATACCGTCTCCTCACGGGCAGTAACTTCCAAGAGTGGTTCAGATGCCTTCGGGTGTGTTGTGTCATGAATGGAAATCTTATATAATAGAACCCTCAATTATTTATCCATATTCCAAATAGACAAGTGATAAAGAGTTCCTTTTCCATTAGAAACATATTGATTATGTGGTTGACATGAAATGTTTGATGTTTTCCTCTATCTAGTGAACTGACAAAGTCTCATGAAAACATGGATGCTTATATCATGCTTTAGCACCTATGTGTTCTTTACTAGGAGAGAGATATATGGGAATGGTTTGATATTTCCAAGGAAATATTTAATATTAAACTTGTGGAGTGTTCAACAATTGGGCCTCATGTAGTCAATATCACTAACTACAATGATTTTCTAGAGGTTTTAGGGTTTAAACTCCCTGATGAGTTGTGCATTGATTTCATTCTTGAATCACTCCCTCATAACTTCCCCAACTTTATTATAAATTTTAATATTAACAACACTGAGAAGTATTTTCTAGATATTCTCACACTTCTTCACCAATTAGATAAGGATATGAATGATGAGAATCCTTTCATCCTTATATTGAACAAATAGAAGGAGAAAATGAAGAGTGCTAAGACTAAATCTTCTTTGCACCCTTCCAAGAAGTTGAAGATCAAGGGGAAATCAAAGAAGTATGATGCTTTCTATTTTTCATGTGGAAATAAGGGCCACTATAAGTAAAACTTCACCCATCCTAGGAAGTAAGGGGATTTTTCATGTGCATTGTTTATCAAGTAAAATTTATCTATTTCAATAAATTAGGCATTAGATATATGTTTTGGTTCTCACATATGTATTCAAATATAGGAATCAAGTAGATTAAAAAATATTGACTAAAGGGAGGTAGATCTACAAGCTTCCAACAGAGAAAAAATTATTTTTGTATCTATTAGAGACTACTACCTCACATTTCCAACTGGAATGATCTTGGTTTTAATAGATTTTTATTATGTTCCATCTATTACCAATAACATTATTTATGTATTTAGAATAGATACATATGGATTTATTTTCAAATTTGTTAATAAATATTGTTTCTTTTATAAGGATATAATTTTTATGGTAAGTCATATTTAAATAATGGTCTTTATGTGTTATATTATTCAAACCAAGTAATGGAAATTGATAATTAAATTACATTGCATGACTCGTGCCATAATCACCTTTGGAATCACTAGCTAGGTTATGTAAACAAAAAAAGATTGACTAAATTATACCAAGATGGATATTTATATTATTTTTAACTAAAACTGCTTAGTGTGTTTTGAACATTTTTATAAAAAAAATGAATAAATACTTATTTATTAGAAAAGTTAAAAGGTCCAAAGAGCCTCTTGAATTAGTTCATATTGATGTGTGTGGACCATTTCCTATTGAAGTAGGGGGTGGGTACTTACTGATTGAAAATTCTTTTTTATTTTCAAGATATATACTTTAAGGATAATTGGTAACTACATACACCACATGGGTATCCAAAGTTACATGATGACTAAATGGAATTTGAAATTCAAAACCAGCACCAAACCCAAGGAGTCCTCGATCCAAGCATCATTGTATTAGCTGGAGTCCCATCACTACCATCCGCAATCATTACCAAGGTGCGCCACCAACATCGTCAACATTAAAACCAACCAAACTACTGAATCTGATGACTAGATAACACAAAATGAACAAAAAATGACAACCTTCATGATTACCACCTATCGTCATCATCACCCTAACACCACCGGAGCCGATTACCGAAGAAGGTTTTACGAGAAGTAGAACTAGGATAGAACTTCCACCCACTATCATCAAGGTCATCATCACCATCAAAATCATCATCTGAAAACTAATAGATCTGTTGACCATATCTCTAGTCAATCAAGCACCTCACCCAATACAAGGATCAACCCGGTGGAACAGACGGAGAAGAATCCACCATGGTAGAGAATATCTTAATCAAGGATTCATTGAGTATTTACCAGAATTTGGGATTCTATCTCAAATCACTCCTCCATATACACCTTAGTAGAATGGTGTAAGTGAAAGGAGTAACTACACTTTGTTAGACATGGTGAGATCAAGGATGAGTCATGTGAATCTTCCATTATCCTTTTGGGGATATGCATTACAAACCATAGCAAAAATACTAAACCAAGTTCCAAATTAAGTGAAAAACATTATAATATACCAATTATAGAATATAAATAAACCCATGTTTTCAATGTTACATGTGTGGGGTTGTGAAGCATGTGTTAAGTCCTCTTCAGGTAACAAACTTTCACCCCAAGGAATAAAGTGTACCTTTATAGGATATACCAAGAAAACAATGGAATATTACCTATACAATCCCTCAGAAAAATATAATAGTGGAAAGACGTGAAATATTCATTAAAAGGGATCACATCTATAAAAGAGATAGTGGGAGTGAGATAGACTTAAATGATGTTGAGGATCAAGGTATACAAGAGTTAGAATATGAATAGATTCCATAAATCCCCATGAAAGAAGAATATATTCCAAATACAAAAGTATTGCAAAGAAGTACAAGAGAGTTTAGATATCTAGAATGTGTATTCAAGAAGAAACTAAACATGTATGGACAATTAAATACCTATATGGTGATAATAGTTGTAAAGGGATTTAAATAGAATCAAGGAATTAACTAAATTGAAACCTTTTCACTAGTTTCAATTCCAAAATATATCAGAATTATACTTTTCATTACAACTTACAATGATTGTGATATTTTGAAAATGGATGTAAAAATATATTTCCTTAAGAGGAAACTTTAGGAATATGTCTATAAGACACAACCTAATGGGTTCGTGACTCTAAAGGATTTTAACAAGATATGCAAACTGTAAAAAATCAATATATGGATTAAATCAATAATCTAGGTCATGGAACAATCATATTGAAAAAGCTTTAATGGAATTTGGTTTCATAAATAATAATTATGAGCCTTGTGTCTACAAAAAAAATAGTGGGAGTGTGGTCATTTTCTTAATAGTATATATTGATGACATATTACTCATTGAAAATGAAATACCATTCTTACAATCTATTAAGGACTGGTTGAATAAATGTTTTTTCATAAAGGACTTATGCGAGGTAGCATATATTCATAGGATCAAGATCCATCGGGATAGATCCAAGAGACTTACCAACCTATGTCATGATATATATATATATATATAAACAAGATACTAAATAGGTTTGGTATGGAATAATCTAAGAGGGTATTGTTACCACCATCACATGGAATTCATATTTCTAGGAAAATGTGTCCTCAGACACATGATGAAAGAAACATAATGGAAAGGATTTCATATTCCTCTACGATTGGCTTAGTAATGTATTTTATGTTATGTACTAGGTTAGATGTCACCTATGTATTAAGTGTAGTAGGAAGATATAAAGCTGGCCTAGGTCAGCTCTATTAGATGGAAGTCAATACTATCCTTAAGTATCTTAGGTTTAATAAGGATATATTCCTGGATTATGGAAGAGATGAAGTATTATTCATCAAAGGATATGAAGATTCTAGTTTCCAAACATATCAAGATGATATCAATACAAAAATGGGAAACATCTTCATATTGAGTGGAGGTCTTTTGAGCTGGAAGAGCTCAAAGTAGGTTGTGGTTGTAGATTCTACAATATATTTTGAGTATATTGTGTCTTTGGAGGCTTCTAAAGAATCATAATTGATGCAAAAAATCATCCAAGATCTTTAAGTGATACCTAGTAGTAAATTTCCTATCATACTTTGTTGTGATAATACTGTAGTGGTGGATCTCACAAAAGATCCAATGTCACATCAGTAGAAGAATAACATATTTTGTTTGAAATTTTACCTACTTTCACTGTTAAAACTGCATTGGATCCAATACATCAAATTCCCAGTTTAGTAATCCTATGAACATTAAGAAAATGGGTTAAAATTTTATTAAACTCAATCACATTGAAAAAACTTTTCCAAAGATGATTACATAATGAATTTCATATCCAAAACAAGCCTTAAAAGAAAGCTTTAGTCTCTCTAAGTCATTAATACACCAAATTATATTGAGTATAAGAGTAGAGACAGAAAATTAATTAGTTAATATTACTATAATGCCTTTCAAACCGATTTTGAATACTTTTATGCTTCTTGTAAGCATCTATATTCATTTATTAAACAACTTTAAAATTTTGTTACTCAAGAAGGTATTGATCTAACACATATAATTTACTTCTTACTTAAGATTGAATATTATTTTTTTACCAATATAATAAATTTCTTCCATTAAGATTTTCCTTTTCAAGGTTTGATCTCAAATTCATGTTTAATGGTGATGGTTCTATTTTATCTACAACAAAATCTTTTATCAGATGAGAATCATGTTATAACTTTATTTGATAAGTACTTTTATTAAATATGCTCCTGGTAAAATGATGATCTATTTGAAATAACATTATATCCATTAGTGGTCCAGGGTCCATATTTCACTACGAAATAAATTGGATTTGGAATTTCTCTCACCAATTAGTTATTTAAGAAGGCTATCATGACAATCATATCACATATGACTCTTTGATGGTTGAGTGGAAAATATTTTCTCAATCCATCATATGGATATTCTCAATAATATTCCTCTAGTATCCTTCCCAAGGTTTTACCATCTAAGTGTAACCTAAATAAAATTACAAATATGAGGAACTGAACTCTTAGGGTCACCTCATTACTTGGTTTCCTTACACAAGATAATCTATGGGTACCCTTCTTTGGTAAAACCTACCCAGTTGAATGATCGATGTCTTGATAGGAATTTTCTTTAGAAGGAATAAAAAACTAAATTTTCTAAGGGGATTTTATCACACTATATTATCTCATTTTATTACATTTTTATATATTCATAATTTTAATGATTTATTTTTGAATCCCTATTACTTTCAAAAAATCAATATATTCAAACCATATTGATGTGTGGCTCTTTATACAGCTTATTAACACGATAATGTAATAGTAGAATAAAAACTAAATCAATTATCATACCAATAATGTCACTCCTCAAATACATGTATGATAACTCAAAAGTATTTCAATAATTTAAACTAAAGTATACATCACAATTTATATTATAAAATTGTATTCATAAATAATAAAGTAGGGAATAAACTAAATTAATGAACAATTCAAATATTTAAACATGAGATAAACATTTATGAAATTTTCTTTAATTTAAATAAAATGAGATATAAGTTGGAAGACCCAATCATAACCCTTGAAATTTTATTATGAAAATAAAATGTGCAGATCAAAACATGAGGTGAAACATGCATGAACCAAAATAGAAAAAAGTGAAGACGGACCATAGATTCTACAATTTTAAAGGATTATCTAGATATTAAGCATATATTTTAAATGAAAACATTGACGCACCTTATAATTGTTTTAAGTAACCACTATGTATTCCACATAAATATTAATCTTCAAGCCACCAATTATCACTAAGAAATAAGTGTTGGGTGATCATTCTCATCATCCTAATAGAGAGAATTATTGGTTCTTATCTTCTATTCCAAAATATTTCATTCTCAATGTCTTTCTAGTGTATTTACCAAAAAGTAATACCAAAATTGAAGGTTGAATATGCATCATTGGGTTACATCCTTCCTATAAACAAATTAACCTCCAAACATGCTCATGAGCATTAAAATCATCCACTCCATGAAGCCTCAGACAATGAGTGATGAGGTGCATCATGTCTTCAGATAGCCATATCCCAAGTAAATAGTGATTAGTCTCCAATAATGAATATTGATACAAAAAACTAATTTATAGATATCAAAAAATTAAAAAAGAAAAAAAGAATGAGAATTATAAAATTGTTTCTATTTAGATTGGATAAATCACATGTCCTTCTCAGGTGAAACCACATATGATAACTGCCCAAAATCAGAACATAAAAAATTTAGCACTACCATTTGAAGTAAAAACTTCATGGTTTAAAATTCAAAAAAGTGCCAACCCCCCCCCCATAAATAACAAAAGTCCACATTGAAATCTAGAAGTATCATCATTATCTTAAAGAAAAAATAGCAAACCATCTTTGACAATTATCCACAAAACTCAAAACTCTCCATTGAGAAGCCTTAATGAAAACTCAAAAGGTTCATGAATAGTGGAAATAACTACCAAATAAAGAAATAAAAATTGATTCAAACTTTATATAATATTTATCAAAAAATTCCAAGGAATAAAACTTCAAACAGGGGAATAAACATGAATAAAATCATCAGCATGACATTTCCCTAAAGTTAAAATCAAGATTTATTTTAAATTCATCCTCTATATTTAAGAAAATTTATTCTCTAAGATTATAATACTACATGTTGAGTTCTCCATCCTTGTATTTTTTTAACAAAATTTCATTATTTTCATCAAGTCAAGAGTTTATTTCTTCTCCCAAGTCATTTTTAACCTGATATGAATTCTTTTCCTTGGGGTGAATGTCTTCATCATCATCACTGATGGAATGGGTAAATGTTTTTAACTCAACCATGGAAAATTAATTGAAGAATTTATATTACTTAAAGTAGATGATCTTACTAATTTCACACTTCTTTTTCCCCTAAGAATGTGAAGTTATATTGGTTTCCATAAGAAGTATTCTCAAGGATCTTTTGAAAATTATTCTTTTCAATTTATATTAATCAACATTATTCTAAGTTCTTTTTGAATGAGGAGTGATAAATCAATCCAAGTCAACAATTATATTCTTACCTTTTATTGAAGAAACATTGAGAAATTCTTCCTCAACCTGTTGGAATTTATCAAGAATTATAACATAGGAAACATAAATAAGCTCACTGGAGTCCTTGTCTAGTTCAAATGCCTCACCAAAATCCTTATCACACTTCTTGTTATCCTCCTCAAGGTTAGTATTGACAGGATGAAAAATTTACTTGTACTCAAAAATCAATAGATAAACCTAAAATATCCTTTGGTTTCCCCTTTTGAACCCACATATCCTTACTACAAATCAGAGGCTTACTAGTAGGGTAATGAGAAATATACATTTGATATTCACATGATTTAGAAGGGTGAACAAACTTACAACATGAAAATAAATAATCAGGGAGTTATTCATAATAAATATCCTGTAAAAACTGGAGTCACAATTTTGAATCCAGATACACAGTGGGAGAGTCTTTTAAAAATCAATTTCAATGCATATTCGATCCACTGATGATCAAAAAATCCTTGCAATTACCACATCTAATTTTATCGGATGCCTGATGAGACTTGAAATGGAATTGATTACAATAGGGTTGAAGATATGAATCATAAGACCATGTAAGAACAACCAAACTAGGGGAAAATGAGTTTCAGCACCATAATCAAAATTATCATACCACTTTATCACTTTTATACGGAAACATGAAAAAAAATCAAGTACCCCTAACCCAGCATCTATAAAATTAATTATTCTATGAAAAGTGGAAAATAACATGTGATAAATTGAGTATCCCTTGATAGAAATTAGATATTCCAATAGATTTAATATATCATCTAAGAAATGACAGTTAGGGGTGAAGTTTTTGGAACTTATGAATTGTAACGACCTATCTTTTCATGAAGTTATAAATCATTTGTTTTTAGTTTAAAATTCATTTAAAAAACCCTTTTGATGTTACCAAAAGGATTCATGGAGGTTACAAGGGTGTACGAGGCTTGTAAGGATCTCAAAACCCAGATAATTGGGAAAAAATATTGATCTACATGGTTAGTAGAAGCTATGAAACTCAGACCACACAGTCTCTACTAACCATGCGAAGTGAGACAGATGAGCAGTAAGGGCTACACAGTTTTTTTGCAACCATAAAACCCCAGGTACACACTCATGTGAAAAATTAAAAAGGTTTGACATAGGATTTTCACATGGTTTTCAAATGTTTATGGAAGCCATGCACCTTAACCATGTAGGCTTTTCCCTTAAGCAGCAGGCTAAGCATGGTTTGTGCATGATTTTTCAAAATCGTGTGGCCAAATAGTGTGCCCCTATATTTGAGGGTGAAATGTAATTTTTACCCATCATTAAACTTATAAACTCATTTTCCTTTCTCCCCTATTTCTCTAGTGGATAAAATTAATCCTTCTCCTCCCATAGCTCTCCCTCAAAGAAAATATTGGCATTGAGATAAATTCTCAATCCTAAGTCCAAATAAATTTTCATTGGAAGCATCATATTCATCTCAGTAAGATCTAAAATTTTCACCCTTCCTATTTCAATTTATCTTTGGATCCTTTTAACTATTTAGGTGCAATCTCTTTTTCCCTATTTTTAGGGTGTTGGACCGCTTCTTTAATTTCTTCTAACTAACTTTTAATTTTAGGCCTCCATCAAATGAGAAGTTTTCAACAGCCCTAAGGTTGGTGGTATCTTCATTTTCCCCAAGAGTTTTGGTGTTTTTGTATCTTTTTCATTGTGTTGCATGCCGGCCTTTTTCATGCATCACCGTTTAATTGAGTTATTCATATTAAATTGATCTATGCACTTTGATGTTTTCCAGTTGATCCTTGTTTAGTAGGTTAGAGGATGTTGACCTCACTTATGGACACAATTTGGGTGTGCCCACTAGATTTTCCCTTTATAGATAATTTCTTAATGGCCTAGAACACCTTATAAGAATTTTTCTTAGATTATTAATTGAATTTCCTATGTTATATAATTTTTTATTGAATCCAAGGAACCTCCTAAGTGCTTGTCCCTACCTATGATTAGAATTTCCCATGTAGGTAATTTCCCTTTGATAATGGAACCCTCTAAGTTCCTCTATGAACCTTATAAATTGAATTTCAATGCATTATTTAATTGAATGGCATGTATTTAAACTAAAGGGATTTTTTGTGATGGTTTTACCTTCATTAAATTAAATGGATTGAATGGAATGATTTGTAAAGGCTGGTAAAACCATGTCATTTGTTTATTCTTTATCAAATGATTAATTGAAAAGTAATTCTTCGTGATTAGTTTTATAAATATGATTAAGTATTGATATAGGTTGTAAAATGATGGTAAGGGTTTTGTTGGGAATGATGGATCCATGCTCCCTTACATCGGGTGTTGAGCGTGACGTCTCACACCACTTACACTATTGGGACAGTGGGAATGATGCACAATATCCCTTAATTCGAGTGTTGACATGATAGATCACTCATCATATCTAGTGAAAATCATGACCTCTTCCACTCATTATGAGATTTAGGTCATATTCCCATATTCTTGAGCTTATAGGATCATTTAGATTGGTTATGGATGACTAGGTTACACCCCAGTCTATCCAACTCCTAGTATTCTAGGTATATGGACACTTTAATCTACATGTACTTAGTTCCTATATGTGGAAGAAATATATAACTAAACTATATATATATAATATATATTGACTAGAAACACATTCATCTTGGCCATGATCCGAAGTAGGTAGATCCGCAAAGTGTCCTTTCGAAACCAGAGCGATCTAGTATTTATTTATTTAGAATTTTTAATTATTTAGTTACACCTACACACTATTGTTTATCTATGAGAACTGCTTAGATTACTTCTAGACACTGTTGGTGGTGGCTTACTAGGATTTTATCTCACACCCTAATCGATCCACCTTTGGTACTAGAGTAGATCATTTGTCTATAGGTATGGATAAGTTCAAGTTCTCCGCTTTAGAGTTTTGATATGCTTTTCCTATAGTTGGAGCATAAGAATAAAGAACCGAGCATAGGTTTGAGATGCTAGTGGAGCATCCTTTTATTCATTTTTTAGTTTTTGTATGGAAAGATTTTATATTCATGTCCCCTAATCCCTTTTTATATATCATCATGCCAAAAATCCATTTTATATGACACTGCCTAGTGGCTTTTGATTATTATTCTATTGTTTAGTTATCTATTATTCAGTTGCTTATCTATTATGTATATTTATATATATGCTTCCAATATTGTATGTTTATGGTTATATTCGCTGTAACAATATAATATGAGGGTATAGTATCCCCACCATATCACCTTTACACCCTCACTTATATTCAACAGCCCCTGCAACACGTAGAGGCATGCTTGAGGCCATGTGACCCACCAGATCGGGATACGGGTTAAGTGGATCATGGGTTGGGACATTAAAAAGTGGTATCATAGGGGTTTATTATTCCTTTTTCTTAATATATGGGTATTATATAGGAGAATAGAAGCTAAAGGAATTTAGAAATTACCTTGTTCCTGGATGTAGTTTAAACATGTACAGGGGAAACACAAATTACCTTGGATGGGAATTGCAGTTATTGATTATGGCATTTATTGTTGATACGAATTCACCATTGGGTGACACTCATGTATTATTATGTTATTGATATTGGAATTATTTAAATTATGATTTATTTTACCTAGGACTAATGAAATGAGGGTGTTATATAACATTCATCATTATAGGCACAATAGGACTAATATGCCACACATTTTTTCATATCACATCTATTTTCAACATGAATTTTCATGATTCATATTGATAGTGATTTGATTATTTATTAAATGTGATAAATTTCCTTGAAGGGTTTTAAAAACATAATTGACACTTAAAGTGCACGCCTCAACCTAATAGTGTTTTCTTATCTAGATTAAAGAAAACGCCCTAAGAAGTTAATTATGGCATGTTGATCCATGAACTATTGGTCACATGGGTTGTAATGTATTATGTTGTGGGTTAATTGTATTCCATATTTTGGTTCATAAGGAGTATGGAACCTTATAGATTGTAAATAGTAGTCCATTTAAGTTAACAATTTCAAGAGATTTAAATATTTGAATAAGCACAAATTTAAGATGAATATGACTTTTAATGTAAGAAAAACCATCTTATACATGTGAAATTGATACCTAGACCCAAAACCGACCTTAGTAGTGGGTAGTTGGGGTGTCCCTTACATTGTTATGGCCTGTTATGGTCTTTCTCTATTACCCAGTCCTAGCTTTAAGAGTAGGTAGAGGGGTAGGATCTCTCTATTGAAAGGTTATACACCTATCCTAGTTTTCTATCTAAAGTATTTTTAGTTTTTAAGATATCTTATGAGGTGTGCATTTGGTATTATAGTATCATGCCTCCGTGATGTCCTCCAATCGTATGCCCTGAAGGCAGGGCGACCATGCACCAGAGGTGGCAGGCCTTGAGCCGCCAGTGATCCCTCCTGTAGTTCCACCCATAGAACCTCTTTCTATTTCTGATATGGGTGTTGACGCCCATTTACAAGATGTATTTCTATATATGTTACTGAATATGCAAGGTGTTTTTAGACCTACCCTGAGTGTGGAAGAGTTGACTCAGGAGTTCCAGTAACAGCATCTTCCCACATTTTGGGGGGATAGTGGACCACACACTATTGATTCTTGGGTCAAAACTACCCTTTATATATTAGAGTATCTGGATAAGCCTCTAGAATGAAGGTTCAAGCTTGCATCTTATATGCTACGTGATTCTATCAAGCAAAGGTGGGATGTTATTACCCAAAAAGATTGGTATAAAGATATATTTTGGGTAGATTTCTATACTATCTTATATGGAAATTTATTTCCCCAAACTTTGATTCCTGATAGTGCTATAGAATTCATGAACCTGCAGTAGGTCGATATGTCAGTTATGGAATACTCTTCTCATTTTATTGAGATTTATAAGTTCTCTCCTACTCTAGTGGGTGATGATCTTATGACTGCCAGGTGATTCGAGGATGGCCTGGTCTATTCCATCCGATCACAGGTCAATGTATTCAGGTTGACCACTATTTCTAAAGTCTTCAACTAGGAACTTATTACAGTGAAAATTTTGAGGGAATCTAATGGTGCAAGTTGGGGTGGTTCAGCACCTAGATCTATTAGTGTTTCTTATTTTAGATGAAAGATATGATTTGAGGTTTCTTGAATAAGTAGTAGTAGTCAATCTCCTCTACCTGATACCTTTTTGATATGTCATCGATGCAAGAAGTCAAGACATAAGAAACCCTAGTGTTTACAGGATCCATTGGAATTCAGAGGTTGTGGAAGGCTGGTCCATATCCAATGTTTCTGCAAAACTTTTCCATATGTTCTTAGAAATAGGTTTTGTACTTATACCCCACATTCTAGAGCATTGATAGTAATATCATGCTAGGAAGGCAAAAATAATACCCTCGACCTCTTAGGTCGAGGTGGAATTTGAGGTAGAGGTAGTCTGACTCATTATTCTCAGTGCCAGCAAATCGGTCTTGCTCAGGGTAGTTAGGAAGTGACTTAGTGTCATGGTATTGGCCTTTTACATTAAATACAACTAATTCCAGAGGATCAGAGTGTCAGACCTTCTACTTTCTGAGGTACTATTATAGTAGCCTCTAATTTAGTGTCTACTTTATTTGACATAGACATGTCTCACTATTTTATATCTGAGACTATTATGGGAAGTATGGGCCTTGATATTGAGTACTTATACAGTGTTATGATTCTTGATACTTCATTAGGTATCTAATTAGAGGGTGTTCTCTATTTTAAGGATTTTTCCCTTGAGATAGGTGGATACCTTTTCATCTGGAATCTATTCATCCTCTACATGAAGGGATTTTTTGCAATCATCGATATGAACTAGTTAGTTCCTTATCGATCACATATAGACTGATATTTTCAGAGGGAGATGTTTAAATCATTGGAGGTAAGTAAATACGTGCATAAGGTAGAATGGGATGTCGATGCATCATGAGATGGACCCAAGCAGTAGAGGATGGGTAGTGTGAAAACTCATATCTTCAGTATTTTCCTAGATGACCATGGGTTACAACCCACTATTTTCCCTCCTTTGGTAGATCAATTCACGAAAGTATTTTCGGAAAATTTCTCCAACCTACATCCAGTGAAATAGGTAGAGTATACTGTTGAGCTTGTTCCAAGAGCAGCACTAGTGACCATTCCTCCTTATAGGATGGAACCTATGGAGCTTCTAGATCTCAATAATCAGTTGAAGTATCTAGAGGCTAATGGATTTATACACCCCATAACTTCTCCTTGGGTTTCACTGGTCCTTTTTTCCAAGAATATGGATGGTACCCTCAGGATTTTCATGGATTATAGATGGTTGAGTCATCTTATAGTCAAGAACTGGTATTGACTAACTATAATAGATGACCTATTTGGTCATCTCTGAGGGGAGGGGGTGTTTTCAAATATTAATTTACGGTTTTTCAATCATCGGGTGCATGTTAAGTCATCATACATACCTCGCATATCTTTCAAGAGCATTTATGGTCTATATGAGTACCTGGTCATGTCATTCAATCTCACGAGTACACCTTTTGTTTTCATGGCTCTAATAAATTGCGTTTTCCCCTCATATCTGGATTAGTTCATGGTATTCTTTTTTGATGATATATTTGTGAGTTCATGCTCTATACGTGACCATATAATTCATCTTGATATCGTGTAGAATACACTAAGAGAGAATCATCTATATTCTAAGCTCAGTGAATGACACTTTTGGATCGATAAATTCCACTTCCTGGGTAACATTATCTCAGATTTATGAGTTTTAGTGGACCTAGAGATAGTGAGAGATATAGTTTCTTGGGAAAATCCGAAGAACTTCTTTAAAATTTGGAGTTTGTTGGGGTTATTCAAGTATTACAGATGATTCATAGAGGATTTCTCACACCTTTTAGTGTCATTTACGAGCTTGAAAAAGAAAGGTGTGAAATATTTATGGTCAGAATATTGTGAATCATACTTTCAAGAGTTTAAGGGAAGATTTAATTTAGTGACAATACTGATTCTTTTATATTTAGGAAATACCTATACAATCTATTGTGACACATTAGGTATCAGGATGGGAGATTGATTAGCCACTGAATGATACTAATATTCATTGTTAATATATATAATATTCATGTTCTTTATTATTCATAAACACCATTTTAGTGCATTTTACACTTTGAACATCATTGTCATGTTATGATTGTAATTCCTTCTTAAAATGCACTATTATATGGTATATTTCTTAACATCATTTAAAGTACCCAAAGATCTTGATTTTATTTTCATATTTAATTTTCAGGTTTCTCATTATATTGGGAACAATTAATACTTGAGGAGTGTTTGAAGATTCACATTGGAAGAACACCTAAATGGGATTTCATGCAAACAATTCTAGAGAAGGCAAATTGGACACTAGCTCACTGATGAGAATGTGGGTCCCAAAATACAGGACCACAAAAGCCCAAATTTCATGGGATTATATAAGAAATATAGAGGAACAAATAATTATTCATGATTTAGTGCTAATTTAGAATCCGTTGTGGTTATTAAGTCATCCCAATTTGGAGATAAAATTCTGGCATGGATTATGCGGCCCAGAAAAACATCCCACCAATTTAATCATATCTCAGCAACCACAAATTCATTTGGGATTAAATTTTACATAGAGATAGGATACATCTTGAGATTCACTTTTTTATTTTATGGAACACTCTAATTTGGATATATAGAAGGCCATATAGTCACATTTGTTTGGTGGATGCAAGCTCGATGCCACTTCGAGTTAAGGATAAAGAAGTCCACTCTCCCTTACTTTCCACCACCCTAGGCCTACCATAATCCAGTGGGATTCTTTGTACCATTGGAGTCTTGACCCAAGTCTCCCAAAATGACAATTTAAGGTAGTGTTGGTGGAGGATTTTATCATATTTTTTGCTTGGTTTCATTGTAGTCTTATGATGCCGCTTTGTGTTTGTAATCGCATTTCTTTCTCATGTAATTTGTTCAATTCATCTTATTTTCTTAATAAAAGTTATTCCTTTACTCTTATTCTGTTATTATAAATATCACATTGATACCTTTTACTAAAATTGTGAATTTATTCACACCATACTTTGTGAGATTTATCACACAACGGTGGAGTGATCAATTTTTTTTATTGCTTTTACTTCTTCAATTCTGCCCTTGTAAGTCTACTTCCCACTTCTGTTGAGGACATGTCATCAATGGAGGGCTAACACTTTTATGGGTTTATCTAAGGGAGTATAAAAGGTCTGGATTGAATGTTATCTCTCACTCTATAAATGTTTATTAATTTCTTTTATTTTAGATTCTTTTATTCAATGATTTTCTCTCTTCCTCTTCCATATTGAATTTAATCACCCCACTTTTATGTGATAATAAGATCCTTAACCTTGGAGTGCTTATGAAAATTATCCTACAAGTGTATAGGTTATTATTAGGTGTTTTTGAAGGTGTTTAACCAGTAGGTTATGAGGTTAGTTTTAATTCATTGAATGAATCCTTCTCGAGTTAACGAAATTGAAATCTTTAAAAAATGAATTCATCCAATCCACCCCGAGCGATAACCTAGGATCAAATCATTATCTTAATTTGAATTAACTTAAATATATTATTGATACTTTAAACCCATATAAAATAAACCTGAAGTTGGCATCTTTATATCCAAAAATCCATCTCATAGGTTGTGTATCTTAGGTATCTTCTTATGTCTCAGTGGATTTAACAACCCAAACTAGACTACAAGGACCATTCTACTTTCATCTCTTGGGTAAATTTGAGCATGAATAAAATTTTGGAATCATTTTCGGGGACCAAATTAAGTTATCTTAGAGACTATCATCATTTTCTTTTCATCCCACTTCTCTGTTCTCACCCCCTCACTCCTATGGAAGTTAATTTTGAACAAATCCAAACATGGGGAACTTATCCTTACTTTGATCAATCAACCCCATGTGTGATGTATAATGATCATCCTAATTTTTACTGGTGGGTTCATCAACAACCTAATGAACCACAATGTTTTAACTCCTATGATTCACAAAACATTCCAACATATAATGAGTTTCAATCCCTACAAAGCCAATCTGAACACCCTCCTGTGCAATTCCAACAACCTAATTATCCACATGTAATTGAACATTTGGCTCAACCCCTTATCCATCCTAGTCCACATACATTACTTGAAAAACTATATCAACAAATAGAGATAATTAATTTTGAGGTTTCATCATTGAGATTAGAACTACAAAACTTTGAGACGGTTATGGAACCCATTCCCACTCTTTATATCCCTTCTTCATCATTGATAGAAGAATATTTTCTCCCAAAAATAAATTATGTATTTATTGAAGAACAAACCTTTGGATTTGGGATAGATGATGTTGATAAAGGAATTATTTAAGAGTCTTTAAATCAATAGGAAATTGATTTTTTGGATTCAAAAGAGGAAAATTCGACATCGTGGACTGAGTGCCCCTATTATAGCTCCATTGATCATTTTTCAGAAACACCAATCATTGAAACATCGGGAGAAATAAAAAAAATTGAGTCCATAACCATCCTTGACACTAATATTTACAATTTGGTGGCTGAATCTTCTATTCAAAAGGAAACAATTTTTTTGATAAATTTGGAAAAAGAAACTGAGTTGGATTTAAAATCTCAACCTGTGTTTGAATGACCTATCCAAATCGAGATAAAAATTATATTTCTTCCTTACTCACTCAAGTATCCCTTCATAGGGTATAACCATGACCTTTCAGTTGGAATTCATGCTTCTATTGAAAAAAAATATATGAATGATTATTGATGTCTTAGGCAAGACTAGAGAAGCAACTAGATCCACCATTCCTGATATTCAATGGATTTACCCACTCATTTTAGAACATAGGTTTGTTAATGAAGCAAATTCTAAATATAGAATCAATCTCACCCTAGTTGAATTGGTGAAACATGTGATCCTTAAAATGTTGAAAGTTGGTATTGGGTAAGTTGGGGGGTTCATGTCGGGCTAATGATGTTAAACAAAAGCACTGCATGGGAGGCAACCCATGGTTTTCAAGTTTCCAATCATTTTGTTGTCTTAATCAACTTCATATTTTAAATAGGATTAATGAATCATTTTGATATTTAAAAATAATAAAAAAATAGATTGTTAACCTATTATTCTATTATGAGTATGGATGGGTATGAAAAGAGAGAGCCATATTCATATGTGTCACGTGATATGATCCTTGAGTAATACCTTACCCAAAAATTTAAAAAGAATACAATTTATCATTAGTTCATTTAATTTTTATGTGTTTTTAGGTTAAAATAAAAAAATATAATAATAATAATAAAATTAAAATTCCATATTGTATGTTGTGGGGAAAAGCCTCTCACAACCGGCGAAGCCGTAAGGACTCGAACCCAGGACCAAAGGGAGATAGGGGTGCATGCTTACCATTGACCTACAGCTTATAATGCTTCCTTATTCTATAATTTGTAAAGACCTAGAAATTCTCTATAATTTTTTTTAATTATATGGAAATTGTACGAGTCCGCAAAAATTGATGGTGCGTGATTCCAAGGCCCGGTATGCCCAGAAATAATTTCTAAACTTCTTTTAGGTATGTTTAGTAAACATATGAGTGGGTTTTTGTAGCTTTTGAACCAGTGCTCAGAATTGAAATCTGAGGGAACTGTTGAACTCTCAGTGCTGTTTTTCGCTTAAGGAGACATTCACCTTGACTGTAGTAGGTTGAGGGTGAAAGTTAGTTTTTGTGATTTTTCAGGGAAATAAAAATAAAATAAACTTTATTTTATTTTTTATAATCTCCTTTTTTAATGCCCGGTGGTGGGGACCACCCGATCTATAAAAACCACCAATTTAAATCTATGGTGGTAGGGACCACCCAAACCCCTCTTAATGGGGGGGAAACCTCTCAACTCCCCATTAATTGATTCCTCCCATTTAATTGAGCCAAAATAATTGAGCCAATTTATTATTCCAACTCCATTTGTTCCAACAAATTAAATTCATAAACTTAATATTTGTGTTAGATCCTCATTTGTTTTTGTTGGGGGAAATAATTAGAGAAAGGGAGAACATTGGAGGATCATTATATCCCAATGAAGAATGCACCATCTTCTCCAATGAAGAACGTGCCATCTTCTTTAATGAAGAACGTGCCACCTCCAATGTGGGACGTCTTCAACGACGACGAACTGACGTCCATCTTTTCCTCCTCATCGACGTCAACAAATCTCCACGGTAGGGGTGTGTTTTCGATTGATCATCGTTAATTTTCCTCTCACGTTGAATCACCTCCCTTGAGCCACTTGCTACCACTCTAACGCGAAGGGTATGGGACAAAAAAACATGGCCCGACCCCTCCACAAATCTTGGGGTTCTTTTTTTGTTATTTGTGATGGTTGAGGATGGAAACGGTTACTGGTGGGGCTCGGGAATGGCGGTTGGCACCACGGCCGGCCGTGAAGATGGTGGTGGTGCAACCGCGCCGCCGGAGAAGGGTCGCAGCCCGTCGGTCACGGCAGAGCAAGGGTGGCGGCCAGCAGAGGTTGGCCGCATGATGGGGCGACGACGCGCATCTGAGCTACCCAATGAGAAAGGGTTGTTGTTTGTGCCACGACAATGAAGGGAGGGTAGCTGGCATTCGGCCATCCGTGGAGGGGCGGCGCACGACGCGCCACCGGGAGGCAAAGGGGTCGGTCGGCGTTCGGCCGGCTGCAGAGGGGAGGCACACGACGCACCGCTGGGAGGCAAATGGGTCAGCCGTTACGGCCGGCCGAGTTGAACTGAGCAGGACCTATGGGTCCCACATGCTACTGGCGACCGAACAACTTTGGTCGTTCGATGAGTGGAGGCGGGAGGCGTGTGACTCCCCCCTGCATGTGGCTAGGCCGGGCCACCCAGCGTGGGTCGAACTACCCAGTGTGGGTCGGGCTACCCAGTGCAGGCCGAGCCACCCAGCACAGGTCAGGCCGGGATGGACCTAGCAGGCCGGGCTAGACCTAGTGGTCTGGGTCAGACCCAGCAGGCCGGGTCGACACGAACTGGTTCGGGTCAGACCAGACCCAGACCAGCTTCGACCCATTTCCACTCTTTAGGCTATAACTTTGGCATCAAGTGTCCATTTGATGAATCGTCTATGGTGATGGAAACCCTGGATTGAGATGGTCCTTTTGGTATACCCCACTTGATATTTGGATAAAGTTGGGGTATGGTTGTGTTGGATCTATCACGAATCCAACTAGGCCCTCGGGACTAAAAGGAAAATAACTTATAGACCGTGCGTCCGATTGACGCACCGTCTATTGCGTTGAGACCCCTATTACATGGAGGCCCTTTGGGATAATTATTCATGGGAATTCATGGAATTTAGATTATCAACATGTGGCATGAGTAGCAGAACCTCCCGGAATCAAGCAAGCTTAGTGCAGGAACCCAGTAGCTGGCTGTAACATGAGAAAGGGATCCTTCATGGGACTGTATTTGAAGATCCTGCATGGATCCACTCTAGGAATCCACTTGGGACTACTCTAGGATCCTGTGTGGGTCTGATGATATACTAGGATCCTGTGTGGGTATGATAATGTATTGGGATTCTATGTGGGTTTGATGATGTACTAGGATCCTATGTGGGTTTGCCTCTTACCAGAATAAGATGATTCAGTAGTTACATATAATAATCTATACTTCTGTATTTAAGTTATACCTGGTGTGTGATGAGTCCTCTTCTTGATGGTCATACCTTGGTGGTATTCTTTTGTGTGGCATACTTGTGTGGTACTTACCTTTGTGGTGTTACCTTCATGGTATTCCTTCCTTTGTGGAACAGTTGAGATGGGCATACTCGATAACTTAGGTATATGTATGGGAATATACCTAAGTAGGGTTGACTGTTGTTTCCAAGCTTTCTGGTTTATCTTTTTTGGATTTTGAGAGACCTTTGGTGGTCTTGGGGTCCCTAGCGAGTATTGTTATACTCACCTCTAAACGGGCTATGCCCGCACCTTGTTGTGTTTAGTGAAGATGATGGACAACGCTGATTGAGGACGAGAGTACCAGGACTAGAGGTAGCTCAAAGGTAGACATTAGATGAGGCATACCATAGAGATGTCCGTTCAAGAGTTGTACCTACCCTACTGGTATGATCCTTGGCGGGTGTTCACAGGAGCTATTCCAGTTTACTTTTACTTTTCAGTTTCTTGTACTTTCCAGTTGGGCTTATATTCTGGACCCTTTACTTACTATACTCACTCTTTTTACTATTCATTTTCCTTGTGTTTGTATCTTGTTGTGTGCTTGGTTTTGTGTGTTTACAGGTTTTAAAGTCAATGTCTTCCCAGTTTTTGGGAATACGCCTTTCGGTGCTAGTCGCCACCCCCTAGCCTATGGAAGGTGGGCTTGGGGTAGTCACAGCACGGGCCCCGGGGGATGGGTCGTGAAAACTGCAACAAAAAATAAAATAAAATAAACTTTCATTTTATTTTTGTTGAATTTTTCACGACTCGTCCCCCGGGGCCTGTGTCATGACTACCCCAAGCCCGCCTTCCATAGGACAGGGGCTGGCGACTAGCACCAAAAGGCGTATTCCCTAAAACTGGAAAGGCATTGCCTTTATAACTTATAAACACACGCAACCAACCACACAACAAGATACGAACACAAGTAAACTGTATAGTAAAAATAGTGAGTATAGTAATTAAAGGGGCCAGAATACAAGTCCAACTAGAAAGTACAAGAAACTAAAAAGTACAAGTAAACTAGAACAGCTCCTGTGAACACCCGCCAAGGATCCTACCTATAGGGTAGGTACAACTATCGAACGGTTGTCTCTATGGTACACCTTGTCTAATGTCTACCTTCGAGCTACCTCTAGTTCTGGTACTCTCATCCTCAGTCAGTGTTGTCCGTCATCTACACCAAACACAACAAGGTGCGGGATTTTCCCATGTAGGGTTAAGTATAACGATACTCGGTAGGGACCTTGATACCCCTGAAGGTCTCTCAAAATCCAAAAAATATAAACCACAAAGCATAGAAACAACAGTCAACCCTACTTAGTTATATACCCATACATATACCTAAGTTATCGAGTATTCTCATCTCAACTGTTCCACAAAGGAAAGAATACCACAAAGGTATAAACACAAAGGTAAGTACCACATAGGTATGCCACACAGAATAATATCACCAAGGTATCACCAGGTATAACTTAATTACAGAAGTATAGATGATTAGATATAACTACTGAATCGTCTTACTCTATTAAGAAGCAGACCCACGTAGGATCCTAGTACATCATCAGACCCACACAAGATCCTAGTACATCATCAAACCCACACAGGATCCCAGTACATCATCAATCCCACACATAATCCTAGAGTAGTCCCACATGGATTCCTCGAGTGGATCTATGTGGGATCCTCAAATATAGACCCATGAGAAATCCCTTTCTCATGTTACAGCCAGCTACTAGGTTCCTACACAAAGCTCGCTTGATTCCGGGAGGTTCTGCTCTTTAAGCCACAGGTCGATACTCCAACTCCCACAAAGTCCCATGAGGAAGTATCCCAAAGGACCGCCACATAATAGGTCTCTCAAAACAATAGACGGTGCATCAATCGAACGCTCGGTCTGTAAGTTATTAGCCTTTCAGTCCTGAGGGCCTGGTTGGATTCGTGCTCGATCCAACCTGACTGTACCCCAACTTTATCGAGATCTCAAGTGGGGTATACCAAAAGGAATGTGTCACTACAAGGTTTATATAATCATAGAGAGTTCATCAAACAGACTCATGGTGCCAAAGTTATGGCCAAAAGAGCGGAAATGGGTCAAAGCTGGTCCGGGTCCGGTCCGACCCAGTCAGACCGACCTGACCTGGGTCGACCCAGTCCACTGGGTCCGGCCCACGCTGGGTGGCCCGGCCTAGCCGCATGAGGGGGTAAGTCATGCACCCCCCGCCTCCACTCACTGAACGGCCGAAGTCGTTTGGTCGGTAGCAGCACATGGGACTCGCGAGTCCCACTCAGTTCAACTCGGTTGGTCGTAACGGCCGGCCCCTTTATCTCCCAACGGCACGTCGTTCGTCGCCCCTCCAAGGCCAGATGAATGTAGGCCGCCCTCCCTTCACTGCCATGGCACAAGCCACGGCCCTTACTCACTGGGTGGTGTGGACGTGCACCGCCACCCCATCGTGTGGCCGGCCTCCGCTGGTCGCCACCCTTGCTCTGCCGCGGCCCTTCTCCGGCGGTGCGGTTGCACTAGCGCTATCTTCATGGTCAGTAGTGGTTCTAGACTCTGTTCCCGATCCCCAACAATGACGGTTTCTATCTGCCTCCATCGCAAAGAACACAAAACAAACCACAAGATTTGCAGAGGGGTTGGGCCATGGTTATTTGGCCCATACCCTCCGCGTTAGAGCAGTAGAAAGTGACTCAAGGGAGGTTATTCAATGTGAGAGGAAAATTAAAGATGATCAATCAAAAACACACCCCTACCTCGGAGATTTGTTGACGTCAATGAGGAGGAAAGGATGGATTTCGGATCATCATCATTGAAGACATCCCACATTGGAGGTGGCACGCTCTTCATTAGAGAAGATGGTGTGTTCTTCATTGGGGAAGATGGCACATCTTCGTTGGAAGAGAATGATCCTCCAAAGTGATCCCTTTCGCCAACGATTTCCCCCAATAAAAACAAATGAGGATCCAACAAAAATATTGAGTTTATCAATTTAATTTGTTGGAAAAAATGGAGTTGTCATAATTAATTGACTCAATTAATTTGGCTCAATTAAATGGGAGGAATCAATTAATGGGGATTTGAGAGGTTCCCCCCCCCCCATTAAGAGGGGTTTGGGTGGTCCCTACCACCATATATTTAAATTGGGGGTTTTTCTAGCTCGGGAGGTCCCCACCATAGAGCATTCAAAAAGGATATTATAAAAAATAAAATAAAAGTTTATTTTATTTTTATTTCCACAAAAATGCACAAAAACTAACTTTCACCCTCAACCTACTGCGATCTAGGTGAAGGTCTCCTTAAGTGAATACCAGCACTGCAAGTTCAACGGTGCCCTCAGATTTCAATTCCGAGCACCGGTTCAAAAGTTACAAAAACCCACTCGTACGTTTATTTAACGTACCTAAAAAAAGTTCATAAATTCTTTTCAGGCACACTGGGCCTCAGAATCACGCGTCGTCAATTTTCACAGACTCGTAAAATTCCCATATAATTAAAAAAATACATGGAATTTTTAGGTCTTTACATTCTCCCCACCTCAAGGCTTTGCATCCCTGAAAGCCTAATCACAAAAACTAAGACAACAAGTGGGGATTTTGAGCACGAATCTGAGCCTCCTGCTCCCATGTGCTCCCCTGGAGGTTCTCGTGTTGCTAGAAAATGCGCACCAGAGGTATCGACCACCCACGAAGGACCCGCTCCTGTCGATCCTCAATCTCTACTGGAACCTCCGTAAACATCGCTCCATCATCGATGTCGAGCTCGCTGTGGTCGATGACATGAGATGGGTCGTACACGTATCTCCTCAACTGGGATATGTGGAAAATGTTCTACACCCGGTGCAACTGAGGTGGAAGAGCTAAGCGGTAAGCCACCTCACCAACTATGTTGAGCACCTGGAAGGGTCTGATGAACCTCAGAGATAACTTTCCACCCCGGCCAAATCTCCTCAAACCACTTCGAGGTGAGACATGTAGAAAGACCTAGTCACCATCCTCAAAGTCTAGAGGTCTTCGTCTCCTATCAACATAAGACTTCTTCCTGCTCTGTGCAGTCTTCATCCATTCCTAGATGGCCTTCACCATCTCCATGGTAGCCCATACCATATTTGGTCCCTTGAGTGCTGACTCCCCTGGGTTAGTCCAGCACAAAGGTGATCTGCAAGGTCAGCTGTAAAATGCCTCTAAAGGTGTCATCCCGATGGTGGAGTGATAGTTGTTGTTGTATGGAAACTCCACCAAAGGAAAATGATCTTCCCAGCTGTGACCTAAGTCGAAGACGCAATCACGCAGCATGTCCTCGAGGGTCTGAATGGTCCACTCAGTTTGGCCATCCATCTGGGGATGGAAGGCGGTGCTCAAACTAAGTTGTGTCTCAAAAGCCTCCTATAACCCCTTCCATAGTCGAGAAGTGAAATGTGCATCACAATTGGAGACAATCATCAAGGGTACTCCATGTAGCCACACAATCTTCTGCACATAGAGGCGTCCCAAGTTATCCACTAAAACCTACTCTCTGATTGGTAGGAAGTGGGCTGACTTGGTGAGTCTGTCAATGATCACCCAAATAGAATAATGACCCATGGATCTATGTGGAATTCCTATCACTAATTATATGGATATCCCATCCCACTTCCTCTATGGGACCTCTAAAGGCTAAACTAAGCCTGTTGGTACCTAATGCTCTGCCTTCACTTGCTGGAAAGTGAAGCATCAAGAGACAAACCCTGCTATTTCTTTCTTCATTCTCAGCCACCAATGATGTCATCAGAGGTCCTGGTACATCTTCATCACTCATGGATTTACCGCTAGAGGGGATGTGTGGAACTCCCTCAACACTTCCTCCTGAAGAGACACTGGTACCATGGTACATCCTCTGAAAAGGATGATGTGCTCCCCACCTTCAGAAAATCCATCTGGTACCTGTCCTGTGGATATCTGAGCACATCGAGCCTCGCAGTCAGTGGCCCTGCGCTACGCTTCCCTGAATCGCTAAATAAGTGGGGGAGTGATTGTAAGAGACTAAAGAAAATCTGCTCCCTCTCAATCCACAAAGGATATCTGTAAAGCGGTCAACTGCTCCATCGCCTCACCTAGCTGCTGAATACCAAATCTCTTGCTGAGTGCATCTGCTACTACATTCCCATTCCTAGGAGTATAGACTATATCTAAGTCATATTCTTGGAGGAACTCAATGCAACATCATTGTCTCAGGTTCAGGTCCTTTTTAGAGAAGATATACCTGAGACTCTTGTGATCTGAGTAGACTATAAAATGTTTTCCTATCAAGTAATGTCACCATATCTTCAAGGTAAAGACCATTGCTACTAACTCCAAGTCATGGGTAGCATAGTTCTGCTCATGTTGTCTCATCTATCGAGAACCATATGCGATCACTGCTTGCTCCTGCATCAGGAAACATCCAAGCCTGATCCCTGATGTGTCATAGTAGACTACGTACCATACACCCTCCTCTGGTAGCCTCAAGATGGGAGCACTAGTCATCCTCTGCCTTAGTTCCTGAAAACTCTGATGGCATCTCTCTGACCAAATGAAGGTTTTCCCCTTCTTATTCAATGCTAATAAAGGTGTTGTAACTCTGGAGAAATCTAGCACAAACCTTTGGTAGTATCCGGCCAAACCCAGGAAACTCCGTACCTCCGTCACACTTCTGGGTGGCTCCCAAGCAAGTACCACCTCGATCTTCACTGGATCCACCGCAACTTCAGCCTCTGAGATGACATTTACCAGAAAGTGAACCTCTCGGATACATAATTGGCACTTCGAGAGCTTACCATATGGTTGGTTCTCTCGGAGTGTGTCCAGAACTATCTACAAATGATAGGCATGCTCCTCCTCAGTAGCTGGGTAGATCATAATGTTGTCGATGAAGACTAATACAAAGTGATCATGGTGTGGCTTAAATATCCTGTTCATGAGTCCCATGAACACTACTGGAGCGTTGGTCACACCGTACAGCATGACCAAAAACTCATAATGGCCATACCGACATCTGTAATCCGTGTTCTACACATCCTTGTCTCGTACTCTGAGGTGGTGATAGCTTGATCAAAGGTCTATCTTCGAGAACCACTATGCTCCCTTCAACTGATCAAAGAGGTAATCAATCCTCAGGAGTGGGTACTTGTTCTTCATGGTCATCTGGTTCAGGCGCTGATAGTCAACACAAAGTCTCAAGCTCCCATCCACCTTCTGGGCGAACAAGATTGGGGCTGCCCAAGGAGAAACATTGAGCTGAATGAATCCTTTCCCCTGTAATTCCTCCAGTTGTACCCGTAGCTCACGAAGCTCCGCAGGAGCCATCCGATATGCTGGTGTATATATTGATGTCATCCTGAGGTACAATTCAATGTAAAATTCCACCTCTCTGTGAGGAGGTAGACCCGAAACATCATCAGGGAAGACATCCACGTACTGGTCCACCACTACAGGATAGCTCAGATTCTCCATGTCAACCACTTTAAGGGTAAGGCTAGCCAACTGATATGTAATAAGTTGCAAGTGACATGGATATCAAAGGACTAAATTGGAGCAACAATAAATTCAACTTCAATAACCAGGTGACTTTATTCCATGATCCTCATATTTCAATCTCCTTTTTGAACTCCCCTTTTCTTCCTCTACCTCCTTCTAAATTATCTTTTCTTCAAACACTGGTGATAGTGTTATTTTAATTTGGGGGGATATGAAATAAAAAATTTGATTTTGTGTTAAAAAAATTTCTTTTGTGTGAAAAAAATGATTTAAAAAAAATGTGTGTAAATAGAAGGAAAATTTTTTTTAACTTTGAACATGATAATACGCATTCCACACTTTGAAACGGAATATCAAATAATTTAGCATTTCTTGATTCTAATTTTAATCCTTGTATAATTTCATGGGCATCGATTTTGGAAAGTGTGGCTGTCTAATGTCAAATTTCATCGTTTATATTTTCATCCAAATAGAAAAAAAGAGATCACAATGCACGTCCTTAGGATAGTGGGGTATTAGTTTGAGTTAATGAGTAAACCCAAATAAATATCATAGGTTTGGTGATAATTTTATTTTTAATATGAGTATTCAATAATAAAAAAAATAAACAATAAATTTGCGTGTAGAGCAATGAAATGACCTAATGCGTGGCTTTAGGCACTTGGGGATCATGACGCCATAGTTTTCTGGCCCAGAGTTAGTAATTTTATCTCTACTTATGGTAATTTGACTATGTTTTTTACTGAGTTAACTCAGATGATGCTCGAGTATGTGGGATTCACTTGGTGCCCTAAGGTCTTTGAGCCTAGGAGTTATCGGCAAAGTCCCACTACATGGGTTGACTCTTTTGAGTGCAATTTCAATTACCATGGAAAAATTGCAAAAAAAACAATAAAAAAATATACAATAACAAAAATTGAATACTCATCATAATATTGAAATGTGATTACACCTAGTGCTTCCATCATTTCCCCTTGAATAAAGATGAACCCCCATGTCTAATGTGATGCACAATACATCATCACTCTTAATTGATATTGGATAAAATATGGCAATGAATTTGAATAAAGTATTGGGCATGGGATTTGGATCTGCTTATGAAACTATATTTTATAAAAATATTTTTATGGGTTTCATGATTTTTTTTGTATAAGGTTTCTTGGTGATCATCTTGTATTAAAATGTTTTTGGAAAAAGGAATTCGAATATCATATTGTTGAGATACATTTTGCTCAGGACTAGCAAGACTCAAGTTGAGGGTGTGATTAGCAACTGAATGATACTAATATTCACTTTTAATATATATAATATTCAGGTGCTTTATTATTCATAAACACCATTTTAGTGCATTTTACACTTTGAACATCATTTCACATTATGATTGTAATTCCTTCTTAAAATTCACTATTATATGGTACATTTCTTAACATCATTTAACATACCCAATGATCTTGATTTTATTTTCATATTTAATTTTCAGGTTTCTCATTATATTGGGAATAATTTATACTTGTGGAGTGTATGAAGTCTCACAATGGAAGACCACCAAAATGGGATTTCATGCAAACAATTCTGGAGAAGGCGGATTGGACACCATCCCACTGATAAGAATGTGGGGCCCAAATTACAGGCCCACTGAAGACCAAATTTCTTGGTATTCTAGAATACGTATAGAAGAAAAATTAATTCTTCATGATCCAATGCTAATTCAGCTTCCATGGTGGTTATTAAGGTGGCCCAATTTGGAGATAAAATTCTGGGCCAGGTTCTGCGGCCCAGAAAAACATCCCACCAATTTATTCATATCTCGAAAACCACAAATTATTTGGGATTAACTTTTACAGAGAGCTAGGAGACATCTGGATCTTCACTTTTTTCTTCTATGGACCACTCTAATTTGGCCATCTAGGCGCATCTGTTCGGTGAATGCAAGTTGGACGCCACTTCGAGTCAAGGATAAAGAAGTCCACTCTCCCTTACTTTCCACCACCCTAGGCCTATCATAATCAAGTGGGATACCTTTTACTATTTTAGGCTCGACCCAAGGATCCCAAAATGCCTATTTAATGTATTGGTTGTTGAGTATTTTATCATATTTGGTGCTTGGTTTCATTGTAGTGTTATGATGCCGCTGTGTTTGTAATCACATTTCTTTCTCATGTAAGTTGTTCAATTCACCATAGTTTCTTAATAAAAGTTATTGCTCTACTCTTATTCTGTTATTCTATATATCACATTGACATTGTTACCTAAAATTGTTAATTTATTCACACCATACTTTGTGAGATTTATCACACAATGGTGGAGTGGTTGATTTTTGTTGTTGCTTTTACTTCTTCAATTCCACCCTTGTAAGTCTACTTCCCGCTTCCATTGAGGACATGTCATCAATGGAGGGATAACTCTTTTATGGGTTGATCCAAAGGATTAGAAAGGGGATGGATTGAATGTTATCTCTCACTCTCTAAATTTTTATTAATTTATTTTCTTTTAGTTTCTTTTATTCAATGATTTTCTCTCTTCCTCTTCCATATTGAATTTAATCACCCCACTTTTATGTGCTAATAAGATCATTTACCTTGGAGTGCTCATGAAAATGATCCTACAAGTGTATGGGTGATTAGAATGTGTTTTTGAAGGTTTTTAATCAGCGGGTGATGAGGTTAGTTTGAATTCATTGAATAAATCCTTCTCGAGTTAATGAAATTGAAATCTTTAAAAAAGGAATTCATCCAATCCACCCCGAGCGATAACCTAGGATCAACTCACTATTTTAATTTGAATTAACTTAAATATATTAGTGATAATTTAAACCCATCTAAAATAAACCCAAAGTTGGAAACTTCATAGCCAAAAATCCATCTCATAGGTTTTGTATCTTAGGTATCTTCTTAGGTCTCGGTGGATTTGACAGCCCAAGCTAGACTACAAGGACTGTTATACCTTAATATCTTGGATAAATTTGAGTATGAATTAAAGTTTTTCTAATAAAGGATGAGAAATTCATTTTGTACAGGGTCATAATTTGAGGTCTCATGAGTGGAATTACCCAATTCATGACCTTGAGCTAGCTAATATAGTTCATGTTATACACTTTTAGAGACACTATCTACTTGGAGAGAATTTTGTGGTATTCACTAATCCCAAAAGCATCAAATACATATTTACACAGTAGGATCTAAATCTCAAGTAGTGTACATGGGTTGAGTATCTACAGTCGTTTGATTTTGTGCTTGTCTACATGCCTGGTAAAGGTAATGTTGTAGCTGATGCTCTGAGCTAGAAGACTCGGAATCAGGTAGTTCAGGAGGCCAGTGGAGAATGGAAGCTCATGGACTTATTCTCAGAGATGCACAAAGAAGTTTAAGAGGACCATGGTCATACTATCCTCTCCACCTTAGCAGTGACCTATAATATTTTGGAATAGGAAAGAATGATACAACTATCTGGTCCCAAAGGCCTTATCCTAAGGAAAATTGTCTTGGATGACAATACACCTTTAGGATGGACCATGGATGGGAATGATACTTTATTAATCCATGGATGTGTATGGTTTCCAATAGACATCAGAGAGGATATGATGCAGAAATTTTATGCCTCAGCATGGGTAGTTCATCCTAGTGTCACTAAGAGGTATCAAGACTTACAGTGCCAGTATTGGTGACCTGACATGAAATGAGAGATTTTCGGCTTCATCGCTTATTGTTCCACTTATCAATAGGTGAAAGTGTAATATCAGTGTCTGATGGGTAATTTACATTCATTGTCTATTCCTAAGTGGAAATGGGATTATGTTTCTATGGATTTCATGATTAGTTTACCCAGATCACCTCATGGAAATGATATAGTGTGGGTTTTCATTGATCGTTTGATGAAGGTCACACATTTCTTACCTGTGTGAGATACCTTCTCAGTAGATGATCTAGGTAGGTTGTATGTCTAGAAGGCTGTAAGTCTTCATGAAGCTCATCATTCTAATATTTTTTATAGATATTATCTATTTATGTCAAGATTCTGGAAGGGGTTATATAAGTACTTGGGTACACAGGTGCTTCTAATCATGGCCTATCACCCAAAGACCAATGGAAATATAGAACATATAATTCAAGAACTAGAGGACATGATTTGTGCATTTTTTCTTGACTTTGGGGTTCCTGGGGGAAACACATTCCCCTTTTTGAGTTCTCTTATAATAACAACTTTCAAGATACCATAGATATGGCTCATTATGAATCCTTATATGATAGGGCTTATCATTTAACTTGTGCTAGATAAAGGTAGGGGAGGTGGCTTTTCTTAGACCAAATCTCATGCAGGAGACTACAGAGCATGTCCATTTAATAAAAAAGTACATGATAATAGCCCAGTCCCAATAGAATTTTTATGCCAACTGATGTCAGTGACCTCTCAAGTTTGAGGTTGGAGACTAGTTTTTCTTGTGAGTCTTTCCTAGGTTGGGTCGTATATGTATTCATAGGTAGGTTAAGCTCTCACTTAGGTTTGTTGGACCCTTTGAGGTTGTGAAACAAAATGGACCAGTGGCTTACCAGATAGCACTTCCTTAGAGATTCCAGACTATGCATTATTTATTTCACATATATTAGCTTCTATGATATTATCTAGACCTATCACTTGTCTTTCATCCTAATGAGGTTATATTGGATGTAGATTATTCCTTTTAGGAGTATCCAATTTTTATTATTGATCAGATTGTGAAGACACTCTAAGTCAGGTTAGTTCCTTTGGGGTGGGTGATATGGAAGTATGATTGGGTACAGGATGATACCTAGGAGTGGTAAGCTAATATACAAGCTCAGTGGCTGGAAATATTTTCCGATGATACCTCTTTACCCTCAAAAGTCCAACTCAAGGATGAGTTGCTTTAAAAATGGGAGGTTGTAATGACCCATTTTTCACAATGGTACAGTTCATTTGTTTTTGGTTTAAAATTACTTTAAAACCCCATATAATGTTACCCAAAGTAGTAAAAAAGGTTACAAGGGTGTATGAGGCTTGTTTAGTGCTTGGAACCTAGGTAATTTGGAAAAAATACTAAGATGCATGGTTAGTATATGCCATATAGCCCAGCTCGCATTGTCTCTTCTAACCATGTGGGGTGATACATTAGAGAAATAGGGACCACATGGTTTTTATGTAACTGTGTGACCCTAGACACATGCCCATGTGATAAAATATAGAGGTTTTATAGAGGATTTTTTCATGGTTTGTACATGGTTAGGGAAACTATCAACCTTAACTGTGTGGGGCATTCCCTTAAGCATTGGGTTGAGCATGGTTTGCACACAGTTTTTCCAAACCATGCATCCAAATGATGTGTCCCTATATTTGAGGGTGAAATGAATTTTCCCCTCATTAAACTTATAACCATATTCTTCTTTCTCCCCTATTTCTCTATCAGATGAAATTCATCCTTCTCTTCCTGTAGCTCTCCCTCAATCCAAACCTAGGCATTGAGATAAATTATCTATATAAAGTCCAAATAAAGTGTTTTAGGAAGCATCAGATCTGTCTTAGTAATATCTACGATCCTATCCCTTCTTATTTTACTTTATCTTTGGATCTCTAGTTAGGTGCAAGATCTTTTGCACTATTTTCATGGTGTTGGATCGTTTCTTCAATTTCTTCCAACTTACCTCAAATTTGTGGCTTCCATCGAATGAGGAGTTTTCAATGACCCTAAGGTAGGTTGTCTGGTCATTTTCCCCAAGTTTTTTAGTTTTTTTGTAGCTTTTCCATTGTGCCACATGCCGGCCTTTATTAAGCATCACCATTTAATTCATTTCTTCATATTAAATTGATCTACACACCTTGATATATGCTTGTTGATCCTTTTTTAGTAGGTTATATGATGTTGAACTCACTTATAGACACCCCTTGGGTGTGCCCACTGGATTTACCCTTTATAGATAATTTCTTAACAACTCTGAACACCTTCTAAGCATTAAACTTAGATTATAAATTCAATGATCATCATTATATAATTTCTTAATTATTCCAAGGCACCTACTAAGTGTTTGTCCCTACTTATAATTGGAATTGTCCATGTAGGTAATTACCCTTTGATAATGGAACCCTCTAAGTGCCTCTCTGAACCTTATAAATTGAATTTCCATGAATTTTTTAATTGAATGGAATTTATTTAAATTTAAGGGATAGTTCATGATGGGTTTTCCTTCCTTGAATAAATTAAATGGATTAAATGTATTGTTTTTTTAAGGGTGGTAAGACCATACCATTTTTTTATACTATATAAAATGATTAATTGAATTATAATACTTCATGATTGGAATTATAAATATTTATGCCTTTATATAGGCTTTAGAATGATTCTAATGGTTCTATTGAGAATGATGGTTTCACACTCCCTTATATTGGGTGTTGAGCCTGATGTCTCACACCACTGACACTATTTGGATGGTGGGCATGATGCACCATGACCCTTGTTTTGAGTGTTGACATGATGGAACACTCACCATTCCAAGTGACAAGCATGACGTCTCCAACTCATTATGAGATGTAGGGAATGTACCCTTCAACTTGATCTTACAGGCACATTTATATTGGTTATGGATGACTAAGTTACACTCTAGTCCAACCATCACCTAGTATTCTAGCTTTATGGTGTAAGAACTTGGATCTTCATTTCAGGTATGGATTTTTATTTCAGGTTTTTTTTTAGGAAAAAGAAATAAATGGGATTTTTTTTAAGTATACTCCCTGTACCCAGTTTCCATGTATAGTTGTGTACTGGACGTGTAACGGCTGAGTACATGGCTGTATAGGTGACCTGGTACCTAAAGTAGAGGTCAGTTGAGGCTAATATATGGTGTGTACATTTAATGAACACACCATGTACTTTTATTTTTAATCGATTAATCAGATTGGGTCATGTCTCATCTATAGAAATACCTTCTTCTTCCCGTGTCACATACAAGAGAGTGACATATGGACAAATATCTTTGAGTTACTCTCGTTCCTTCGTTCGAGATCTGATTGAGACGCTGCTGGGTGTGTTGGATTCCCACCAGTGAGTTCTCTATTTCCCTAGAGCCTCTCTTCCTGATTTCTCCTCTCTCTTTAGTTATTCAAGGTTGAACGATTTTAACCTTTTTGTATATCTACATCGTTCTAGGCCAATTCAAGGGCCGACATTCAAGTTTTTTCTTCGTACAACATCAATATAGGTGGTTTGTGCCTTTCTTTGATAGTCTTTGGATTATGTGTTCTTAAAGTGATGAATACCCATGTTTGGGGTATTGTGTGTTTTTTATTTTAGCCCTATTATCTACCTTATGGGGTTTAATTTATTGAAAAGGGTTGTATCACATGCGTAAAGTTTGATTCCTTGTTTACGATACACCCTATGGGTGCATTTCCCTAGTTTGACTATTTAGGGTCGTTTGGCCTAGGTTTCCTATAAGTCATACCTTTCTTTCCATGACTTGATTTGTTTAGGATGAAGTTTATTTATTATATGAATTTAATGTGTTATTATTATGAATGTTACCCATGTAGTAGTTATAGATTACATGTGCTACTTGATATGATATGTGCGCTGATATTCCAATGGACCATGAGAGCCTTATACCAGGAAAATTGTGGGTGTTTCCATGTTTATTTACAAAGGACCCTAAGAGCATTGGTTTAGATTTTTACCCATGAAGTATTGACTATGAGAGCTACCTAGTAGTCATTTATTATTATTTATACTATGTTGACCCAAGGGTTATTGACCGTGAGAGCTACCTGGAGGTCGTGTGTAAATTATTGATGATATGTAGACCAGGGGTATTGACCATAAGATCTACCCAATAGGTTGTTATCTTTAATCTATTCTATGTGGTACCATAGGGATTAGACCATGAGATATTTCCTAGAGGTTCAGTTGTGAATAAATGAATAGTTGTGACGGGTCTTCCAATCCAAAGCACAAGCTTGGACTCGGTCTTACTTGGTTGTTTATATGGTCTTCTGAGACATCTATTGTTACTATTATACAGGGGGGATATTTAGCTTAGGATAGATCCTAAGGTTACAGTATTAAATGGTTTGAATAATTTATAAATAAAAAATTAATGTAATTGAGAATTTTAGGATTGTTTACTTTTGATTAATTCCTAGTTTATTGCTTCATTTATACATTTTACCTACTATGTATTTTCACTGACTGTCAAGCACATATATTTTGGTGTTTTCCTACTGGAATTCGTCTCACACCCTTTTTGGGTCATGATTCTGGGCCCAAACAGATTATATGGTTGCAGGTATAGATAAGGGAAAGCACCCTTCTTCATCAGGTACTTGATTGTTGTTGGAGATGGAGAGCACAAGACCAAGATGAGGCTTGCGATTCTATTGGAGTTTATTATTTTCTGTACTTTGGTTTCAGTGCTGTATTTCCAGCATTGTAAATTGTTTGGTTGTTTTCCTAGATACATATGACATGCATCATTATATATGCTCCAGTTGTTATCTTACTATCATACTTTCGTTGTTTACTTTTGTTTTATGGTATTGTTTCTTCCACTATTGATTATTATTGTTTATTCCATTGTGTATAATATCCCAATGAGGGAATAGTTTCCCCACTATTAGACCTTGGACCTCGCTTCTAGTCAGCAACCTCTGTCATTTGGGAAAATGTACTTGAGGTTATGTGACCAACCAGGTTCGGGTCACCTATGGGCAACACCCGGAACTGGGTCATTACAAAGTGGTATCAGAGGGAGGTTATTTCTGCTTTGACTTATTATTTGGAGCTTATATATAGGGATAGGAAGTAATGGGTAGTTGATAATAATTGTTGTCCAGGAGTATCTAACTTTTGTATAGGTAAAAGCCAAGTTACCTCGAATGTTTCAATTTTTGATGGTTTTGAAATTGTTACAGTTGATTTTATTTCACCATTGGGTGATTCACTTGTTTTGTTTTGTTACTATTGATATTATTGATGTTCTATTTCTGTTTTAACCTAATGAGATGAGGGTATTCCATCTCATGCATCATATAGGAACTTTCTAGATATCACATTTCATGCATTCTTATCATGCCTGTTAGGATGTATTACTGATTTCATATTGTTGTGATATATGTTGTGCTAGATATGCATGTTGTTTTGATAGATGCTAGGATAGAATACCTACCATTTTGATAGGGTATTTAAATATGTAAAGTTTCATTTGTATGGACACCAAACTTTGGTCTCTAAGGTGTTATGGGACCTCTTGGATCGGAATTTGGTGGATCATGTTTAAAATTTAATTGAATTTTGTCAAGTAGTGATATTATTAAGGATGAAAAACTTTGATTCGTGAGAGTATGGGCTCTCACAGGTCATAATTTTCCATGCCTTTGACAAAATTTTAAGTTTTAAGGGGTTCTGAAGAAGTTTCAGAGGCTTACTTTCTAGAAACCCAAACAACACAGCATGTAGTGTTATGAAAACATGCCATGTGTTCTTATGTTTGGGAAGAACTGAATTTTCTTAAGTACATGTCATGTACTGGGAGTATACATCGTGTAGTGATTTTACTGTGTAACTAAATATGTGAACAAAGACACGGGGTTAGGAAACTTTTTGTAGAACACATCATGTCTGGATTGTACACACCATGTGTAAAGAACCGTGTATCTAGTTGTGTGATCAATGACACAGGTGGATGAAACATAGGATGTGCATGTTGTGTTTAGGGTGAACATGCCGTGTAGTGTTACACCAGGAGAAACCGTGTGGTTCCATCCATGTGGGGTCAAAACCCGGGTTGTTGAGTCTTGTTATGGACACAGAATGTAGATTAATTACACACAATGTAGTTTTTCATAGACAAAACTCTTGTGAGTCTATTCGTGTAGATATACATTTCCAAGAGGGAGGACTTGAGTACACACTATGTTACGGGATGGCGCATCATGTACCTGTGGTGTTTACACACCTAGGAAGGTGGGATTACATGCCTATGTAAGAGCGTAAGTGTACACACTGTGTATTAGTTCTACACATTGTGTAGTCATTTTTTGTACCCTTTGGGGGTCTGTTCCTGTTTTATACCCCAATGCCTATTTTGGACCCGTGAGTAATCCTTGCTGAGTAGTTTTTACCATAGATCGTGATGGTGTAACCTATGAATCATTATGAGGACTCCTAATAGGTGTTTTAGGGTTTCCTTTCTAAATGGGGAGGTTCTTCCTCCAGTTACCATTTTCATTTGTCTCCTAGGAGTGAGACCAATGCATAAATGATCGGTTGGGTGTTCGAACCAACCTAGTTGAGACCGTTTATCTGATATGAGATATGAACTATATCTCATGATTTTTTTCTCTTGAGGATGTTTCCCCATGTGAGATGTGCCTTCTGGCCTATGAGGCTGTGAGACCTGTTGCTTCTAGGGAGACCCAAATAGGATTCATCATCTGTGTATCATTTCGAGGATCTCTATCATGGGATTCCCTTGATGTTTACCATTCAAATATATCTTATGGGATTCATATTATTAGGTGCTTTGAAAGGGGGTTTTAATATAATGAACTACTTATGTGTTCATTCTTTGTGTGGTTAAACAACTGTTATTGGGTTCCCTTTTTGTGGACCCAGGTTGGTTTAACAAGATCCTTGTAGGTTTCCTTTGTTGTTAAAAAGGGTCTTTTGGAAAAAAATTCATTCATGATGGAATGTTAGAGTTGTTAAATTTTTTAAAGGAAAGTTGGCAAGACTTGACTGTTTTACTTTGAGTTGCTGAGCTAATGTAGTTTCTTAGGGTATTTTGAGCCTAGTAAATCTGTTTGGTGTAAAATAGTAGTGGAAGTTGATGCTTATGCTTTGTAAAATGCTAGCCCACGGTAGATATAACTTTTAGAGTTAGTTTTCTTGTTCTCCATTGAGAGATTTTAACATTGGTGTAGTCCAGGTGTTGTTGTCCCTGGTAGGACTTCTGGTTTTAAATGACATCCTTGTTTGGAGGGGTGGTCATTTTGCCTTGATTTTTGATGTGGGAACAAGCTTGAGGATTGCTTGGTTCTCTAGGTTAGACATTCCTCAATCATGGTCGATGATTAGGAGTTCGTGTAAACCTTCCTTTTCCTTAGTTATGGACAACTTGGTATGTCATCACCTGAGTTAATGGTTGTGTAAATGATATGTTTTTTATCTAGTTATTGTGTGAGATTTCTGGTACTATGATGCATAGGGTGGACAACCTATGCATAGTACCCCAAAATGTGTCACTGATCTTTTGAACTTGAGGTAGTGTATTTCGACATACGTGATATATGTTGAGTGTTAAATATTTAAATGAGACATTGAGTTCGTTTACATCAATAAGCTTTGAGATATAGTGTATTTTCTTGGGTTATCACCAGTGTAGATTGACCTAAGAGTTATGGAACCTTTTTGTCCCACTACTTGGGAGGACTTTCTGGGTCACGGGTTTTTTTACAGACTAGTCAGTTTATCTTTTTGGCTTCATGAAAAGTGGTGTGATGTGGTGATCATGGTTCTGTTTCAAATATATTATTTTTAGGTAAAATGATCACAATAAAGGACCTTTCGAAAATGGTAATTTTTACTTGAATTATTTGAGGCTTGCAAGCCTTGTTTCATGTTAGTGCTTTCTAGTAAGCAAAAAAATTTTGTGATCAGTTGAATGATGATGCATCGGTAAGTAAAAAAATCGAGTTTCCTTTAGGATTTTTACTAGTAGTAGTTCAGCTATGCTTTTATAGTAATCTTTGAAGTCCTATTAGTGTACTCTCTTTTAAAAGGTGAGCATGTCCCATATCTTGACATCGTCCTGGGTGCGCTAAGAGAGCGTCAGTTATATGACATGCTATAGTTAGAAGTCGTTATACTAATTCATGATCTTTTTATTTGTTTTGTGTTGGATGTGTGGTTTCAGTAGAGGCTTGGTTAATCTTGATTGATACTTGAGTTCTCGACTAAGAACATCTTGGACAGACTCTTGATTCCTACTGCTTCCTTGATGTGACCTCCAGGCGGATTCCATTCTGGGTACAGTTGGTTTTCTTATGTGTAATTTTGGGCTTCACACCAAATTATCTCTTATACAGGGAGTATGGACCACCTTGGTGAGTTCCTTAGACTCCAGGTTGATTGATCTGAGGTTATCTCAGAAATTTAGTTGGGCACTGATGTAATTCTTAAATAGGTAATAATTATAGTGGGTTGGATATGGAATAATTTGTTTTCTCATGTTGTGGCATGACCTTTTTAGTAATCAATGGATGGTGTGACATAGTAGTGTCACTGAGAGATAGGTGTGATCTTCATTGAATGGGTTCATTGTGATCATGTGGTGCCTTGGGAAAAGGCATTCTGTTTCTATTGTAATATGTCTACTTTCTAAGTTTTTCATTTCCAAGATAAGTCATCTGGTGATGGTTTTACTTGTTATCTTTCTTATTCTGTGAGTATGGTTTGAGTGAGATAGTTAGGACACCCTTCCAGTTAAGGGTGGGTGTGCTGTGAAAATCCTCAATGTATTTTCAAGAAATATTGTGTGACATGTTTGGCTGATGTCATTTTGGGTTGACCATTCCTTGTTGTGAGACCACGGTTATGACCTCAGTTATGTTGGAGTTTTCCCAGTTAAATGAAAACACATTGGTAGCATCACTGGAATGCTTAGGGGCGCACTTTGTTGAGTTTTTCAAGTGTTAGAGGTATCGTGGTAATTATACCATGTGAGTTTATCTCAATAAGCTCAATAAGGTTTCACATTTCTTGCTGATTAAGGAAACCTTCAGTTTTTATGATCTTGGAAGGTTGTACATCCAAGAGATTGTACATTTTCATGGGGTTCCGCACTCTATCGTTTCAGACAGGGATTCCCATTTTAATTCTTGTGTCTAGAAGGGACTATAGAGGGATTTGGATATATAGGTACTTCTGAGTACAGCTTACCATCCCCAGACATATGGACCATCTGAGTGCATGATTCAGGTGTTGGAGGAAATTCTTTGAGCATGAGTCTTGGATTTCAGGGGTTCTTGGGAGATACACATACCCCTAGTGGATTTTTTCTACAATAATAGTTTTCATATGACGATTCAGATGGAACCTTATGAGCCATTGTATAGTAGGTCATGCAGATCTCCCCTATGTTGGCTGGAGGTAAGAGAGGCAGCTATGTTGGGACCTCATCTTGTAGAGGAGACCACTGAGCAGGTGGAGTTGATTCGAAAGAGGATGACTACTGCAGACTCTCGGTAGAAATATTATGATGATCGACAGAGATGACCTCTGGAGTTCGAGGTCAGAGATCAGGTTTTCTTACATGTCACACCAAGGTTGGGACAAAGGAGGATTATGAGATAAGGAAAGCTATCACCGAGATACATCTGACCATTTGAGTTTTTAGAGAGATTCAGGCCGGTTTCCTATCGGTTGCAATTACCTCATAGGTACTGGGATATGCATGATGTCTTTCATGTTTCTCAGCTATGGCATTACTTTTCATATTTGTATCACATTTTTTAACCCGAGGAGGTTGAGTTAGAGGTATATGAATACTTTGAGGAGCACCTATTTGGATTGTGGATCATAGCACGAAGGTTATCTATGGTCAGTATGTTCATCTGGTATAGGTGTTATGGAAACATGGGTGATTATAGGATGAGACTTGAGAGAGGGAGGCTGACGTACGATCACAGTGTTTAGAGTTGTTTGAAGTTTCTTCTTCTCCACCCTTGGAAGGGCAATTTGGGGATGAATTTCTTTAAGGGGGAGTTTTTAATAACTCAGATATTTATTTCATGTATTGATCTTTATTTCAGGTTGTTTTTTAGGAAAAAGTAAGGAATGAGAATTTTTCTAAGTACACACCATGTACTTTTGAGTACACACCATGTACCCAGTTGCTACGTGTAGTCATGTACTGACCATGTAATAGCTGAGTACATGGCTGTGTAGATGACCTGGAAGACCACCTAAAGTGGGGGCGATTGAGGCTAGCACACAGAATGTACATTTAATGAACACAACATGTAATTTTCTTTTTAATTGATTAATCAGAGTAGGGTTGTATCTCATATCCATAAATACCTTCTTCTTCCTATGTCTCAAACAGGAGAGAGACGTACAAACTAAGATCTTCAATCTTCTCCCATTCCTCCATCTGAGCTCTGATTGAGACACCGTTGGGTGCATTGGATCCCCACCAGTGATTTATCTCTTTCCCAAAATTCTTTCTTCCTGACTTTGCCTCCCTCTTGAGTTATTCAAGGTTGAAAATTTTTAATCTTTTATAGATCTACATCTTTATAGGATTATTCAAGGTTCGATGTTCAAGAGTTTTCTTCATACAACATCAAGGTAGGTGGTTTGTGCCTTTCTTTGATAGTCTTTGGATTATATGTGCTTAAAGTGATGAATACCCATGTTTGGGGTATTGAATGTTTTGTATTTGTCCCTATTATCTAACTTCTAAGGTTTAATTTGTTGAAAATGGGTTATATCACATGTAGAAGGTTTGATTCCTTGTTTATGGGACACCCCATGGGTGTGTTTACCTAGTTTGAATTTTTAGGGTCGTTTGGCCTAGGTTTCCTATGAGGCATACCTTGTTTTCCATGAATTGAGTTGTTTAGGATGGATTTGATTGATTATATAAATTTCATGTGTGATTATTATGAATTTTATTCATGTGGTAGTTATATATTACATGTGTTGCTTGATATGATATGTGTGTTGATCTTCCAATGGATTGTGAGAGCCTTGGAATAGGAAAAATGTGGGAGTTTCCATGTTTATTTACATAAGACCGTGAGAGCCTTGGTGTAGATTTTGACCCAGGGGGTATTTACTATGAGAGCTACTTGGTGGTCATTTATGATTATTTATACTATGTTGACCCAAGGGGTATTGACTGTGAGAGCTACCCGGAGGTCGTGTATAAATTATTGATGTTATGTAGACCAGAGGTATTGACCATGAGAGATACCCAAGAGGTCATTATCTTTACTCTATGATATGTGGGTCCATATGGGTTAGACAGTGAGAGATTTACAAGAGGGTTGGTTTTGAATAAATGAATAATTATGATGAGTCTGCCAAGCCAAATCAGAAGCTTGAACTCGGTATTACTTGGTTGTTTAAATGGTCTTCTGAGATGTATATTGTTACTATTATATAGGGGGATACAGATCTTTGGCTAGATCCTAAGGTTACATTATTCAATAGTTTGAATAATTTATAAATGAAAAATGAATGTAATTGAAAACTGTAGGATTGTTTACTTTTGAGTACTTCCTAGTTTATTGCTTCATTTCTACATATTGTCTGCTATATATTTTCACTGACTATCATGCATAGATCTTTTGGTGTTTTCATATTGGGAATCATCTCACACCCTATTTGGGTCATGCTTTTGGTCCCAAATAGATTATATAGTTGCAGGTATAGATAAGAGAAATCACCCTTCCTTATCAGGTACTTGATTGTTATTAGAGCTAGAGAGCATGGGACCAAGATGAGGCTTGTGATGCTGCTGGAGTTTACTATTTTATGTACTTTGGTTTCAGTAATGTATTTCCAGCATTGTGACTTGTTTGGATATTTTCCTATATACATGTGACATGCATCATTATATATTTTCTAGTTGTTATCTTACTCTCAGACTTTCATTGTTTACTGTTGTTGTATGGTATTACTGCTTCTACTATTGATTATTATCATTTATTACACAATGTATACTTTTATAATGAGGTAATAGATTCCCCACTATCATACATTGTCCATAACTACTATTTGGTAGCCTCTGGCATTTGGAGGAATGTGCTTGAGGTTATGTGACCAACTGGGTTCGAGGCACCTCTGGGTGGAACCCAGAACCGATTTGTTACATATGGCCACTTATGTTAGCATGTACTTGGTTCATATATGTGTATGAAATATATAACTAAACTAGATATATATATATTATTATATATATAGTAACTGGCCGTAAATTTATCCCGACCATGAGCCGAAGCAGGTAGGTCCACCAAATGTCCTTTTGGAACCAGAGCGGGCTAGTATTTATTTATTCAACATTATTAATATTTTATTTATACCTTCACACTGTTATTTACCTATGAGAATTGCTTGGATTACTTCTAAACACTATTGGTGGTGACCTACTGGTATTTTATCTCACACCCTACTCAGTCCGCCATTGGTACCCAAGTAGATCATTTATCTACATGTGTGGATTAGGTTAAGTTCCCTGCTTTAGAGTTTTGATATGGTTTTCCTACAGTTAGAGCATAGAAGCATAGGACTAAACATAGGCTCGAGAGGCTAGTGGAGAAGATTTTTTTTTTGTTTTCTTAGTTTTTTATAGTATTATTGAATATGCTTGTCCCATATTCCTTTTTTATATATTATCATACCAATCATCCATGTATATGACACTGCCTAGTGAATTTTGATTATTATTCTATTATTCAGTTATCTATTCTTCCTCGACTTTTATATTATGTTTGTTTATATATATTCTTCCCTTATTGTATGTTTATAGTTGTATTCATTGTACTACTCTAATATGAGGTTATGGTCTCCCCATCGTACCACCTTTACACCCTTACTGCTAGTCGACAGTATCTGATGTATGGGGAGGCACACTTGAGGCCATGTGAGCCACTGGCTCAGGATATGAGTTAATAAAATCATGGGTTGGGATGTTACACTAATTAATGCATAAAAAATGTATGAATAAAGAGACTCAATATATTTACTTGAAAATTATAAAGATAAATAACCACTTTGGGAAGAAAGAGACTCAACATATTTCCTTGAAAATGAGATGGCTAGACAACAACTTTGGGAAGAAAGAGGTTTGGTTCTCACCCAACCATGAAATTGATGAAGGAGAAGTTATGATTATTTTTTGTATAAATTATATGATCACCTTATAGAAAAGTCACTTGAGATTTAAGTATCCTCTCTTTATGAAAAAATCATAAATAAATTATAAAAACTTTATAATTTAATCATGGATCAACTTGAATGATTTAATTTAATCCAATGGGAACTTTTCAAATTATCATTTTCATGTTTTTAATTTGAACTCCTTTATATTTTAGAAATGTGTGACATTTATTAATTATTTTTTTATCAAATAATAAAAATTTAATAATTTAGGAAACCATTTATATAAGTCACACATTTTTTAAATAATTTTACTAACATAAACATTTTATATTTAAATTTATGATCTAATCATAAATAAATATAAAAACTTTTATTATTCATATTATTTTTAACCATTTAAGCGCACTTTAAACTAATATCACATCTACTAAAATGTTTTTGATGTGGTTTAAATTATACCTTCTAAGGTCCTATGTCAATGAAAATTTTAACAAAAATATATTTTTCTATAAAATTTCCTTCTAAATGGCTTACACCAGAACATGGTGTTCTCAATGAAGAAATATTGTAATGGGAAACACCATGTTCCTTTTTAGGAAAACAAATAGTTTTGGTCAAGCTATTTTTCTTGGATAGGTCTTTTTGAGAAGGACTTCAAGAATCCCAAAATGGATTTTTATCCTTCACTATAGTGTGTTTGTCAACGTGGTCCATGCTACCATAGTGAATAATCTTGGGAACCATATCATGGCGGTGTCACTGAAAATATTATATTTTTTTATTCCCTTTAAATGATTGAAATGGATATTTCACTTCTATTATAGTGTGGTCTCTTAAAATTTATGAGACTATACCATTTCTATAAAGATCATGCCATAGTCTTATTAAATTAATAACTAAAACACCCCCTTTAAAATGGGGACATGTCATGGTAACTAGAAAAATATTTTTCTACTTTATTCATCCTATGATAATTAAAACAAATCATAATAGAGTAGGATCAAATACAATCATTAGGACTTAGTGGGGATAACACTTACCTGAAAGGTAGTAGAAACAAAAATCAAAAAATAAAAACCATGGGATCTTCTCTATGAATTGTATTGAACAAAAAAAATAAACATAAAAACAAGGTATATTTCACCAGTCAATCATGTCTATAAAATCCTTTCATAAAATATTGTTCAATATCATTGAGGAGAAACTAATGGGTTCCCCCCTATAAGGTTATCCATAGGTTGCATGAATCTCTCAATTCTTAGGAAGGATCTACCTCTTATCTATTATCTGCTAGAATATATGGGTAAAGGATGGAGATAATGAGATGTAGAGAAATTTTGGTTATGAGGATCTCCAATATAGTCTTGCAACCCCCCATCCACAAACCAAGAGCCTTTATATATATTCTATCTAAATACCCTATTTGGAACTCACATGTTTATCCATATTAATGTAACATTTCATAGGTTACAACTCCTTATACCCTTCGTCTCTTAAATGTTTAATGATTTAAACATTTATTTGGGATGTTCAAACTCCTTTTATTATCATCATATGATAACCAAACTGATTATGATAGTTGAAGTGTAAGATAGTGGTTGAACCAAGAATTACTATATAGTATGATAATTTCCATTCACAACACAATGGCATGGTGACACCCACCATGTCATGGTGTATCCAATGGAAAATCACGATGTAGTCTAAACCACCACTTTTTGGTGGTTCCTTTAGAGTGAAAAATCATCAATTGATTCATTAAATCCCTCATGACATTATTTTGAAGTCGATTCTAAACCATATAGGGACCATACCAATTTATAAAACTTATTTTCTTTTCTAGGTATTATTAATCCTTTTAGTTATCACATATATAAATATCCATATTACTCACCATTAAAAAAAAATATTTTAACATTAATTTTGTTAATTTCCAAATTATATATAGATGTTGAGTTGAGAAGGATTATAATAGAAATAATTTAATCCACATTAGTATAGGTATCAAAATAATTGATTCCTTAATTTTGAGTAAACCCTTGGGCTACAAATCTAGATTTATTTTTTTTAAATACAATACTAAATTTTATTTTCCTTGTAAATTCCCATTTAAATCCTATTGGTTATGAACCTTAAGGAAGATAAACTAATATCCAGGTGTTCTCCTAGTAATAGAGTCCATTTTATCATTTATATATTCCATTTAGAGAAATACATCATAAGATAACATAGTTTCTTTGAAACCTTTTTTATAAAACTCTATATTAATTAAAATAATAGTTTGTGTAATAATAATATCATTAGTTCCTTATACAAATTGAATATATAAATCATATCCATATGTCTTGGGTATCTAATAGTTTTTACATTTATGAACCTCCTCGGCCATATATCCTTGAAATACTATTTTATTTGATCCAAATTCTTTAATTAAGACATACTTAGGAAAATAGGTAAACCTTGATTCATTAAATATATCATGACATTATTGAATAATTATATAAATAGCTAATAAATCATTAGATTCTATAACCATGAATCTAGAAGCTTTTGAATGATCTACATATCTATGAAACATGCAATAAATATAACTTTTACCCAACTTTTCCCTTTTAGGTTTTGGTGATCTTGTAATTGAGTGACATACCCAAACATTTGAATAATTAAGGTTTGGTTTCCTATGATTCCATAGTTTATATGGAGTCATATCCATCCCTTTTGTGGGAACTATTTTTCAGATGTGATGTGCAGTTTATAATGCCTCTCCCCAAAAACCTCTTAAAAGGCCTAATATAGACATCATGGAATTAACCATTTCAATGAATGTTATTTTATTTATCTAAGATAAACCAATATTTTAAGGTGTATAGAAATTTTTGAATTTATGTATGAACCCTTGGGATTCAAAAAATTAAGGAATATAATGTTCTACTTCCCTCTATAACTTGAGGCATTTAATTTTAATCCCATATTTGTTTTCAAACTCATTATTAGAGCTGAAGATGTATTAAAGAATGCAAAAAACACTAAGGAACTTGATCTAGGAACTTATTTCATTTTGAAAGCTTCTATTTGACTAGTCATGGATATCAAATAAACTTACAGATCAAAATTTATGGTTTTTCAAAGTTAGACTTCTATAAAAAGCTAGTCGGGGTGATTCTGGAGAAAAGTATGGAATTGTATGCAATTTTTCAAAAGTGAGTGCAATTTTCAAAAAGTGTATGCAACTCCCTCATGGTCACAAAAATAATTTATGTGATAAAGGTGAAATAAAATGCAGAAGATCTATGTATATTTGATTTGGTCTCCAAAAACAAATTCATTTTCATGAAACTCCATAAATTTGTATGATACAAGCTAAATTGCATGACACAGCTGAAATGACTATAAATATGGAATCAGCCCCTCATTTTTTGGAGTACCTTTGGGATTCTAGTGTCAGATCACTCTCTCATAAAACATGGGGATGTGTCCTTTACGCAACCCCCAAGTCATGAACTTCCACACTTTTCACAACCCCCAAGTCCCAAAATTGCACGAAATTACCTCAGTGAAGCCCCTCAAAGCATAGTATTCTTCTTAGACATTTTCATTAAACTTTTTCCATTGGGAACACAATTTCACGAAAAATAAAAACTTTCATGAAACTATATTTTCATGAAACTAACAAGTTTCACAACAAGGTGTTATCTAATAATCATGCTTTTAGGCCATACCTTGCGCAAACTCTTTTTTTTGCACACAACTACAAATTTGCAGGACACGGTGCAAATTTGCATGACCCAGCACATAGTTTCACAAACTAGAACTAGTTGTGTGAAATAGTGTTTGGACACATGCTCACTGGTCCATACCATGGGGGATTCTCCCCTACACCCCCACTCAAGTTCAATGTCTAGCTGCAGTCTCGATCCTCTGACCTGATCCCTTTGCTACTATCACTTACCCCCATGAAAAATGGAGAATCGCACCATTAACTTTTTGGTCCAGGTCAAGGACATTTTGGGTGTGTCCTATATATCCCCAATATCCACCCTAAAATTCTATGATTCGAGATACTCCTATACACTCCTTGAAATACCTTGATTTGACTTACTCCTCTTTTTCCCTTTCCCATTCCACGAGTTGAGATCCTCCTCTTGGATTTCCTGAATACCTAGAGTCAAAATACTCATTAAGAAACTCTTAAAACCCCATCACCTGATTCCTATTTTTGGTTGAACAAGAAAGGGCCACTCTTATGTAGGCCTAAAACTGGCTATTACTAGGCATATTCCACATAGTATTCATCACTACATGACACTAAACTATATCATATCTTATGTGAAAATCATAGGATTCCTCATGTGGAAATCAAGAGATGCCTTACGTATCTAGTATAATATGCTTCATGCCATGATCAGGAGATAACATCCATAGTTCTAAATGCATGACTTTAGACTATAGTATAAATTATATGATGAGAATAGGATGCCTTCTATGAAAAGAATGATATTCCTTATGTGTCAAGCATAAGATACCTCAAGTAATGATCATGAAAGGACCACCAAATAGTCACCATGGGCCTCCATCTTAGGTGTAATCTCCAATCATATCCCTCATCTCATCAATAGGTTAAAATGTCATCATGGTCTAAAAAAAGGAATATGAATGGGTATCCCTAGCACACAAGTCCTAGATATATCCATGTTGTTCACAAATATCCCCCATGGTCCTCCTCCTCAAGTGTAATCCATAATCATATCTCCCATCCCATCAGAAAGTTGAGATACCCTCATGAACCAACATGAGTAAGATGAATGGGAAACCCTAGAGTGTAAACTCCACATATATCCCTATTATTCCCAAACATCCACCAAGGTCCTCCCCCTTAGGTATAATCCCCAATCATGTTCCTCAACCTATCAGTGGGTTGAGATTCCCTATTAACCCGACATGAGGAAGAAATAATGGGTAGCTAAATGCTTAATCCCTACACACCACATCCGTTCACATTATATTAAACTATAACCTTGCCTTATACTAAAAATATGGGATTCCCTCTTAACATATCATGAGGAATAAATGACAGTAAACTCAATGTATAATCCTCACATGCAAAATCCTTACACATGGCATTAAAATGTGGCCTTACCCTATGCAACGAACATGGTATACCCTATGTAATAAGTGTAGGATGCCTCATGTGGTGAGCATGAGATTCCTTATGTGATATTCATGAGATGATACCCCATAACTCATACAGCTTCCACACGTAAGCCCCAATCACACCATTACTTCTCCTAGCAGCACCATGGGAAGATCCCATGTATAAGACACATTCAAATCATTGATGCTCCATATCAGAACCTGGGTAGATCCCATGTGTAAGCCCCATTCACATCATCACTACTCCTAGAATCACCTAGGGTATCTCCCATGCATAAGCCCTATTTATACTATCTCTACTCCTAACATTACCTGGGTATCCTTCATTTTTAATCCCTGCACCATCCCTTGTTGATGCTCCATTTATAACCTGATAAACCTTACTAAATGATGTTAAATGGCATGGACTGGTCCTTCCACATGAACTTAAACTATGGCATTGAACTAGGTTGGTTTTTTATCTATATTTCTTAATATGGTACATAGGAAACCTCCCTAAGGTTCAATCCTGACATACCAACACATCAGTGGAACCTCCACGAGGTTCAATCCCAACACCCCAACATCATCTCTAAACCCTAAAGTGTGAATTCTTCCCCCCTAGGGACACACTCTACCAAATTAAAAGTGTGAAATCATTCCCCCTAGGGACACACTACACCAAATTACAAGTGTAAAATCTTTTCCCCTAAGGAAACAATCCACCATTTTAAGTGTGAAACATTATCCCCTGAGGACACACTCCACAAAATTCCAAGTGTGAAATATACCCCCTTGGGGACACACTCTACAAAAATCCAAGTGTTAAATCTTCTCCCCTGGGGACACACTCCCCCAAATTACAAGTGTGAAATATTCCCATTAGGGGCACAATCCACCAAATTCAAAGTGTGAAATCTTCCCCCCTAGGGACACACTTCACCAAATTCCAAGTGTGAAATATTCTCCCATAAGGAAATACTCCACCAAATTCCAAGTGTGAAATCTCCCACCCTGGGGACACATTCCACAAAATTCCAAGTGTGAAATCTTCACCCCTTGGGACACACTCTACCAAATTCCAAGTGTGAAATACTCCCCCATGGGAACACACTTAACCAAATACTCAAGTGTGAAATAATCCCCCTTGGGGACACACTTAACCAAATCCTCGTGTGTGAAATATCCCCCCCTAGGGATACACTTAACTAAATTATTAAGTGTGAAATCTCCCACCAGGATAAAAAATTAACCAAATCCTAAAGTGTAAAATATTCTCCCCTCGGGACACACTTAACCATGTACCAAGTGTGAAATATTCCCCTCTAGGGACACACTTAACCAAATCCCATGTGTGAAATATTCCCCCTATGGACACACTTAGAAACTAATATATCCCTAAAATATGTTAAACCTATGACTAATATGTCCCTAAAAGATGTTAAACCTAAGACTAATATATTCCTTTAAGATGTTAAAATTGTGACCAACCCATCCCCACAAGATGTTAAACCTATAACCCAATAACAAATCTCTACCCCATAAAATAAACATGGGATTCCTAAGATAAAAATCCTCATAAGAATTATTCCTTTGGTATAAAATATCTCATGGATGACATGGTATGACTTTCATGCCAAAGATACCTTACGCATGAGATTTGATCCAAATGTGGAAGACTTTACAGGTTCCAAACGCACCCAACATCCAAAAATTCCTAGACATTCCCAACATTACTATCTAATCTGAGCAAAGGTTGATGCCCTGTTGATATGGAAGCTGTGTAATTAAATATCATCCACCTTGAGATGGCATTGGGAATGAGTTTCATGAAAATGACTCAAAACTATGAGGGATACTAAGACTAGGTGAAGAGCTATAAGTATGAATACATGGAAGAAGGAACCAACATATCATAATCATGTTTCGATCAAGGAGACAACATCACAGATTAAAGTGATAAAATATAACCACCTTTGGAAAGTAGTAATGTTGGGAAAGAATTATTGTAATGTGTAGACCCAGCAGAAAGCATAAAAAACACTCATTTTTATAGATAATAAATTTATCTATTGCTTTATATATAGAATATAAAGGATAGATATGAAAAAATATAGAACAGATTTCAATGAAAGTTTCTAATTACTTTTTATTACCTATGGTGGGTGAGTTATATAAATCCTAAAAATTTACATTTATCAATTATAAAACATTAATTTTCCTTTCTATAATAGTAAATGTTTTCCGGATTATTTTATCTTACATAAAAGTAACACATTTATTATCATTTTTATCCATACTAGGTAATAATTTCTCTTTGGACATGTCATGCATTTTTTCATTATTTATGTAACCTAAATGATTATGTCATAAATCAAAAAACTATAACAAGTAATCAAAAATAATATATTTATTTAATTTGAATAAACCATCATATAGATAAACCTTCCTAGAAATGATCTTAACCTTGGATAAAACAAAGTTTTCTACCTCAAATATAAACTTAAACCCATACTTGTTTGAAAATATCCATATAACTATGTTCTTATAAACTTTGGGCACATACAAGATATAATTTAGAATGGTAATTTTTTTGAGGTAGAATCAAGATCGAACATGCCCTTCCTTTTTACGCGTATGCTTATATATTTCCCCACATAGAAAGATGCATGATCATTGATGGATTTCATCCTCTTGAAGAGATATTTTTTGTTACATACATTTCATGTAGCACTAGAATTGTGTAGGTTGGAGTAGAATAGAAAAATGGTATGAATTTACTTTAAAAAATAAAATAAGTAAATCAACCCAATAAAGATAATAATAATAATGTAGTAGAATTTAAAATATTAAAGATAGATTCAAAAAAATAAATCTTACTTAATCAAATTAGGATATATCTTGATTTGATCAAATAATTACAAAGGAATAAAGTTATGAGTATCACAATTAAATTAGTTCTCCCTTGATTTTAATGAATAAAGAATTATTAATTCCACCCTTACTTTTGGTGGGTTTTAGTAATAAAATTTTCCTCTCTTTCTTTAATGGTAATAAGCACTCTTTGATAAAGATACCTCACTTTGTAGTCCCCATTTCTTTTCAAGGTTTGTAGAAATAATCCCTTTGTAACGCCCTAATATTTTATGGTATGCTTATTTTAAAATTTATCACCTTAGATAATTTCTACTACATGCAACATAGAATTTAAAACTATAATATACTATTAAATATGACCGTTGGAATAGTAATGTGACCATTAGGAATAGTAATATGACCAATAGAATATTAACTTTACCTATAAAAGTATAAATAAAACTTGGGTAACTTATAAATGAAATATGGTATATTTATATCATGGAATAAGTAAATAAATGTTTTAAAAATGATAAATTAAATGTTGGTATTTTTGTAAAGAGTAAATGTTTATTTACAGTTTTATAATTAATATAATGTTTTCAAATAAAATAAATTTTTATAAAATAGATTCATAAATTAATTTTTTTTTTCTTATTATTATAATATAATTTTATTATACCTTAATTAATTTTTCAAATTGTTATAAAATATGTTATAATTTTAAAATCTGTATTTTTCGAATAAAGGGTGATTTTAATTAAAAAGTAAATTTATTATATTTAGAAAAAAAAATTCATAAAATGAATTTCTTTTTTAAATTCTAAACATTGAAAAATGGTTAGGGTGAATTTTATATATTTTTTAAAATACTTGAATTTTGGTGAATAGTAAAATATGGTAATTTATGGTATAAATACATTATAAGTTAAATAAATTATTTCTTGATTAATTTCATATGTAATAATCATAATATAAAAATAACCTTAAATATTTTAATATATTTATTTATAATTCTCAAATTATTCATATTATTGAGCCAAAATAATAAACAAATGAATAAAATATTCAAAAAACACCCATCTCCTCCACTATAAATACCACCTCTCATTACCCCTTCTCCTCACACCTCCAAATCCTTGAAGCTTGTTTATATTCTACCAATTTCCTATCCCAAAACTCTACCCCATGTTCGGGTATTTATTTTCTCACCCAAAATACCATTTCGAAGTTACTTAAGAGGTTCTCAAGGAGAGGAATTTAAGAGGTAAAATCCCCTTTCTTTCTTTTAATTTTCTTTCAATTTCTTTAATTTTATTACATTTCCCTCACCTCCCCTATCAAAAGTGGCATTATAACTCCAGTATATTTTATATACTATAATTTTATTATGTCAATGTAAGATACACCATCAATTCTATTCTCCTTTTCCTATTATTTTAAAGATGAAAACATCATCTGTAAGGTGTTGATTTACTGCATGTGTAGATGATGTGTTTTTATTTTTCAAATCCACCTTCAAGGCTGGTCATAAAACTATTGTTATGATTAAAACATATTATAATATATTTATTAAATCTTATATAATTTTCTATAACCATTATATATACATAATATGAATTAATGAAACAAAACTAGTTGGTGATGATCGAAAAACTGCCAAAATAATCTAAACGATAATCACTAACATCTTATCTAATGATTCATACTCACCCCAAATAACCAAATGACTTATATAAAAATTTAATATTCTATAATATAATTAATAACATATAATTTCAATTCTATATAGAAAATATCATTTTACATGATCTTCCATATGCAAGTAAACCAATCATGAAAACTAAGGGAAAGAACACTCTTGAACGACGACATTTTATCTTATAACTCATCAAAAAGACCATAAATGAACTTCATAAATATATAATAAAAAAATACATGTTTAATAGGTTCTAAATTAAATTATTAATGAATCTAATTTCATTATACATGACATTAAGCACAAGTTCGAAACACTTTCAAACTAAGGTAATGGATTCTACCCAAACCTCTATTTTTTCATTTGGGTTACACTTTCTCTTTCTTTGCCCCAATTTAATTCTTAATTATTTTTGTATAATTATTATAAATTTTGTTTATGTTTTCCAAACTCATAAATCCATATAATTTCATATTTATTTTATGGTAAATACATGTTTTACAAGGTTCCCTTCTCAATTATACCCGATAAGTAAACTCGATTAAAGGGAACTTCCCAATTTATTACCCATTTTCAAGTGCCATAAATAATCAGCTTTAAGAAACCATTATTTTTCTAAAATAAATAATTTTTTCAAGAAAAAATATATTTTTTAATTTCTAATTTTATATAAACAATTATGATAAATACAAATTATTTTTCCAAAAGAACTCTTCTTTGCTAAGTGAAAAGGGTATTTCTCTCAAGAATTCCTCAATGATTTTATTAGAGTATTTTCATATATGATTTATCGATATTGATATCTTATGATTATTATATAACATGTTTTATTAAATTGTTTTTGATTATTTTTACTGTGGATGTGTTGTCTTGACACCATTCATCATACTACTTTGAATGGTTAGTGATTATGTTTATAGATTGGGGAATGTTATTTACATTTTGTATGTATATGTTGCTTATGTTTCACCCCATTCATATGAGGAATGAATTGGAATTAATAAGTGATGGGTGGGGCCCACTATATCCCCTCTATGCATCATTAGGTCTCATGAGACAAAATAGATATGGACTTGGCTGAGGCCTTGCCCATTTATTTTCAGATATAGATTTGGATGAGGCCTTGACCATTTATTTTTAGATTTCTTGGTCAAGGCCTCAACGGTATGTTTTAGATGTATGAAATTATGAATTCCTTCATTATAATATTATTAATTTATAATTAATATGATTATTTGACTATTATAATATACATGGTTAAGTTTCTTTCTCATGTAATTATTTATGGAATTATTTAATTAGTTTTTATTTCTGCCATATTATGCTCCAGATTATTATTTAATGACATGTGTTTTTAGTTATTCACAATGAATTATTGTTTTTTATAGATTTCACTATATTTATTACCCTTAATGATCATTTTATATCACCCCTTTCTTATGTTTTATTATTCCTCAGGATGAAAAGATGTTTATTATGAATGATTTGCAAGGATAATCTAGGACTTTATGGATGTTTCCAATAGAGTTTTCATGTTTTTTTCCTTTGAAGTAGTAATGTAAAACTTATGTTTGTATTTTGTTTTCCAAATATACTAAACTATTTGGTCATTTTTTATGTGATATATTGTTCATAGTACCAATGTAATTAAGTAAGACACAATCTCTGGGCTACTGGGGTTGAGGTCTTTATATTTGGTATTAGAGGAAGTTTAGTAGAAACCTTGGAAACTAGATTTAGAAAATATAGATTTGGGAATATAACCCTAAGATATACTTTGAGGATAAGAATAGAAGAACATCCAATAATTTTGGAATGGTTGATATTATGTGGTTATTTTTAGAAATACATCCCTATATAGATACTAAATTGGGTGTGGTTCTAGACCATATGTACTTAGGGGTAACAACTATGATAAGGTGCATTGAGCTTAACTTAGCTTAACCTGGTACATGATAACATGCCTTACTACACACCTGGTTTGAAACTCCCTCGGGGTATTCTTAGGATAATTCACATTTTCTTTATAAACCATAATGAAGGATTATGATTGTTTAATACACTACCACCCAGGGAAACCGAATAAGGCAGCTGATGCATTGAGTATAAAGGATCATGAAGTTATGAAAAAAATAAGGATTGACAAGGATCCTACGTATATGGATCTAGAAAATATGGATATGGGAATTATTAAGGAAGGTGAAAATCATGAATTTTTCAATTGGTTTCCAAACCATATTTTTTGGAAAATATTAAAGGTTCTCAGTCTAATGATGAGAACTTTCCAAGGAAAATTAAATTAGTGAATGATGGGAAGTTGGAAAACTTCATGTATGAGGATGGAATTATAAAATTTGGGAAGATTCTTTGTGTTCCCTACATACCTGAGTTAAAAATGGAGTTATTGGATTATGATCATATCTCAAATTTCTACATACAGCCTGGTAGCACTAATATTTATATATATTTGAAGGAAAATTTTATCATGGGATATATAAAACATGAAATTGATAATTATATATCAATATGTTTAGTCTGTCAACCGATGAATGTTGAAAGACAACATCCTATAAAAATCATGAAATATATACCTATTACTACATGGAAATGGGATTATATTACTATGGATTTTGTCACTATATTTCCAAAAAATCCTATAAATAATGATTCAATATTGGTAACTGTTGATCAACTTACCAAATTTGCACATTTCCTCATTATAAAGAGGGATTTTACACCAGATCACCTTGAAAAACTCTATATTAATGAAGTTGTAATACTTCATATAGAACCTCTTTCAATTTTTCTTGATCATGATCCATGATTTACATTGAAATTATAAAAAATTCTTCAAAACGTGTTAAATGTTGAGCTTCATTTGAGTACTGTTTATCACCCTCAAACTGAAGGGAAGTTAGAAAGGATGATCCAAACTTTAGAAGACATATTGAGATCATGCTCACTTAACTTTCAAGGAATGTGGGATTAGTATTTACCTTTGGTATATTTTTTCTACAATAATAGATTCTATTCGAGTATTCAAATGGAACCATATGAAGCATTGTATGGAAAAAGATTTTGTACACCAACTTGTTGGGATGAAGTTGGTGAAAGGAAGCTTGTAGGCCCATATCTTGTAGAGGAAACAATAGAAAATGTAAAAACTATTCAAACACATATCAAAGTAGTACAAACTAGGCAAAAGAGTTATCCCGATAACTAGAGGAAATATTTCTAGTTTCAAGTTGGTGATCATGACTTCTTGAAGGTATATCTATGTAAGGGTGTTATAAGATGTATAAAGAAAGTGAAACTGAGCCCTAGCCACATTTTTCATTTTGAAATCATTAGGAGAATTGGAGTTGTGGCTTATCATTTTGTGATGCCACCTAGCCTTTCTAAATTACACAATGTATTCCACCCAACACATGTCCTCACTTATAAAGGAAAAGAATTAGAACCTGATTTATCTTAATGTGAAGAACCTATCCAGATTCTAGACACTAGAGAGCAGGTGTTGAAGAATCAGATGACTCAGGTGGTAAAAGTACTTTAGAAAAATCATAAAATTGAAGAGGTGACATGGGAACTGGAGGAATTTTTTATGAAGAATTACCTAAGAATTTTTATGAGGTGAAATTCGTGAAATTTCGAGGATGAAATTTTTTTAAAGGAGGTTAGAATATAACACCCCAAGATTTTATGGTATGCCTCTTAAAATTTATCATCTTTGACAGTTTATGCTTCACGCAACACATAATTTAAAGTTGTAATATAATTTTAAATATGAAAATTGGAAAAATAATGTGACCATTAGGAATAGTCATATGACTGATATAATATTAACTTCACCTATGAAAGTATAAATAAAACTTGGGACACTTATAAATGAAAATATGGTAGATTTAAATAATGGAATAAGAAAATAAATTTTTTAAAAATGATAAATTAAGTGTCGGTATTTTTGTAAAGAGTAAATATTTATTTAGATTTATATAATTGATATAATGTTTTAAAAGAAAAATTATTTTCATAAAATAGATTCATAAATTAATATTTTTTTGTCTTATGATTTTAAGAAAATTTTATGAGACCTTAGATAATTTTTTATAGTGTTATAAAATCAGTTATAATTTTAAAATTGGTATTTTTCAAATAAATGATTATTTTAATTAAAAATTAAATTTATCATATTTAGAAAATTAATTTCATAAAATGTAGTTAATTTTTAAATTTTGCACATTGAAAAATGGATAAGGTGAATTTTCAATATTTTTCTAAAATAATTGATTTTTTGTGAATAGTAAAATATGATAATTTACAATATAAATTCATTATAATTTAAATACACTATTCCTTGATTAATTGATAATTTAATAATCATAATATCAAAATAATCTTCATTATTTTAATATATTTTGTTATAATTATGAAACTATTCATATTCTTGAGTCAAAATAATAAACAAATGAATAAATTATTCAAAAAACACCCCTCTCCTCAACTATAAATACTAACCCTTCTCCTCACACCTAAAAATCCTTGAATATTGTTTTTATTCTATCCATTTCCTCTCCTAAAACTCTACCCCATTTTCTGGTCTTTCTGGTCTTATCCCAAATACCATTTCAAATTTTCTTAAGAAGGTTCTCAAGGAGAGGAATTCAAGATGTAAAATCTCATTTCGTTCTTTTAGTTTTCTTTCAATTTCTTTTATTTTATTATCCTTCCCTCACCTCCCCTATCCAAAGTGACATGATAAATATAGTATATTTTATATATTGTAATTTTATTGTTTCCATTAAAAATACTCCATCAATTCTCTTCTCTTTTTCTTTTATTTTAAAGAGGAAAACATCATCTATGAGGTGCTGATTTACCAACTTCGCGGACGAAGTGTTTTCATTTTTCAATTCCACCGTAAAGGATGGTAATAAAACCATTTTTATGGTTAAAACATATTATAATATATATATATATATATAATCTTATATAGTGTTCTATAACTAGTATATATACATAATATTAACTAATGAAACAAAACTAGTATGTGATGATCGAAAACCCGCCAAAATAATCTAAATAATTATAAAAAATGTATTATCTAATGATTCTTCCTCAAACCAAATAACCAAAGGAATTATATAACTATTTAATATTATATAATATAATTAATAACATATAATTTCAATTATATAAAATAATTTTAATCTTACATGATCTTTCATATGCAAGCAAACCGATCATGAAAACCAAGGGAAAGAACACTCCCGAATGATGAAATTTAATCTTATAACTCAACAAAAATACCATAACTGAACTTAATAAAATTATAATGAAATAAATACATGTTTAATAGGTTCTAAATTGAATTATTGATTAAAAAAAATTCATTATTCAAGACATTAAGTGCAAGTGTGGAACACTTTCAAACATAAGGTAAGGGATTCTACCTGAACCTCCATTTTTTCATTCGGGATATGCTTTCTCTCTATTTACCTCAATTTATTTCTTCGTTATTTTTATATAATTCTTATAAATTATGTTTATATGTTCAAAACTCATATATCCATATCATTTTATATTTATTTTATTGTAAATACATGTTTTACAAGGTTCCCTTCTCAATTCTTATTGATATGCAAACCCAATTTAAAGGAAGTTCTTGATTTATTACCCATTTTAAAGTACCATCCATAATCTATTTTAAGGAACCGTTATTTTTATAAAATCACTTCTTTTTTAATTAAAAACTATAGATTTTAATTTCTAGTTTTATACAAACAATTATGACAAATACAAATGATTTTTTCAAAAGAACTCTTCTTTACAAAGTGAAAAGGGTATTTCTCTCAAAAATTCCTCGATGATTTTATTATAGTATTTTCATCTATGATTTATTGAGATTTATCAGTTATTATTATCATCTACCATATTTTATTAAATTTTTTATGATCATTTTTACTGTGGATGTGCTATTTTGAAATCATTCACCATACTACTCATAATGGTTAGTGATTATGTTTACAGATTGGGGAAAGTTATTTACATTTAGTATGTATATGTTGTTCATGTTTCACCCCCATGAATATGAGGAATGCATTAAACTTAGTAAGTGATTTTTGGGGGCCTCTATATCCCCTAGATGAATCAGTATGTATCATGATACAAAATATATATGAACTTGGATGAGGCATTTATCATTTATTTTTGGATATGGATTTGGTCAAGGCCTTAACCATTTATTTTCAGATGTCTTGGATGAGGCCTTGATGGTATGTTTCAGATGTCCTGTATTATTCATTCCCTCATAATGATATTATTAATTTATAATTCATTTGATCATTCAACTAGTATAATATTCATGGTTATGTTTCTTTCTCAGGTAATTATTTAAGGCATTATTTAATCAGTTTTCACTCCTTCCATTTTATGCTCAATATTATGATTTAATGGAATGTGTTTTTAGTTATTCACCATGAATTATTTTCTATGATAGTTTTAATTGTATTTATTACTCTTACTAAGAATCTGAGCTCACCCCTTTATTATTTTTTATTTTTCCCCAGGATGTGAAGATTTTTATTATGAATGACTTGCAGGGATAATCTAAGAGTATATAGATGTTTCCAATGGAGTTGCTATATTTTTTTTTCTTTTCAATTTGTAATGTATTATGTATATATCTGGTTTTCCTTATATACTAAATTATTCGGTCCTTTGCGATGTGATCTCTTGTTCATAGTACCAATATAATTAAGTAAGATATCATCTCTAGGCTACTGTGCTCGGGGTCTTTACAGTTAGTATCTGAGGAAATTTGGTAGAAACCTTGGAAACTATATTTAGAAGACATAGATTAGGGAATATAACCCGAAGATAGACTTTGAGGATAATAATATAAGAACATCCTAGAATTTTGTTAAGGTGTATATTATGTGGGTATTCTTAGAAATACATCCCTATCTAGATACTACAAGTGTACGTGGTTCTGGAATAGATGTACCTAGGGATAATAAATCCAACAAGGTACATCGATCCCAACTCAGTGTAACCTGGTACACAAAAATGGGTTTTACTACGCAAACTATTTTGACACTATCAAGGTATATGCTTTGGATAATTGAAATTTTATTTACAAACCATAATGAATAATTATGATTATTCAATACACTACCACCCAGGGAAGGTGAATAAGTTAGCTAATACATTGAGTATGAAGGATCATGGAGTTCTGAAAAAATTAGTATTAACAAGGATCCTATATAAATGGATCTAGAAAATATGGATTTAAAGGTTATGAAGGTAGTTGAAACATCATTAATTTTTCAATTGTTTGCTCAACCATGTTTATTGGAAGGGATTAAAGGTTCTCAACCTAATGGTGAGAATTTTAAAAGGAAAATTAAAGATCTGAATGATTGGAAGTGTGAAAACTTCATGTATGATGATGGAATTATGAAATTTGGGAAGAAGATTTTTGTTAACTCTATACTCAAGCCAAAAAAGGAGTTATTGGATGATTCACATAGCTTGAATCTCTCTATACACCCAGGTAGAACTAAGATGTATAGATATTTGAAGGAACATTTCTGGGGGGATAATATGAAGTGTGAAATTGTTGATTATATATCAAGATGTTTATTTAGTCAACAGGTGAAGGATGAAATACAACATCCTATAGTATTCATTCAACCTATCATATTCCTACATGAAAATGTGATGATATTACTATGGATTTTTTTACTATATTTTCAAAAACAACCAGAAAAAATGATTCAATATGGGTAATTGTTGATCGACTTACCAAATCTGCACATTTCCTCACTATAAGGGAGGATTTTACAATAGAGAGACTTGAAGAACTATATATTAATGAAGTTTTAATACTTAGATAAGAAACTCTTTTAATTGTGTCTGATCATGATCCATGATTTATATAGAAAATCTGGAAAAATTCTACGAAAAGTGTTGGATACTGAGCTTCAATTGAGTACTTCTTATCACCCTCAAATTGATGGGTAGTCAAAAAGGAATATCCAAACTTTAGAAGACATGTTGATATCGTTATCACTTTACTTTCAAGGCATATGGGATTAGTATTTACCTTTTGTAGAGTTTTCCTACAACAATAGTTTCTATTCATGTTTTCAAATGGAACCATATGAATAATTGTATGGAAAGGGATGTCGTACACCAACTTATTGGTATAAAGTTTGTGAAAGGAAAATGGTCGGCCAAGATCTTGAGCAAGACACAATAGTATAGGTAAATACTATTCAAACACATATCAAGTAGTATAAACTAGAAAAAAATAACTATACTGATAATCGGAGGAAAGGCTTAGAGCTTAAAGTGGGAGATCATGTCTTCTTAAAGGTATCTCTATGAAAGGGTGTTATAATATTTGGAAATAAATGGAAACTAAGCCTTAGGTACATTGGACCTTTTGAAATCCTTCATAGAATTGGAGATGTGTCTTATCATTTGGCAATGCTAGCCTTTCTAAAGTACACAATGTTTTCCACATATCTTTGTTAAGGAAGTACATGCCGAACCCAAATAATGTCATTAATTCTAAAGGAATAGAATTGGAACCTGATTTATCTTACTTTTAAGAGCCTGTCTAGATTATGGAAACTAGAGAGTAGGGGTTGAGGAATCCGATGACTCGACTGGTATATGTACTTTGGAAAAATTATAAAATTGAATAGGGGACATGGGAACCGAAGGAATTTATGATGAAGAACATCCCAAATATTTTTATGAGGTGAAATTCTAGAAATTACAAGGATGAAATTTTTTTTGGAGGGTAGAATTTAACACCCCAAGATTTTATTTTATGCCTCTTTTAAAATTTATCAACCTCAATAGTTTATGCTTCACGCAACACAGAATTTAAAACAGTAATATACACTAAAATATGACTGTTGGAATAGTAATGTGACTGACCCATAGGAATAGTAATATAACTGGTTGCGCCCAAATTTACCCTACTGGTAAAAGCGGTCGTTGAAGTACAAGTAGGGATCGAATCCACAGGGACCGAAGAAGTAACCTTGAGACGCTATGATTTATTGATGGATTGGCTATGAAGTGGCCAACTTTGAGGTAGATTTTAATTGAATAACTAAAGATATAATTTAAATAATATATAATAAAAAATGATGTGAACTAAACAATTATTGATGGTGGGTTGATCTTAGGGTTTTTCTTGGGGTGGATTGGATGAATTTCTTTTCTTAGAAAATTTCATGTCATTAATTCAAGACATATCCAAACAATGAGATAATTCTTCCAAATCATTCACCAATTTAATCCCTACACAATTCCAAGGCTAATCACTAATTCACTTTTAGGATCACTTTAATGAGCACTCAAAGGAAATAGATCGTACTAGCACTCAAAATGTGTCATCATTAAAGTTGGCAAAGATGAGAAAGAATGTAACTCATCAAATGGAAATCCTAAAATAATGAATAGATTTAAATATTAAGTACATGAAATAACATTCAATCCCTGACCTTGCTACTCCCTTGGATCAACCCTTAAAAGGTTATCCCTCCATTGATTCTATTCTACCAATGGAAGCGGGATGTAGACTTATGGGGGCGGAATTGAAGAAGAAGAAAATTATTAAAAGAACGAACACTCCACCGTTGTGTGATGAATTCACAAGTGCGGGTGTGAATAAATTCACACCTAGATTAAACGGTATCAACGTGTGAATAAAATAAGAAGAAAAAATAAAGAAGAAGAACAAATTTTATTAAGATACTCAACGTGAAAGAAAAACTTACATGGGAAAAATTGACGATACAATTACAAAAGGAAAGCAGAAAATTACAATTGAAAGGAAAATATGGATTCAAAGAAAAATGTTAGATGAGTATTCCCTTCACCACCAGCTCCTTATATAGGAATATTAGGAGCCTTATGTCCACCCCCAACAATTAATTCACCCCCAAACAATTAATAGAGTCAAATGGAGGGTGAATAATCAAAAGGAAATTGATGTTTTGAATTTGACCCGGAAAACTGTCCAGATTCGTCCACCATATTGACGTGTGAATTCGAAATTGAAGAAGGCAGAATCCGGAGGGGTTGTAGAAGAGAAATATTTTCTTCAATGTGTCTTCTAGAAGATATAAAAATTTCAGGAAATTTAGATCCTCCTTTTGGAAGTTATGGCAGAAATGGTGGGACGGATTTCTATGCATTAATGACGAGTCCACCATTTAAATCTCAACTTCAGATCCCATTATCATCATGAAAACATCAGAATTAGCTCTATCCAAAGTTGAATAAAATGATCCTCATATTTTTATCTTTCTACTGTATAAATTTTATCTTCATTGGGCTTGGTTTCTGGGCCCCACATTTGTTTGATGGGCCTTAGGCCCATTATGCTTTTTCCAGCAAGTTTCTGCCTTCAGGCGCAAAATTTTCCATCTTCCTTTGGGATTCATCCATCGGACCTACAAGATAAAATGTTAAAAACAAAGTGATCAATCATATCCCAAAATCTCAAATTAAAATGATGAATATTGTAATTTCCACAATCAAATTATTGAGTGGGCCCAAATTGACATTTTAAGCATGAATTGCACAATGATGGGAAATGAAGTCCAATTTCTGAATTGGACTAAAATTGATGTTTATGAACTTTTAAAAACATTAATTGTAACATCCCAGGTAAATAAAGAATAAATAATTTTCATATTTATGAATTAAATATTAATTTTATTTTAAAGGGGTTGCTATGTTCGATAGCGTACCTGATACGCAACGATGAGTTTCTTTGAAACTTACGTAGCACACTAGTAATAAAATAATATTATTTTAAATGTTAGTTAACAAGTAGCCGTTGTACTGGCGGGAATGGATAGAAATAACTAAAATATGATTAGATATGTTTTTAAATGTTTATACATTTACCCAATAAAAGATAAAGGCTTAAAATACGGAAAGAGTTCAATTTTAGGGCATATATACTCTAATTTTCACTAAAGGTTCACTTATCACCTTTTAATGGTGAACCATCATTAAATATAGTTTTTATCACTATTATACTTTATTTTGGACCAAATATAACTCTTCTTTAGAATCGGGACATCAAAATTTACTTTGTGTAAATTTTTTGTACCTTTCTGATAAAGTTCATTTTTTATGAATAGTGTAAAATGTTGTATTTTAATTCAAAACCTCTTTTTAATATAAATTATTTATATGATTAGATTATTATTTTAATTGGTTTTAAAGTGAAATTAGAAAATATTTTTACCAGTTAATCCAATGGTGGTCATTGGAATCAATTTCACTTTGAAATTGGACTTAAACTGGTGTCAATCTTTTGATACTTATTGTTTCACAAAAACACGCTATTTGTCATGACAGCGGAAATTAATTATTAAATTAATTAATTTGACTTATATGCTTTGAATTTTGTAAAATGGACTTCATTTTTTAATTCGGAATATCAAATATAGCTTAGGGTGAATTTTTGGTAATTTTCTGAAAAACTTCAATTTTTGATGAATAGTGAAACCACTAAGTGGTACTTATAAAAATTGATTTTCCGTTTAAATGAAATTTTTCCATCATTGTGTTTTTAATTTTGAAAATCCGACATACATGGTTGTCATTAAGAAGTAAAATGTGGTTCAATGAGATTAAAATAATTTTTTGGTGAATAGTAACTTTTTTTCATTAATCGCGATTAGAGGTAATTAGTGTAATTTAATGTAAAAATGATATTATAAAAATGTGAAAACATCATGAAACTTGTCCTAAACCTCTTGGGTGAGTCATGGCCGACCAAGACAAGCCATGGGCCAACTTGGGGACCCCATGGATCCACTTTAGTTGGAAAGTGACATTAATATATTTTTATTTAATGTTAAAGTGAAAATGACACTAACATAAATTGTTTTACTAAAATAATTTTTGAGTGGGGTTATACAAGTCCAAATTTTGATTATAAATAGTCATTGGAAAGCTAAAAATATTTCCTACATCATAGTATTTTTTTATAATTTTTAGACATTAAATAAATTAAATTATATATGACATAATAATGATACAGCGATGACATCATTATTTGACGATTTAAATAAAATGGAAAGATAATGAAAAATATAAAACCTACACTTGGCAAAAACCAATTGTATGAGTGGATTTCGAACCCTTATCACCTTATCAACGAATTCTATCAATGTGGGACCTTTTAAAACCGAAACACATTTTCAAATAATGTAATATTTCTTTACTTTCCAAAAGTGCCCCTCCTCTCCTCTTATAAAAGGCCCCCACCTCTACCTCATTTTGACACACTCTTCAAGCCTTTGGCTCGGCCAACCCCTGACCATTTTCTCTCTCCACATCCCTCTCCTCATCCTAGAGGATTCCCTTTGGGCATAATCCTTTCAAAGGAAGCCTTTAGGCTCAAATCAAAAGGAGTTACACTTTTAAAGGTAATTCATTCTCTCATGTTCATTTGTTTTATTTTGCTTCTCCAACCCCCTAAACTCTTTTTATTTACTTCCTTTGTAACAGCACCAGTATATTCAATATACTAGGATGTTTTTATAAGATTTATTTTAGCTACACGCTCACACAACTACATCAAATGGTTAAAGAACATACGGTTTCCGTGGATGGCGAAATTCTGCCTCCCGAAACGATGAGTGTTCAATACTCATTTAACACCTTCAAGGGTGGCCATTATGATGTCACTATTTTTATATATGATATATAATATGTTTATGTTTTCTTTAATCTTCTGTATTTTTCATTTTTGGCATACCTTTATGGTTTCCATTATGGGTAAACACGATATCTTCATTTAAGGAAGTGCGGACTACCGCCCCCTAAAAGTGATGTGATTCGTTAATGCCATATGTGGGACGTGTAAAGGATGGATTTAAAGTTATTATATATGATGTTATACTGGAATTATAATATACCTCTATATAATTATTATTTCTTTCCATTAAAGTATGAGATAGAAATGAAAGTAGTGTTCATGCGTACGTACGGCTTACCGTCTCCATGAACGGTGCATTTCATTTCTTATCCCCAAATGTAATGTACTATTAAAATTACATGTATATAATGTATATATATAATTAATGATATATCTAAATGATGAATATAATTCTGGAATTAAAATATACATACCTCTCATTTAGTTTTAATTCCACTAATATGACAAAGAAATGAAAGTAGCGTTCATGCGTACGTACGGCTTACCGTCTCCATGAACGGTGCATTTCATTTCTTACCTCTAAATGATTATGTAATATTATAAATACATGTATATGCTGGATATATATGATATATATGATATCCAAATCAGGAATGTCATTCTAGATATAAAGAACCTTTGACCACATGAACAACATGTAATTGTAACAAGTCCACTTTCGACTTAAGAACCAAATATCGACAAAACAAACATTATTAACTTAAATGGTTACATAGTGTTTATAACATGGCAATAAGTGATATAAAAAGAATAATTAACTTTAAAAAGGTTCTTAATCAAGTATAAATTAACTCAAGTTTATTATTCAGGACGTTAAAGAACGATCGAGTCAAGTTGGACCCAAGGTAAGGGACTTCGTCTCAATCTCCTTTCATTGAGGCATATTTTGTTTTATACAAAACTTTCTTTTATACGGTGTATAAACTCCTTTGACTTTTACTTTTATACAAAAGGAATCTTTTTCTACGAAGTGTTTTACTAAATGACAAAAAGGAATGTTTTTTTAACGTACGCGGTGACAACGACCTTTTCCGCCGCCGCGAGTATTATTTGATCTTTGGCTTTCTCAACAAGCCGTAATGTTTTTAGAATAAAATAAATACCATATACTCTTTTATGTATTTTGGTATTGAAAATGGTTTTGAAAAAGGATTCTATTATGTCAATATATTTATGATATATTGTGATTGAAATGTGGAAATGTTATCATTCCTTTATATTGGTTTTATGTTTTATGATTTTATATTGGTACTTGGACATTTTAACGGGTGGTTACGTTATAAACCATATGACGGGTGGTGCCGTGAATACCAGGACGGGTGGTTACGTTATAACCTCCAATGCATTGGGTATGGAAGTCGGCCGTATGGCTATTCCATTAAGTATGTATGGAAATTGGCCGTATGGCTATTCCATTAAGTGATATGTGTGGAAGTCAACTGTATGGTTATTCCACTTAAGTATGTTTATGTCCCAAGTTACCTTTATAAATGTTATGTGTTCTTTTTATGGATTTTATGGTAATCCTTTGGTTACAGAAAGGTAAGTAATGATACTTTATTCAGTGAAGAGTTTTTATTACTTCATAAAGGTGAAAAGTATTACTTTGATAAAGTATACATGGTTTACTTGTTGTTTTGATAAACTAACAATTTTCATTCTTTGTGTATCCCTTACTGAGCTTCTTATGCTCACCCCAAGTTTTTTTTCGAAATGTTTTTCACAGGACTTAATGTGGAATAGGGTCAAGGATGGGATCAAAGGAATGTCATGCTATCTAAAACATGGAATCTAAACATCTTTCTTTTTAAGAGTTTTTATTTTATGGAGACTTAGTAGAAGTGTCTACTTTGTAATCTTTTAAGATGTAATAGTTATGTTCTGATTCTCTAAAACTCTAAACCTGAAAATATCCTCAATGTGAATTATTCATTTAATTCAATATTAAGTAAGGTTTAAGGTTGGGGCCTTATATTAATATTAAGATCTTAACAATGAATATTAGCCACTTTCAGTGACTAATCACACCCCCCAACTTGAGTTTTGCTAGTCCCGAGCAAAATAAATTACAAATATGAAATCCAAATCCCCTTTTCCAAAAACATTTAAATACACATTGCTCACTCAAAAGACCTCATATCAAAAAAAATTATGGAACCCATCAAAATCATTTAAAACAAGATAGGTCCATAAGCATATCCCAAGCCCAAGCCCATTCCTTTGTTCAAATTCATTGCCACATTTCATCCAATTCCAATTAAGCATGATAAAGTGTTGTGCATCATAAAAGATATGGGGCCCATTTTATTGTTCAAGGGGAAAAAATGGAAGCGCTAGGTGGGAATCACATTAAACCTTAATATGAGTATCCATTTTTTTTTTGATGATTTTTTATCCACAATAGATATGAAAAGACTAACTCTGGGCAAGACAACTATGGAGTCACGATCCCTAAGTGCCGAACGCCACACATATTGTCAATTTCATGCTCTAAAATAGAGATATAAAGCCTAACTCTGGGCAAGACAACTATGGAGTCACGATCCCCAAGTTCTGGACACCACGCATTTGGACAAAACATTGCTCTATGTGGTCATTATTATTTTTTTCAATTTTTTTTTGTTTTGTTTTTTTTGGATACTCAAATTAAACTAAAAGTGACCCCAGAACCCTATGCTATAATGAAAGGGACCCAAGAACTCAAATTTACACCCACGATCCAGTAGATGTGCATTGTGGCATTTTTATTAAGAGGATGAAAATGTAAACATTGAAAAATCACATCGGACAACCGCACTTTCCAAAAACTATGCTCATGAACTTAAACTTGTATTAAAATCAGAATCAATCCATTCAAAATTTATTTGATATCCAATTTTAGAGTTTGCAATGTGTGTTATCATGTTTATGGTTAATGGAATTTTTCTTTTCATGCATGTTTTTATTCAAAAAAAATCATTTTTTATCCCCCCCCCAACTTATAATAACACTGTCCCTAGTGTTTAAAGAAAAGAAAAGTTAGAAGGGGGTAGGAGAGGAGTTCAATAAAGAAATTTAAAATGAAAATCATGGAATGAAGTCACCTGGTGGTTGATGATGATAGCGCATGCCATAGTCTCCCTTCAATCCTGGATTTGAGTCTCAGTAGCTTGGATGGTGGTGAATAGATTTTCCTTATGGATTTCAACATGTCCTATTATTTTTTTTAACCTATAAAAAAAATAAAACAAAACAAAATAAATTGATGATACATTGTCTTATTTATATTTTCTGGGTAAGGTATTACTCAGAGATCACACCATGTGACACGGATGAATATGGATCTCCCCTTTCATACCCATCCTTACTCATAAAATAAGAACAGGTCAAAAACTTATGGTAATTTATTATATGAAAAATAAAATGATTCAAAATGATTGGAAACAAGAAAACCATGGGTTGCCTCCCATGCAGCGCTTTTGTTTAACGTCGTTAGCTCGACTTGTACCCCCCAACTTATCCAATTCCAACTTTCAAAATTTTAATTAACCCATCTTTCTCCACTTCAACAAGATTGAGATTGATTGTTTTTTTGAAATTTTTTTCGTACGAAATCCTATTTTCTACAATGATTGGTAAAATCCAAGGAATATCTAAAATGGTTGATCGTGTTTTATCTGGATTATTTCCTATGATTTCAAGGTTCATTCCTACATGGTGAGATTCTTGATGAAGAGTGATGATAATTAAATGGTCTTGGTTATCATAAATAGAGGGATTATTGAGTAGGGAAGGAAGTATTAAAACATCGAGTTCAGTTTGATTGAATTTTCCTAAAGAAGAATGATAATTTGAATCAAAAATTGTTTCTTCTTTAAAAACATTTGAAAGAATTGGTTCCTTTTGAAAAGATGATTCATCCACAAAATTTTCCATTTGAATTTCATGAGTGGGTATAGACACAATATTCATTATATCTCCCAATGGTTCAATGATCAGTGATTCTAAAAAATTGTTATTGGAGCAATATTCTGAATACTCAATCCATGAAGACAAATTCTCCCCTTGTGAATTAATTTCATCCTGATTTAAATACCCTTCAACATTTCTTTGATCTTGTTCAGTTATCCCATATCCAAAGGTTAGTTCTTTTTTCAATTAATGGGAGGTTTTTGGGATAAAAGATTCATCTATCAATGATGAAGAAAGAACATCTTGAGTGGGAACGGGTTCCTCAAAAGTCTTAAAGTTTTGTAGTTCTAATCTGAAAGATGAAACTTCTGAATTCATTTTATCCATTTGTTCACACAATTGTTCAAGAATTTTTTCAGGATTAGGGTTGATATATGTTTTTACATCATGGACTTCCTCATTATTTATCTTTTCAATCATTCTTGATAGGTATGGAAATTGATCTTGTAAACATTCAGCATCCCATTGATTGTACATCTCATCTGGTGTGGTGTATTCAATTAAGGATTGGTCAATGAAATTCCCTATGTGAGGTGTTTCCCAATATTGATTTCCGACTTGATTACAGCATTGATTTATGAAGGGGTATTTTGGAGGATAATCCATTGGAATTGATTGAAAATTAGTTTTGGGGTTTTTTTGGACACACAGAAATAGAAAGGGGAAAAGAGAAGAGAAATTAGGGTGAGAATAGAGAATTTGGGGTGAGAAAAGAGGATTTTTTGGTCTAAGGAACTTACTTGGTCCCCGGCAATGGAGCCAAAATTTGGTTGCGCCCAAATTTACCCTACTGGTAAAAGCGGTCGTTGAAGTACAAGTAGGGATCGAATCCACAGGGACCGAAGAAGTAACCTTGAGACGCTATGATTTATTGATGGATTGGCTATGAAGTGGCCAACTTTGAGGTAGATTTTAATTGAAGAACTAAAGATATAATTTAAATAAGATATAATAAAAAATGATGTGAACTAAACAATTATTGATGGTGGGTTGATCTTAGGGTTTTGCTTGGGGTGGATTGGATGAATTTCTTTTCATAGAAAATTTCATATCATTAATTCAAGACATATCCAAAAAATGAGATAATTCTTCCAAATCATTCACCAATTTAATCCCTACACAATTACAAGGCTAATCACTAATTCACTTTGAGGATAACTTTAATGAGCACTCAAAGTAAATAGATCGTACTAGCACTCAAAATGTGTCATCATTAAAGTTGGCAAAGATGAGAAAGAATGTAACTCATCAAATGGAAATCCTAAAATAACGAATAGATTTAAATATTAAGTACATGAAATAACATTCAATCCCTGACCTTGCTACTCCCTTGGATAAACCCTTAAGAGTTTAGCCCTCCATTGATTCTATTCTACCAATGGAAGCGGGATGTGGACTTATGGGGCGGAATTGAAGAAGAAGAAAATTATTAAAAGAACGAACACTCCACCGTTATGTGATGAATTCACAAGTGCGGGTGTGAATAAATTCACACCTAGATTCAACGGTATCAACGTGTGAATAAAATAAAAATAAAAAATAAATAATAAGAACAAATTTTATTAAGATACTCAACGTGAAAGAAAAACTTACATGGGAAAAATTGACGATACGATTACAAAAGGAAAGCAGAAAATTACAATTGAAAGGAAAATATGGATTCAAAGAAAAATGTTAGATGATTATTCTCTTCACCACCAGCTCCTTATATAGGAATATTATGAGCCTTATGTCCACCCCCAACAATTAATTCACCCCCCAACAATTAATAGAGTCAAATGGAGGGTGAATAATCAAAAGGAAATTGATGTTTTGAATTTGACCCGGAAAACTGTCCAGATTCGTCCACCATATTGATGTGTGAATTCAAAATTGAATAAGGCCTAATCCGGAGGGGTTGTAGAAGAGAAATATTTTCTTCAATGTTTCTTCTAGAAGATATCAAAATTTCAGAAAATTTGGATCATCCGTTGGGAAGTTATGGCCGAAATGGTGGGACGGATTTCTGTGCATTAATGACGAGTCCACCATTTAAATCTCAACTTCAGATCCCTTTATCATCATGAAAACATCAGAATTAGCTCCGGCCACAGTTGAATAAAATTATCCTCATATTCTTCTCTTTCTACTGTATAAATTTGAGCTTCATTGGTCTTGGTTTCTGGGCCCCACATTTGTTTGATGGGCCTTAGGCCCATTATGCTTTTTCCAGCAAGTTTCTGCCTTCAGGCGCAAAATTCTCCATCTTCCTTTGGGATTCATCCATCGGACCTAAAAGATAAAATGTTACAAACAAAGTGATCAATAATATACCAAAATTTAAAATTAAAATGATGAATATTGTAATTTCCAAAAGCAAATTATTGAGTGGGCCCAAATTGACATTTTAAGCATGAATTGCACAATGATGGGAAATGAAGTTCAATTTCTGAATTGGACTAAAATTGATGTTTATGAACTTTTAAAAACATTAATATTAAGATCTTAACAATGAATATTAGCCACTTTCAGTGACTAATCAATAACCAATAGAAAATTAACTTAACCTATTAAAGTATAAATAAAACTTGGGTAACTTATAAATGAAAGTATGGTACATTTATATCATAAAATAAGTAAATAAATGTTTTAGAAATGATAAATTCAGTGTTGGTATTTTTGTAAAGAGTAAATGATTATTTATAGTTTCATAATTAATATAATGTTTTAAAAGAAAATTTATTTTCATAAAATAGATTAATAAATTAATATTTTGTTTTATTATGATTATAAAATAATTTTATGAGACCTTAATTAATTTTTCAAAGGTTTAAAAAATTAGTTATAATTTAAAAATCGGCATTTTTTTGAACAAATAGTTATTTAAATTAAAAATTAAATTTATAATTTTTATAATTTTTTTCCATTAAATAGATTTCATTTATGAATTATAAACTTTGAAAAATGGTTAGGGTGATTTTTTGATATTTTTCTAAAATACTTAATTTTATGGTGAATAGTAAAATACGGTAATTTCTGGTATAAATACATTATAAGTTAAATACACTCTTCCTTGAGTAATTTATAATTTAATCATTATAATATTTAAATACCCTTAATTATATTAATATATTTAGTGATAACACTCAAACTATTAATAGTCTTGAGCCAAAATAATAAACAAATGGATAAAATATTCAGAAAACACCCCTCTCCTCCACAATAAATACCCTCCTAACCAACCATTATCCTCACACCTCCAAATCCTTGAATATTTATTATATTATAAACATTTACTATCCTAGACCCTTAACCCACATTCTAGTATATAAGTTAAATACACTCTTCCTTGAGTAATTTATAATTTAATCATTATAATATTTAAATACCCTTAATTATATTAATATATTTAGTGATAACACTCAAACTATTAATAGTCTTGAGCCAAAATAATAAACAAATGGATAAAATATTCAGAAAACACCCCTCTCCTCCACAATAAATACCCTCCTAACCAACCATTATCCTCACACCTCCAAATCCTTGAATATTTATTATATTATAAACATTTACTATCCTAGACCCTTAACCCACATTCTAGTATTTTTTTTCTCACCCAATATACCATTTCAAAGTTCTTTAAGGAGGTTCTCAAAGAGAAGAATTCAAGATGTAAAATCCTCTATTGTTCTTTTAATTTTCTTTCAATTTCTTTTCTTTTCTTATCATTCCAAAACCAAACCTATAAAAAGTGAAATTATAACTACATTCTATTTTACATACTATAATATTATTATGTAAAAGGAAAATCCACCATCAAGTCTCTTCTCTTTTCCCTTTTATTTTAAAGATGAAAACATCGTCCGTGAGGTGCCGATTTACCGCCTTCGTGGATGATGTGTTTTTGTTTTTAAATTTCACCTTCTAGGATGGTCATAAAAACACTTTTATGGTTAAAAAATATTATAATATATGTATTTAATCTTATCTAATGTTTTATAACCAGTATATATACATAATATTAATTAATGAAACAAATCTATTTTGTGATGATCGAAAAACCATCAAAATAATCTAAATGATTATCACTAACATCTTATCTAATGATTAATCCTCACCCAAAATAACCAAATGAAATATATAAACATTTAGTATTCTTTAATATCATTAATAACATATAATTTCAATTATGAACAAAAAAATCATTTTACATGATCTTCCATATGCAAGTAAATCGATCATGAAAACCAAGGAAAAGAACACTCCCGAATGACGAAATTTACTCTCATAACTCATGAAAAAGACCATAAATGAACTTAATAAAATTATAATAATATATATATATATGTGTGTTTAATAGGTTCTAAATTAAATTATTAATTAATCTAATTAAATTATCTAGGACATTAATCACAAGTGCATAACACTTTCAGACATATGGTAAGGGATTCTACCCGGGCCTCAATTTTTTCATTCGGGTTACGCTTTCACACTCTTTACCCCAATTTAATTATTAATTATTTTCATATAATTCTTATAAATTATTTTTATATGTTTCAAAATCATATATCCATATCATTTAATCTTTATTTTATGGAAAATACATGTTTTACAAGGTTCCCTTCTAAATTCTTCCGGATAAGCAAACCCAATTAATGGGAACTTCCCGATTTTTTACACATTTTCAAGTATCATCCAAAATATGTTTTAAGACAACATTATTTTTATAAAATCAATAATTTTTTCATTAATAACTATATTTTTTGTTTCTAGTTTTATATAAATAATTGTGAAAAATACAAATGATTTTTCTAAAAGAACTCTTCTTTTCAAAGTGAAAAAGGTATTTCTCTCAAGAATTCATCGATAGTTTTGTTATAGTATTTTCATATATGATTTATTGAGATTGATCTCTTATGATTATCATCTACCATAAATGGTTTATGATCAGTTTTACTATGGATGTGCTATCTCGACACCATTCATCATACTACTCATAATGGTTTGTGATTATGTTTATAGATTGGGAAAAGTTATTTACATTTCATATGTATAAGTTGTTTATGTTTCACCCCATTCATATGAGGAATTTCTTGGACTTATTAAGTGATGGTAGAGGCTTCTATAGTCCCTCGATGAATTGATATGCCTCATGAGACAAAATAGATATGGAATTAGTCGAGGCCTGGCCTATTTATTTTCAGATATAGATTTGGATGAGGCTTTAACCATTTATTTCCAGATATCTTGGTTGAGGACTTAATGGTATGTTTCATATGTACAACATTATTCATTACCTCATTATGATATTAGTAATTTATAATTCATGTGATTATTCGACTAGTATAATACTCATGGTTAAGTTTCTTTCTCGTGTAATTATTTATGGAATTATTTAATCAATTTTTACTCCTTCTATATTATGCTCAAGATTATGATTTAACTGCATGTGTTTTTAGTTATTCAGTGTGACTTATTGTTTATGATAGTTTTTGGTGTATTTTTTACCCTTACTGAGCATCTGAGCTCACCCCTTTCTTGTGTTTTATTTTTCCCTAGGATGAAAAAATATTCATTATGAATGACTTGTATGGATGATCTAGTAATTTTTTGTTATTACCAATGAATTTTATATGTTGTTTTTCCTTTAAATTTTTAATGTAAAGCTTATATATGTATCTAGTTTTCAAAATCTACTAAAATATTCAGTCATTTGGGATCTGATCACTTATTCATAGTAGTAATGTAATTAAGTAAGGCACTGGCTCTAGGATACCGGGGTCGGGGTCTTTATAATTGGTATCATAGAAGTTTAGTAGAAACCTTGGAAACTAGATTTAGAAAATATAGATTAGGTAATATAACTCTAAGATAGACTTTGAGGATAACCATAGAAGAAAATCCTTTAATTTTGGTAATGTAGAGATTATGTGGGTATTCCTAGAAATGTATCCATGTATGGATACTAGAAGTGGATGTGGTTCTGGAATAGATGTACCTAGGGGTAACAACTCTAACAAGGTGCATTGGGCTTGACTAGTTGTAACCTGGTACATAAAAATAGACCTTACTACGTACCTGGTTTGATGCTCTTGGTGGATATTATTACGATAATTCATATTTTATTTATAAACCAAAATGATTTATTATTATTTTTCAATATAATACCACTTAGGTAAGGAAAATAAGTTATTTGAAGCATTAAATAGGAAGTATCATAGAGTTCTAAAAAAATGATGATTGACAAGGATTATGTGCACATGGATCTAGAAAAGATAGATATAGGAATTATCAAGGAAGGTAAAACATCATTAATTTTTCAATTGGTTTCCCAACCATCTTTATTGGAAAGGATTAAAGCTTCTCAGTTTGATGATGAGAATTTTAAAAAGAAAAATTAAAGTTGTGAATAATGGGAGGTTGGCAGACTTCATGTATGAGGATGGAATTTTGAAATTTGGGAAGAGGCTTTGTGTTCCCTCAATACTTGAGTTAAAAATGGAGTTATTGAATGATGAAAATTGATTGAATTTCTCTATACACCCTAATATCACTAAGATGTATAGATATTTTAAGGAACATTTCTGGTGGGATAATATGAAGCATGAAATTTCTGATTAAGTATCAATATGTTTAGTTATCAACAAGTGAAGGTTGAAATACAACATCCTAGAAGAGTTATGCAACCTCTTCCTATTCTTACATGGAAATGGGAAGATATTACTATGGATTTTGTCACTGTATTTCCAAAAACTCCAAGAAACAATGATGTAATATGAGTAATTATTGATTGACTTACCAAATCTTCACATTTCCTTACTATAAGGGAGGATTTTCCACTAGAGAGATTAGAATGACTCTATGTTAATGAATTTGTAAGAATTTATGGAGCACCTATTTAAATTTTGTCTGATCATGATCCATTATTTATATCAAAATTCTAGAGAAGTCTTTAGAAATCATTGGATACTGAGCTTTATTTGAGTACTTCTTATCACCCTCAAACTGATGGGAAGTTAGAAAGGATGATCCAAACCTTAGAAGACATGTTGAGATCATTCTCATTTAACTTTCAAGGCATGTGGGATCATTATTTACCTTTTTTAGAGTTTTCCTATAATAATAGTTTCCATTCAAGTATTAAAATGGAACCATATGAAGTATTGTATGGAAGTAGATTTTGTACACTAACTTGTTGGGATGAACTTGGTGAAAGGAAGCTTATAGGCCCAGATATTGTGGGGGAAACAACAGAAAATGTAAAGACTATTCAAACACATATCAAAGTAGCACAAAGTAGAAAAAAGATCTATACAGATAATCAAAGGAAATATCTGGAGTTTCAAGTGGGAGATCATGTCTTCTTGAAGGTATCACTATGGATGGGTGTTAAAATATTTGGAAAGAAAGGGAAAATTATCCCTAGGTACATTGGACCTTTTGAAATCCTAGAGAGAATTAGATCTATGGCTTCTCATTTGGTGATTCCACCTAGAAATTATAAAGTACATAATGTGTTCCAAATATCCTTATTAAGAAAGTATATGCCAGATCCAACACATGTCCTAAATTATGAAAGAATAGAATTGGAACCAGATTCATCATACTACAAAGAGTTTATCCAGATTTTGGATACTAGAGAGTAAGTGTTGATGAATTGGATGACTCGACTATTAAAGGTACTTTGGAAAAATCATAAAATTGAAGAGGTGACATGGTAAATGAAGGAATTTATGATGAAGAACTACCCAAATATTTTTTTGAGGTGACATTCTGGAAATTTTTAGGAAGAAAATTTGTTTTGGAGGGGAGAATTTAACACCCCAAGATTTTATGGTATGTCTCTTTTAAAATTTATCATCTTCGATAGTTTATTATTTATGCAACATAGAATTTAAAACCATAATATACTATTAAATATGACTGTTGGAATAGTAATGTAACCATTGGAAATAGTAATATGACTAATAGAATAGTAACTTCACCTATGAAAGTATGAATAAAACTTGATTAATTTATACAAGAAAATATGGTATAGTTATATCATGGAATAAGTAAATAAAGTTTTAAAAATGATAACTTAAGTGTTGGTATTTTTGTAAACAGTAAATGTTTATTTATAGTTTTATAATTAATATAATGTTTTAAAAGAAAATTTATTTTCAAAAAATATATTCATAAATTAATATTTTGTTGTCTTATGATTATAAGATAATTTTATGAGACCTTAATTTTTTTTTTCAAAGTATTACAAAATCAGTTATAACTTTAAAATCAATATTTTTTGAATAAATTGTGGTTTTAATTAAAAATTAAATATATCATATTTAAAAAATTATTTCATAAAATGGAGGTCATTTTTGAATTCTACACGTTGAAAAATGGTTAGGGTGAGTTTTTGAGATTTTTCTAAAATACTTGAATTTTTAGTGAAAAGTAAAATAAGATAATTTATGGTATAAATACATTATAAGTTAAATAAAATATTCCTTGATTATTTGATGATATCATCATAATATAAAACACCATTAATTATTTTAATATATTTAGTGATAATTCTCAAACTATTCATATTTTTGATCCAAAATAATAAACAAATGAATAAAATATTCAAAAAGAACCCCTCTCCTCCAGTAAAAATACCACCCCTAACCAACCCTTCTCCTCACACCTCCAAATCCTTGAATATTTCTCATATTATTCCCATTTCCACTCCCAAAACTCTCCCCCATGTTCTAGTATTTTTTTATGACCCCAAATTCCATTTCAAAGTTCTTTAAGGAGGTTCTCCAAGAGAGAAATTCAAGAGATAAATCACATTCCATTATTTTAATTTTCTTTTAATTTATTTTCTTTTCTTATACTTACTTAACCTCACCTATCCATAGTTTCATGATAACTATGGTATCCTTTATAAACTGAAATTTTATTATGTCAATGGAAAATCCACCATCAAGACTCTTCTCTTTTTCCTTTTATTTTAAGAATGAAAACAACTGTCATGAGGTGTCGATTTACCACCTTTATGGATAACGTGTTTTTGTTTCTCAATTATGCCTTCAAGGCTGGTCATAAAACCATTTTTATGGTTAAAAAATATTATAATATATGTATTACATCTTTTCTAATGTTCTATAACCATTATATATACCTAATATTAATTAATGAAACAAAACTATTTTATGATGATTGAAAACCTAACAAAAATAATCTAAATGATTATCACTAACATCTTATCTAATTATTTATCCTCACCCAAAATAACAAAATGAATTATATAAACATTTAATATTATATGATATCATTAATAATATATAATTTTAATTCTATACAATAATTTTTATTTTATATGATCTTTCATATACAAGTAAATTGACCATAAAAACCACAGAAAAGAACACTCCTAAACAAAGAAACTCAATCGTATAACTCATAAAAAAAAGACTATAGCAAAAATTAATAAAATTATAATAAAACAAATAAATTTTTAATAGTTTCTAGATTAAATTATTAATGAATATAATTTCATTATCCAATACATTAAGCGCAAGTGCATAACACTTTTGGACATAAGGTATGTGATTCTACCCGAGCCTCCATTTTTTCATTTGGGTTACGCTTTCTCACTCTTTACCCCAATTTAATTGTTCATTATTTTTATATAATTCTTATAAATTATTTTTATATGTTCAAAAATCATATACCTATATTATTTCATCTTTATTTTATGGTAAATACATGTTTTAAAATGTTCCCTTCTCAATTCTTCCCATTAAGCAAACCTGATTAAAGGGAACTTCCTGATTTCTTACCCATTTTCAAGTACCATCCATAATCTATTTTCAAACACCATTATTTTTATAAAATCAAAAATTTTGTCATGAAAAACTATATTTGTTAATTTCTAATTTTATACAATCAATTATGACAAATACAAATGATGTTTCCAAAAGAACTCTTCTTTGCAAAGTGAAAATGGTATTTCTCTCAAGAATTCCTCAATGATTTTATTAGATTATTTTCATCTATGATTTATTGAGATTTATCTATTATGATTATAAAATAATATGTTTTCTTAATTTTCTTATGATCAGTTTGATTGTGGATGTGCAATATTGACATCATTCACTATACTACTCAGAATGGTTAGTGATAATGTTTAGAAATTGGGTAAAGTTATTTATATTTCATATGTATATGTTGTTTATGTTTCTCCCCATTAATATGACGAATACATTGGACTTAGTAATTGATGGTTAGGTCCCTCTATATCTCGTCTATGCATTGTTATGTCTCATGATACAAAACAGATATGGACTTGGATGAGGCATTTCCCATTTATTTTGAGATATGGATTTAGCCAAGGCCTTAACCATTTATTTTTAAATGTCTTGTATGAGGCCTTGATGGTAAGTTTTAGATGTCCATAATTATTCATTCCCTCATTATGATATTAGTAAATGATAATTCGTGTGATTATTCTACTAGTAGAATATCCATGGTTAATTTTCTTTCTCATCTAATTATTTAAGGCATTATTTAATCAGTTTTCACTCCTACCATATTATGCTAAAGATTATGATTTAACAGTATGTATTTTTCATTATTCAACCTGAATTATTATTTAAGGTAGCTTCCTTTTTATTTCTTACCCTTACTGATCATCTGAGCTCACCCTTTTCTTATTCTTTATCTTTCACTAGGATGAGAATACGTTTATTATGAATGAATTTTAGGGATAATCTTGGAGTTTATGGATGTTTCCAATTGAGTTGCTATGTTGTTTTTTCATTCAATTTTTAATGTAGAAATTATTTTTTGTATCTATTTTTTCAAATCTACTAATTTATTATGTCCTTTTGTATGTGGTCTCTTATTCATAGTACCATTGTAATTAAGTAATACACTTGCTCTAGGATACTGGGGTCGAGGTCTTTACACAGAAGAAGATTAGAAAAAGGGAGTTTTTGTTGGAGTTTTTTTTAAAAATTCACATCATAATCTCATAATATGGATAATACAATTTGATAAAATATAGAGAAAGTTAATTTAGAATAAATCCTAGGATATTTAAAAATAAAATTGTCTCTTGATGTTTCGCTTTGATATTGATGGGGATCTTTCATTGATGCATCGATTGATTTTATTATTGATCAGATAATAATAATTTTAAGTGATGTTATTGATCTTACAATACACCAATGAATCTTATATATATGTTGAAAAAAATCTAGGAGCATTCTATAATTCAAGTTATTCATTAATAATTGTCAAACTCCTATTAAATGTGGTAGGGTCCAACAAATATTAAAACTTTAATATGTTGTTTGAATGAACCTGGATATCTAGTAGACTCTATTAGGTATCTGATGGAACACTTGGTCTCAATATAATATATAATTATTTCATTGGGTATATGGGGATCTCTACTGGCTAGACAATGGGCATACTACAAGTATGAGGTTTTTTCAAGATGCCACCAGTTGGCCGGTAGCTTTGCACCGGCTAGTCGATGCTGCCTATAGTTCTCCAAGCACCACTTTTTCCCTTATAAAATTTATTCAAAGCCACCATTTTATTGGTAGAATCACTCCAAGATATCAATAAACAATTTGAAACTTTAATAGAGATACTTAATGAACCTTCAAATATAATATGATTCCCTCAATAAAGACCCTTCATTGGTATAAAAATATCAAAACGTATAATCACTTAAATTAAACCATTAGATATGAAGATGAGTGTTTGTAATCATGAAAACATCATGAGAGAGAGAGAGGTACAATAATCTCCCCCTTTTGATGATCATGAATTATTAATATAAAAATATATATCAATAGTAAATCTATATTGAATCATATAACAAGGTATTCAAGATATTTTCAACATGATATCCAATATTCTTAAGAAATACACATAAAAACTAAACCATAAATAAATACCCTTTTTTAAATAATGAGACATTTTTCTCTTACAAATATGATGTATCCAATAATATATACCCCTTTGTTACTTAACAAAATTATCCTCTTAACAAACTTAACCAAAAAATTCTCCCCCTTTTTGATTATCAAAAAGAAAATAGGGAAAGGGAAAAGAATAATGTTGATGAATAAATCAAGGAGATTCAAAGTAATTGAAAAGATATTTAAAAATATATAATATTTAAACTCAATATCTAAAATAAAACATTAAAATATATTTTAAAAATGAATAGACAAATATTTTGAAAATAATATCAAAATTGAATTAAAAATATTTTGAAAACAAAAGTAAAAAGAGCATATTAAAATATTTGAAAATAAGAAGTTTAAATAACCAACCTCTCCCCTTTAAATAATAGTAAAACAAAGAATATATAGAGAAATAGGAGATCTATAAATAAGTTTAAAGAGATAAAAGATAATAAAAACATAAAACAACATGTACCCCATGATATGAATGTCGATTATCAAAACTTCACCATAAAGAAAAGTTAGGCTCCCATTAAAATGGTGCATTTAATAAAAAAAATATAATAATGGAAAAAATATAATCTCAATAGATAATGATAGATTAATAATTTCAAGAATTAAAATAATAGAAGACTACTCCCCTTGTATAAAATAGTAGAACCAATAAAATAATAAAGAAGAAAATAAAATCTTTCAACCGTTATGGTCAAAACATTAGAGTTAGTGAGTTTGTTTTTATTTATAATCCACCATATGATATGTCAAAAAGGTCTAGTGGCATAATCTTATAAAATATCAAACAAAATTTCATTTTGGTACCCAAATTTTGGGTCATAAAATGGTATCTAAAAGAGACTTAAGTACCCTAACTTATTCAATATAAGATTTTCTTATAGAAATATTATGAAAAAGATTAATATATTCAAGTCTCTCATATCAATAATTTTTTAAATCAAACTCTTAAATAAGATTCCTAAATTTATGACAATAATTTTAAATTTTATTTTGGAAACAGCCCTTTACAAGAGTAATTTTTTGAGAAAAAATCTTTGAATTTGAAAAACTAATTCCAGAATTACTTTTAACAAAACATTAAGATCCCAAAATCATATCTAGATATTGATAACCATAGGTAAATTGAGCAATGGTATTTTTAAGTGCTTCTATTTGAGATTCTAAATTCTCAATGTTTGGTTATTTTTTATAATTAAAAAACCAAAAAAAAATCTTTATAAAGGATTTAATTTTCATTAAAATTTTGTTTTTTCATTGAAAACTTATTATATATATTTTTTAGTTCCTGATAAATATTAAAAAATTTGAAAAAAATATTATTCAATTCCATATTTATCACATTTTATCTCTTCATAATTTAGATTACTATATGAGAAATAGAAATAATTTGAGAAAGAAAGAGTAGGAAAATTATTCACATCATTTACCTTGAGATGGTCCATAAGGAATTTGGCACTACTGTCTCTTGAGGAAGTAGAGGATATCGATTCAAGTGAGTTATCACTAGAACTATAGGTTGACACCTCAATATATTTCTTAACTTGTTTCTTTTCTTTGTATTATTTTTATAAACGGGACATTGTAGCTTAACATGTCCCTTCTTGTTACATTTATAACATGCTACATCTGGTCCATTTTTCTTGGTATAAAATGTTGGTTTCTTATTCTTTATGATTTTTTTAAATTTCTTGGCCAAATTTTCAATTTCATCTTCACTTCGGATGAATCTACATCATCAAAAACTTTGAAATAAATAGTCTTTTTATATTCTTTAGGTTACTTGACTTCTTTATCAACTTTTGACTTCATTATTATTTCTTATTCCATAAGACATATGATAATATCTTCAATCACCAATTTCTTTATGTATTTTTATTCTTGTATCACCATAACCTTGAGTTCCATATTAGTAGTAAATTCCGAAATAGCCTTTTTCACTAAATTTTATGTAAGAAAATCATCACCAAGATACTTTTGACCATTGAAAATGTCAATAAAACATGTAAACTTATCGGTGATAGATTTATTTTGATACATGGTAAATATTTCAAAGTATTTTATAAACATATCCAATCTAGTATCTTTAAATTTATCCATGCCTTCTTTTGTGTGACTTTTATGAGTGTCATGATTTCCTGGGTAGTTTTTTAAGAGTAAATTCAATTGAATTCATTTTGGTCAAGTCTGCATTAAAGAGCATTCATACATTTTATATTAATCTCAAAGTCTATAATATATTAGGGATTCCATTTATCTTTAAATTATTTTATAATAACGTATCCATGCATATCAATTTTCTAAATATGATAACATATACTTCTAAGAAATGTATAAATTTTATTTTTCTAATAAGATTATTTTGTACCATAAAAAAATCATATCCCAAATAGTGCCATTTGGTATTTCCTTGAGAAAAAGTGTAATATGTCATCCTAAAAAGATCAAACTATGAAATTGGTTATGATTTTGAAAACTAGAAGTAATTTTTTAAAATAAGTATAAATTGATAAAAAAAAACATAAAAATCTCATTTGATACCAAATGTAGGTTAGAGTAGGATGATAAGGGGTTAATTTCCTTTAAAAAATAAAAGAAATAAATTAATCCAATAAATATAATAACAAGAATGTAGCATAATTTAAAATATTAAAAATAGATTCAAAAAAATCAATCTTAAGTAATCAAATTAGATGATATCCTGATTTGATCAAATAATAACAGCGAAATAAGGTTATGAGTATCAGAATTTGATTAATAAATTTTGTAAAATATAAAAATGACTTAACTGAATTAATCGATAACTTTGATCATATGAGTGTGATGATATAATAAAGTCATATCGATTTGATCTTATTAAATCATTAAAAATATAAAAATCAATGTAGAAATAAAAGGAGGGATGATAGATTTGATAAAGGATCTTGAAAATAACTTGGTGTGGGCCCATATGTATCCTCCCCTCAGGTTGAGAGGTTTTTGTAATTATACTTTGATTTTAATGAAGATCAAGTAACCAATCCCTCCCTTGATTTTTAGAGGTTGTAGCAAGAAACTCATCCTCCATTACTTTAATAGTATTAAGAAACTATTGATGAAGATCACCCACTTTATGGTTATGAGTACCCATCCCCCTTGATTTTCAATGGTGATAGAAAGAAACTCATTATAGATGAAAATGAGAAGTAGAGAAATTTTCTTGGCATAAATATATTACAAAGTTTCTCCATTATCTCTAAATGTGGATAATAAAATTTGAGAGGGGAGACAGAGAGGTAATGTACAAGAGGTCCTTGAATATTGAGAAATGAAATTGGTTCTTGATGTGCCACTTTTAAAATCAATGTGGATTTTTCATCAGTACATTGATTGATTTTATTATTGATTGTCTCGTCAAAATTATAAGTGATATTGTAGATCTTTAAATCCATCAAGGGCTCCTATTTATAGGCTCTAAAAATGGTAGGGACATTTTGGAATTCAAGGGATTCATTAATAATCATCAAACACCAATTAAATGATGCAGTGTCCACCAAATATTCAAACATTAAAATGTTATTTCAGCACCACTAGATAGCTAGTATCCTCCATCGAGTAGCTGGTGGAACACCTAGGCTCAATAGAACCTAGAATTATTCCGCTCAGTAGTTGGTGGGATTGTTGCAAGTATGAGGTTTTTTCTAGATTCCATCAGCTAGCCGGTGGCTCTATTCCAACTAGTTGGTTCTTCATGAAGTCTTCCAATCACTTCTTTGGACCCTCTAAACTTCATTCAAATCCTCCATTTAATCTGGGATCTTCACTCCAAGATATCAATACACCCTTTGAAACATTAGTAGAGGTCTTTAATGATCCTTAAAATATAATTTGATTCCTTTAAGAAAGACCCTTCATTGGTATAAAAATATCATAACTGATAAACACTTAAATGAAAAATTTTAGATACAAATATGAGTGTATGTGATCATAAAAACATCACGAGATATAGAGGTATAAATTGATCCACTAAGAAGAACTACCCTTAAACACATTAAATTTGAAGATCATGGTTGTAAAGTGATCCATCGTTCCATTTTCTTATTCTTGTATTGTTTCTTTCCATTTAAAGGATTGTTTGGATATTTACACCCCTTTAGGAACTTGTAAAGGCCAACTATTTCCAGCATAAGGACCTTGGATTTATCATCCTTGAGTTCATTTTCCTCCTCATGATTTTTATATTCCTCTTAAATTTTTAGGTAGTTGAACAAGTCATTAAGGTAAATATCTATCTTCTTGTGTTTTAGAAAATGTTTAACATTCAACCAAGAAGTGGGGGGAGGGTTATCGATGATGTATGTGATAATGATCACTATAGGAAAAATTATATTTAGCGGTAGTTTTCAAGACTACCGCTAAATGTTTTTATTTTGTTTTTTTAGTGATAGTTTATTAAGAACCATCATCATTAAGTGTAAATTAAAACCATCACTAAATTTGAATTTTTTTATATAATTTTAGAAAAGGTTGTTTAAAACCAATTATGAAATTAATGATAATCAATAATTATTATTTATAATTAATTAACATTAAAATTACTTGTCAATAATTATTTATTATTTGTTATTTAAAATTTTAATTGATTATTATTTTTTAATTATTAATTATTTATTAGTATTAGTAAATAATTATTTAAAACTAAATTAATTATTTATTATTTATTATTTATTATTTATTAATGATTAATTATTTAGTAATTCTTAATTATTTTTTAATTATTAATTATTAATTAGTAATTATTAAATAGTAATTACTTATATATTTATATATTTACATATAAACATACATAAACACATACATACATACATACATACATACACACATACACACACACACACAGACATACATATATATATATATATATTAAAACCATGGTTTAAACTTCCTCATGTAACAAATTTTTTAAGAGAAGTTAAAAATCAGTCTTCAATTTCAAATGACCATAATTTTTTACCTCAGTGTCAATTTATGCTCTACGTCCTGTCAAATAAAATATCATGAAATAACTATGATCATATTTCATAATAATTTAGTAATAATTTAAAATAATAAATTGTGAATATTCTGAGAGAAGTTAAAAAATAAAACATCAACTTCAAGCGGCCATAAATTTTAGTCTAAGTGTCAGTTTGGGATTTACCACCTATCAAATAAAATCTTATGATGATATTCACAACATAAAATATAGGGAGTTCTGCATGCCCCTTTTTTATTAGTCAAAAGTGGCACAAAAGGCCTCTAAAATTGAGTTTTAAGATAGGGTACCCTAATTATAGATCTTTCAATTGTATTTATACTTCGTCTAAGAGGATATTCTTATCCTTTTTGTGGTGTATGAATTTATTCCCTAGTTTTACATTCTTATTGATATGGTGGTGTTGAAATTGTAGGGGTCTTCCCTCTTTTGGTGATTTATTTTTTCTAATGTGTCTTATGTACTAAGGATTTCCTTGGTGTTCATGGGCATTCCTTATGGTGGAAAGTTCAAGGTTAAGAACTGCACATGCATGTATATATTTATGGATATTTATAGGTGTGTGTGTGTGTCAATTTATGTATTTTTATATATATATTTATATAATTATATGTATTTATGTATATCTATGTGTTCATGTATATTTATTTATTTATTTATTTATTTATATTTGTATTTAATTATATTTAATTATATATATTATATATATTTATGTAAATTATTTATATTTATATATATTTATAGATATTTATATGTATTTATGTATGTACATATATATTTATTTATATTTATATATATTTATATATATTATGTGAGTGTATAAATATATCTATGTGTGTGTGCATGTGTGCGCGTGCATTTCTATGTGTTTATTTATATTTTTTATATATTTATATTTATATATAATGATATTCAATTTGTTTTCATGGAACTGGTCGATTGAAGGAAAAGAAAAATCGAGTATATAATGACATTGAATGTTCAAGATGATGATGGCAAAGTAAAACATCTCAATCAAAATAGAATAGAAGAAAAGAGAAACAATATAAGTATATGGCCAGTCAGAATCCAACATCAATTCCATTAACATATCATCATATTTATATAGTACAAATGGATTGATCCAATGGTCAAAATTAATTCCTATGAATTAATTCCAATGGTGGGAATACAAAAGGTTTTGTCTATATGAAGGGTATTTTGGGGTAAGGAAAATAATTAATTAATTTTGATTTTATGACACCCACACAATAAATGATAATTTATAAACCTCCCCCTTGGATGTTAAAATCCCATAGAATCTAATAAAAATATTCACTTAAAAATCCTATAGGAAAAATAAGTGAATAAAAATTAGCATGATTCCATGCTATACTTCCTCATTAAAAACCATATCAAGAACCCAATGGGAAAACTAGTGAAGGGAAAAAGAGTACAGTGTTCCCAACTCCTCCTCAGAAAGTCATGATAGAATTTTCAGTCTTTGCATTCTAATTTTATAAATAAATTTCTCAAATTTTGAAGTTTGAAATTCCTTTTTAAATAAATTTGTGATATTTTCACAAGACCTTATTTACTAGATATAAATCTCACCATTATTTTGAATTTCATGAGTGAAAAATAATTTTGGTGAGATATTCTTTTTTTGGTCACCTTTAATATACCAACCTTTAAATTATGCTATGAAAGAAGCATTGTCTTCATATTATATGGTGGGAATACTATTATTCATATCTAATCCAAAATTACTTCTAATATGATTAATCACTGATCTCAACCAAACAGATTATTGACATGCTTCATGAATAGAAATCAAATCATCACGGTTAGAAGAAGTCACAGAAATTGTTTGTTTTATAGAGTGATAAGAAATAGTAGTTCTTCCATATGTAAACACATATCCAGATTGAGATCTTTCTTTGTGTGGATTAGATAAGTATCCAACATTATCATGACCAAAAAACTTTGTTTCTAATCATTTTGAATAAATTAATCCCCAAACTTTGGATCCTTGAAGGTATATTAATACATGTTTGATACCATTCCAATGTTGGTCAGTAGGAGAAGAACTATACCTTGCCAATAAATTTATAGAAAATGATATATATGGTCTTTTATTATTTATAAGGTATATCAGTTCTCCAATAGAACTCAAATATGGTACTTCAGGACTAATTAGTTCTTCATTATCCTCTCATGGTTTAAAAGGATCATTATCTCAATCAAGAGATCATACAACCATTAGTGTACTTAATGGATGTGATTCATTCAAATTAAATCTATATATCACTTTATAAGTATATCATGATTAATGAACAATAATTCAATCTAAAAGATGTTAAATTTTTAAACTAATGTAGAACATTGTCTTTCCAAAGTCTTTCATTTCAAATTCTTTCATCAAATATTATACTACCATGGAAAGTTCATCATTAGTACCAATAATATTTAAATCATCCATGTATACTATAATGATCACAAATTTAGACTCAGTATTCTTAATGAAGACACATAGACAAATTGTATCATTATTATAACCTCCATTCATAAAATATTTACTCAGGTAGTTATACCATATACGCCTTGACCTCTTTAATCCATATAATTATTTATTCAACTTAACTGAATAAAGATCTTGAGATACAGGATATTTTTTTAGTGATTTTAATCCTTCTGGTATTTTCATGTAAACATCATTATCAATATCCCTATAAAGATATTTAGTCACAATATCCATCAGGAATAATTCAATTAGATCATGTACAACAAACGTCATGAGATACCGAAAGGTTATTACAACCAGTACAGAAGAGTATGTTTCATCATAATAAATCATGGTTTTTTTGTGAGAATACTTGAGTAACTGGTCATGATTTATATCTCATGGCTTCATTATTTTCCTTTATTTTTCTCAAAAATACTCATTTATATCCAACTGTCTGGATACCTATAGGGGTTTTAATGATCGACCAAAAAACCTCATGTTTAGAAAGTGATTCTATCTTAGATTTGATTAAGTTTTACCACTGATCCAAATCTAGATTTTAATGACACTCATTAACTATTTTAGGTTATTTATCCTCATCCATAATTTCATGGGCTACATTTCATGATTTTTTTTATCAAAAATGGTCACCACTCGATTCCAACATCATCCAATGTAAATGAAATTTATTAAAATTTCCTCTTGACCATGATTATTTACTTTTGGTACATTTACATTCTCTTTATGATCATTCATATCTTCAAACAACATAGTTTGTTTCCCCTTTATTTTATGGGGATTTTTATATTTTTAACTAAGTGGTATCCCATGCTTCAGGTGTGGATTGGAAACATTATTCATAATACCATTAGATTTTCCTTCTGGTATATCTATCATTATTGGTGCATTCGCAATAGGTATATATGATTTTGTAACCCATTTTGAATCATTGAATGTATCAAGAAATTGATTTGATAAATTTTTAAAATTAATTATCTTTTGAACTTCAAGTTCACTCATATTTGTATGACGATCAAGATGTAACAATGATGTCACTTTCCATGATATTTCTTTTGAAGTCGATTGATTCTCCCCTTTAAATGTTGGAAATAATTTTTCCTCAAAATGAAAATTAGAAAATATTATTGTGAATACATATTCTACCTTAATCTCAAGATATTTAATGATCTAGGGAGATTAAAACCAACATATATTCTCAATCTCATTTGGGGTCCCATTTCTGTTCATTTTGGGGGTGCTACATGAACATATATAGTAAAACCAAATATACTTAAGTTTCAAATATTTAGTTCATATCCATAAGCTAATTTAAAATGTTAATAATCATGATAGATTGATGGACTTATTTTAAGTAGTGTTACTGCATGAAAAATTTCATGTCCCCATGCAGAACTAGATAATTTATTTTTCATAAGTAGGGGTCTAGTGATAAGTTGTAATTACTTTATAAATGATTTATCTAGACCATTTTGAGTATGAAAATGAGCTATGGTATGTTCAACACTTATTCCTAATGACCTGCAATAATTATTAAAATAATGTGATGCGTATTCACTAGCATTATCAACCCTAATATGCTTGATTGAATAATCTAGGAATTGTTCCATTAACCTTATTATTTGGGAAATTAATTTCACAAATGATAGGTTGCAAGTAGATAATAAATACACATGGGACCATCTATTCGATGCATCAATCGTGATCATAAAATATCTAAATGGTCTATATGGTGGGTGAATTGGTCTACATATATCACTATGAATTTGATCTAAGAACATTATGGATTTATTCATAATATTTTATGGTGATGTTATTATAATTAATTTTACTTTAGAACAAGCATCGCATGAGAAATCATGGGGTGTAATAACCCTTTTATCAACCAATGGGTGACCATGCATACATTTAATTATTTTACTCATCGTAGTTGATCCAGGATGACCTAAAAGGTCATGCCACAAAATAAATGTATCGTGTTTAGTAAACCTATCATTTACCATGTTTGATTTGATTTTAAAAATATTGAAAAAGTATAATCTAGATGGAAGTCTTCAAAGCTTCTCTTGAATCAGTTTTTTCTCATTATTAATGCTTATTATATAGAGGTATTCAAAACCTACTTCATCCACAGTCTTGATAAGATATCTATTATCATTAATATCTTTAAAACTAATAAAATTGAGTTGGGAATTGGGAGAAAAAATAATTATTTGTCATAATTTTTGTACCATTAGGTAGGCATATTTTTTCTCTTTTGGAGCCTTTAATTAATTGTGCGCTACCGGTTAATTGACATACCTGAGAACTGCCCATTTTAAGGGTGATAAAATATTACTCATGTTTAATAATTGTGTGTGTCATTTAACTATCAAAGATGAAAATATATTCATCATGGAAATTATTCCCAATAGATCTATTTATATCATCTATTTATATTAAATAAAATAAAACATACATTTAGGTAATAAAATAAATTAAACAAAATGAAACATTCGATATTTATTTTAAAAACATTACAAAAATCAAATTTCATTTTTGACATGATAATTCATTCATGATCTATATGATCAACACCTCCAGAGTATACAAGATAATCAAAAATATCAATGTTCATAATATCATCATCATATTTCAAATCCTAGTTAGTAAAATTTTCTTTAGTTCTCTTTTCCTTCCCTTTGATAGATTTTTGCTAAAGATAAAAAAATATTTGGCATATAATAGGTACACAACTAGTTCCTTTTCATTTAACATTAAAAAAATTCACTTTCATTTGTATTTTCTTTCTTTGGTTGTGGTTGTTCATTATTGTACCACTTCCGGTGGTTCCCTTTTATATTCTAATTTGTTGTATAACCACCTCAAGAAAATGAATTTCCTCATCCTTGATTACGTCGATTCTTTCAATGACCTTGATTAAAATAAGTTTCACTGGCTTTAGGGAATGGATCCATACCAGTAGGTTAGGATTCATGATTCCTCATTAGTAGTTCATTATTTTTTTATCAATAAAGAAGGAAATAAATCAATTCAAAGTATTTTTGTAAAACCTTTATCAAGATATTGTTGTTGTAGAATGACATTTGAGGCATGGAAATTAGAATAGTTTTTTCCAATATATTTGTATCAGTGATAATGTCTCCACAAAATTTTAGTTGTGATGTTACATTAAACATAGAGGATTTGTATTCACTTGATGATTTTAGTCTTGGAATTGTAAATGACTCCACTCAAACCTTAATCTTGGTAGTATCACAAGTTGAAAGTGATCATACCACTCCTTGAGATTCTACCATAGCACCATAGGATCCTTTATGGTGAGATAATCATTCATCATATCCTCATGGAGGTGATGGAAGAGGAATATTATGTCTCGATCATGGTCTTGATCAGAATCATTATTTCTAGCTATAATTGTTTGTCCAAGGTCATTAACATAGAGGTGCATCTCTACATCCAAAGTCCATGAAAAGTAATTCTTCCTAAAAAATTCAAGAGGGATAAATCCATGCTTCTCAATATTTTCCATGAAAAAATTATCTTACAAGTTTGACTAACCTTTTTACTTGATAGCATAGTCATGATGATAATGTGTTGTGGAATTGATCGATTGAAGGTGAAGAGAAAACAAGCATATAACAATGTTGAATGTTTGAGATGATGATGGTGAAGTAAAACATCTCAATCATAATATAATAGAAGAAAAGAGAAATAACACAAATATATGGAAATTAAAAATCAAATAACAATTCCATTAACATGTCACTGTATTTATATATTAAAAATGGTTTGATCCAATGGTCAAAATTAATTTCTATGAATCAAATCCAACAGTGGGAATATAAAAGGTTTTATCTATATAAAGGGTCTTATTGGGTAATGAAAAGACTTAATTAATTGTGATTTTATGAAATCTACATAATAAATGTGAATTTATAACATTCATATATATGTATGTATGTATGTATGTATGTATGTATGTATGTATGTATGTATGTATGTATGTATGTATGTATGTATGTATGTATGTATGTATGTATGTATGTATGTATGTATGTATGTATGTATGTATGTATGTATGTATGTATGTATGTATGTATGTATGTATGTATGTATGTATGTATGTATGTATGTATGTATGTATGTATGTATGTATGTATGTATGTATGTATGTATGTATGTATGTATGTATGTATGTATGTATGTATGTATGTATGTATGTATGTATGTATGTATGTATGTATGTATGTATGTATGTATGTATGTATGTATGTATGTATGTATGTATGTATGTATGTATGTATGTATGTATGTATGTATGTATGTATGTATGTATGTATGTATGTATGTATGTATGTATGTATGTATGTATGTATGTATGTATGTCTGTATGTATGTATGTATGTATGTATGTATGTATGTATGTATGTATGTATGTATGTATGTATGTATGTATGTATGTATGTATGTATGTATGTATGTATGTATGTATGTATGTATGTATGTATGTATGTATGTATGTATGTATGTATGTATGTATGTATGTATGTATGTATGTATGTATGTATGTATGTATGTATGTATGTATGTATGTATGTATGTATGTATGTATGTATGTATGTATGTATGTATGTATGTATGTATGTATGTATGTATGTATGTATGTATGTATGTATGTATGTATGTATGTATGTATGTATGTGTGTGTGTGTGTGTGTGTGTTTGTATGTGTGTATGTGTGTATGTGTGTATGTGTGTATGTGTGTATGTATGTATGTATGTATGTCTGTATGTATGTATGTATGTATGTATGTATGTATGTATGTATGTATGTATGTATGTATGTATGTATGTATGTATGTATGTATGTATGTATGTATGTGTGTATGTATGTATGTATGTATGTATGTATGTATGTATGTATGTATGTATGTATGTATGTATGTATGTATGTATGTATGTATGTATGTATGTATGTATGTATGTATGTATGTATGTATGTATGTATGTATGTATGTATGTATGTATGTATGTATGTATGTATGTATGTATGTATGTATGTCTGTGTGTGTGTGTGTGTTGATTTATTTATATTTGTTTTAATAATTAAAAGGGTTTAATTATTTATTTTCAAATCCACATGCAGGGATTTGAAATTGTTTTTAATTTATCATTTTATGTGTATCTTTTATATATAAATGATAAATGTTATCATTTTATGTGTTAATTCTAAATAAAACCTACCATTTCATGTGCGAAAAGTCTTTATACATACATGAATGTCATAATTTTTATAAGATATGGACATAATCTATAATACATGGCATATCATTCATGCATTAGATTTTATTAATTGCATATATATGTGTATTGAATTATATTTAACTAGGACATTATTTTTGAATTGGTTAAATGTGAGAATAAAATTCTATGCATGTATGACAAGTGGAGAAATTGAGTTACTCTGATTTATTAGAAGATTTGTTAATTAAGTTATAAGTGTAAATTTTACTTATTATCATATGTTGTCAATTTTGTTAAAGTAGAAAACCCGGTGAATAATGTATATATATATAACAAGATTAAAATATTTTCATAAAATATGGCACTTGCACATTGTAAATATGGTAGGGAATTGGGGAGTGGATTCATCCCTCGTCAAGTGGGTAGGCCCAAGGTAGCCTTCAATTTTTCAAGTGGCCTCAGTGTTATGTTTTAAGAAGCTTGAATATTATTTTCAGAAAAATTACTTGATATTTTTAAAGAAATTTTGAGCATAATTAATTTTCAAAGTAATGTCGTATTTTAAGACATAAGTAATTTCAATAATGATTTAAAAAGTTATTTTTAAATGTATTATCAAAATTATTTTCAAAGGAATGTTTTAAAAGTATTTATCAAATATTTTAATACCCCTTACTGGGAAAAATAATTGTTCACCCTATGTTTTTAATTTATTTTTCATGAGTTTAGTGGATTACCTTGTGATATGTATTTCATTGAGGAAGCAGTGCACTCAAATACTTTTATTTATTTCATTTTATTTTGTACATTTTTGTTAAGTTATATGGAATATATCTAATTATCTAAAACCTAGATCTATAAAAGTTCCTAGTATATAATAAATGTTGTGTATTTCTTTAGTTTCTTTTATAAAAAAGTATATACACAACATTTATATGAGCTAAACCTGGAAGCATGAGTTTGGGTCTTTACACTTGGTACCAGAGTAACGGTCTAGATAATTTTGGAAAATTAAAACAAAACTAATAATTAAGTATGCTTTCTTAAGTAAAATTCTTTTCTTAAAATTTTAAGATGGAAGACAAAAGAACAAGAAAAAATATTTTGTCTCTTCCAGATGAGTTACTTGAAAAGAAAATTTTAAAATCATGTTTTTATGTGTTTGATCTCTTTGTAAAACTTAATCTATCTTGTAAACATCTTTACCAAATATCAAATACTCCAAATATTCTTTGATTCTTTAAAGGATTGGGATTTTCTATTTTCTCATAGTGCATGCACAACTTTCATTCTATGCATATCAAGGAAAATATTTTGAGGGTATCTTAAAATGCTTTACCCTATCTGAAAATTTTTAGTCTTTAAGGAATTTTTAAGAAGCTTCAGAAGAGGTTGACCTCCTCACAACTTATATATGTCAAGTCTTGAACTTTAGTTTGTATGGGAGACTTTATGATTTTAAAATTTTATAAAATGAGGTAGTTTGGTTATTTTATAGAAATGAATCCCATTTTGATGTCTCTAAGCTTTTCAGCTCTCATGACTCTCTCTCAAGATCCTATCGATGTATACATGAGTTTCACCCTAGTTTCTCAAGTTTTATTTGGGAAAAAGAAATTGAATAATTTTAAACTACTTTGGGAATCAATTTGACTAGAAGGACATTGAATAATCTCCCAAGATGGTGGATTTGGTGAAGGTATAAATTATTTTTTATAATTTAATTTTGATAATTAATAATAATTAAGTTGTTTTTTAGGAACATCAAGAATGAAGTTTGAAAGAATAATCATGTGGGAATGTGTGTACAAATGAATTGTGAGGGTGCAATTCTGTTAAGGGGGGATAATGTAATTCCTTGAACACGTGATGTAATTGTGTTATTAAGATCATTGTTTTTATTATTATTTTATGTAAATAAATGTTATTAATTCAGAAAAATTCAATAAATAAGAAAATAAGAGAAATATTTCTATTAATAAAACACTAATACATTATATCATTATAAGGACAGAGACCACAAATAATCTAGAAAACTCATTACAAGACCAAACAGCATAACCAAAGCACCACCAAGTAAAACAAGAAGACCAAATGTGTAGTTGACATCCTTTTAATTTTTTATAATTAAAAAAATTATGGAAAACAATATAGAAAAAACACATAGTCATAGGGACATAGAGCCACATTCCTATAAGAAATAAACGATTTTTGATGTTTTTGAGTTCCTTGGACATGTATTTATAAGGTTTGTGTGGTTTTTGTAATAAATTTTAGTCGTTGGAATTTTTTGTGATTTTTGATGTTTTTTTGTAACCATTGGGTTTTCTTTTAATTTATTCATTAGATGTTTTAAATTTTTAAAATGAATTTAAAATAACATTTATAAATAATAAAAATGATAACATGTAATAATAATGTTTTAATAATTAATTAATCCTTTTCAGTTTGATATTATAACTTGGGAATTTAATAAATATATATATATGTGAAAAATTGATTTTTCATAAAAGAAAATGGTTTAAATGATTAAAGTGATAAAATATATGATTCATTAATATTTATTTTTCCTTTAGAGAATATTTTTTTTACAAAAAAATGGTAGAGGACCAGCACTAAGGGCATCACGCACCACTATTAATGTGGGTAGGCCAAGCCCTCAATGGAGGATCCCCAAGTACACCCTGAGAAAGCCCAACGCTTGAGCAACTCGTTTCAAGCCCATGTATGGTGCTACAAATACTGAATCATTAATAGGTAGTCCAAAACCCAGGAAAGATCCCATGTATAAGGATCCATGTGTGTGTGCTTTGTATCATCGAAGAGAGAGAACCTACACCTTGTATTGTAAGGTAGTTTCTGAAGTCCCCACAATTCGATGTGGGATGCAGTTTTTCTTGGGATAAGAAATCTAGATCGTTTGATCTACTCACACTCATCCAAACTGTCTGCCCCAATCTATCAGTTGACCTCTTCTTTAAAATTATAGTTTTTATACCATTCATATGATCCAATTCAGATGATCTTTACCCTCCATTTAAGTCTCTATCTTCTTCCTCACTGAACCCTACCCGCACTAGTAGGTCGACGTCGCCCAACCCATCTCCTCCGTCGAAGTCTCCCTCGACCCAATCTCAGTTTTTATTTCCACATAAATGATGTTGATGGTGTTTTATTTTAAAAACTAAACCCTTTGAAGCATCATCCCCAAGTCTCATCTTCCAAAGTTTCAATTATATATATATATATATTGGTTATCTGAGTTCAAAAAACACTAAATTAACACCATTATTTTGGTTCAGTTTAAGTCAATTTTTAAACCCCTTTTTTTAAAATATATAAAATTAGATTATTAAATGTATATAAATCAATTTGATTCGAGAAAATTGGCCAAATGGGTCCAAAACCCATGGCCAATTTTTCAAAATGGGTTGTTCAATCAGCAAACAATTTTATTTAACCCTAAAAGACCTGAACCCTTCTCTACCTCCTTTCTCTTTAACTCTACCCCACTTTCTTGGTGTCTAGAAGATGGAACTTTGATATTTACTCACTTAAAAGCAAGGGTTAGTTTTATTTTGTGTCTATTTTACAAAGTTATATACATATACGATTATATATTTATATCTAACTATTTTCATAAATTATAAGAGAATATTTTTGAATTAAATTTTATTTCCAAGCCTATGGATATAAGGGTTTAATTTATTTTTATCAATCTATGATTGAATTTTAAAGACATATACATATACATATATATCTATATAACTATCCTTAATTATTTTCAGAACTTATGATGTAAGGGAAATTATTTAGTTTTTTTATAAAGCTATGTTGTATTTACAAATATATATACATATCTTTATATATATATGTGTGTGTGTATATGTATGTATGTATTTATCCATTTTTTTTAAAATATATGATATAAGGGGATCGTTTATTTTTATCAAATGATTTGATCATGTTTTCAATATATCATTTTATATTTAATTTATAAAGATTAATATGCGTGTGTGTGTGTGTGTCAATTTATTTATATTTATTTTAAAAATTAAAAGTGATTAATCATTTATTTTCAAATCCACATGAACGGATTTGAAATTATTTTTAATCTATAATTTTATGTGTATCTTTTATATATAAATGATAAAATTTATAATTTTATGTGCTAATTCTAAGTAAAACCTATCATTTCATGTGTAAAAAGTCTTTATACATACATTAATGTCATAATTTGTATAAGATATGGCCATAATCTATAATACATGACATATCATGCATGTGTTAGATTTTATTAATTGTATATATATGTGTATTGAATTATATATACCTAGGAAATTATTTTTAAATTGGTTAAATGTGATAATAACATTCTATGCATGTATGAAAAGTATGGAAAGTCAGTTACTTCAATTTATCATAAGATTTATTAATTAAGTTATAAGTGTAAATTTCATTTATTAGCATATGTTATCAATGTTTTTAAAGTAGAAAACCCAGTGAATAATTTATATATATAAAGCAAGCTTAAAATGTTTTCATAAAATCTGACACTTGAACATTATAAATATGGTAGGTAATTAAGGAGTGAAACCATACCTTATCAAGTGGGTAGACCCACCTTCAATGTTTCAAGTGGTCTCAGTGTTTTCTTTTAAGAAGCTTGCATATTGTTTTTAGAAAAATCACTGGATATGTTTAAAGCAATTTTGAACATAATTAATTTGCAAATAAATGTAGTATTTTAAGACGTAATTAATTTAAATAATGATTTAAAAAGGTATTTCTAAATGTATTATCAAAATTATTTTTCAAAGGGATATTTTACAAGTATTTATCAAAGATTTTAAAACCCCTTACTGGGAAAAAATTTCACCCTATGTTTTTAATTTATTTTTCATAGGTTTAGTGGATTACCTTGTGATATGCATTTCATTGAGGAATTAGTGTGATCAAATAATTTTATTTATTTCATTTTATTTTTTACATTTTTGTTAATTTATATGGAATGTATCTAATTATCTACAACCTAGACTAGTAAAAGTTCCTGGTATGTAATAAATGTTATGTATTTGTTCAGTTTATTTTATAAAAAAATATACATAGTATTTATATGAGCTGAACCCAAAAGCATGGGTTTGGGTCTTTACAGGAACTTCCTAATAGAGGGGTGTCATAAGATCCAGTAGAAGTTTCATTGGAATTTCATGTAACTTACTATGGGTAAACAAACAATTAGGACACTAGAAATTTTAGTGGAATGTCTACCACATGTGTTGGGGGGAGGAATCCCACAAATTACAGCCCTGGTCTTAGTCACTACATGAGGTGTAATTCCACTGGAACTTCTTAGAAGAGTGGGAATGGAAGTTTTGATGGATGTTTCATAGTAATTCCATAGAAGTTACAGTGGTTAAACAACCAATAAAGCCACCAAAAAATTTAGTGTAATGTCCATCACATGTGTTTGGGGGTCTATAAATTACATCTTGGGTCTCAGTCACTAAATTAAGTGAGTTTACACCGTAACTTCCTTGCAAAGGGGGTCTGGAAGTTCTAGTAAAGCTCCAGAGGAATTTCCTGGAAATTTTGATGGGGAAACAACAGAGTAAATCCCCATCTCAGACAACTATAAATTTCTATGGAATTTCCAGCACATGTCACTACTAGAAAATTATCCTAAAAACATACAACTATAGACATGGTTAGGATGAGGAATATGGATATAGGTGGGTTATCTCCATAGTTAAATGGTATTCATGGAGATATCTTGACCCGTGCATTCCTGTGGGGATTTTTTTTCATGGGTGAAACATAGGAAAGGCCTAATGCCACAGTCAACCTTGGACCATAATCCATAATTAGGAAGTATAATGTTATATTCAAAGAGTGATCTTGGTTTTAGGCCCCTACTAAGACTCGTATCACCACATTCATCATTAGACATTAGCGGTAGGCTTCTCGGGAAGGGCCTATGGCCACGGTCACCCTACCACCATGGTTGTAGGGGGATACAACCATGATCACCATGGTTGTATGGGTGTATACTAATAATAATAATAATAATAATAATAATAATAATAACATATTATTATATATATGTACATATATGTTGATTTGGGTGAGTGGTATAGAGTTCTATATACCTAATATTAGGTATGGGTTTTGAAACATGTGAGGGTCAATTTTTTCAGAAGTTATTACCATAGACAACATTGATCATGGATGTAGGGTGGCTAGAGGTCATTAGAGTGTCAGAAGTCCTGTGGCCACAACTAAGGATCATGGTGGTAGGGATGAACCCTACCAAAATGGTTATTACCTCTATGATCATATTGATCGTGGAAATATGGGAATTTTCTAGTGGTGTGTGTTAGGGGGATTTAAAAAAATGTAGCCTTAGACTTAGTCACTACATGAGGTGGATTTCCACTAAAACTTCCTAGAATAGGGGGACTAGAATTTCTTATGGAAATTTCAAGGGAATTTCATGTAACTTCCAGTGGGGAAACAACCAATCAAGCCATCATAAATCTCAGTGGAATGTCCATCAAATTTATTGGGGGATTCTACAAATTATATCCCTAGTATTAGTAACTGCATGAGGTGTCTTTCTACTAGAACTTATTATAATAGGGAGAATGAAAGTTCCAATGGAAGTTTCAATAGAACTTTATAGAACTTACAATGGATAAAAACCAATAGTGGCACTAAAAATTTTAGTTTAATGTCCATCACACGTGTTGGGGGGATTCCAAAAAATTACAAAATTGGTTTTATTCACTACATGAGGTGGATTTCCACTAGAACTACCTAGGATAAAGGGATTGGATGTTATAGTGGAATTTATAGAGGAATTTCATGGAATTTCTAGTGGTGAAATGACTGATAAAGCCACCGTAAATTTCATTGGAATATTCATCACATGTGTTGGAGGTGGGGATCCATGAATTAAAATCCTGGTCTCAATCACTACATGAGGTGGATTTCTACTAGTACTTCTTGGAAGGAGTATATTGGATGTTCCAATGGATGTTTTGGGGGAATTTTATGGAACATCCTGTGCGGAAACAACCAATCAAGCCACCATAAATTTTAGTGGAATATGCATCACATGTGTTGCGAGTCCATAAATTATATCCCAGGTCTCATTAGCTAATGAGGTGGATTTTCTTCAGAACTCCTAGTAGAGAGGACTAAAATTTCCAGTGGATATTTCAAGGGAATTTTATGTAACTTATAGCGGGTAAACAACCAATCAAGCCATGATAAATTTCAATGGAATGTTCGTCACATGTTTTGGGGGATTCCATAAATTAAAGCTCTAATCTCAGTCAATACATGAGGTGGATTTCCACTGAAACTTCCTTGTATAGGGGGAATGGAAGTTCCAGTGGAAGTTTCAGAGGAATTTTATGGAAGTTCCAATGGTGAAATAATCAATAAATTCCTCCTCTAAAGCCACCATAAATTTCAGTGTAATGTGTAATGGTTCGGACCTCTCCAGTCTATTCCTTTGTAAAAAATATGGTGTTAGAGGTGTTCTGGAAGGTCAAAGTGGCTTGGGGTTCATTTGGGTGGAATTTTAAGAAAATCTAAAGGGTTATGGCCTTCACACGGGAGGTGCACGATTTGCCTAAACCGTGCGGCCAAACCGTACAAGGATGGTCTTGGAGGCAGTGGCTAACGCACAGTTAGTGCACGGTTTGTCTAATCGTGCGGACTAATCATGCGAGGAGTGGTTGTTGAGGCAGAAGATAACGCACGGTTAGCACACGGTTTGTTAAATTGTGCGGACTAACCATGCGGGCACTTAAAGTTAGATCCTAAAATTGTGGATCTAACTCGTTTTGCCTTTAATCACCTCGTTTAAGCCCATAATCGGCCATAACATGGGATTACCTTTCTTGGGAGGAATGAGAATCTCTCCCAAGCATTTTGGAGGCGATCTGGAGGCTTCTCTTCACAAATCGAAGTCGGTTTCTTGAGGTATGTGATCCTTTTGTTTTGTTTCTTAGATCTACCTAGATCTGCTCCCCCTCTTCTCCCGGGATCTTAGATCTACACATGTTATGGGTAGATCTAGGTGTGTGGATGTCGATTATAATGAGATTTGGTCTCGGTTGTGTTAGGAGAATAGATCTAGAGAGGATCCTTGGTGAATCAGCCCGGTCTTCTTGGTCGTTCTTCAACGGTTGTAGTTTTCGTCAAAACCATTGAGGTAGGGGATTTGGGGCTTCTCTAATTGTTTATGTGCAATCATAGAGTTAGCATGATTTATCCCTTTGGATCACAATGGAATTGACCTGATTAAATACTTGAACCAGATTAAAATAATTGGTTTGATCGCATGTTGTTGTTTTGTACCGTGATAACGGTTTGCCTCTTGATTTGCTAGATAAGTGTGATATCTATGCCTTGATTGTTAGCATGGGGTTATTAATGAAATTGATAAAGAATGTAAAGCTAGAATTAATTGATAATTGGTTTGATAAATATAAAGAGGCATGAAAACAGACCTGGTTCTTGTTGTGACTTGATATTGATCAAATTTTTCATAGTGAGCATGTTTAATCTTCGGTGATAGCTTACTGAATTGGTTCATGATGTTGGAACCAACGAATTGAATTTGTTAATTCAAGATGGATTAAATAACTTGATTGAGTTCCATGAAGGGTTTAGAGTTACCCTCTTGTTGTAAATTAGGGCTAAAATCCCATTTGAGGTGATTGTTGGTGCTTGTTGTTTGAAGGTCGGATGCCTTGCTAAAGGGCCAAGAGCCCAAATTGTTGTAATGTTTGTTTTCCTACTGTTTGTGCTGTTTTGTGACCCTGGAGGGGTGTTGTGATATCTTGTGTTGTGATGTGACCCTAGAGGGGTGTTGTGATATGTGTAGGTAGGGAGGCCTTGTGGTTGTGGTAGCGGATGACACCTAGAGTGACGAGATGCATCGGTTTATGCATGTGGGTGTCAGGGAGGACACCGGGGATGATGGAATGGGATGGATGTGATTGTTGGATTTTTTTTTATTCTTGGTTATTTATCTGCTTTACTTTTACCCACTTCTCAAGGCATCTGGTCTTGCTTACCCTTCTTCCTAAGGAGGCAAAGACACGCGGGGTATGCCACGTGCTTTTCATGTTTAGCCTCTCAAGGGAGAATGGGTCTACGCTCTTGCTATAGGCGGAAAAGACTCGATGGGTAGTACGTCTACTCACCGTGTTGATCCCCCTTGTGTTTAGTAGCATAGGTTGCTTTTCTAGAATGGCTGGGAATATGGGAAAGTAATTCTGTAATGAATTTTTGAATAAATGATTCTAACCCATGGGGTTGGAGTTTGTTGGAACGTAATGATGAGGTTGAGAACTTTTGAAGGGACATTGGTTTTTGGATGTGATGTTAATGGAATTTTAATGTGAAAATTGTTCATGGTTAATTAATGTATAAATAATTAATTAACGTACAGTGGAATTGATAAAAAGGGACGGAAGTAATCTAATAAATCCCTTTAAATGGTTGTGTGCTTATAGGATACCTAGTCTTAGAAGTGGAAGCCCAGAGTCTGAGAGACGTTAGATGCAGTTGTGTCTAAGACTAGGTTATGCCCACAGTGTGGTTGTGAGTTATAATATATTCTGTTCTTTTTGTGTTTCTATATGCTACTCCACCCTGTCAGTAAGGGAAATTGACACCCCGGGGATTCTGAGCCCTGTGGGGGTGTTTTCCCCAACATTCCAGTGGGAGGGTGAATGGCTGACTACCCCCTTTGACCCTGCTCTCTTCTCTTGGTAGATACTAGTTCCATGAGGCACAGCAGTTAGTTTTCCACATATATGTGTGTAGAAGGATGCAATGGATTGTGGATTTTTCACACACATATATTCTGGATATAGTATCCTATAGACTACTATAGGTGTAACGTGTATAGGTTGTGATGGCTTGAGGATCCTTACTCGGTGTATGGGCTATAATGGCTTGAGGTATAATACCCCTTGTATGATACACATTATGTGAGCTGTGGTGGCTCCCATAAACTACCTGGTTACTTTTGGTTGTGAGGATGGTGTGGTGCTTAGCCCAGGTGTCTGCGGGCAAGCCTTTGTGGTGCACATGGTGCAGATTGTGGAGCTTAGCCCAAGTTTATACGGGCAAGCCTTTGGAGAGAGATGCACAGTACGTATGTCGTTGGGGCAAAGCAGAAAACCAGTGGGGAAGTAGTAGCAGGGTACCCTTGATATTCTTGATAATATGATATATTCTTGTCTGCATTACTTGGTGAGAGTAGCCATGGTGAGGTTGGGAACTTAGTATACTTGTTTAGGTGATGAGTTAGTTTCACTTGTTGTTCACTGTGCTTTAGCATGCTTTCTTTACCTTTGCACGAGAGGCTTTGGAGAGGATCATACTGAGTATACTGTTATACTCAACCTACGTATATATAAACTGTTTTTCAGGTCACTTGGAGCGGGTTGGAGATCAAGTTGGTTTCTACTAGCTTGGGGTTGCAAGAGCTGTTCAGGCTTGTGGTTGCAGCTGTTTTTACTTTCTTTTGGGTACTTGTAGTTTTCCCCTTCAGTTGTAGTACTTTCTCATGGCATTTCATATATGTACTTGGGTTTCTATTATATTTCAATTCTGAGTTGGATTTGGTTGGTGTCTATCTTATCTCTCTCTTCTATATGTGTTCTCTTAGAGTATAATGCCTCCCATTTGTGTGTTTATTATACCCTCGGTGCTAGTCGTCAAACCGTGGCCTACTGGAGGCAGCACTCAGGGTTCATTATCTCCCTTTTCACATTGTCGGCCCAGGAGGGGTACACTTTTTGGGGAGGGGGTCGTAAAAGAGTGGTATCAGAGGTCTGGTTGAGGGATAAGATGGAGTTTGGAGTTAGGAACAAGTGAGGTTGCATGGGTTGGTAGGGAAACAGTGTCATTCATGTTTATGAAGTGAGGTAAACACTGAGACTGGTTGAGACATAGGCGTTTAGGGCCCCCTATGATCTGATGTACGGACCTTTAAGTTTACAATGGCTACTAAACAGGGTGATACTAGTTGCAGGGTAGAGACCTAGGAAAGGATCATGCATCATTATTCTTTGTGACTATGTTTGAATGGGTAAACCTTGGGATAGGTTAACCTAAAATGAATAAAAGAAAAAAATTAATTAATAAATGTTGATTCCTCCATATTCCAGGCTTAGGAGCTCTAATTGTTTTTTATTTTGTAGGTATGGATCCAGGTCGACGTCCTCGTTAGGTTTGCGTAGAAGATGTCCAGTAGGCTGTTCCAGTAGGTCACCACAGGGTAGAGGTTGATGACGACTACACTTGGAGGAAGACACTTCGAGAGTTTCAGCGCCAGAGTCTGCAGAAGTACGAGGGCTCCATTTCAGATGTAGTCACAGAAGACTAGTTGGAGGAGGTCGAGATAGGATTTAGTTCAAACCATGCTCGGACGGAGCATTGGGTGTCCTTAGCTGTGACGATGCTACGTGGATCAGCAAGGCAGTGGTGGTTCTTATTCCTCGGGGATCATGAGGAGTCAGTGATCTCATGGGAGGAGTTCTGAGACAAGTTCATAGTCGAGTTCCTTTCCTCGACTGCAAAGGCGTCCAGTCGCCAGGAGCTTCTTACCCTTCGACAGGGGAGATCCAGTGTTTGGGAGTTTGGAATCCATTTTAGGAACCTTTTACAATATTCTTCAGACCTGTTACCAGATGAGGAGGCCAGGGCGAGGCATTTCGAGGAGGCTTTGCATCCCGAGATCCAGCGCCAGGTCACCCCATTTATGTTAAACACATATCTTGAGGTGCTGGCGAGGGAAGAGTTTGTTGAGAGGACTTTGGTCAGGACCAGATCATTACGAGATGGGAATCAGCATGATCCCTCATGAAGCAAGGCTGTGATCTGGGGTTCCTGGTTTTCAGGGCAGAAGAGTTTCCGTTTAGCCGGGGGTAGGTCCCAGCCCTTCACACCGTGTTTCTCCGAAGGCAGAAAATCTCAAGATTATGCCAAGGGATCAGGCACTTGTTTTCCTTGTGGTGGTTGTGGCCATCAGTAGCGGGAGTGACTGACCTTTCAGAGTGGTCATCATGCACCAGGTGTTGCGCTCCAGGTTCCTCCGTTGTGGTAGTTCCAGCCGAGGAAGCAGGAGCAGGTTGGACCAGCTTTAGATCAGCAGAGAGCAGATGGGGCGGGCAAGGGACAGCCCCATGATGCTCCCTGACCTCAAAGAGTAGAGAACGGTTGTGGTGGTGGTTGTCATCAGGGTTAGAGAGGCTGTGGAGGAGGATGTAGTCAGCTTCATGCCCTAGCGTTGCCAGCTCCAGACGAGCAGGACGTCATTCAAGGTACCCTTTGCTTGTTTTCTACCTTGGTGTATACCTTGTTTGATTCAGGAGCGACACACTCCTTCATATCACCTACCCTTTTACATTCCTTGGGACTTGAGGTGGAGAGGCTTCCAGTGCCCTTGGCGTTGACTACGCTAGTTAGAGGTTGAGATGACTTGTTTGAAGTATGTAGAGATTGTGAGCTAGTGTTGGGGCAGCACCGCTCTTGGGGAGATTTCCTATGTTTACGAATACAACCATATGATGTCATCCTTGACATGGATTTGTTGTATTCGGTGCAGGATATCGTGGATTGCTTCAGGAAGAAGGTCGTTTTACTTGGTGCGGATGGAGAACAGGTGGTGTTTGTTGGTGAGTGAGATCCTCAGATGGGTCACAGGCGAGTTCCATCCTTATCAACCAATGCGGATGAGATGATGCTGAGTTCTTTAGAGGTTCGGCAGTTGGCGTTTCCTAGGGTCATAGAGGAGTACCCTGATGTCTTTCCAGAAGAGGTTGTAGCCTTACCCCCTTGACGAGAGATCGAGTTCGGGATCGAGCTACAGCTAGAAGAGTCTCATATCTCTATGTATCCATATAGGATGGCCCCTTCTTAGTTACGAGAGTTGCGTATACATCTTGATGGTCTATTGCAATGTGATTTTGTTCGGCCAAGTGTGTCACCATGGGGTGCACCAGTTTTTTTCGTGAAGAAGGCCGATGGTAGTTTATGGTTGTGTGTCGATTATCGTCACTTAAACAAAGTGACAATAAAGAATCTCTATCCTCTTCCACAGATTGATGACTTATTTGATCAACTGAAGGGTGCAAGTTGGTTCTCAAAGATCGACTTGCGGTCAGGATATCATCAGATGTGTGTGAAGAATGAGGATATTCTGAAGACTGCTTTCTGTTGTCGTCATGGGCATTATGATTTCGTTGTAATGTCGTTTGGTGTGACAAATGCTCCAGATGTGTTCATGGGTTTGACGAATGTTGCGTTCCATGAGTTCCTGTACAATTTCATGGTAGTTTTCATCAACGACGTCCTTGTGTACTCCACATCTGAAGAGGATCATACAAAGCATCTATGATCTGTTTTGGGAGTTCTTCATCGACATCAGCTGTTTGGAAAGTTGTCGAAGTGTGATTTTTGGGCTCAAGAAGTCTGTTTCTTGGGGCATGTTGTGTCCCAATAGGGAGTAGTTGTGGATCCATCAAAGATAGAAGCACTTGTTTCTTGGGCAGCCCCCAAGACAGTTTTAGAGGTGTGAAGTTTCCTTGGGATCACAGGATACTACAGGAGGTTTGTAGCCAATTTCTCATGAGTTGCGACTCCTTTTACAGCTTTGACTAGAAAGGATCAAGAATTCATATGGACTTATTAGTGTAAGGAAGCTTTCGAGTATCTAAAGGAGAAGTTAGTAAGTGCTCCAGTTCTTTGTCTTCCAGCTTAGGGAGTTTAGTTTGATGTTTTCTGCGACACTTCGTATCTGGGGTTAGGTTGTGTTCTTAAGCAACAGAGGTCAGTCATTTCTTATGGGTCTCAGCAGTTGCGTCCCCATGAACGCAACTATTCCACCCATGATCTTGAGTTGGCAGCTGTAGTGTTTGCTCTGAAGTTGTGGAGACATTACCTCATTGGTGAACGCTTTGTGGTTTTCACTGATCATAAGAGTTTGAGGTATATTTTCTCCCAGCATGACTTGAACTTAAGACAACGTCGGTGGATGGAGTTATTACTGGAATATGACTTCGAAATATCATATACACCTGGAAAAGGGAATGTTGTGGCTGATGCGCTGATCTGAAAGTCACATAGTGATGCTGTGTGTGAATCTGGTGATTCCTGGAGAGTAATGGAATAACTTTCAGCATTGCATCTTGATATGGGAGAAGTTGGGGGTAGCGGCTATCTTTTTCAGATAACGGTGCAGTTATCCCTGGTGTAGAAGGTGGAAGAGTCCCGGTTGGGAGATCTTGAGGTGGAGGTCTGGAGAGACTGAGTATTTTATGGGGAGGCCCCTTATGGTTGGTCTGAGGATGAACAACACAAAGTGTTGTATCATGGAAGGATTTTTGTTCCCTTGGCGATGTGCGAGATGGTCCTTAGATATTTCCATGGTTCTCCTTTAGCGGTGCATCCTAGTGTGATGAAGATGTACTGATCCTTGAGGAGTCAGTTTTGGTGGCCTGGGCTGAAGCGTACAGTTGTAGAGGTTGTGTCTCGATTTTTAGTCTACCAGAAGGTGAAGGTTGAACAACATGTTCCTGGTGGTCTTCTCCATCCATTATATATTCCTTAGTGGAAGTGGTAGGACATCTCAATGGACTTCGTTACTGGCTTACCTCAAGCTCCGGTAGTATATGATGATATTTGGGTGGTAGTGGATCATTTAATGAAATCATCCCACTTTATAGCAATCAAGGAGTCAAGCTTAGTGGAATTTTTGTCGAGTAAGTATCTAGAGGAGGTGGTGAGACTTCATGGAGTCCCAAGGATGATCATTTCTGATCGAGATCCTCATTTTACCTCCAGGGTGTGGAGAGGTCTCCAACATGCTTTCGGTTCTCGGCTATGCCTTAACACTGCTTTTCATCCACAAACGGATGGTCTGATGGAGAGAACCATCCAAACTCTTGAAGACATGTTGCGCTCTTATATTCTTGATTTTTGAGGTTCATGGAGGAGGCACTTACCCTTGGTGGATTTTGCCTATAATAATAGCTTCCACTCCACCATTGGTATGGCGCCATTTGAAGCCTTATATGGTCGGCCTTGTCATCCTCCGTTGTGCTAGACTAGGGTCGGAGAGTCAGCAATTCTTGGACCAGAACTAGTGCAGAATACAACAGAGATGGTTCAGGAGATTCTTGAGAGGATGAAGGCAGTGCAAGATCGTCAGAAATCATATGCTGATCAAAGGAGGAGGCCCTTGTAGTTTAATGTTGGGGTTCATGTATGTATGTATGTATGTATGTATGTATGTATGTATGTATGTATGTATGTATGTATGTATGTATGTATGTATGTATGTATGTATGTATGTATGTATGTATGTATGTATGTATGTATGTATGTATGTATGTATGTATGTATGTATGTATGTATGTATGTATGTATGTATGTATGTATGTATGTATGTATGTATGTATGTATGTATGTATGTATGTATGTATGTATGTATGTATGTATGTATGTATGTATGTATGTATGTATGTATGTATGTATGTATGTATGTATGTATGTATGTATGTATGTATGTATGTATGTATGTATGTATGTATGTATGTATGTATGTATGTATGTATGTATGTATGTATGTATGTATGTATGTATGTATGTATGTATGTATGTATGTATGTATGTATGTATGTATGTATGTATGTATGTATGTATGTATGTATGTATGTATGTATGTATGTATGTATGTATGTATGTATGTATGTATGTATGTATGTATGTATGTATGTATGTATGTATGTATGTATGTATGTATGTATGTATGTATGTATGTATGTATGTATGTATGTATGTATGTATGTATGTATGTATGTATGTATGTATGTATGTATGTATGTATGTATGTATGTATGTATGTATGTATGTATGTATGTATGTATGTATGTATGTATGTATGTATGTATGTATGTATGTATGTATGTATGTATGTATGTATGTATGTATGTATGTATGTATGTATGTATGTATGTATGTATGTATGTATGTATGTATGTATGTATGTATGTATGTATGTATGTATGTATGTATGTATGTATGTATGTATGTATCTATGTATCTATGTATGTATGTATGTATGTATTTATATATATTTATTTATAACTATAGATATTTATAGATATTTATATGTATCATTGTTTGTGTGTGTGTGTATTGTATGTGTGTTTTGTGGGTGTGTGGGTGTGGGTGTGTGTGTGTTGTAATGGTTCTGACCCTTATGTCCCATTACTTTGCATTTTTTGAAGTTTTAGAGGCATCATAGGAGGTTTGAGGAAGGAAAGTGGAGATGGGGATGAGATCTTAGCTGGGAAGAGTGCATCGCAGCATTTCCCTAGGTGTTGTGTTGTGGGTGGTTGGTTAGAAGAGGATAGATTCACTTCTTGGCTACAACATGGACATAATAACTAAATCATGGAGTTTTGAAGTTTCAAATCCCTAGTTTTGGCATTTTTGTAGTCCCTATGTATAAAATCCCCTAGAAAGGGCCTCATGATGGATGAGGTATCCACACCTACCTATAAAGGGGTTCTTCATTATCCGCCATCTCCTATGTAGGATTTCCCCATGGGCCTTCCCACCTCATAAATTTCCAACATCCTTATTGCCACATTAGACGGACCTTGGCTTTGATACCAATTATAACAGACCACCAGCACTATGATATTGTCTGATTTAGTCCTCTCTAGTCTGGTTTTTTCTATAGGATATGGGATAAGAATCCCCTGGAAAATGAATCATGGTGGATGAGGTATCCATGACTACCTATAAAGGGTTACTTCTTTCTCCACCATCTTTAATGTGGGATCACCTTGTGGGGATCAGAGATTCCCTTCAGCTTACCATGGACTAACTTGGGTGCCCAGTTTAGGGGTGTCTCAAGTTGGTTCAAGAAATTGCAACATAGTCCTTAGGACACGCCATGATTTTGGTCTTGGGTTGATTGAAAATATGGTAATTTTTGGGATTTTATTTTTTTTATCCCTACTATGATGTGGAACATAGAGTGGTTGGTTTTTTAGTTCTACCATTTTAGAGGACATTGCATCATTGGGCTTATGTTGTGCCATGTTTGGGTTTGAGGGCTTTCCTTATGATCACATGAATTATGATGATGAGGAATAGAGATGTTCATTCCTCCATGGACCATCCTTGGTTGAATGGGATTAAAGGGTTTACTGAGTTTAAGAGAGAGATATAAGGGAGATACATGTTGTGATTTCTAGAGATTGGTTGGATTTTACCCCGTTGCGGCATGAACATACCCATTGCATTGTAGTTTTTTTATTTTCTAGACTGGGTATAAATTTGGAAGCTCATACAACTTCCTTTTAATTCTCTTATTTCTCTCAACCCTTGAATGATTTTTGGTGAACTTTTTAGTCCATTGAGTGTTCTTTTATCAGCTTTATTCCTTGATTTCTAGAGATGAACCAATTATGATTTTAGGTGAGATACTCTTCCCCTTTTTTGGTTTTCTTCTCAGTATTTCAACCCAAAGGGGTTACATAGTGGTTGTCATCAATTTTTTTTTGACCTTGAGTTATGTTTTTTATAATAATTGTTGTATCCTAAATTATTAAGAATTCCCTAGAATGATTTTAGTCAATTTATCATCTCTTCTTCTCCTTATACACGTACAATGGTTGTGAAGCATCGATTAAGGTAATGGATTCAAGAAATATCTTTATTTATGGCTGAATTTTGGAAGTTGAAAGCTTTTTATTTCATTTAGGTGGATAATATAGATTATCTAATAAATATAATGAACTGGATTAAATGAATTTGATGGGAAGGGTTTATTCACATATGGTTATGTGTTTTCTATAAAATTACTTATATGATTTTTGGTTTCTTATGATTTCTATTAAGATTTGTCATTATTATTTAGTTATAAGTCATATGATATGATTTTAATGATGGTATCATATTTTATAAAAGTTTAACTAATTAAATCTGGTAAATTATCAGTTTTGTAAAATCCGGATTATTGTGTTATCATCCATGTAAGATATATTAAGTTAATGTGATGGTATTACTTGGAAAAGGGGATTGTTAAAGTGTTATTTTTTATTTTTATTTTTTTTATGGATTATTACCATTGAAATTTTTTTATTATTTTATTTCATGGTCATAGTGGTGGATGGTTGTGGCTAGTTTCTAGGTGGTTGTAAGTGTTATGCAGTGGAGCTACATCTCTGTTTCTATGGTTGGTAGGAGGGAATGTTGTAGTTGGTGGGGAATGGTGGAATAGTTGGTTGTTTGGAGGAAGTGATGTGCGATTATTGAGATGGTTATTAGCATGATATGCATTGAGGTTGTGTGATGATTGGTTAGTTGATGTGGGGTTGTTTTATAATTACTTGGTATTAATATAATGTAATTAGTAATAATGAAAATATTAAATGGGTATGGAAAGAATTGAATAACCATGGACTTTAAATGAAATTTATAATACTTGAAATGAATTGGTAATGAATATATTAAGTATGGATGTTGGATAATAATGGTTTTTCATTAAATATAAAATTGAATGGAATAATTAATTTAATGTGGTTGGTAAAATAATAAATCTGGAATTGTTTAAACAATGTGTTTAAGATGGGGAATATTAAATGGTCATGTGGCTATTTTTTGTGAGAATGGGGCTAGTTATAGTGAGTTAGTTAGTAGCAGTGATAGTGTAGTGATGATTATGGGTTATAGAAGTGATGATTTGATATAAATCCTCTTTAGTTTGGGTTTTTTATGTATTTATTATACTTTTATTTTCTTGTTATTTCTTTTTTTACCCCACCCAAGTTGGATAACCATACAGATACCCCAAATGTTTTGGGTTACAAGTATTTTTTATGATATCTAGGTTATTATGGGAATTAATGGTGACTACTCCCTTTTATATTCTCTCCTTTCTAGGTATGTTATGGGCTATAATGGATTCCATTAGAATAATTATGTGGATGGTTTATGATACTTGGTGGGGGTCATGCATGGTAGGAGGAGGGAGCATGGTTTATGTCCTTCATGTTCATGATAACCTACTAAGAAGGATATATGATGAGGTTTTGATGTGTATTATATATATATATATATATTTGTGGTTATGGATATGGTATAGGTGATACTGGTTACAAAAAGAGTTTTGGATCCTATGCGGGTTAGGGTAGGTAGGGTTGTGGTCTAACCCACATCATATGTGACAAGATTAGTATGGTGTGTTAGGGCATGGCTGTAGAAGGGATTGGGAGCACAAGATGTTTGAATTTGGGGCATGAGAGAGAAAAACTAGTGGGGAAGTGTTTATGGGGTACCCTTTTACTATATTATTTTATTATTATGTTATTATACTTGGATTTACTACTAGTTGGTCAGTCTTTGGTGAGGATGGGTGATATTTTCCTTGGTAGGTGCTTATTGGTTTTGTTATTTACTCATCGAAACATTAGTATGCTTCTTCCACATTTTCATGAAAAGTCTTAAGTAAGAACCTACTAAGTATACATGTATGTTCACCCCTATATACATATAAATATATTTTATAGGTTTTTAGGAGAGATTAGCTACAAATTACTCTCTTGGAGCTTGGGTTAATTGTTAGAGTCACTGCCATAAGATTTGATTTTGGTATTTTATTATATGACTTGTGTTTATATTAAATTACATGAATTTGTGGTATATTTGATTTATTTTATATTATTATGTTGATTGGTAGTTTTATTTATGTATTTTTGGGATTCATGAGGGTAATGTCTCACATATGTGTTATTTATACCCTCTATGCTAGTCTACCCCATATGGCCTATTAGAGGTGGGATTTGATGATCACTCTTATCTTCACTGTAGGCCTAGGAGGGGTTCCCAATGGGTAAAAATCATAAAAAGAGTAGTATCATATCTATAAAAGAGAGTTTTGATGGATATTGGAGTCAGTAACTGGTCTGGATTGAATGGGTTTAGTAGTGGAATGATTTTATTCAAACTTAGTGTGTGATATATCAAGAGAGACCAGTTATGATATAGGAAATTAGGGGGCCTTATGATCCAACATAAGTACATTAAACTTACATAACACCCTGGGTGATATAATGTTGATTGCATGGTAGATACTTAAGAGATATACATCCATAATATTTTTTTCATTTGTTTTTGAATTGGTGTATATTAGGAAATTGAAATGATTTTAATTAAATGAGCCTTAAATTAATTCCATGCCACTGGGATTAGAAGTTTTATTTATACAAGTAGACAATCTAGTCGGTCATTTTCCATGTGTAGTTCAAGTTGGTGATGTGCAGTAGGATGATCTGGTTGACTTTGAATGGATTCATCTAGATGAGGAGGTTGAGGCTTGGAGGAAGATGTTGTGTGAGTTCCAGTGTCATAGATTGGTTAAGTATGAGGGGATAGTCTCTGATATGAAGAAGGAAAACTGATTAGAGGATCCCATGATCACCTTTAGTTTTGTTTGAGCTAGGGTGGAGTTAAAGTTCCATTGGTATGCAGTCAAATGCATGGGGTTATGCGTCGGTGGTGGTTTTTGTATCTTGGAGAGATAAAGTAGGTGGAAATTACATGGGATAATTTCCAAAGGTAGTTCTATAGAGAGTTCCTGTCATAAACGATGAAAAAGTGAAGGTTCATGTGTTTCTCTCCCTTTTTCATGGGATCTTGATAATGTAGGAATTTATTATTCACTTTAAGGACCTTATTCACTTCTCCCACAATCTTTTCCCTAATTAGGGTTCTAGATTATAGTGTTTAGAGGTGGTGTTTCACCTATTTATTCGATATTTAGTCACTCCATTTATTTTACCTATGTATTTAGAAGTACATAGGAAGTTTGAGGTGATTAAGAGGATTCATTTACATCTAAGATCATCTCAAGAGGGGATTCATCAGAGATCCCTGAGGAGAAGGTTTGTTAGTGGAGGATATCAAGTGTTTGAACCATCAAGATTCTGATGGTATGGAGTCATCCCCAAACCTCTTATCCTTCTTTTCCTAAAGTTAGTAGTTTTTATGCATCCATCATGATCTTTGTTATTATATGATTCACTTTTAGAGGTAAAATTCACCAGTTATTTTAGTTCTCAATCATTCTTGGTGATCATCACAGTGTAGGGGATCAGTAACCATTCCATCCTTAGAAAATTTGCCTCATTAGTTGTACCAATATAAAGGATAATATACTTATTTTCTACCAAGAGGATATGGATATGGTAGTTCTTATCCTCATTATATATCCCTCCATTAGAGGCATAAGGGTTAGAATGGACATGGAGGTGGTCCTAGTTAGTAAGTAAGATGAGATAGACATAGATAGTTTCATGCTATAGAGATGTTAGAATATGATGTGTGACTATAAAGACCTAGCTTTAAACATTACATCATCTAATAAATTCATTTAGAAATCACTTATTTACATTCCCAAAGATATTTTTGGTTTCAAGTTTTAACAAGTTAAGACATAATTCATACATATAAACCCACAAGCATACAATGTGGGTACTAATAAAACCATGTCCATTTTTTTATAATACAAAAGTTTTTAATAAAAACATGAAATCTATTCATGAAAAGTCTTCACAACATTCATCTTATCTTATCCTTTTCGATTACCCATCATTAAACCCTGTGAAAAATATTTTAAAACTTAATATAAGAACAAAAATCTCATTAAGGGATATAAAAAGATGGAGATAAACTATTAGTACATGAATACTTATAAACATATGAAATCATTTTCACAAATACATATTTCTCACCCAATAAGTATCATATAGTTACTTTGTGAAAATATGGGTTTCTATAAAACATAGAAAACATAAATAATGCCATAAAGGTAACTTAGGGAATTAAATAATTAATATTGTAACCCTTATGGCTACCATATGATTTGTAACCCTTGTGAATTCCTTACAATGTAACCCTCACAGCTACCTTACAATGAAAGCCTCACGGCTACCTTGTGGTGTAACCATTGTAGTTACACTTGGATTAATCATACGGTCAACCTAAACATAAAAATACTCAATTCATTAGAGGGAGATATAGGTCAAAAAATTCATCATAAAAAATTCCAAGGGCTATAACACAATCATAAAACATGAATACTTGCATCATAAAATCATTACTTTTGAATTTTGTAAAAATAGAAATTAAAAGAGGATTTTTTAAGAAAATTCCCTTACAAATATCATATAATTGAAGTTGGAATTGATAACAATAATGGGATATGTGTATAAACTATAAATAAAAATAATAAAACATAATATAATCAAAATTAATTTCACAAATAATCTTAGTACTGCATAATCAATGAAGTGGAAGGTTAACCCAAAGAATGGAAATCGGGTTAAGAATTCCATTACCTCGGGTTTGTCTTAATTCGAACATGATAAAAAAAATCTTGTATAATGGTTTAAAGAGTGTTATTAATATATTAAAGAATAATATTCATATTTATAATTACTTATATGATATTATTATTATAACATATTTCCACCCATTTACTAATAATATTTTGTAATTTTCATTGTTTCAAGTGCATTTATTTCATGGTTCCCATGGTTGGATCATTATGGATTTTCTTTTCGAATGGAAGAAAAACTTTATAAGTGGAATGAAATGGTGTTAAAATGTTTAAATAATTTTAAATGATACCATATATCATTTTTTCTGATATTAGGATGAATCATTAGATAAAACATTAATGAGAATGAATTAGTTTATTTTGGCGGTTTTTACGACCATCACAAACTTAAATCATTTTATTTATTATCAAGTTTATATAATGGTACCGAAACATTAAATAAACAATAATATGTATAATAAAATATATTTTTAACCATATTGATGGTTTTATGACCAAAATTTAATTCGTTAATGGAAATTGAAAACACATCATCCATTTGTCGGTAAATCAACACATCATGGTTGAAGTTTTTATTTTTTGAATAAAAGGGAGAGGAGAAAAATTTTGATGATGTGTTTTTCTGTAAAAATTATAAAATTAAAGTATATATTATATAATATATTTTTCATTCCACTTGGTTATGGGGTGTTTAATAGATTATAAGAAAAGGAAAATATTTGAAAAGAAAATAAAAGAAAATGAAAGAGGGTTTTACCTCTTGAATTCACCACCTTGAGAACCACCTTAAGGCCCTTGGTTTTGGACTTTTGGAGAGACCAGAAGGTCTTGGACATGGGTAAGATGCTTGAGAAGGTATTTTGGTAGAAATTAAACAGTATAAAAGGCTTTGAGGTGTGAGGAGAAGGGGTGGTGAGGGGTGGTATTTATAGTGGAAGTGAGGGTATTTTCTCATTATTATATTCAGTAGTTTATTATTTTGGATCAAGACTATAAATATCTTGATCATTGTTACTAAATATATTAAAATGATGAATGATAGTTTTAGATTTTGGGCTTAAATTATCTTTACATCATCTATGACTCAATAAACCATGTATTTGTTAAATATTGTAAATTACCGCATTTTACTATTCACCAAAAATTTAGGCATTTCAAAAAAATCCCAAAAATTCACCCCAATAATTTTTCAAAGTGTAGAATTAAAAAATGAACTCCATTTTATGAAAATAATTTTCTAAATATGAGAAAATTAATTTTTAATTAAAATAATAATTTATTTGAAAAATACCAATTTTAAAACTATAACTGATTTTATAACACCTTGAAAAACTAATCAAGGTCTCATAAATTTATCTTATAATAATAAGAAAATAAAATATTAATTTATGAATCTATTTTATGATAATATATTTTCTTTTAAGTGATTATATTAATTATAATATTGTAATTAAATATTTATGACTCGCAAAAAAACTAACACTTAATTTATCACTTTAAAAACATTTATTTAATTATTCTATGATATAAATATATAATATTTTCAATTTTAAGATTTATGAATTTTATTTATAGTTTAAAAGGAGATGTTACTATTCTATTGGCCTGATTACTATTCCTAAGGTCAAGTAACTATTCTATTATTATAAATTTCATAATTTCTATAAATACCACTTATTTCATTATATATTGATAATGAATTTGAATACTTAATTCCATAACGAACATGAATTATTTTATAAGTACCTAGGTTGTTACATTATCCCCACCTTCTAGAAATTGTGTCCTTGTAATTTTTAATTACTATTGAACAAGTGAGTGTACTTTTCCCTCATAGAATTTTCATATTCCCATGTTACTTCTTCAATCATCTGGTTTCTCCACAAAACCTTAAACTGGTAATTTCCTTATTATATAACACTTTCTCTCTACCATCAAGAATCTAAATAGGTTTCTCTTCATAAGAAAGGTTCTCTTCCAACTGAAATACTTCTCAATTCAAAACATGAGATTAATTTAGCATATACTTTCTTAACATCAAAACAAGAAAAACATTGTATACCTAAGATAAACTCAATGGAAAAGATACTCAGTAGGAGGATGGTCCAACTTTATCCCAGATTTCATAAGGTCCAATGAACCATGGACTTATCTTTCCTTTCTTACCAAAACACATAACACTTTTCCAAAATGAGATTCTAAGAAAAACATGATCACCAATATCAAAAGAAAAGTTTTCCCTCGTATTATCCGCATAACTTTTCTACAAGCTCTAAGATATCTTCATATTTTTCTAGATAATTTTCACCTTCTAAGATACTTCCTCTACTAATTCTGGTCCCATCAACTTCCTTTCCCTGATTTTTTCTCAAAATTATAGAATTCGACACTGCTTCCCATATAATTCCTCAAAGGGTTCCATTTGTATACTAGAATGAAAATTGTTATTATAAGAAAACTTAACTAAAGAAATATGTTGATCCTAGCTTCCCTGGTAATCCATTGAACAATACTGAAGCATATCCTCCAATGTATGAATTTTTCATTATAATTTTCCATTAGATTGAGGATGAAAGGTTGTGATGAAATTTAATTTAGTTCCCAATAACTTCTAAAGGCATTTCCAAAAGTAAGAAGTGAACCTGGTATCACGTTAAGATACAGTAGAAAGAGGGACTCTATGTAAACTGAAAATATATTTGAGGTATAGTCTAGAAATTTGATCTAAAGACAGGGTATCTCGAATAGGAATAAAATGTGCAGATTTAGTCAGTCAGTCAATCAATAATAAATCAAATCACATTGTTACCTTGATAATTATTTGGTAGTCCCAAAAAAAAGTCTATGGATATATTTTCTCATTTCCACTATAGAATTGGAAAAGGATGAAGCATCCCATTTGGTAATTATCGCTCTACTTTAACTAGTTGACATTTCAAACATTTCAAAGTAAAATTTGAAATATCTCTTTTCATTCCATCCCATAAGTAATATTCCTGAAGGTCTTTGTGTATCTTTGTACTGCTAGGATGAACTAAAAATAGAGAACTATGAGGTTCATAAAATAATTCTTTCTTCATCTAAGAATCACAAGGCATGCATAATATCTTCCTAAATCTTAAAACACAATCTTCATCAACATTAAATTCTAGAAACTTACCATTTTTTACCAATTATACCTTTTTTTGTAACTCATGGTCTTCCTTTTGTGCTTTCTTAATTCTATTTAAGAGAGATGACTGCACTAACACCTGAAACAAAATAGAGAAATTTCTTGCACCAACAACTTCCAAGAAAAAATCATCAAATAATTAATCAAGGGGTCTTGTTCCAAATGTAACATGGTTAATAATGCATGATGTTTTCAAATCAAGTAATACACCACTTTGTTTACTTTTCTAGGATGGTAATTTATTATGTATTCATAATCCTTTATCAATTAAATCCATCTTCTCTTCCTCATGTTTAATTCCTTCTAAGTGAATATATAATTCAGAACTTTATGGTTAGTATATATTTCACATTTGGATCTATATAAATGATGCCTCCAAATTTTCAAAATGAAAACCACAGCTGCTAATTCCAAATCATGTGAGGGATAATTTAACTCATGAGGTTTTAGTTTTCTTAAAGCATAAGAAATTACCTAATCATTCTACATCAAAATGCAACCAAGTCCATTCAATGAAGCATCATTGTAGATGAAAAATTCACTATATCTAGAAGGCAGGGACAAAACTAAAGTATTCACCAATATCTTCTTCAATTTCTAAAAAACATCACATTCATCTATCCAAATAAATTTAACCCATTTTCGTATTAACTTAGTTTGTGGTATAGATAACCATGAAATGTTTTTGATAAACTGTTGGTAATAACCTGCTAATCTAATAAAAATACAAATTTCTATAACATTTGTAGATCTTATACATTCATCAACAACTTTTTTTGGCAGAATCAATCGTTATTCCATCCTAATTTATAATGTTCCCAATAAAATAAATCTGATTCAACTAAAAATTAAATTTTCTAGATTTACCATATAAATTATTTTATTTGATAGTTTTCAAGACAATCCTTAAATGTTTTTCATGATCCTCATAACTTTTTGAAAATACCAGAATATCATTAATAAAAATAACAAGAAACTTAACCAAATATTCATAGAATATTTATTCGTAAGATCCATGAATATAGAAGGCGAATTTGTCAACCCAAGGGGCATAACAACAAGCTCATAATGATGATATCTAGTACAGAATTCTATTTTTGGAATGTCATCCTCCTTCACCTTCAGCAGATGGTACCTGGATCTCAAATCAATATTGGAAAAATATTGAGCTCTCTGGAGATAATCAAACAAGTAATTGATATGAGGCATTGAATATTTATTCTTAACAGTAATATTATTCAAAGATATATAATCAATTATAAGTCTCATAGAACCATATTTTTTTAATAAACAAAATAGGAGCGCGCCATGGTGAAATTCAAGGATTAAAGAATCATTTATCAAGAAACTCATGCAACTGATTTTTCAATTCAAGAAGTTTTACTTGAGCCATTCGATAAGTTGGTTTTGAAATTGGCTTAGCATCAGGAACTAATTAAATAGTAAATTAAACTTCTCGGTCAGGTATAACACCAAGAAACTCATCAGGAAAATAATCTAGGTATTCATTTACAAGTAGCATATCATTAATCTGAACAATTCCCTTATTTTCAATAATATGAGAAAGATAACTTTCATTTACATATTTTAATATTTTCTCATATTCATAATATTTTATCAATTATATGGATTCATTATTATATACAAACTGAAACACTTTCTAAAAAACAACTTCTTTAGTTATACAATCAATCTTAGCAAGATAAACATAAATTCAATCCATACCCAGAATAATATCAAACTCTACTAAGAGAAAAACAATAAGGCTTACATGTAATGTTTTTCCATAAACAACAAAAATAATATTCTTATAATTCATTTTTTCTGCAATATTTTCCCCTTGTGTTTTAACCATAAGTTTCGATCAAATTTCTTTAGGTTAAATTTCTAATTTACCAAAAAAAATCTTAGAAATAAAGGAATGTGTAGACCCTGTATCCAATGAGATATTAAAAAAATATGAGTAAACAAACAGAGTACCTAATACCACTTCATTGAAAGGCTTGACATATAGTGATGTAGTCATAAAGGATCTCACTACACTTTTCTGCTTATAATCTGGATACTTTCCATCATTCAAATATTTCTTTGGGCGGGTATATTTATAATGACCCATATCACCGCATTTAAAATACTTTATAGTTTGATTATCATAATTAATATTAAGATCATTTTCATTATAATATCAATCCATATGTCCAAACTTAACACATCGAAAACACTTCACAATTTTGTTAATTAATTACCTAGGATGATTTTTACCACACTTTTCACAAATTGGAACTTGGAATTTCTTGCCTTTATATTTCTTTGATTGATTCTTACCCATCATTTTCCATATAGACCACTTCTTCTGATTGTTGTAAAAGTATAATTGATCATCAGAAAACTCCATTTCTACCCAATTATCACATCATACAAGTTTCTCATAACTTTTGAATTTATGGGTGGCCAATTCTCTTCGATATATTTGCTTCAATCCTGATTAAAAATGATTGATTTTGCTATCAATATCTTGAATAATATTTGGAGCATACCTTGCCAATTGGGTGAAGTTTTCTTCATACACAGACAATGAATCTTCATCCTTTTTTTCAATTCTAGTAATTTATTTTCCATCCTAATTCAAACTACCTTAGGAAAATATTTTTCAAGGAAAATATTTTTAAATTCATCCCATTCCAAGGCATCAATCCCATCATGATCCCTAGTATTCTTGACCATTAACCACCACTGTCTAGATTCACCTTAAAAATAATAAATTCCAAGAGTAAAATTTTGATTATCTGAACACCCCATGACATCAAATATCCTTTAAAGGGATTTAATCCACCCTTCATCCACCACTAGATTGATGATCCACTGAAAGTAAGAGGATGTTGCCTCAGAAAATATTTCACTATCGTCATGTTCCTTTGTGGTAGCTCTAGTTGTTCTCTTTCATGGATTCCACTACCATTTATAGCCCATGTCAACTGATCTATTACTATTCCAAACTATTCGGTTCCAATTCTCACCATTCTAGGTTATGAGTTCAGAATGATATCATCCTCTCGGTTCCTTCCTACTTTAACTTCCCTCTTTCTTCTATGGAAAACCATTTTTAATAGACATATATTTGATTAAACAACATGGTAATATTTAAATTCTATATCATTTCAACATATAAATAAGGTAAAAATCATTTATATTATTCTATTAACATCATAATAACCCCTAAATTTATCTAAACCATACTCTGATACCAACTATAAGGACCCGGTCTTAAACATTACATAATATATTAAATTCCTTTAGAAATCACTTCTTTACATTCCCAAAGTTCTTTTAAGTTTATATTTTTATAAATTTAGGACATAATTCCTACATATAAAACCACAAGCATACAATGTGGGAAATACTAAAACCATATTCATTTTTTATAATATAAAAGTTTTCAATAAAAAACATGAAATATAGTCAACAAAAGTCTTCACAACATTCATCTTGTCTTCTCCTTTTCTCTTAACCATACTTAAACTCGATGAAAAACATTTTAAAACTTGCGATGACCACAAAAAGCTCATTAAGAAATATAAAAAGAAGGATAGAAACTTTTAGTACATGAATACTTATAAACATATGAAATCATTTTCACAAATACATACTTCTCACCCAATAAGTTTCATATAGTTACTTTGTGAAAACATGAGATTTCTATAAAACATAGAAAACAAAAATAATAACATAAATGTAATGTAGAGAATTAATTAATTAAAATCTTAACCATCATGGATACCATATGATTTGTAACCCCCACAGATACCTTATAATGTAACCCTCATAGCTACCTTACAATGTAACCCTCATTTCTACCTTATGGTGTAACCATCACAGTTACACTTGAAGTAACCATACGGCCGACCTCCAATATAAACATACCAAATGCATTAGAGGGAGATATATATCCCAACCTTCAGCATAAAAAAATCTCAATAACCATAACATAATCATAAAACATGAATACTTTCATCATAAAAACATTCCTTTTTAATTTTGTAAAAATAGAAATTAAAAGAGGATGTTTAAAGAAAAGTCACTTAAAAATATCATATAATTGAAGTGGGAATTGATAAAAAGAATGTAATATGTGTATACACTATAAATACACATGATACAACATAATATAATCAAAATTAATTTCACAAATAATCTTAGTATTGTATAATCAATGAAGTGGAAGGTTAACCCAAAGAATGGAAATTGGGTTAAGAATTCTCTTACCTCGGGTTTGTCTTACTTAAAACCTGATAAAACCTCCTGTATAATGGTTTAAAGAGTGTTATTAATATATTAAAGAAAAATATTAATATTTATAATTAATTATATGATATTATTATAATATATTTCCACCCATTTACAAATAATATTTTGTTATTTTTATTGTTTTGGTGCATTTATTTCATGGTATCCATGGTTCATTATGGATTTTCTTTTCGAATGGAAGAAAAACTCCAGAAGTGAAATGAAACGGTGTTAAAATGTTTCAATAATTTTAAATGATACCATATATCATTTTTTATATAAGGATGAATCATTAGATAAAACATTAATGATATTGAATTAGTTTATTTTGGGGTGTTTTATGACCATCATGAACTGAAATCATTTTATTTAATATCATGTTTACATAATAGTTACAAAACATTAAATAAATTATAATATGCATAATAAAATATTATTTAACCATATTAATGGTTTTATTTTCATCCTTAAAGGCATTAATATAAATTGAAAACACATCATCCACGATGTCGGTAAATCAACACATCACAGATGATGTTTTTATTTTTAGAATAAAAGGGAGGGGAGAAGAAGTTTGATGATGATTTTTTTCATAAACATGAAAAAATTCCAGTATATATAAGATATTTGAGTTTTAATTCTACTTGTATAAGGGTGGGTGAAAAGATTATAAGAAAATAAAAATAATTGAAAATAAAATAAAAGAAAATGAAAGCATATTTTACCTCTTGAATTATCCTCCTTGAAAACCTCTTTAAGGCCCTTGGTTTTAACCTTTTGGTGAGACAAAAAGGTATTGGATGTGGGAAAGATGATTGGGAATATATTTGGGTAGAAATTAAATAAGTTGTAAGGATTTGAGTTGTGAGGAGAAGAGGTGGTAAGAGGTGGTATTTACAGTGGAAGAGAGGGGTATTTTCTCATTATTATATTCATTAGTTTATTATTTTGCTCAAGACTATGAATAGTTTGACCATTATCACTAAATATAATAAAACAATTAAGTTGAGTTTGAGATCTTTGGATTACATCATCCTTACATCATCAATGACTCAATAAATCATGTATTTGTTAAATACCGTAAATTACCATATTTTACTATTCACCAAAAACTCAAATATTTCAGAAAAATCCCAAAAAATCACACCAAACATTCTTCAGCATATATAATTATAAAATGAACTTAATTTTATGAAAATAATTTTCTAAATACAAGAAATTTAATTTTTAATTAAAACCATCATTTATTTGAAAAATACCAATTTTAAAACTATACTTGTTTTTATAACACCTTGAAAAACTAATCAAGTTGTCATAAATTTCTCTTATAATTATAAGAAAAAAATATTAATTTATGAATCTATTTTATGAAAATATATTTTATTTTAAATAGTTATATTAATTATAAAATTATAATTAAATATTTATGACTCACAAAAAAAACAACACTTAATTTATCATTTTCAAAACATTTATTTACTTATTTCATGATATAAATATATCATATTTTCACTTTTAAGATACATGAATTTTATTTATAGTTTTATAGGTGAGGTTACTATTCTATTGGCCAGATTACTATTCCTATGGTCAAGTTACTATTACATCAGTATAAATTCTTTAATTTCTATAAATATCACTTATTTCATTATAAATTTATAATTCATTTGACTACTTAATTCCATAATTAAAAGAAATTATTTTATAAGTACCTGGGTTGTTACAGTCACAATTCAAGTGTTTTTAATAAAAAACAAATTTATTAATATTCATGAAATGGATTTTTATTTATTTAAGAAATACTTATTTTACAAATCATTTCATTTTAATAAAAGATATTATATAATCAATTATATACCAATGATATGAAATATTTTAAATTTATTTTCTTAACGTGATTTCTTACATTGATCTATTTAAAGAATTATTTAATTATTAGATATGTAATAAATAGATATTTTTGTTAATTATATGAATTTATATTGATATTTTTTAATATCATAGTTTTATAAATAATTTTATTATGTTTTGAAATAAGAATATGGTTTTTCATTTCAAAATAAAATGGTTTTTATTTTAAATAAATTGTTTTCTCATGTGTTATATGATTTTATATAAAATTTAAATTTATCATATTTAGAGAATGAAATATAATTAAATTTATTGATTATATATAAAAAAATTAATAAACATTCATGAAATGATTATAAATTAGTTTTTAATAAATATAAAACCATTTAATGTTAAAATGACCTATTTTTCAAAGAATTATTTTACCTATATGTTCTGCATTTTTATTTTTATTAGAATAATATCTATTAAAAATGATTTTAAATAAATTAATTGTTTATATATATTAAAAAAAATACCAATCATCTAATGTTTATTACTTGGTGAGGAATAAAAGTAAATTCATTTTAATGCTTAAAAATACATTTTTCTAAAAAAATTATTATTTCATGTGTTTTTATATTTAAATTAAATTTTTCACTTATAGAAATTAAGTAAATTAAAATAGATTTAATATTTTTAATAATCATATAAAAATTATTTATTAAGATCAATTTCATTTTTAGACAAAAAAATAAGCTGCAGAGGTAAATGTTAGTTTCCATTGTAAAGGTAATGAAGTTATTTTTTAAAGAAATGTGTTTTTCTAAGTGTGTTGTGATTTCTATCTTAATAATTTAAATTGATAAATTTAAATTAATATTTTAATAAAATATTTCAATGGATAAATAAATATATTAACACTCATTTAATTAGTAATTTATATGAAAAAATATTAAGTACACTTACAGTTTATAAAGTCAGTTTAAAAAAACAACTTTTCCTTATGTTTTATGTTTTCATTTGAAACCTAAACTTCCAAAATTTATAATTTTAATTTGATACAATGAACTTAATTTTTTCATTCATCCTGTCAAAATTAATTAAGGTTGAATTTTTTATATCTTTCTAAAAAGTTTATTTTGAGGTTATTTTTAAAAAATATAGTTTTTACAAATAACTTTAACTTTTATGACAGCATCCTGATATAATTATGATTTAAAAAAATTATGAAACCTTTTTATTGGAAAATAATATATTTAAGGAGTAATATAATTCATTTAAGTATAATAATTTAAATTTATAAACCTATGTTAGAAATTTTAGATCTTAAATAATATTTTATTTTAATAAAAAAACATTTTTGGTTATTTTCATTTATTTAAGTATTCACAAGATTCCATTTGGTATTATCTTAGATTTAAAGTAAAATAACTATAATGTTTTTAAATAATATACCAATAAATATCATGGTAATAAATAATTTTCATAGTTTTTGGCCTAAATTATAAAATAATCATTATTATATTCAAAAATGCCACCCCTTTTCACTTATAAAATAACCACTCCACCACCCCTTCCAAACCATACATAAAATTTGAATTCCTAGAAATAATTGATCATATTACCTTCCCTAATAATCCTATCCCATAATGGGTATCTTATATTCTCAATATAATGCCTTTATTCCTTCAAAATAAAGAAATCTTCCAAGAGAAGATGTGATTTCTTCTTTTTAAATAATAACTTATTATCCTTGATTTTCATTTATATTCTTCTTCTACCACTTAAAAATTATGATTTATAACATTAATAAATTTTTGATAGTATCATTACACTTTTTGAATAATAATATTTTATTAAAAAAACTATATAATCATACTCATTCATTGATTATAACATGTTCTTGATTAGGTCGGTTTAACCACCTATATAGATAATGCTATAATATTTTATCATGGGTGTTTATGAAAAACTAATTAATTTTAATATATGATATTAATAAGAAAATAAATTTTTGTGGTTCTTTATGTGTTACATTAATATTTAACTCATTATTAATATAAAAATTTATGTTTGTTTAAAATTACCAAAAGAAGCTCGTTATGGATTTCATATTTATGAATCATACATAAAAATATCATGGAATGAAATTGGTGAAGGTCTTGAGCATATAGGAAGCACCTTTTGTGGGTATGAAATTAAAATTTCCTTTAATTTATAGTTTCCCAAAACCCCAATATATTATCTTGCACATTAAATTTATAATTAATTTATTTAGTTCTAAAGAAATGATTACCTGATCTTAGGATCCTTTATTTAATGACATTTTTTATCTTCCAAAACCCTTTAGGACTACCTCCGTTGTTATATAAGGATTCATGTGTAGAATCCCTCTAACGGGGATCCATATGTGATCCTTTGATCTCTGAGAGATTCCAATTGGTCTACGGTTGCTAGCACACTTAATCAATTTTCTTGTGTTGGTCGTCTTGAATGATCCAAAATACTTCAGTATTGAAGGAGTTATTCTCATTCTTGAGAGGAGGAAATGAGGAATTTGAGAGAGGGAGGGATAGATATATTGTGTACAATAATTTTTTATTCTCAATTTTTTATTTAACCCTACATAATAGACATAACCATCTATTTATAGAGATAGGGTTTAGGTTAAATTAATATTTAATTGAATATTGACCCTTAAATAATATTAAAATATTTATTGAACCTCATTCCACATAATAATAATATTATTATTATTTTATTGTGTGCATACTAACTTACACAATAACAAATATTATTTTACTAGCTTGTAAATTAATATTTACCACCAAACGTGGTCTTGGTCCGTTTTAACTCCTTTATATTTATTGAATACCTAAATAAATATTTTAATTAAAAATTTCATTCATCAATATATATTTATAATTGATAAAACTTGAATAACATTATTCCTTGATCTTTAGAATAATATTTATTCTAATAATTAAATTCTAATAGAATTTAATCAAGATCAACGGAAAAAATTAATGTGTGATCCTTTAGGATTATTTCTCATTAGAATTAGGTAGCCTTCCCTAAAGTCAAAGATTATTGTCTAGTAACAGGTCAAGGCACCCAAGATAAGGAACTTAATGTCATAATGTTAACAACCATATATGAATACTCATTATGTAATATAATCCCTTTCTTATAATATCTCATCAAGTAGACATAAGTGTCACCAACCTATATGCTCGATAAAAATTTCTTTGACTATATGAAATAAACATGTTGATAACTCATGGATATGAAATTTAATATGGTGGTTCTATTCCAATCAAAGGTTTGAGATATAAACTTTCCTAAATATGTAAGGGACAAATCATTACTTGAATTATCCATTAATAACATTTCATTCATGATGCACCCATCATACCCTACTTCCCAACAACATATGGAGTGATGATTTTTGTTAGTAAATCTATGTGTGTGATTCATGAAATGCATTAATGATATTCTTAAAGTATAAGTACCATTACATGCACTCATAGGTAAGAATATCTGATGACATCAAAACATACAGAATTCTTTCTAGTGATTTTGTTCTCATAATCTCTCATATTGAAGATTACTAAGTGTGTACTTTATGAAAATAAGTCTCATCCACTTATGAGTACTCACACCAGAAAGTCATGTTCTATGTGTCCCATTATAGAACGTTACTGTAGAACTTTATTTAAGAATATCATCATGGAATTTCAAGGTTCTCATCATAGTGGGGGATTTGTAGAGACCCAAAGCTTGACGTACATAGATATCACATTACTTTTGTGGAATACTTAGTACATAACAAAAACACACACACAAGGACCGTAATAGTTTAGTGTCTTTGGAAACTCGAAATATAATCTTCTAATCGTGGTGAAAGATCTTCAACATCTCCCATAAAGATCTTCTTTTTTTTAAACCTAAATCCTTTCTTTATATCCAGGGGAAATGAAAACATAAAAAGGGTGAGCTCAAATGCTCAGTAAGGGTAAACAAAAGAAATATCAATCACATCATATTCATAAGAACATATCTTTTGGAAATATTAACCTACAAAAGAGATCATAATTTCATAACATGGGATAAATCATAGTAGTGAAATGTAATCCCAATAATCATAACTTAAAACATGAAACTTTGTGTCATACACACATAATCATAGATAATAATTTCTTATTAGTCAAGACTCATTTCCAAGACTATCTTAGTGGACAAAGTCCCTTTCTGAACCGAGTTCACAACTCGTTTCAGTCCTGTTTCACTGAACCAGTATAACCTACCGTTCCAGCCATGTCTATATCATGAGATATAAAATCTTTACCCAATGCATTGGAGGGAGATATAGGTCCCACCCATCTCATAATGATACCATTCTTATGTGTGCCACAAAATCTTAAATCATACATCATTGCATAACCCATGTAATAAAAATGGGAATCTTAAACATCATGTTATCATAACATAATCCATATAAGATAAAAGGACATAATAAAAATAATTCCATCATAACATAATCAAATCAATGTAAAAAAATAGGGATAGAAACAGAACCCTTTATTATCTTAGATGGAAAATAATTTTGATAAAACACTTGAACTCCATTCTTGAGGAAAATATCCTTTCTACCTCAAAAACATTTTTCCTTTCTTAACATGTCATAAAATTTTAAACTAAAATAAGTTGATTAAAAATAAACTTGAAAACTTTTAAAGGAATCTTCTTGGAAATAATGTTTTAAAAATCCATTCATTCCGTATAAGTTAAAAAAAACATTCTTCGTACTTTTGTCGGAAAAGTCAAAAAGTAACTCGTACGAAAAACGACAAAAGATTCCTTTCATATCCTTTACTAAAAACTCACCGAAGGGTAAAATTGGATTTAAAAAATTGTAGGTGGATGGAAATAATATTACATATTGAGGAAACATGGATGTGGATGATAAAATACACCCCAGTAAATTTGAAAGTATAAACAATCTCGGATAAAAATGAGATTGTGATATTTCCCTTACCTTAGGTCTGATTTTCTTCGTATGTGTCCGAACATCCTGTATAATGATTTAAATAATGTCATTGACTTATTCCAGAATCATAATCATTGTTATGATATCATATATGGTTCACTTATGGCTTTATATTACCCGTTCTTTTGTAAATTCCATGTTAAAGAGCGTTTTGGGTAAAATCGTTTCATTTGTCATCCGTGTTTTGACTTGTAATTATTCATATGATTACTTAGATCATGATTAATTAATTCCAGAATATAAAACATGATTAATATATAATATATATTCAGAATATATATATATATAATAGATCAGTTAATAGAAAGAAATACATCATTCATGGAGATGGTAGACCGTACGTACGCATGAACGCTGTTTTCTTTTCCTTATTGAGTTGAATGGAATTAAGTAGATGACATACATATATATACACATAAATACAGAATCATTATTATGTCATATATTTCATTATTAATTATTATATATACTTTATAATCATTCATGAATGGTTAACGTGGAGAATGAATCTCATCGCGTCGTGGAGATGGTAGTCCGTACGTACGCACGAGCAATGATATCATTCTCATGATCGTGGAATTGTATTGGAGTGTATGTATACTATTTCAGAATCAATATCACTTTACAATAATCATACATAGTTATTATTTACACCATTATACCCATCCAAGTAAGGTGGTGGTGGAAAATAGATTACACCACGGCGTGGAGACGGTATTCCGTACGTATGCACGCGTGGTGATTTCATTTTCTGTAGGATGGATAGATGGTGAAATAAGGTTGTTTCATAATTATAATAACATATCAGTATATAAGTGATACTTATTTTATTACTTAATAATGAAACAACCTATGAAGAAGAAGTGGAAGAAGAAATAGAGATGAAAGAATCGGTATCGGACATTACCTCTTCTTTGAAGCGCCTCTTTGAGATCTCCTTTTAGGGAACTAAAATTGGTCTTTGATGAAGACCAGAACCTCTAGGATGTTTCTATGGAAGTGGAGAAGGGAATTTTTCAGGGGTTGTCCGAGCTTGAAGGCTCAAAGTGGTGTGAGGAAGAGAGGGAGGAGGTGCCCTTTTATAAGGGAGGAGAGGGGCACCTTTGGAATAACTAAAACTATTATTTTATTATAAAGTCAAATTCGGTTTTAAATAGCTCCAAATTGATTTATTTAGAAGCTAAGGTGGGTATGGGTCTAAACCCTCTCATCCAATATAATTTAGACAAGTTTAGGTTCCTAGTTTAACCTTATCATTTAGATTTAACATTAAGTAAAATAATTTTACTTTTACCGTGTCTTCTTGTGTTCTTATACTATAAGGTTAATAAACTTACTATAAGAAGCCAAACTAACCCCAAGTTGTTTATTATTAATATATATAACCTTATCTAAGTCATTTGGATGAACCTTAGATTTTTAGGAATAAAATAACAATTAATAATATAATATTTGTTTTAAAAACTATTTTATTTCAATTTTGACACTATTTTGTAATTGATTTTTGTGAAAATCATAACAGAATGATTAGTTCAAAAAAAGTAAATTAAATCAATAATAACATGTCATGTTAACCTAGAAAATTAGTTGATTTCATAAAAGGTCTGAAATTACATTTATTTGGGTATTTATAACATCAATTATGTCAATATTTCATTAATAAGATAATTACTACATCATCTTTGTGTCATAAATAAATTAAATTATTTAATGTCTAAAAATTACAAATAAAATACCATTATGTAGGAAATATTTTTAGCTTTCTAATTACTATTTATAGTCGAATTTATCTTATGTATAACCCTATATTAAAAATGATTTACTTATTAAACTTTGATTTTAACTATTTTAACCCTTATTTAAATAAATTCATAATAAATGTCCTAATCTAATCCAAGTGGGCCTAAATGGTCATATTTTATTCCTAAGGTTGTTTTTTGTCGAATTACCCTTAACCAATAGAATTAGGACATGTGGTAGGGTAATAATATTATCATGTTTACCCTTAATTACCCTATTTACTTTTAACCGTGGTAAAAAAAAGTAAAAAGTTACTATTCACCAAAAATTATTTTCATCTCATTGAACCACATTTTACTTACTGAAATCAACCATGTCTCTCGGATTTTTGAGATTCCACTCACAGAAGTGGTAAAATTTAGTTTTATGAAAAATTCATTTTTCTTAACTACCACTTAGTGGTTTCACTATTCATCAAAAAATGAAAGTTTCCAAAAAAATACCAAAAAATAGGCCTAAGATATATTTGATATTATGAACTAAAAAATGATGTCTATTTTACCAAATTCAAAACATATCAATTGAATTAATTAATTTAAAAATTAATTCCTATCGTCAAAACAAATAGCGTGTTCTTAAGAGATAATAGCTATCAAAAGATTGACACTTGTTTATATTTGGTTTAGATGTGAAATTACATCCAATGAACAACATTGTATTAAATTGTAAAAATATATTCTAAATATACTTTAAAACCACTCAAATTAATAATTTATCACTATTAATTATTTCGATTAAAAAAGTTGTTTTTAATTAAAATTTAGTAATTTTCACTATTCATCAGAAAATGAAAGTTATCTGAAAAGTACCAAAATTTCACCCTAAGCTAATTTCGATATTACAAATCCAAAAATGAATTCCATTTTGAAAAATAAAATTTAAATAATTTCAAAAAGTTTTTATTACTATTCATAATGACTAGTTTTAATAATATTTTAATAGCATAGTGTTGTTTAGTGAAACTCGTTATTGCATACTACACACGCTATCGAGGAAGGTCGCGATTGCGTGTAATGCAAAGCAAGTCAAGGATGCGTGTTGTGCAAGCTCCTTTTGGTATAGCATACAACATAAAACATTAATGAAATTAAAAAGAATATTTTTCATAAAATCTCGGGTTGTTACATTATACCCCCCTTAAAATGAATTTCACCCTCGAAATTCGTCGGGGTTATAAATGGTTTACTATTCGAAAGTTTCTTTAATAGAAACCCACATCGTAAAAAGGAATACCAAAACTAATCTTTAAAAACAAAAGTATGAAACATAATGGTTACCCAAATAAACTAATCACTGGGTTTCCACATAAGTGAAAATATGGATATGGAAGAGGAATATAACCATCATGTTCTAATGGAGAGTGGTAGAGAACATGGCTATGGAAAAGCCATCAATCACAAAGCCATAAATTTGTAACAATCTAAGGTACCATCTGATTCATCAGATATAATAGCACTAGGAAAACATTTTTGGTTTTCAAGATCATTTCCCTAAAGTTGATGAAATTGGAATTAGAAGAAATACTTTCGTGATTTTGGTATAGTCTCACCGTTTATCGTTCTTTTGACAATTTCCACTTCATCTCTTAAAGAAATGAAGTTGAATTTTTCATTCGTTATGTGTTAGCAGATCATGTGATAGAATTATGGGTCATTCCATCTGTCTCAAACAAAAGGTTAGAAAAGTTATCAAAAAATACATAAGTCCATCTACAGTGAGATTAATCATATATGGTTCCTAAAATGGACTTATACTTCATATATCATACTGCTTAATATAATAAAACTAGTTTCTACTAAACAGGGACTTCATGTAGGCTAGTGGTAGGTGATAAAGGCCAGTCGCACTTCGGTTGTGGGTTCGATTCCCACAGCCTTGTCCGACGCGATGGGATGTCTCCCGTCCTGTAGGTTGTCCTTTTTCTAAAGATATATTACTATAACATCCCATCAAAAATATCAAAAAAGTTTTATCCTTAGACAATACTAACTTATGTTCAACATAATCCATTCCAATCTTTAGGCTTATCTAAAATGCTTCAGTCCAAGCTCATAGTATAAAGAAAATGATCATGTGAATGCCATCATTTATCCCCCATATATCATAAGATATATCTTGTTGGTCAAATTACAAATATGTGAATACCTTAATCATGTATTCTCTTGAAGAATGAATATCCATTGAACCTTAGTGAAAACATGAATGCAGTTAAAAGTTAACACTTTCCACATACCAAAATCCTCAAAATTCTATATCCTCAAACCATGATATCACTTAGTCCTTATATCAATCATGAGCTCATGAATACTATCAAACATATTAGATTCTATTTATCCCTTCATTATGTGCATATCATCTGCTTTCCAAAAATATTTCAATCACTTTTCATGGTTACCGATGCCATAAAATTATTGAAAACCACAATAGACCAAAACATAAATATTCCAATATTCCACGATACTATATACAAGATTATTTTGGAATACCATTACATAAAAACTTAATCATTCCACCACATCGTTGTCATATTCAACATCACCAATGGTGATCGCATGTGACTTCCATTTGTCCTTTGCCTTAAGTGGTTGCTCACGTCGATCATCACTAACCCTTGGATTAGGGCATTTATTAGCATAATGCCCCATTTCCTTGCACTTGAAGCATTGAAGTGTTGTTGGTGCGTTCTCTACAGTATTTTATTTATTCACATCATTAGAAAACCTTTTTCCATTACTTCTACACTCAGTTGTTCGATGACCGTCTTTTACACACTTAAAACATTTTCTAGTCCCTTTAAGACAATCTCCACCATGCTTCTTTCCACACTTTGAGCATAAGGAAACATTCATCTTCTTTTCACCATTATTCTGAGATTTCTCCTTGAACTCCATCTTTCGTTTCTTGTCAAAACTATGAGATGGATAAGTAACACCAACTTCCATTTCTACCTTGATAGCATAACTCACAATTTCTTCATAGCTACTGAAGTCTCTTATAGCTAATTCCCTTCGAAGATTTGGTTTTAAGCCACTGAAGAATCGATCAACTTTACTTTCAGGTTGGATGATAAATCCAGATGCATACCTTGCAAGCCTTGTAAAATTCGCTTCATATATACCAACAGATTCATCATCCTTTTGCTTTAGTTCAAGAAACTCCTTCTCCATCTTTGTTCGAAGAATACGAGGGAAGTACTTATTGAAAAATAAGTTCTTGAACTCGTCCCATTCCATGGACTCAATTTCATCTCTTTGCCTCGTATTCTTGATAAGATTCCACCATTGATTAGCTTCACCTTCCAAACGATATACTGCTAAGATGACTTTATCATGTTCAGAATATTGAAGAACTAAAATAATCTTTTTAGTAGTACCAATCCATTGTTTAGCAACAAGTGGATCAGAAGACCCACTGAAAGAAGGTGGGCGTTGCCTCATAAAGGACTCAATAGAATATTGTTCCCTTCTCTACTCATTTGGAAGTCCAGAATGATTCATAGCTTGTGTAAGTATAGCAATAAGATTTTGCACTCCATCTCCCATAACATTTGTTTGTTCAGGAGGACAATCATTGCATTGTCCATTTCATTGATCAACACGGTTCCTTCGGGTTCCAGCCATCGTCTAAAACCCAAAAAGAATAGTGTGAGAGGCAAAAATCATGCTAGGGAAAACAACATAATAAAGGGGGAGTATCCTCAATATCTAACATCTTAGGTTAAATTCTATGATCGTTACCATAGTTCTAGGACTGTATCCTATACGTATACTTATCCTTAGGGACATCCCTAGACATACCTTAGAAATATCTCTAGGGATATCACTAAAGTTTTCGCATCCTAGTTTCCAAAGGTTGACTAAACCTTTCCTCTGATACCAACTGTAGAGACCCGAATCTTGACGTACATAGACATCACATTACTTTTGCGGAATACTTAGTACATAACAAAAACACACACACAAGGACCGTAATAGTTTAGTGTCTTTAGAAACTCAGAATATAATATTCTAATCGTGGTAAAAGATCTTCAACATCTCCCATAAAGATCTTCTTTTTTTTAAACCTAAATCCTTTCTTTATATCCTGGGGGAAAAGAAAACATAAAAATGGTGAGCTCAAATGCTCAGTAAGGGTAAACAAAAGAAATATCAATCACGTCATATTCATAAGAACATATCTTTTAGAAATCTTAACCTGCAAAAGAGATCATAATTTCATAACATGGGATAAATCATAGTAGTGAAATGTAATCCCAATAATCATAACTTAAAACATGAAACTTTGTGGCATACACACATAATCATAGAGAATCATTTCTTATTAGTCAAGACTCATTTCCAAGACTATCTTAGTGGACAAAGTCCCTTTCTGAACCGAGTTCACACCTCGTTTCAGTCCTGTTTCACTGAACCAGTATAACCTACCGTTCCAGACATGTCTATCTCATGAGATATAAAATCTTTACCCAATGCATTGGAGGTATATATAGGTCCCACCCATCTCATAATGATACCATTATTATGTGTGCCACAAAATCTTAAATCATACATCATTGCATAACCCATGTAATAAAAATGGGAATCTTAAACATCATGCTATCATAACATAATACATATAAGATAAAAGGACATAATAAAAATAATTTCATCGTAACATAATCAAATCAATGTAAAAAAAGAGGGATAGAAACAGAACCCTTTATTATCTTAGATGGAAAATAATTTTGATAAAACACTTGAACTCCATTCTTGAGGAAAATATCTTTTCTACCTCAAAAACATTTTTCCTTTCTTAACATGTCATACAATTCTAAACTAAAAGAAGTTGATTAAAAATAAACTTGAAAACTTGTAAAGGAAGCTTCTTGGAAATAATGTTTTAAAAATCCATTCATTCCGTATAAGTTTAAAAAAAATCTTCGTACTTTTGTCGGAAAAGTCAAAAAGTACCTTGTACGAAAAACGACAAAAGATCCCTTTCATATCCTTTACTAAAAACTCACCTAAGGGTAAAATTGGATTTAAAAAATTTTAGGTGTATGGAAATAATATTACATATTGAGGAAACATGGATGTGGATGATAAAATACACCCCAGTAAATTTCAAAGTATAAACAATCTCGGATAAAAATGAGATTGTGATATTCCCCTTACCTTAGGTCCGATTTTCTTCGTATGTGTCCGAACCTCCTGTATAATGATTTAAATAATGTCATTTACTTATTCCAGAATCATAATCATTGTTATGATATCATATATGGTTCACTTATGGCTTTATATTACCCGTTCTTTTGTAAATTCCATGTTAAAGAGTGTTTTGGGTAAAATCGTTTCATTTGTCGTCCGTGTTTTGACTTGTAATTATTCATATGATTACTTAGATCATTATTACTTAATTCCAGAATATAAAACATGATTTATATATAATATATATTCAGAATATATATATATAATAGATCAGTAAATGGAAATAAATACACCGTTCATGGAGACGGTAGACCGTACGTACGCATGAACGCTGTTTTCTTTTCCTTATTGAGTTGAATGGAATTAAGTAGATGACATACATATATATACACATAAATCCAGAATCATTATTATGTCATATATTTCATTATTAATTATTATATATACTTTATAATCATTTATGAATGGTTAACGTGGAGAATGAATCTCATCGCGTCGTGGAGATGGTAGTCCGTGCATACGCACGAGCGATGATATCGTTCTCATGATCGTGGAATTGTATTGGAGTGTATGTATACTATTTCAGAATAAATATCACTTTACAATAATCATACATAGTTATTATTTACACCATTATACCCATCCAAGTAAGGTGGTGGTGGAAAATAGATTACACCACGGCGTGGAGACGGTATTCCGTATGTACGCACGCGCGGTGATTTCATTTTCCGTAGGATGGATAGATGGTGAAATAAGTTTGTTTCATAATTATAATAACATATCAGTATATAAGTGATACTAATGTTATTACTTCATAATGAAACAACCTAAGAAGAAGAAGTGGAAGAAGAAATAGAGATGAAAGAATCGGTAACGGACATTACCTCTTCTTTGAAGCGGCTCTTTGAGATCTCCTTTTAGGGCACTAAAACTGGTCTTTGAGGAAGACCAAAACCTCTAGGATGTTTCTAGGGAAGTGTAGAAGGGAATTTGGCAAGGGTTGGCCGATCTTGAAGGCTCAAAGTGGTGTGAGGAAGAGAGGGAGGAGGTACCCTTTTATAAGGGAGGAGAGGGGCACCTTTGGAATAACTAAAACTATTATTTTATTATAAAGTCAAATTCGGTTTTAAATAGATCCAAATTGATTTATTTTGAAGCTAAGGTGGGGATGGGTCTAAATCCTCTCATCCAATATAATTTAGACAAGTTTAGGTTCCTATTTTAACCTTATCATTTAGATTTAACATTAAGTAAAATAATTTTACTTTTACCGTGTCTTCTTGTGTTCTTATACTATAAGGTTAATAAACTTACTATAAGAAGCCAAACGAACCCAAAGTTTTTTATTATTAATATATATAACCTTATCTAAGTCATTTGGCCGAACCTTAGATTTTTAGGAATAAAATAACAATTAATAATATAATATTTTTTTAAAAAACTATTTTATGTCAATTTTGACACTGTTTTGTAATTGATTTTTGTGAAAATCATATCAGAATGATTAGTTCGAAAAAAGTAAATTAAATCAATAATAACATGTCATATTAACCTATAAAATTAGTTTATTTCATAAAAAGTTTGAAATTACATTTATTTGGGTATTTATAACATCAATTATGTCAATATTTTATTAATAAGATAATTATTGCATCATCTTTGTGTCATAAATAAATTAAATTATTTAATGTCTAAAAATTACAAATAAAATACCATTATGTAGGAAATCTTTTTAGATTTATAATTAATATTTATAGTCGAATTTATCTTATGTATAACCCTATATTAAAAATGATTTAATTATTAAACTTTGATTTTAACTATTTTAACCCTTCTTTAAATAAATTCATAATAAATGTCCTAATCTAATCCAAGTGGGCCTAAATGGCCATATGTTATTCCTAAGGTTGTTTTTGGTCGAATTACACTTAACCAATAGAATTAGTACATGTGTTAGGGTAATAATAATATCATTTTTACCCTTAATTACCCTATTTACTTTTAACCGTGGTAAAAAAAAAGTAAAAAGTTACTATTCACCAAAAATTATTTTCATCTCATTGAACCACATTTTACTTACTGACATCAACCGTGTCTCTCGGATTTTTGAAATTCCACTCACATAAGCGGTAAAATTAAGTTTTATAAAAAAATCATTTTTCTTAACTACCACTTAGTGGTTTCACTATTCATCAAAAAATGAAAGTTTCCAGAAAAATACCAAAAATTAGGCCTAAGCTATATTTGATATTATGAACTCAAAAATGATGTCTATTTTACCAAATTCAAAACATATTAGTTTCATTAATTAATTTAAAAATTAATTCCCGTCATCAAAACAAATAGTGTGTTCTTAAGAGATAATAACTATCAAAAGATTGACACTTGTTTATGTCTGGTTTAAATGTGAAATTACATCCAATGAACAACATTTTATTAAATTGTAAAAATGTATTCTAAATATACTTTAAAACCAATCAAATTAATAATTTGTCACTATTAATTATTTCAATTAAAAAAGTTGTTTTTAATTAAAATTTAGTAATTTTCACTATTCATCAGAAAATGAAAGTTATCCGAAAAGTACCAAAATTTCACCTTAAGCTGATTTCGATATTAAAAATCCAAAAATGAATTCCATTTTGAAAAATAAAATTTCAAAATTTTCAAAAAGTGGTTATTACTATTCATAATGGCTAGTTTTAATAATATTTTAATAGCATAGTGTTGTTTAGTGAAACTCGTTATTGCGTACTACACACGCTATCGAGGAAGGTCGCGATTGAGTGTAATGTAAGGCAAGTCAAGGATGTGTGTTTTACAAGCTCCTTTTGGTATAGCGTACAACACAAGACATTAAAGAAATTAAAAAGAATATTTTTCAAAAAATCTCGGGCTGTTACAGAATTTCTATTACCTTATCAATGCAATGTATACTCTAGGAAATTATTATATTAAATTCATGAAAAACAATGAAAAATATGTAATAAGATAATTATTAATATTCAATTCCTTGAATATACTTTTTTTTTGAAAAGTTTGAGGGTTAATACCCCTTTATTGAACATAAAAACTAGAGAACCTCTTTTAGGACTGGGAAAGAGGGAAACCATTATAGATAAGGGGAAAATGCCTTAGGAACCAAAAGAAAAATAAAGGTCAAAGTGATGTTGTAATCCCAAAGGAATAAAACATCCAAGAAAGCACCAAAAAAACCTCTTCACTCACCTTGCCATACATTAATAGAGTTAGATCAGTCCAAAAAATGTATCACCCCCTCTGCCAAGAAGTTGCATCGTGCTGGAAGCACAACACGGCAGAGCACCTCTCTAACCAGCACATAAATGTGAAGGATAGATGGATGAAAGGTGTCATCACACACTTCCCTCTTTATAACCACCCACCTAAAAAATCATGAAATGAACTCATATCAATTTCAATCTAATGAAATTCAAGATCAAACAGAAAAACATTAAGAAAAGTTCAATGAAAAGGCACCCATATATCCATCAAAGTGATGACGAATGGTTGGATGATGGGTGTCAAAACACCCATCCCTATTTTGAGGTCGCCCACCCAGTGAAACCTAAAAATGATTTTTTTTCTCCAAATGAAACAAAGAAATAAAAAACTTGCAAAGAAATCTACACCCCCAGAACAAACAAAACCAACAAGACCAATGCAGAACAGGATGAAATTCATGTGAATCACTTTTGGATCCACCAAAAAAGAAAAAAACATCGTTGAGGCAGAAAATACAATCTAAAAAAGTATCAAACCAGGATACATGCACTCGAACCATCTTTAATATTCTTTGTTATCCATCATTCATACCACAACTATCAAAATGGGTAGCAATATCACCGACTGAATAATACCAGCTGCACCTTCCCAATCTAGTAGCATCTGAGGAACCACCGATAGCACATAGAAATGAACTACAACCAAAAATCATTCGAGATCCACACACTACCACTTGTACTTCAGAATACACTGCTCTAAGGAGACCAAGCCTACCTAGAAACCTTCACTACTATGTAGATGAATGCTAAAGATGCTGCTTGAAGAAACACCCACCACCTGTAAATGGAACTGTTAATGCAAATACACAAGTTGATGTGTACTGGTGGTGCCCGGATCTGAAACCAGATCCACTACTACAAAACTGGGTTTATCCAGTTTTCGAGATTCAACAGTGCTAGATAAAAACATTTTTAAATACCCCCCTTTTCCAGTGCTAAAAAACAATGTTAAAGGGGGTCTTTAACAATGTTTTTTTAGCACTATTAAAGGGGGTCTTTGACAATGCTTTTTTAGCACTGTTAAAGGGGGTTTTATCGGTGCTAAAAAATGTTGTTAAAGGGGGACCTTTATCAGTGCTTTTTTACAAGTGCTGATAAAAGTATACTTCAAAAAAATATTTCATTAAAAATAATATAATAATATATAAATATATTTATACTGATATAAATACAATATATATTTTTTTAAATATGTTTTAGATAAGGTAAATAGGCATTTACACTTAATATATAAGATATTTATTGAAAATAACTTATAAAATCATTAAAAATTTATTTTTAATTAATAATTTTCTTATTATTACCGAGTAATAGTCATTTAATATCAATTTAAAGATGAAAAAATCAAAAAATTAATAAAATATCTAAAATAAGTTGAAAACATAAATCGAACTTCAAACAGTCATACCTTTTGATTCAGGTGTCCTTTTGGGATCTATCGCATATCAAATTGAAGCCTATAATGAGATCTATGTCATGTAAGATTGGGATCAACTCTTTGATTATTTTCCCCCCTTTTCCCCAAAAAGTGTCAGAAGTCCTCTGAAATATAGTTTTTAGTCACCGACCCCGATTTCTTAAAATTCAAATGGATATAACTTCCGATATAGGTGTTTGTTCGGCCTGTACCATATATTATATCGAATCTCGTTTCATGACCCTTGATTTGACTAGTTATGGAGCTAAAAAAGGACTCTCAAATCAGATTTTATGGTTATTTTAATGTTTTTAGGGTTTTCAAAGTTTCTTAATGTTTTAGGGTTTGTTTATTTATTATTTATTATTTATTATTTATTATTTATTTACTTATTATTTATTTATTAAATATTATTTATTTATTTATTATTTATTTATTTATTATTTATTATTTATTATTTATTATTTATTCAATTATTCAATTATTATTTACAATTTATTTATTATTTATTATTTATTTATTATTTATTTATTATTTATTTATTTATTATTTATTATTTATTATTTATTTATTTACTATTATTTATTTTTTTATTTTTTTATTTTTTTATTTTTTTTATTTTATTTTTTTTTATTTTTTTTTTATTTATTTTATTTATTTTTTATTTTCATTTTTTATTTTTTATTACATTATTTATTTATTTATTTATTATATAATTGTATTTAAAAATACTTATATAAATATATGTAAATATATATGTGTAAATATATATATAAATGAACAAATATATCATTAAACATACAGCAAAACAACATGGTGTAGTGGTAAAGATGTTTCATCTTCGAAGGAGAGGTGCGGGGTTTGAATCCAGGTGGGTGTGCATTAGGCTAGAAATTCACAAAGCGCGGATAAGGGGGTAAAAAGTGCTAATAAAGGGGGGTGGAGCACTGTTTAGGGGTTGTGAAAGTGCTGATAAAGGGGTCAGATGCTCATGGATGTCTGAAAACTTTCTTTTACCCCTTTTAATAGTGCTACTTTAATAGCGCTAAAAAAGCGATGATAAAAGTTTCCACCTTTTAACTGCACTCAAATTATCAGCACTTTTTTACTGCTGATAAAGGCTTATTCTAGCATTGTTAAAGTCCTTTTTGTAGTAGTGATCTGAGTGTAGGTAATCTTAGCATGTCTGTTACTCAATCAAAAAGTCACTGCCACCCTCAAGGCCCTGAAATGAGACCAAGTCATGCTACGATCTTCAAACCCCATCCGAGATACTAGATCTGACCAGATTGAGGAAAAAAAGAGGACAAGCACCCACTCCTGTGAGAACCGCACAACACAGCGAGGAACAAAAATCACGTAATGACAGAAGGGAGAAAGATTAAGAGGAAATCATCATAGAAGACTCTAATACGAGCAGGAAGCAAAGAGCTTATTAAAGAGAACATCCCCAAAGAGACCCCAAAGAAATTGACCCATAAAGGCTGAAAAAATGATATAGAGTTAAGATGATTACAAACAACCATGAAAGAGAATGGAAGAAACCCTAAATGAGGGCGTTCGCACAGTTGGGAGACTGAGACCTCATCTCTCGTTCTCTCTTCTCTCTCCTTATTTCCTCATTGAATGTACATGTAATCAAAGTACAAATATTTTTTCCTATGAAACCAACTCTAACAAACTTTCACTTCGACTAGATCCAATTGCCTATGAATTTCTGTTTGCTAAACCTCGTATGATAATAATGTTTCTGCTAAGTCAGGTCTTTAGTCATGGGGCTTGCCACGTTTCCTTTCATGGAAATACTACTTACTGAAAACTCACCTCTCTAAGAAAAATCTATCAAGATATGATACTTATGTAGTATATACTTTTTTTCTAATGTAACCTTGGATCTTTTGTGAGAGTCGCCTATGTAGTATTATCATAATAGAGTTTGATAGGATCTTTACTACTAGGTACCACATCAAACTATTAGATAAAGTTTCATATCCATACTTCTTCTTTAGGTACCTCATAAGCCTCCATATACTCATACTCTACTGTATAATCTTTAACTATGACCTACTATGAGCTATTCCATCTCACAACACCTCCATTCAAAGTGAAGATGTATCTTGTTTTTTATTTCATGTCATCTTGATCAGTTAGAAAACTAGCATTTGTATATCCTCTAATGAATAATTCCTTATCATCTCCATATACTAGGAACATATCCTTAGTATGTCTTAGATACTTAAGGATATTCTTGACTATCATCTAATGGTGGTCACCTTGGTTATCTTGATATCTTTCTACCGCACTTAAGGCATAACTAACATCTAGCCTAGTATATATCATTGCATACATAACTAGTCCAATCTCCAATGTGTATGCAATCATTTCCATTATTTGAATTTCTTCATGTGTCTAAGGACAAATTTTCTTAAAAATAAAAATTCCATGTTATATTATTAACAATCCCCACTTGGACTATTCTATATTGGATCTCTTTAATATCTTGTCAATATATGTACCTTGACTTATGGGAGTAGTCTCTTGAATCTATCATGATAAATCTTGATCCCAATAATATATTCCTCCTCTCCTAACTCCTTCATAGAGAATAATTTATTCAACCATACCTTAATTAACTATAAGGTTAGTATTTCATTTCTAATAAATAATATATCATTGATGTATACTATTAATAAAATGATTTCACTCCCACTAAACCGTTTATAGAAACAAGGTTCACATTCATTATTTATGAAACCAAATTCTGTTATGGCCTCATCAAATATAATGTCCCATGACCTATATAATTATTTTAATATGTAAATGGATTTTTTCCATTTTCATATGTCATTTACATCCTTTGGAGTCAAAAACCAGTTAGGTTGTGTCAAATAGACATCTTCCTAACGGTTACCATTAGGGAAGGATGTTTTGACCTTTATTTTCCAAATATCATAGTCATGTAAGGCTATAATGGCAAGTAACATTTTGATGGATTTTAGTATAGAAATTGGTGAAAATGTTTCATCAAAGTCAATTCCTTGATGCTTTTTAAACCCTTTTGCAATCATTCATGCCTTATAGGTACTGATTTTTTTCATCCATGACCAATTTCTTCCTAAATACCCATTTAAAACCAATTGGATATACACCCACTAGAGGATCTACCAAAATCCATACTTAGTTTTGGTATATGGAATCCATTTCATAATTCATGGATTATTTCCACTTGGAAACATCTTTGGCACTTACTAATTCCTTGTAGGTTATAGGATCATTATTATCAACTAATAATGAGCCACTATCCTTGGTTACTATAAAACCATACCATTCTGTTTCGCTAACCTCTCTTGTACTCCTACATAGTACATGTGTCTCTGGAACTTCTTCTTCTTGAGTGAGGCTTTATAGAATTTTTTATTATGAAAAATATAGTGTACCTTGAGCCTCAACTTCAATTAAGTCAATATCACTCCCACTATCTCTTTTAGAGATGTTCTTCCTCTCAATGAAAATGGAATTCCTTACCACTATTACCTTTTTTCTAAGGGTTTGTATAGGTAACATCCCTTTATTTCCTTGCGATATCCTATAAAGGTACACTTTGTGCCTTGGGGTGTAAGTTTGTTACCTAAATAGACCTTAAAAATTCTTCGTAACCCCATATATGTAAGTAATATAACATGGGTTTCTTTACATTCCTTAATTATTATGGGATATTATCTTCCTCTTTAGTTGGAACCTGGTTTAGTAATTATTTTATTTTTTGTAACTCATGTCCCCAAAATTATAATGGAATATTTTCATGAATCATCATTGATTTCACTATGTATAACAATGTGTGGTTCCTTATTTCACTTACACCATTCCATTAAGGTGTATAAGGTGGATTGAGTTGAGATAAAATCCCAAACTTTTTAAAATAATCAATGAAGTCCAAATTAATATATTCTCCACCATGTTTTGAGTGGAGTTTCTTAATCTTATTACTATGGTGGTTCTTAACTTCATTCTTATATTCCTTGAATTTATCAAAGGAATATGAATTATACCTCAATAAGTAGATATAATCATATCTAATAAAATCATTAGTAAATGTTATGAAGTATGAGTACCCACCCCTTACTATAATAGGAAATGGTTCATACGCATCAGTATAAACTAATTCAAGAATATATTTGGAATGTTCACCTTTCCCAATAAATAGGGTATTGGTCATTTTCCTTGTAAACATGCATAGCATACACCAAGTGGTTTTAGTTCAAAAGAATTTAAATATCCATATTGATGTAATTTAGTCGAACGATTTTCATTTATATGACCTATCTGATGATTTCACAGTTGGGTGTGGTATGAGTCATGTGAATTAGTTTCATTATCGATTTTCAATACTTTTTTTGTGTAGTACAACAAATAAATACCATTATTTCAATGTTTCTTACCATAAAAAATGATATAATTATAAAATAAGAAACATTTATTCCCAAATATAAAAATAAATCCATCTGTATTGAGTCTGGATATGTAAATAATGTTTTTGGTAACAGATTGAACAAAATAACAATCCTTCAAAACCAACATCATTCCCATTAAAAATGTGATTCGGTAGTCCCTGATAGCCATAATATATAGTTTGGCTCTATTGGCATGTTGTAAGTCTACCTCCCCTTGTTCAATCTTTATAAATATACTTGGTTCTTGTATTTGAATATATGTGTGAGATCCACAAGCTATATATAATACCCAATTTGTATAAATATATAAATTTTACTTGATAACAAATTCACATGAAGATTCCCCTTTCTTCTTTGGCTCAGTGCTTTTTTTCTTCCAGTGGCCCTTCTTTCCAAGTTTGAAACAAACAGAATCATTCTCCTTTGATTTAGCCTATATATTTCTCTTCTTTGAAGGGAATGAAGAATCTTTAGGATTAGATATCTTCATTTTCCCTTTCTATTTGTTCACCATAAAGACCAAAAGCTTTTCTCACTTTATCTCCTTATCTACTTTGAGAATAAGAGTGAGAATACTAGAATAGACTTACCAATTTTGTTTATATTAAAATTAACAACAGAACTAGAGAATATCTGAAGGATTGATTCAATAATGAGATCAGTGTGAAATTATTTAGAGAATTTAAACCCTAGAAATTCTAGGTTCTCAATGTATCCAATTAGTTTGACTATGTGAGGCCCATCCAGTACACCTTTCATAAGATTACACTAAAAGAGTGATTTGAAAATTTCCAACTATTCATGTCTTTCTCTATCTTTATATAAACCATGGAGATACTCAAGCATGCTGTAAGAATCAATTTTTTCTTAAGAGTTTGTTATTTTACTATCTATAGATGATATAATCAAAGATTGAACATAGACCATGTAATCCATATATTTTTCATAGACAAGGAAATCTTCATCACTAGCCTCCTTGGTGGGCGAATCAGGCATTAGGGATTCTAGAACATGATATTTTTGTTTATGGTGCAGCACAACCTGAAGGAATCTGAACCAATCTTGGAAGTTACTATTAGTGAGGAGATAGTATTTCTCTAATATAGATCATATGCATAGTATGGTTGATGAACTTGAAAATTTATACCATTATAAAAGATCATATTATTAGTACTTTACTTGATCGCAAAATTATGTGAGAAATAATAAAATGAATTTTATTAAATATATCAAAATTTTATCAAGTCCTAATATCCCTTTCCATTAAACTTGGAATGTCTATTTTATAGGACATTATAGTTTAAATAATCTATATTCCCCATCACATAACCCCAATGAGGTTTGTTCAAGCTAATTGAAGGTATTTTGGTAGGCAATTCTTTGCCAACTATGGGTTTACAGCTCCTTGATCCATTGAATGAACTCTCCAATCCTGAAATCCTAACTTGGATTTAATAAACACTTTCCTCCAAGCTACATAAAGTATAGTATGGGATACTTCTCTTGATGTAAGATGGTTAACTCAACCCATAACCTTCATAATAATTCCATGTTAAAATTAAGTGTCCCAACTAGGGTTGGTCAAACACTTAACTCTAAGGATTTCATTCTTAATCAAGTAATGGAATTCCATGTCTAACTTAATAATTAGTTGAGGAATTTGAATATATTATTCATAAATTATTATCTTGTTTTATAATTTACATGACATGTTTATATTAAGTTGATTTTACATATTTAATTAACCATATTAGTTAAAACATTTATGCATAATCCATTTATTTAAACCCTATCTTTGAACATTAATTCATGTATTTATATGATAGTAGTGTTGCATCCATAAATTAAATAATTCATACAGAGAAATAAATAAATAAATGAACTGATCAAGATCTTATCTAATGGTTGATTCATTAAGTGGATAATAAATCAACCTATAACCTAGGGGAATAACTCACTGTGTTGGTCTTGGCATGAGTTACAGTATTCTGCATGTCCACCTATGTATATCTTGGGTTTGAATCATTATGGTTACATATTGAACCACATCCATGTTCCTTGGGATACTCTATTAATTACATGTATTTATAATACACACACAGGTGAGGGGAACCAAAGGATTAGTTTAGAGGAATTACATAAATAACCTTGGACATGTTGGTCCTACATGATAATAGAGGGAGGGATGACTTACGATCCATCAAATTTAATTTAATATTAAATAATTACAAACCCATGAAATAGATTAAATTAAAACTACTAACATATACATAGGTCTTGATCAAGCTCATGAATGGTCATACATGCAACAAATATGAAAAAGCAAAACCAGTTAACATCCATTTCTTATTCATTCTTTATTATTAAGATAAACATGTCTGTATTAATTAATTAATTAATTAATTAATTAATTCCCTTTTATCTTAATGACCATACAAATTCTCTTGGAGATACCCATAATAAATTTACTCATGTAAAATAAATAACATAACTAATAATTATAGATTATTACAATAAATTAATTGATAATTTAAAATTATTTAAAATACTTATTAAATTGTCAAATATGTTAGGTTATAATCAATATAATTAGGTTTTAATGCTAAAATCAGAAATTTGATGTAATTTTAATTATATCCTTTATTAGGATACTACACAGTGTGTACAATCTAGCTACATGCCATGTACATCAGTTTTCATTTATCTAGGGTACATGCCTAGGGCTTTGATGTGTTCCTCGGTAGGACTACACAGTGTGTACTACCCAGATACATGTCATGTGTCTGCATAACTCATTGGGGAAGTTGGAATTTATTTAGAATGTGGTAATTAATGAACTACATAATTTTTATGTCGGATACATGTTTTTTACTTCATTAATTCTCCATGACATCAGTCTCATGTGGTTTTAACCATGTATTTGACCACATTATTTGTGATAATTTCACTACTAAATCATGTAGACTATACGGCATGTATAATAGCTACATGTCATGTAATTTGATATTCTATGTTACAGGATGGCCTAGTATATACACAGTGTGTAATAAATGTACCATGTGTAATTAATGCTTAGTAAGTCGTGTATCTCATGACATGGCCCGGTGCAGTACACTTGGGTACACGACGTGTACTTCAGCTACATACTATGTAATCTCGTGATATCTGTCCAAAATCCTCAATAATTCCTAATGGAATCTCTAGTAATTATTCATCTATTCTTGAACTTAATAATTTTTTAATATTTAATGAAGAAATTAAAATTTAGAAGGCATGTTAATTTAAACAGTTGGATTAAAGAACAAATAATTATTAAAATGAAAATCATACCACTATTGTGAATATATATCAACAATTAAATAAATAATTATAAATATAAAATGTGATCACTCTGATACAACTTGAAATTTTGGGGGGCAGTGGAAGCACAATTGGTGTGCATGAAATTAAAATTTATTTTAATTTCGAGTTTCCCAAAACCCCAATAGAGGATCTTGCATGTTAAATTTATAATTAATTTATTTAGATCAAAAATAAATGATTACCTTGTCTTAGAATACTTTCTTCAATGGATTTTTTGATCTTCTAAAACCCTTTCAAATTACCTTCATTGTGTTGTAAGGATTCAAGTGTAGAATCCCTCTAGTGGTGATCCACATGGGATCCTTTGATCTCTAAGAAATGCCAATTGATTTTTGTGTGGTAGTGTAGTAAATCAATTATCTTGAATTATTCATCTTGATCACTCTAAGATCCTTTAGGTTTCAAGACATTCTTCTCATTGTTGAGAGGAAGATGAGGAATTTGAGAGATATAGAGAGAGAAGTCTGTTGTGTGCAATGATTCTGTATTCTCAATTTTCGATTTAAACCTATATAATAATCATAAACATCAATTTTTAGAGATATTTTTTAGGTTAAAATATTATTTAATTTCATATCGGGCCTTAAATAATATTATAATCTTTATTAAATCTCATTCTATATTATTATTATTATTATTATTATTATTATTATTATTATTATTATTATTATTTTATGTCATGTGTGCTAACTTATGGAATAAAAAATATTATTTTAATATATTACAAATTAATATTTATCACCGGGCACAGTCTTGGTCTGTTCAAACTCCTCAAAATTTATTGGATACCCAAATAAATATTTTAATTAATTATTTCATTCATTAATAAATATTTTCAATTGATAAAACCTGAATAAAATTAGTCCTCAGTTTTGATAATTATATTTATTCTAATAATTAAATTCAAATATAATTTAATCAGGATCAACAAAAATACTTTTTAACAGCCCAAAGTTTATAAATGATATTTTTTTCTTGAAATAAATGTGTATTATATTATATTATACAGTATTATACACATACCAAACATATAAAAACCAACAACACATTATTTCATTAATGAAAAACATTACATTAGTCATAAATTAAACCCATTAAAATTCCAAATATTATAAGGGGATAAAAAATAAAATATAAAAAATACAATGAGAAAATTTGGATCACCCCGATCATCTAGAATCATCCTTCCCATAAACAACACTACATAAAAGAAACAGAATAATAGTAAACCAATCGACATTATAGAAGATGAAAATATATAACCTTTAGAGGAATTTAGGTGAATAATTAATAAAGAAATAAATAGGTATTTATATGAGGTAAATTTATCATTGGAATTGTATGGGACTATTGGAATAGTAACCTTACTGTTGGTAATAGTAACCTGACCGTTGAGAATTATAAATCTGTCGTTGGAATATCTATTTAACCTAAAACTAATAAAGTTTGATATAAATAATATTTATTATGAGAAATTTAAGTAAATATTAATATTATAATTCCAAAAAAAAATAAATATCATGATTAAAAAACTCAAATAAAATATAAGCACATTTTTAATAAACTATATTTTAAAGTATTTCATAAAAAAATATTTTTTATATTAAAAATTAAAATTACTTATGATAGAAAATTATTTTTATAAAATAAATAAAAAAATTTAAATAAAATCATGAAAAAATATCCAAGGGTTATTTTTGGTAATTTTTCAAAATAAACTAATTTTCAGGTGAATAATAAAAATACAATTTTTCTCAATAGCAAATGTATCTTGAATTACATCACTCGTGATTTAATAATGAAATAATGATTTATAGGACATGATATTTGACCAAAAAATATTTAATTTCATAAATTAGGAATTAAAATTCATTAAAAATGTTTTCCAAACCTAAAAATTACTTTCCAAAGCCTAAAGTCAAAAGTATTCCTTTAAAAAAACAATTTTTCATTTTTTCACTTTTATTTTTATTAAAATAATTGAATTAAATTTATAAAGAGGTTTAAAGACCTAAAATAATTATATTATATATATATATATATATATCTGTTTGTGTGTGTGTGATTTATATTTTAAAAAATAACTATTAAAAGTTTTACCTTTGATGTAGTATATTATTCAATTTTTATTCTAAAAATACATCTCTCTTTAAATATAAATAACCCATCTTCCTTCCCTTAGAAAACCACTCCTACATCACTTGAAAAAGAAAAATATCTACCCAAAAACTCTATATTAAGACTCTTAGAATACCTAGGGATATTCAAGAGCCATTCAAATCCAAGAATCAAAGGATTATAGAGCCATAGAGAAGAAGCAACACCTAGAAGAGGGTAAGCTCTCAACAATTCTTCCTCTCATTCACCTTTCCTCTTTATCTTCTTTTCCACCCTTTAAAAACAAAATATTATAATTATAATTAATTATTATTTTAACATTATATTAATTGTGTTAACCTAATAGGAGTATTATATTTATGACATGTTAAATTTTCATACTTCTTATTCCCACTCTTTGACAATGTCCCATTAACAGCCATTCAACCACCAGTGAGGACACTGGTAATTATTTTCATATAACTAATACAATGGATGGTTATAATAAATTATTTATGAAATAGAAATTTATAAATATATCTTTTTTAATCTTCTGGAATTAATTCTATTAATGTATAAATTACATTGAACAAAATAGTGGAATCGAAAAAAAATGGGAATTCCTTTTCTTTAGGTTATCCCTATTTCATTATTTATTTGATATGGATACTCATATAATGTTCCTTAAATATAATTTCACTATTATTCCCTTTTATTTTTTGGGATATACATATTTCCACCTTTATTTTTAATCCAAATGCAAATATTTTCCAAAAATACTTTTCTTTCCAAAACACATCTTTGACTCCTCTTGAGTAGGTTCTTATTGACTCAAGATTGATGATTTTTATACCAAATATGTTTTTTATTATTCATTTTTTAACCCCAATGTTTTTTCATGAAATTATTATTTATGAAATTCTTATGAAACTCATTCCTTTCCATGGGTTATTTCATGACTATGATTGTTCTACGTTTTATGTGGCATGTATGATTATGAGAATTTATGATGTGGTGGGTGGGCTCAGGATTAAATAGCCCTCTAATGAATTGGGTAATGTGATGTATCTCATAAGATAATGTATATTATTCATGAACATGATTCTATATTTGTGTAATCATAAATATATGGACATCTCTCATGTGGAAACTGACTCAAAGATCATCCACGACTCCCTACTGGACAGAGGATCTACTCCCTGGTCAGTAATGTATATCATTAAGAGATGTAAGGAACTTCTGAAGAGAAACATGCAAGTTACACATACATGGAGATAGGGGAATAAATTCATGGATTATATGGCCTCCCTTTCCATCCATGGATCCTATGTCACTTGCTTATCCAATGCCATCTCCTTGAAGCTGGAGGGGGTGAATTTAATTCACAGCGACGCCCTAGGTCTCCATTATTTTAGACCCCCCTAGGCCGGTGTTTCATGGCCTCAATATTTCGTTCAATCTTTCGTTCAATATTTTGTTATCTTGTATTTTCTCTTGAATATATATATATAATGATGATGATGATGATGTGTGGTATGTGACCACTATGACATGATATTTCATTTTTATGCATATTCCACATTCCATGCCTTTATCAAATAATTCCATCATGATTATGATGATGGTCCTATGCTTATAATATGATTATTATGATTATTCTCACCAATGTTATACTAATTCATGTACCTTATTCCTCCTCTTACTAGGCTCTTATCCCACCCCTTTATTTGATGTACATCCTCAGGTGACTGCATGTACTAAGGAGAACACAAGATTTTATAATGATAAAGAAGAAATATTTAAATAAATGTTTATATTTTATTATGTATAAGTGATGTATGATCTTAATTTTTCCAAGATACTAAACCTTTATATCCTTGAATGTAAAACTATTCTATTATTTATCTTTAAGATGATGTGATAGTCATGTATAAAAATTCAGTTTTATATATAGTTAGTATGTGACTCACTCAGATTCTTTCTCATTGGTATTAGGTGGGCTTTCTTAAAGTCCAAGAAAACTATCTATAAATGGGTCAAGGTACCTAAGAAAAAGAACTTAATGTCATAACATTGATAGCCACATACGAACGTCCAATATGTAATATAATTCCCTTTTCATAATATCTCATCAAGCAGGTGGACATTAATGTCACCAACCTATATGCCCAATATGTATTTCTTTGACTATCTAAAATAAACATGATGATAGAACATGGACATGGAATTTATTGTGATGACTTTATTCCAATCAAAGGGATGAGGTATCAACTTCCATAAAGATGGAAGATACAAATCATTACTCGACTTATCCATTAATAACATTTCATTCATGATGTACCCAATATACCCTACTTCCCACCAATATATGGCCTGATGGTTTTGGTTAATAAATCTAAAAGAGAAAGTAATGGAATACATAAATGATCATATTAAAGTCTAAGGACCATTACACATGCTTGTGGATAAGAATATATGATGAAACCAAAACATGTGGAATTACTACTGGTGGGTCTATTCTCATAATCTCTCATCTTTTATATTATCAAGTTTGAACTTCACGAGAATAATTCTCATCTACTTATGAGTACTCATACCTGATAGTCACGTTTTATGTGTCCCTCCATATAATGTTATCTAACTATAAAACTATATTTAAGAATATCGTCATGGAATTTCAAGGTTATTTTCATAGTGGGAAATTGTTACTACCTTATTAATGTGAAATATATTCTAGGAAATTATTACATAAATTTCATGTAGAATAATTACAATACATAATAAGATATTTTATTAATATTCAATTTATCAAATATACATGTAATCAAAGTATAAAAAATTGGTCCTAACACACCAACTACAACACCTGTAACATCATAAATAATTATGGAAATTCTATAACAGTACCTTGAATATTTTAGAGATGATGAAATCATGAGCATGGAATAGTTACTGAAACTGTTGTACCAAAATAAATAATGAATATTTGAAACTACTAACAAATGATGATCAATATAAACTAAAAATAAGTAATAACATTGTAATAAATGAAAATAAATTATTAATATAAATTTTAATACATAATAATAAGGTTCTTAAATAGATAAGTAATGAGTCTTTATGTTTTATACATGGTTTTAAAGTACATATGAGGAAGTGGGAATCCAAGGTAAGGGTTTTTTGTCTCAATTTTCATTCCTTAAGACATGTTTCATTTTATGTACTAATTTTATTTTATATGGTATAAATACTAACCTATTAACTTATTATATATTTAATCATTTTTTATTCCTGGTAATTTAAATTTCATTTAATCTCACCCTTTCCTTTTCCTTTTATTCATACATTACCTAAGTCGTAAGGGTTTCTCATAACTCAATTTCATTTCATTGAGTTATAATATTTCTTCATGAACTCCATTATTATAAGTTTGGTGCATTCTACTCTTTGATTGTATTATGTGTTTTTTCATTTTTTTTTTTCTATGTAATTACATTTATTTCACATAAACTCTTTTTCAAATGTTTCTTACTTCATAAATTATGATGTCCTCAAGGGTTTCATATCTTAATTTTTATTTCATTGAGATATGTTATATATTTTCCATCTTTTTTCTTTATGTGGTGTATATAAAAACCCATGAATAAATTTTAACATATTTTTCATGTAATTCAGGGGATTGATAAGGCCATATCATGTTATTTATTTTAATGTCTTTTTATTCAAAAGTTACCAAAGCTGTAATGGTTTATTTTTCAATCTCACTTTGAAATTGATATTATTTATGTTAAATTTCAATTAAGAAAAATTGTGCATCCTTTATCTTTAAAGTTGATTTTTAGATGAAGTGGGTGTGAGGTAAAATATTTTTTATACAGCTTACAAGTTTATTTTTATATGACATAAGTCTAATGACTGATGTATGAGTCAATACTTGAGCATGAACAAAATGAAAATCAAGATTGATATGTTTTATACAATTGTGTGAAACTGTTTTGGAAGCAAAATCTTATTAACTAACATTATAACATCAAACCTGAGGTGTATACATAACTGGATGTTTAATTTCATCCAATCGTGATCTAATCTTTATCAATTTTAGAAGCTAGATATGCCAATTCTCTATGTTAAGATTTGGTGTTTGAATGAGTAGTGAACCTTTTTTTGGGCATGATGCCATCTGATTTTTAAATGTGAAGTCTATGTTTTATTGTTACTTTCAAATATCATAATAATATTTTTACACTTTTTTAGTGGGAAATTTTGAGAGCTCTAAAAACTGACCTAGTTTATTGACAACGGAACTTATTTTAGGTCTTGTTTAGGTAAGATACTGTAAAACTCCTACAACGCTTCTATAGTTGAATGGATTATGTAACTAGTCGCTTTTATAAACAAATAATATTTTTCAAATAGCTAAGTTGGTGTGCAAAGGAGCAACTAGGATCACATCAAATATCCTTAAAATATCTATAATGTACTTACTTTGACTAAGATATAATTCACTATTTTTTCTATGAGCATTGATGTGATAATAAATAGAGGAAAGAGCACTTATATATAGAAACAGAACCTGTAGAATTATATGTGAAATGGGAGGAGGAATATGTAAAGGAGATACCCTTTAATAGATAACTACTTCTCCTCACCCATGCCTAAGATGAATCCAAGATAAAGGATGATTTCCCTTACCAATATCCCCTTCTCTTCCCTCACTCCAACCTCCCCTATTTAACATCCCCTCTATGACCCCCCCCCCACCAAATAGACTTTGTTATTCCCTCAGATTCCCCCTAACACATAACAAGTATATCCCTTAACTGAAACAACCCTCTATCACACATGCCTTAACACTCGTCACCCCTTAAAATAGTCTTGTCCTAATGACTGAAGAAAATAAAACTGATTGTGATGCTCCCTCTTGTCACAAAATATGTAATAAATTTTCCAAATGATTATCTCTTCTTTATGGTCCTAGATAAATTGATGGTGACGAACCTATTCTTCACATACTATCCAAACAATTTCCTAGATAGTTATTCTTGTGTCATGGGTCAGACATATTTGTTACTGCCAACTATGTAGTGAGGTCCACTTCTGTATGACCTCATCCTACTTGAAATAGTTGTGTGTCCCTCCCCCATGAACCCAATCATGAACCACTACATGTGATTCATCCTATTTCTTATTCCTTACATAGGAATCGGTGTGAAATATCTATTCCACTAGGAATTACACCACTTATACTTCCATAGTGCTAAACATTTCAAAATAAACCTCAGGTAGCACTAACAGCTGAGTAGGTGAGAGTGAAGGTTTATCCTCCTCATGAGGTGGAATCTATATTAGAAAATATATCCAGATTGCATTGGATGTTTGGAACTGATCCTTTTTCATATAATCTTGAAGATCATGGCATTTATCCATAGTAGGCACTGATCCACCTCATCAAGCAATTTATTCATTGATTTGTTTTTGTATTTTTTTCTCTCCCCAAAAAAATTTGGGCACTCTTTTTTTCCTCCCCCATAAAAAGAGTTGGGTAATTTTTCTTGGTTTTGCCAAAATAGGAACCCGGAGGAGTACTCCACTCACATGAGTGAAATTGGTAGCACTCCTCCTTGCACGGATGATTTTTCAAGAACACCTTCTAGTGGTACAAAACTCCTTGAGTCATGAGCTAGGAACATGGGCCACCACCGAATGAAAAGAAACTATAAGTGCACGATGCATCTAACAGAAACCAGTGGTGTGTGCCTATTCATGCTGAAATAGAGAATATCCTTCTATATAAGTCATTGGTGGTGGATGATAGTAGCAATTGGATCCTATCATAGAGTATAGGAACAATATGGTAATATGAACATTATCATATGAGAGTCAGCTGAGCATCCTATCTCAGAACATGAGGCAGTAGTGCACACTGCGTTCAAGAAAACTCTTGGTATCATGAACCTTTGTCCGATCAAAAATAATTCCAGTGATTATTGGTTTTTTATATGATGTGATATTGATTGGGGTCAGGTGGTGAATAAGAATAGTAGTGTGCACCACCATAGATGTGAAGTGAGCCAGTGGTAGGTCAGACCAAGTGACATGAAACAGAGGATGATACACCTATATATAGTAAAATAACCAACACAATTACATGCATAAGAGTAGGAATAAGATGGAAATTGGAGACAATTCAAGAGATTATTGTTTCTCCTCACCCAATATGAAGTTGAATCCAAGACAAAGGCTGATTTTCCTTACTAATATTCTCTCCTCTTCCCTTGCTCCGGCCTCCCCTATTTAACACCCCCTTCGTGACCCCCCCCCCAAATAGACTTGGTTATTTCCCCAGATTCCCCCTAATTATACCCCTTAAATTATAATACCCTCTAGCTCATGGGTCTTAACATTATTCCTAGAAAATAATGCAATTGACACATGTCCTTCAACGAAAACTTGGATTTCATCTCCTCAATGAACAACTTTATCCTTTTCTCATCACTTCCTATAACTAAGATTCCATCAACATAGATCAATAATTTCAATACGTGATTCTTATCTTTAGTAAAAAAATGATATTGGCCACATATGGACTTTTTTAAGGCCTAAGTTATCAATTTGTGTCTCAATTTATCAAACTAAACTTCAAGTGCCTACCAAATTCTTTATATAGATTCATATAATTTGGAAACAAAAATTAGTAAAGACTTATCAATAAAACCCTTCAGTCGTCTTATATCGACCTATTATTTTATATTTACATTTAATAATGCATTGTTGATATCAATTTGATTAACTAGTCTACCTTTTACAATTTCAATAGATAATATCAGTCTTTCTACTTAAGGATTGATTACTAGACTAAAGTGTAAAGACCCGTAAAATTCAAGGAAAATTTTTTCTTAATTTTCTTTAGAATTTTACAAGAGCGCGGTTTCAGACGGCACCTGATTTCGAGGCCCGGAGTGCCCGGAATTAATTTCCGAAGTTTGGCTCGGGTACGTTCAGTGAACGAACGAGCGGGAATTCCTAACTTTTGATCCGGTGCTCGGAATTGAAATCTGAGGGCACCGATGAACTCGCAGCGCCGATATTCTCTTAATGAGACCTTTTCGGGAGTTGCGTTTGTTGCGGGTTGAAAGTTACGTTTTGGGGTTTTTCAGTTAAGTTAAATAAAATTGTGTAAAACAAATTTTATTTAAACTTATTAAAAAACCTACCTAAGGGGGTTGGAAGTGGGACCCACACCCACTTAACCTCCCTTGGGAGGATTAAGTGTGGTGGGGCCCACACGAACCCCTAAATCTTTTAATAACCTCTCAACTTCCCCCTTAAACTCCCCTCTCTCCCTCTTAATTGTTTGTAAACTTAACATCAAATTAATTACACATGACATGTTAATTAATTAAGTGTTATGTTTGAATTTTGAAGTTTTGAATTCCTAGGCTTGGTAAATAAAATAAGGAGAGACCTTATTTTATTTTGTTAGCCAACTTGTGTGGTTTTCATTTGAGAGCTCCTCCTCCATCTTCTTCATCTTGACGAAGAACGTTCATCTTGACGAAGAGCGCTCAAACTCCGACGAAGAACGACGCCTCTCTTCTTCGTCCTCGGTGTCAACAAGAGGGAACGCCGCATCCTCCTCGGGCCTTCTTCGTCGGCAAACGAAGAACCGCCAACAACGTGTCGCATCGGACGTAACTCTTCGTCAACGGATATGACGAACGACGACCGCGACGCCCGACTTCCGCGACGCCGTCTTCCGCGGAACGTAGAAGATTCTTTGAATCTCAAACCAGAGGTAGGGGATGTTATTTATTGATTATTTTTATTCCTTTCTTGAATCATGGATTTTAGCATGACTAAATGTGAGGCTTTTGGATATTCTTTAGTTATGTTATTATTTAACGTGAGGGGGGTCGGACCGCATGAACACGGCCGAACCCCCCCTCCTTAGTTCTCGTTTTATTCATGCGGGTGGAAGCAAGAGGCGTGGTGCCGTCGCACCACGCGGATGAACATGCTTATAATTTTCCGCAACACCGTCGCGCTTCGCCGAGGAGAGACTTCAAGAACGCGACGCCGTCGCGCCGCGTTGGGAGGATTCATGGCACGGCGAAAGGGACGCGGTGCCGTCGCACCGCGCCGGACGACGAACACCCTGGCCGGTTCCGGGCCGCGGTGAGACGAGGAGACCACGGCCGGTTCCGGGCCGCGGCGGAAGGAAAGACCGGCGGCCGGGCCGCCGGCGTCGGAAGTCGAGGGCGGGACCGGAAATTCCGGTCCCGTTGGTAAAAACCGGCCGGCCAGCGGGCCGGCCGGATGTCATTAAAAACCGGGGGTTTAAACCCCCGGCCGGTCCATCAAGACCCCCCTCTTAATGAGGGGGCGGTTCTTTTAAGGAGGGGGGGGCAAAGCCCCCCCGGTTTTACTCAACCGGCCCCCATTTGCGGGGGCCGTTTTGTCTCAAACGGCGCGGCAAAGCCGCGCCGCCTTCGGAAGGGCGGGGGCTTAGCCCCCCGCGTGAGTCGCGGCCACCGCCGCCAGCGCGGTCCGCCGCCGCCAGCGCGGCCCGCCGCCGCCGTCCGCCGCCGTCCGCCGCCGCCGTCCGCCGCCGCCGGCCGCCGCGCCGTCCAGAGGGGGGGGGGGGGGGGTCGGGCCGGGTCGGCCCGGACCCGGACCCCCCGTTTCGGACCAGATTCGGTTCTTGGCTCATAACTTGAGCCTCGGACCTCCGAATGACGAACCGTCTGCGGCAACGCGATCCTTGGATCGAGACGGTCGTTTCGGTATATCGCACTCAAGGTTTCGGGTTACTTTGAGTTCGGCCGGGTTGGTTCGTTCACGAAACCAACCGGGCCTTCGGAGCGGAAACACTCATATCTTGAGCTACGGACGTCCGATTGACGTGCCGTCAGTCGCGTAATGTTCCTCTTAGTGAGACGGATCTTTTGGCATACTCCGCCCGAGGTTTGGACGCAGGTGGAGTACGGTCGGGTTTGTTTTGCCTTAAAAACCAACCGGGCCCCGGAGACGAAAATGCCAATAACTCTCAGACCGGGCGTCCGATCGACGCGCCGTCTGTTGCGTTGAGTTCCTTTTGACGATACAGAACTTTTGGATACATCAACTTCGGTCTTCTTGACAGTTGATGTATCAGCCTCTCGGCTCGTGGAGCGGACCCTCCGTACGAGCTTGCTGTGTGCGGGAACCCTAGTGCTGGCTGCGACTGTTCTACTGCTACGACTGCTACTGTGACTTTGACGACGACAGTACAGAGATCCTGTGTGGATTTGACGACGACAGTACAGAGATCCTGTGTGGATTTGACGACGACAGTACAGAGATCCTGTGTGGATTTGACGACGATGACTACAGCACTCAGCGATCCTACGTGGATCAGTGCTACAGGTTCTGTGTGAGCCCGATCCTGTGTGGGTCCTTGCGCTCAGCGGTTCTGTGTGAGCCAGCGCCTACAGGTTCTGTGTGAGCCCGATCCTGTGTGGGTCTTCTGCGGGGGTTAGTTATCTATCGATCCTTCGTGGGTCCGACGACTTAGATGGATCAGTGATTATCTTTATCGTCCTTGAAGATGTATACCTGTGTGAGCTGAATCCTGTTGTTTTCCTGTGTGGATTGTGTTGTGCAATCCTGTGTGGATTATATTTTGCTTTCCTATGAGGAATACGTATACTTTCCTGCGTGGACTGAGTTGTACTTGGGCTCGGAGGTTGGAGTGTATTTGAATTGATGACTTAGGTATATGTATGGGCATATACCTAAGCAGTGTTGGTTGTTACTTCGTGATTGTACTTTGCTTCGTGATTTATCCTTTGTGGATTTTGAGAGACCTTCAGGGGTCTCGGGGTCCCTACTGAGTAGCTTATACTCACCCCTGCACGGGCTTCGCCCGCACTACGTTGTGTTGGTTGCAGACGACGGACAGCGTTGACCTTAGCTGAGGTTCGCGGAGCGGGACGGTACCCGGAGGCGGACCACTGGGCGGGACGAGTACGGAGCGGACGGTGGGACCCGTGGAGCAGAGGAGCTATCTGTACCCACCCTTCAGGTGGGATTTCCGGTGGACAGCTCGGAGTAGCGGCCTTTACTTTACAGTTGCTGTTTTTCCCTTTTCGAGTTGTACTTTACTTTCAGTTTGGGTTTGTATTTTGGCCCATTTACTTTTCCGCACTTTCAGTTGTTCTCTGCTTTCTCAGTGATTACCTTCCGCTTGTTTACTCTGTGGTGTGTGTTTTCTTTTCAAAGGCAATGCCTTCCCTTTTTACCGGGATTTACGCCTTGGTGCTAGTCGCCAGCCCCTGGCCTATGGAAGGCGGGCTTGGGGTAGTCACGGCTCGGACCCCGAGGGCGGGTCGTGACAAATTGGTATCAAAGGAGTTCGGTTCTACCGCGAACTCTGATCTTTTCTATGTGAAGCAATAATGTTTAGCGTATTGAGTGTGGTTATCAGTCCAGGGAGTCCAGTGTTGGTGCGGCGGCCGACGTATCCACACACCAGGACCCTGACGTCTGATTTCCGACTTAATGCACGAAAACATTGATTGCGTGTGTGTTTCAAAGTTTTCTTTGTGATTACTTATATCAGCTCACCAGGTATACTGTTCTAACCGTGGCGCACCTGTTTCCTTTTCAGGATGGCCCCACGACGGCAGCCAGCTAGGGTTCCGAGAGTCGAGCGAGACGACAGCCCACCGAGCGACGAGGCTTCGGTGCAGGGCCCTTTGTCAGCAGTGGCACCGGCAGTAGCTTTACCCGCCGATCCCCCGATGCTTCCAGCAGCAGCCGCTGATGATGCACGTCGCCTCAGCGCACTGCATGAGTTTCAGCGCCAGCGACCGCCCAGGTTTCGCGGGGAGACGGATCCTCAGGCAGCAGAGGACTGGCTGGAGGCAGTGGTTCGAGTGTTTAGGCTAGTGAGGACACCAGCAGACCTCATGGTGATCCTCGCTGCGAGCCTACTACACGCAGCAGCAGGACGATGGTGGAGCTTGATGCTCCAGGTGCACGATGAGGCATCTCTTCTTTGGACGGACTTTGAGAGCATCTTCCGCTCGGAGTTCGTCCCAGCCACCCTTCGTGCGGTGCGTATCCAGGAGCTTCTACAGCTGCGGCAGGGCAGCATGACGGTCGCTCAGTACTCGGCGAGATTTACCGATCTCTCGCGCTACTCGACCGACATGGTACGGGACCCATTCTTCCGGGCCCGGACCTTCGAGCAGGGTTTGAGACACGAGATCAGGGCATCGCTGATCTCCCTCAGCATATCGACTCAGACAGGAGTACTGGAGCGGGCCCTTCTGATCGAGAGCTTCCTTGCTGAGTCTACACCAGCACAGAGACCCACCGCAGGACGGCACGTGGCAGAGTCATCAGCAGCTGGCAGTCAGCGAATGACTCAGGGGTCCAGACAGACCAGACCTCAGGGCACTGGCTCAGCAGTGCAGGGCACACAACGCGGAGCCAGTCTTTCGAGTGGAAGACAGTGCTATGCATGCGGCGGGCGAGGCCACATGGCTCGTGACTGCCCGACCCGCCATGCGGAGGAGCAGCAGACGGTTGAGGAACCACCTAGGCAGAGGCAGAGGTTCGACCGTGGCGGTCTGCAGGAAGGAGGCGGACGAGGCAGAGGAGCTGGCCGAACAGCAGGTGGTGGACGACGCTTTGAGGCTCTACCACCACCACCACCAGGAGGCCCACCCCGACCGCAGGGGAGAGCTCAGCTTCAGGCAGCCGAGGCCTTCGATCATGGAGCTCTGGGAGCCGATGGACAGGAGCAGAACTAGTGGTTACATCCTTTGTACTTCTGGTTCCTTGTTGCTTTTGTGTAGCGTCTTGTATTACGAGCTGCAATAATAAAAGACGCATACCTTGTGATGTTTTCGTTCCTGTCCTCTATCGTAATGTTACTAAGAGGTTCCAGTTTTGGCTGTTGACTTGACCCTCACTTGTGAGACATCTACTGGAGGAGGCCCAGTTACCACACACTGATGCCGACAGTGTGACTCAACCCTTGGAGGCGAGAGTAACGGTTGAATCTCTTAGTAGTAGCGTCGAGGCCTTACGACGTCATCCTTAGTATGGATTAGTATCATCCATGTTAGGATTGACTGTTTTAGGCAAAGAATGTGGTTCATCTAGGGGATGAGACCAGATTTCTCTTTTCGGCAAAAGAGAAATCTTGCAGCTCTGGTGGGACCGGAGATGGTCCGGGCCACGTCAGAGGAGGTCCATGTCATCCAGGAGCGGGTCCTACATGGGCGATCGATTCCTCTTGTGCGCAACAGATGGCGGCACGGGAATCTCCAGGAGAGCACATGGGAGCGGGAGGCTCAGATGCGTGCTCAGTACTCTCTTTTGGTTTCCCTAGTTTTTGATGTAGCTTTACGGGGACGTAAAGCCCTGAGGTGGGAGTAATGTAAAGACCCGTAAAATTCAAGGAAAATTTTTTCTTAATTTTCTTTAGAATTTTACAAGAGCGCGGTTTCAGACGGCACCTGATTTCGAGGCCCGGAGTGCCCGGAATTAATTTCCGAAGTTTGGCTCGGGTACGTTCAGTGAACGAACGAGCGGGAATTCCTAACTTTTGATCCGGTGCTCGGAATTGAAATCTGAGGGCACCGATGAACTCGCAGCGCCGATATTCTCTTAATGAGACCTTTTCGGGAGTTGCGTTTGTTGCGGGTTGAAAGTTACGTTTTGGGGTTTTTCAGTTAAGTTAAATAAAATTGTGTAAAACAAATTTTATTTAAACTTATTAAAAAACCTACCTAAGGGGGTTGGAAGTGGGACCCACACCCACTTAACCTCCCTTGGGAGGATTAAGTGTGGTGGGGCCCACACGAACCCCTAAATCTTTTAATAACCTCTCAACTTCCCCCTTAAACTCCCCTCTCTCCCTCTTAATTGTTTGTAAACTTAACATCAAATTAATTACACATGACATGTTAATTAATTAAGTGTTATGTTTGAATTTTGAAGTTTTGAATTCCTAGGCTTGGTAAATAAAATAAGGAGAGACCTTATTTTATTTTGTTAGCCAACTTGTGTGGTTTTCATTTGAGAGCTCCTCCTCCATCTTCTTCATCTTGACGAAGAACGTTCATCTTGACGAAGAGCGCTCAAACTCCGACGAAGAACGACGCCTCTCTTCTTCGTCCTCGGTGTCAACAAGAGGGAACGCCGCATCCTCCTCGGGCCTTCTTCGTCGGCAAACGAAGAACCGCCAACAACGTGTCGCATCGGACGTAACTCTTCGTCAACGGATATGACGAACGACGACCGCGACGCCCGACTTCCGCGACGCCGTCTTCCGCGGAACGTAGAAGATTCTTTGAATCTCAAACCAGAGGTAGGGGATGTTATTTATTGATTATTTTTATTCCTTTCTTGAATCATGGATTTTAGCATGACTAAATGTGAGGCTTTTGGATATTCTTTAGTTATGTTATTATTTAACGTGAGGGGGGTCGGACCGCATGAACACGGCCGAACCCCCCCTCCTTAGTTCTCGTTTTATTCATGCGGGTGGAAGCAAGAGGCGTGGTGCCGTCGCACCACGCGGATGAACATGCTTATAATTTTCCGCAACACCGTCGCGCTTCGCCGAGGAGAGACTTCAAGAACGCGACGCCGTCGCGCCGCGTTGGGAGGATTCATGGCACGGCGAAAGGGACGCGGTGCCGTCGCACCGCGCCGGACGACGAACACCCTGGCCGGTTCCGGGCCGCGGTGAGACGAGGAGACCACGGCCGGTTCCGGGCCGCGGCGGAAGGAAAGACCGGCGGCCGGGCCGCCGGCGTCGGAAGTCGAGGGCGGGACCGGAAATTCCGGTCCCGTTGGTAAAAACCGGCCGGCCAGCGGGCCGGCCGGATGTCATTAAAAACTGGGGGTTTAAACCCCCGGCCGGTCCATCAAGACCCCCCTCTTAATGAGGGGGCGGTTCTTTTAAGGAGGGGGGGGCAAAGCCCCCCCGGTTTTACTCAACCGGCCCCCATTTGCGGGGGCCGTTTTGTCTCAAACGGCGCGGCAAAGCCGCGCCGCCTTCGGAAGGGCGGGGGCTTAGCCCCCCGCGTGAGTCGCGGCCACCGCCGCCAGCGCGGTCCGCCGCCGCCAGCGCGGCCCGCCGCCGCCGTCCGCCGCCGTCCGCCGCCGCCGTCCGCCGCCGCCGGCCGCCGCGCCGTCCAGAGGGGGGGGGGGGGGTCGGGCCGGGTCGGCCCGGACCCGGACCCCCCGTTTCGGACCAGATTCGGTTCTTGGCTCATAACTTGAGCCTCGGACCTCCGAATGACGAACCGTCTGCGGCAACGCGATCCTTGGATCGAGACGGTCGTTTCGGTATATCGCACTCAAGGTTTCGGGTTACTTTGAGTTCGGCCGGGTTGGTTCGTTCACGAAACCAACCGGGCCTTCGGAGCGGAAACACTCATATCTTGAGCTACGGACGTCCGATTGACGTGCCGTCAGTCGCGTAATGTTCCTCTTAGTGAGACGGATCTTTTGGCATACTCCGCCCGAGGTTTGGACGCAGGTGGAGTACGGTCGGGTTTGTTTTGCCTTAAAAACCAACCGGGCCCCGGAGACGAAAATGCCAATAACTCTCAGACCGGGCGTCCGATCGACGCGCCGTCTGTTGCGTTGAGTTCCTTTTGACGATACAGAACTTTTGGATACATCAACTTCGGTCTTCTTGACAGTTGATGTATCAGCCTCTCGGCTCGTGGAGCGGACCCTCCGTACGAGCTTGCTGTGTGCGGGAACCCTAGTGCTGGCTGCGACTGTTCTACTGCTACGACTGCTACTGTGACTTTGACGACGACAGTACAGAGATCCTGTGTGGATTTGACGACGACAGTACAGAGATCCTGTGTGGATTTGACGACGACAGTACAGAGATCCTGTGTGGATTTGACGACGACGACTACAGCACTCAGCGATCCTACGTGGATCAGTGCTACAGGTTCTGTGTGAGCCCGATCCTGTGTGGGTCCTTGCGCTCAGCGGTTCTGTGTGAGCCAGCGCCTACAGGTTCTGTGTGAGCCCGATCCTGTGTGGGTCTTCTGCGGGGGTTAGTTATCTATCGATCCTTCGTGGGTCCGACGACTTAGATGGATCAGTGATTATCTTTATCGTCCTTGAAGATGTATACCTGTGTGAGCTGAATCCTGTTGTTTTCCTGTGTGGATTGTGTTGTGCAATCCTGTGTGGATTATATTTTGCTTTCCTATGAGGAATACGTATACTTTCCTGCGTGGACTGAGTTGTACTTGGGCTCGGAGGTTGGAGTGTATTTGAATTGATGACTTAGGTATATGTATGGGCATATACCTAAGCAGTGTTGGTTGTTACTTCGTGATTGTACTTTGCTTCGTGATTTATCCTTTGTGGATTTTGAGAGACCTTCAGGGGTCTCGGGGTCCCTACTGAGTAGCTTATACTCACCCCTGCATGGGCTTCGCCCGCACTACGTTGTGTTGGTTGCAGACGACGGACAGCGTTGACCTTAGCTGAGGTTCGCGGAGCGGGACGGTACCCGGAGGCGGACCACTGGGCGGGACGAGTACGGAGCGGACGGTGGGACCCGTGGAGCAGAGGAGCTATCTGTACCCACCCTTCAGGTGGGATTTCCGGTGGACAGCTCGGAGTAGCGGCCTTTACTTTACAGTTGCTGTTTTTCCCTTTTCGAGTTGTACTTTACTTTCAGTTTGGGTTTGTATTTTGGCCCATTTACTTTTCCGCACTTTCAGTTGTTCTCTGCTTGCTCAGTGATTACCTTCCGCTTGTTTACTCTGTGGTGTGTGTTTTCTTTTCAAAGGCAATGCCTTCCCTTTTTACCGGGATTTACGCCTTGGTGCTAGTCGCCAGCCCCTGGCCTATGGAAGGCGGGCTTGGGGTAGTCACGGCTCGGACCCCGAGGGCGGGTCGTGACATAAAGGTTTCATTGTATTCTTCCCTGAGGTTTTTTTGAAACCATTTGATAACCAACTATTCTTTGTGTTGTTGAAAACTTCCATTAGTGTTAAGTTTTGTTATGAATATCCATATATATATAACTAAATTTTACATGGGTGATACAAGTATCCAAGTTTTGTTCCTTATAAGTGCTTCAAATTATGAGTTCTAATGATCTTTAACATTGATTCAAAAACTATTATTGGGTTTGTTTCAAACTCCTTCATGTGTTTAATGCTACCAAAAAATGGGTTTTTATGTTTTACTATTCCAATTTTATCTTTAATCATCATTGGATGGATATTTCCAACTTTTGGGATGAGCCTGGACTGAGATGGACTGACCAAAGCTACTAAATTTTCTATATTTTCCTCATATTTCAAAATTTCATCTTCCAAGTCTAGTGTATTTTATGTTTTATCTTCATCTTTTTGAATATTTCTATATATTAAATTAGTTTTCAAATTAGAAAATGATTCTAAGTTGTTTGTGCTTTTCAAGACGGGTGAACTATCAGAAAATACAAAATGTTTTAATTCAGTTCTCTTAGAAGTAAAGAATCCTGATAGGAATGTGTGGTGTTGTGATTGGAATGTGGGGTGTTGTTGATAATGTGTAAGGGCACTAAGGGGGATACATAAGTGTGATGAGGGGTAACTACTAGAGGCATAGTTTTAATTTCCATAAATCTAGCTCTCACCAAAGGTAGCATTTTGCTTCAATGGTTCTCCAGCTCTGTCCTTATTGCCATTAGAATTCCATGTGACTACCTCCATTCCATACAGTTGAATGAAGAAAATGTTGCAACATGAATAATAGAATCTTTCCCTGATGTCTAAAGTGTCTATAAATCATATAGGATAATTGATGATAAGGGGAAACATGATTAGTATTCTATTAGGATGTCTAATCTAGTTATAACCACGAAAAACCTATTCACTGGAGCAAGACAGGTTGAGCTTCTGATTTTTTATGGGACAAATCCAAGGGGATCAATCACTTGATAAAAAATATATTTTTGAAAATATGAATATATGAGGGAATTTGTATAGTTTTTGGTATGTTAGCCTTTTTTATACCTAAAAGGATGGTAAAAGAGTATATAGACTCAAATCAGGAATTACCTTACATGAGATATGAGGGAACAGAAGAGTTATGGAATGAATTAAAAAATATCACATAGTGAGTTGGTATGCCTTCAATTATAGGATATGATCCTATTGTTTAGATTATTTGTGTTGATTCATATTTCAAAAAATTCATAAAATTCATAGTTATTTGCAAGTACCAATTTCACAACTATGTTTTAAAGGAATTATACAACATTGGTTTCTATTTCTACTTTTGATCTGGCCTCATCTCTCTTGGGATGATCTAAACACCAAACATCTTTATCAATATGGAGTTGCAGCCGATAGTGATCTGATGAATCAACTCAAGAGAATTAAATAAACATGTTTAGAAAAATTTTCAAAAATGTTGGAAGGGAAAATGAAGAAATGTAAACACTATTGGTTTTGTATAAAGTGAAAGCACTTATTGAGTCAATGGACAACTCTACTTTTGTTGGATTTTATGGATCATTTGTATTTTATAAGACATAAACATCATGACCAACATTTTTTTTAATAATATTGATAAATAAAACATTGAAACTAATAGGAAATATTTTCACATCAATTTTATAATTAATTTAAGCATAAGAAGAAACATTGCCTACATCTTAAGTTCTTTCTTCATTATAGATGTTGATCATTCTAACCCAATCAGTGTAGTGTAATTGCATTGTGAGGATCCAAATTAAATCCATTTTAGTAGTGATCCACACATGTTCCTTAGATCTTTGAATAAAACCAATGAACTATCAGGTGCTAGTGCGATTGATTGATCGTCTTTCACCATATGCCTTTGATTACTTCACGTTCCTTCAGGATTGAAAGAATATATCCTACTCTTATCGTTCTTGAGAGGATTAGAGGAGTAGGATCTTAAGAGGAATCTATTATGGACAAGTTCTTTAGAATGTGACAACAGTCTATTTATAGACCCATAGTTAGATTTGAATAATTAATTAAATGCACAAGGTCCCTTTAATAAAATATTAATCCCCAAGAAACCCTATTCCGTGTAATAAAATAATAATTTTATTTTATTCTATGGAATGCACTAACTGACACAACGATAAATATTATTTTACGATATTGAAAATTAATATTTATCACCTGATCTAAACTTGATACACTCATTCTCCTCAGAATTTATCGAATATTCTAATAAATACTATTATTAAATATTTATTCATTCAATAAATAAATAAATATTTTATTCACCGATCAATGAATAAATATTTATTTAATATAAACATAATTAAATAAATTATTTAATATAGCATGGATAACAAGAGATAAATAAATATTATATATTCATGTAATTAAGAAATTACCCTACGAATAATATTTGTTTAATATTTGTGATCATTTATTAAATCTTAAATAAATATAAATTCTTAGTCTGGAGAATAATATTTATTCCAATTGTTAAATATGAATAATATTTAACTTAGATCAAATGAATCATTTTGTGTGTGATCCTCTATTTCTCATCCTCAGTGGCATTGGGTGGGATCACCTAAAATCTAAGATTACTATCTATAAATGGGTCAATGCACTTAGAAGAAGATATGTGGCAACGAGAAAACCACATATGAATGCTCATTGTATAATATAATCTCTTGGTTCTATATCTCATCAAGAAGGTTTCACACCAGTGTTCTCAACCTATATTATTGGTACATTATTCATTGACTATCTGAAATAAACTCATCATTACACCATGTTCATAAAATTTAATGTGACAGTTTCATTTCAGTCAAAGGGTCGGGATATCAACTTCCATAAATGTGGAAGGGGAAAATCCTTTCTCAACTTTTTCATTAATAACATATCATTCATGGTGTACCCAACATACCCCACTTCATTATGAACCATCTCAACATGGTTTTCAACATTACATCAATGTTTGTGAGTCATGATATGCACTAATAATAATTTTAAAGTAAAATTATCATTACACATTCTTCCAAATAGGAAAATCCAATGACACATAAATATGTGGATTTCCTATAGGTGGGACTATTATCATAATCTCCCATATTGGATATTACCAAGTGCAAACTTCATGATAAGGATCTACTTATGAGTACTCACACCTAACAGTCATCAAACTATGTCCCCCATTATAGAATTTTATCAGACCATGTAACAAGTTTTAAGAATATCATCATTGCATTTCAAGGTTATCATTATATCTAGAAACTGATATTCCCTTTTAACATGATTGATACTTTGAGACATTATTAAATTAAAGTCACATATAAAAATTAATGATATGTAATAACTTATTTTAATATACATATAATCTTGATTACAAGTAGTTGGTTTTAGGATACCAACTCCAACCGACTCCCACCTAGACTAGATCCAACTGACAATGACTTTTAGTCCACTAACTCTCACATGATGATCATGTTTCAGCTAAGTTAAAGCTTTAGTTAAGGGGTTCAAAACATTTTCTTCCATGGAAAATATATTCATATTTACCTCACCTCTCTAAAAATCCTTCAAGATATGATGTTTTTGAATCATGTGTTTTATCTGTTGATATGCCATTGACTCCTTTTCAAGAGTCACTACTACAAAATTATCACAATAGAGTGTGATAGATTCTTTACTTCTAGGCACCACATCAAGCTATTAGATGAATTTTTGAATCCAAACTACTTCTTTAGCTACCTCATAAGACACAATATACTTGAATTCTACTGTATAATCAGAAACCATGACTTTCTTTGAGCTCTTCTAGATCACAACACCTCCATTGAGAGTAAATATGTATCCCAACTATGATTTTAGATCATCTTGATCTATTTAGAAATTGTAATTTTAATATTACCTTATGATTAGTCGATCATATCCTCCATAGAATAAGAATGTATCCTTAGTACATCTTAGATACTTAAGGATACTATTGACTTTCATCCAATAGTGATCACTTAGGTCAGATTGATATCTTCTTACTATGCTTAAGGCATTGGAAAAATTTAGCCTTTTACATAACATAACATACATGATTGACCTAATTACTGATGTGTATGTAGTCCTTTTCATCCTCTATCTTTCCTTAGGTTCCTAAGAACACATTTTCATGGAAAGATGGATGTCATGTGACACTGAAAACAATCCCCTCTTAGATTTTTCCATACTAAAATTCTTCAGAATCTTATTAATGTATATACTATGACTTAGTTAAATTATCTTCTTGGACCTATAATAGTGGATCTTGATCCTAATAATATATTTTTCTTCACCTAGTTCCTTCATAGTGAAGCATGTATTCAACTAGAATTTAACAAACTGTAAGAATGACTGACTAACTGAATGGCCCAAAGGCCTTCATTTTTTTATTATTTTTGATAATATACCTTTCAAGGGATTAGTTGGAACCCTTACAAGGCCCTAAGTCTTAAGAGACAATTACATGACCCATAGGTCTTAGAGGAAATCACCCAAACAAGAAAACTTGGAACTTCTCCTCCCTAGAAAATTAACAAACTGTAAGACTGGTATTTAATTTCCAATGAGTAATATGTCATCAACATAAACTATCAAGAAAAAGACCTCACTCCCACTAAACCGCTTATATACACAAGTCTTGAATTCATTATTTATGATATCAAATTCCACTATAGCTTCATCAATCTCAATGTTCCATGACCTAGATTCTTGCATTAATCCTTAAACGGATATCTAAAACTTGCATACTTTGTTGAAATCCTTTTGGAGTTACAAACCCTTCAAGTTGTTTCATATAAGAATCTTCATGAAGTTTCATGTTAAGTAATTTTGTTTTTATATCCATATTCTAAATATCATAGTCATGGAAATATGATATGACAAGTAGAATTTTTATTGATTTAAGCATAGAGACTGGTGAAAATATTTCATCATATTCTATGGTTTGACACTTTTTTAACCCTTTTGTAACCAATCATTCCTTATAGGTACTGACTTATCCATCCATGTCTAGTTTCTTCTTGAATACCCATTTGAAACCAATGATATTTACATCCACTGGAAGATCTACCAAAATATATACTTGGTTCCAGTATATGGAATCCATTTTAGAATTCATAACTTCTTTACATTTGGCAGCTTCCGTGATAGTCACTGCTTCCTTGTAGGTTACGGGATCATTATTATCAACTAATAATGATTCAATATCCCTGGTGACTTGAAAACCATATCATTTTGGTTCTCTAATATCTCTCATACTCTTATGTAGTATCTTTATATCTAGAACATCCAAGTCCATGGGGCTTTGTGGAATTTATTCCTATGCTAACTCTTGTTCATCTTGATCTTAGACTTCATCAAATATTATCTTTCTCCTACTATCTCCTTTGGAGATGTGATCCCTTTCAAGAAATGTGAGATTTCTATTAAACACAACTTTCTTATCTAAAGGATCATATAGGTAATATCCTTTAGTTTCCTTAGGATACCCTATAAAGATACACTTAGTGCCTCAGGGTGTGATTTTGTTCTCATAAATAGCCTTAACATATGTTTCACCACCCAAAACTAGTACATGTGACAACATGGTTTTATTTCTATACCAAATCTTATATGGAATACCAATTTTTTCTTTAGTTTGAACTTAGTTTAGTATGTATGTTTTTTTCTGCAATGTGTATCCCTAAAAGGATAATGAAAGAATCATATGACTCATAATTGATCTCACCATGTCTAATAGGGTGTGGTTCCTCCTTTCATTTACACCATTCCATTGTGGTGTATGAGGAGGAGTGATTTGGGATAAAATCTAAAACTCTCATAAATAATCAATGAAGCCTTGATTAAGATATTCTTTTCCAGAGCCTTAGTGTATTTTCTTAATCTTATTACCAAGATGGTTCTTAAATTCATTCTTATATTCTTTGAATCTGTCAAAGGAATATGACTTATACCTCATTAAGTATACATTTTCATATCTATTAGAGTCATCGGAAAAAATTATGATGTATGATTACCTTCCCCTAACTTCAATTGGAAATGGTCTATACACATCAGTATAAATCGACTCAAGAACCTCAGTAAACCTTTCATATTTTCCACTAAATGAGGATTTGGTAATTTTTTCCTTGTAAACACGTATGAAATACACCAATTAGTTTTAGTTAAAGTGAATCTAAATATCCATCTTGGTCTAATATGGTCAAACAATTTTCATTTACATAACCTGGCCATTAATTCCATAACTGAGTGTGGTATGAGTCGTGTGAACTTTCTTCATTATTGATTACCATTATTTGGTTTGTGTAATCCAACACATAAATATCATTATTTAAATATTAATTACCATAATAATTTTTTTCTTTATAAAATAAGTAACATATATTTCAAAATTTTAAAATAAGTCCATTTATATCAAGTCTAGCAACAAAAATAATGTTTTTGGTGACTAAAGTTGTAATATATTGACCCTTGTATAGGTATGTTTTTATTTTTATTTTGGTTAACCTCTTTTTAAAATAGTTATGTAATTATTTTCCAGAGAGTAGGGAAGGTCTTGGGATCATTTTGGGGGTTCAAGACTCAGAAATATGTAAAATGGGGCATACAAAACATGGTGCATAGTTAGTGTTAACTATGCACCATAATTATGTGGCTCGATGGAGGGGAAATCATAGTTTTATAAACTATTTGTGTGGTCCATTAAACCGTGTGAAAAGGGTTGGCCTTGGATAGTGGGGCTCACATGGTTCACACACAATTTGAAAAACTATGTAGTCAAACCATGAAACTCATTAGAAGTGAAAAATTTACCATTTGTCTTCCTAATATTTTCATGAACTCACCTAATTTTATCCCCTATTTCATTCTCAGTAATACTTTTTAAATCCCAAGCTTCTCCTCCTCTTACAATGGTGAATCTCTTTCAATCCTTGTCTATTTGGAGTGTCGTTTCTTATGATATGAATCCTCAGGTAAGTCTATAACTCTATGTCCTTCCATTATTTAGATGTTTCACTACATGGTTTTCCCTCATCATTTATATCTCATATTCCCTATTTATAGAGATATTGTTTTATTTTTTGTTTGATTTCATTTTAGCTCGAATCAAAGGCTGAGGTTGGATGAGTGGATATCTATAAACATAAGGTATGTGGTTTAATAGCTATTTCCTATAGTCTTGGTATTTTATTTCAAGTGAATGTGGTGTGTTCAATAGTGCCAAAGTGTTTCACATTGATTTCTTGATTAAATTAATAGTTTGGGCCTTAAATTGTCATCTTTAACCCTTCACAAATCCAATTGGGTCCATTTATGATTATAGAACTAAACTTACATCCACCCATGGGGTGTGTCGATTCATGAAAATAGTAAAGAGGGACTTTAAATGGTGAAATATGTGGTTTAAAAACTAAACTCAATTAGGCTTATTGTTTGTCTTGATATCATGGGAAAATGGGATACTTTCCATAACTTTTAAATTAAATGTTTTATGACATGTTAATAGGATGGTTTGGATAATGGTTGAAGCAGCATGTTTAATTTTTTAAATGTTTTTAAAGAAAATTTAATGGTTGTGTTCTATGAATAATTGATGAAATTGATTATTTATGAATTGTGTTTAAAATTGTTGAGAGTGATGGACCTTGTTAAATAATTAAGGTTTGAATATTTCATTTATGGTTTTTAAATGTTTTGAAAGGCCAAATATGTTAAACCTTGGAAATTGGAAAATGATGGAATGGTTTTGGTGTCAGACAGATACTCTAGGAACCAATAGTATTATATAGGGATTGGGATGTTGTAATAATGCTCTACATCCATGTTTTAGGTTTCAGACTGATGATATAGGAACTAATGAGGTTTATGCATGGTTTAGGTGTTTAACCAACATGCTAGGAACCAATGAGGTTTACACATGATTTAGGTGTTGAACTGATGCTCTAGGCACCAATGATTTTGATACATGACTTGGGTGTCAAACCGACGCCCTAGAAACTATTAGATAAATAATGAAAACCCTTTTATTTTACATAAAGTATGTATCACCCTATGATTTATGGCTCAGATGACAGGCTTAGGCTGAAGTAGGTTTGGTTGAATTGGGTGTCACTTTAGAACCCAAAGGCCAAAAGGTTAATAAATAACTGTGTATTTTTAATAAAAAAATTCATTTATTACCCAATCATTGTCTCATTGTACATAAGCATACACTATTTCTTAGACTGGTTATTTCCTAAGAAACTGTTGGTGGTGACCTACTGAGTTGTACTCACACCCTGCTCAGGTCGCTGTTGGTACTTATGCAAACTTCATGATTTCAGGTCAAGAAAAGGGGGAAAGGATCAATGATATATGACTAATTTGGGACTTTATGGGATGGAGATTGTATGAGATTACTAAGATAGGTGTCAATACCTGTTTTGGGGATTATTAGTATGTGTATTTCTTTTTGGTTCTTTTTTGGCACATGATACTATCATGACATGAAATGTTTATTTTATTGACTTGTTGGCACATTCTTAATTTTGGGAGTTTGGTATGTGATGTGTGTTTACCTATTGGTTATTATTTATTATTATTTTATTTTTTTTGTTTTATTCTGATAAAGAGTGTATAGTCTCCCCACATTCCTCACATGATCCTCACTACTAGTTGATATCCTCTGGCATACAGAGAGACACGCTTGGGGTCATGTGGAAAACTGGTTCTACTACTATTTGGAGTGACTTGGTCTAGGACATTATAGAAGGAACATAACAGTATTCTTTAAGAACCAAGATCATTCTAGTCGATAACATCAGGTGGTAGTCCCTAATAGCCACAACATCAAGTCTTGCTCCATTGGCTACTCATAGATCCACCTCATCTAAGGTAATATTCTGGAATCTATTTGATTCCTATATTTGAATACATATTTTATCACCACATTTTGTATATAATACCCAATTTTTAGAAATAGATTGATTTAACTTGATGAAAATACACCTGAAACTTACCTCTACTGCTTATTCTGGGTATTGTTTTTATTCTAGTAACCCTCCTTACCACATGAAAAATAGAAAACATCTTATTCCCTTGATTTCCCCTTGATTCTTCTTTTCTTAGAAGGGTTTTGTGCTGAATCTTTAGACTTGGTGTTAGTCTTGGAGCTCCTCGTATGACCTTTCCTTTTTTTCACCATAAGGATAGAGAGATTTCCGCACTTCATATTCTTATCAACTTGACAAAGTAGAGTTAGAATATATGATAGAGACTTTTATATGTTTCTCATATTGAAATTGACAAAAAAATGGAGAAACTATGAGGGAGTAATGAAATAATGAGATTGGTGTGCATTTCTTTAGGAATCTTAAACTCTGGAGCCTTTAGGTGCTCAATGTAGCTAAGAATTTTCACTACATGAGGCCCAGTTGGAAAACTTTCTCCAAGATTGCTTGTGAAGAGTTCCTTAGAGATATTAAACCATTATTGTCTAGATATATTCTTATATAGATCATGTATATGTTGGAGCATGCTATATACAACCATGTTTTCATGTGACTTCATGAGTTTATTAGACATGGATAAAAGAATTAAACACGAAAAATCAACTGCATCACTCAGGTTTTTTTCATGGTAAATGAACTCTTCATTATTTTCCTTCTTAGTGGGTGTATTAGGGATTGGAGATTCTATATCATAGGATTTTTGTTCATAGCGTAACACAATCTGTTGGATTTTGAACCATTCATGGGAATTACTTCCAATTAAAAGATTGTATTTCTCCATAATAGATCACAGGGATAGGGTGGATGATTAACTTTACATTATTATACAAAAATATAGCGGATTATTAGTACTTATCTTGATTATAATTTATGTGAGATGTAATAATAATTTAAATTTTATTAAGATTTCCACTATTTTATCAAGTCTCCACGAATATCATCATTAAAATCAAAATGTCTTGTCGCTTTAGATATTCTAGTGGAAATAATCTATATTTCCTTCCCTATAATCCATACTATGGCCATGAAAATCATAAGAAGGTGTTTAGGTAGGTTTTCTTGCCAACTGTGAGCTTACATCTCCTTATTTCATTGAGTGGACTCCCCAATCCTGAAATCATGACTCAGATTTCTTCAACACTGGCCTCAAAATTTGCATTGAACAGACTATGGCGGTTAAATTCAAAATAAGTTCAGTTAATCCAACCCACCATCTTAGTTAAGACTCCTTAATAATTAAAATTTCCTGTGAATATGGCCTGAACTGATACTTTAAATATATTTTTTCTTAATTTAAATGATAGAAGATATAATGACTTAATATTAACTTGAGGGATTTTTTTTATTATGCATAAGTTTTCTTATTTTATATTTTACATGTATTTTTAATATTAATTGGATTTTAATTAATTGATTAACAATTTACCGATAAAACATTTACATGTAATACTTTTATTTTAATTCCATACTTGAATATTAAACCATTAATTTATTTGATAGTACCCTTGCATCCATAAAATAAATCATGTATAGAAAAAAATGATGTGATCATGAACTTATCTAATGTTTGATTTATTGAGTAGATAATAAATCAACCTATGACCCTAAGGGAAATATTATTATGTCATTCTTGACATGAGTTGCGACATCCCACCTATCCACCTATGTATCACCTATGTCAGTTTCATCTTGGTTCTATCTTAAACCACCTCTACCTCAACTCTACCTTGAACCAGATCTATATGCCTTCAGATACTCCTTTTGTTACATATGTTTTATAACTCACATGTAGGTTAGGGGAACCAAAATATTGGTTAAGAGGAATTGCATAAAATAACTTTGGATACGCAAGATAATAAAGGAGGGAGGGATAACACACAAATAATCATATTTAATTTAATAATAAATAATTTAAAAGACATGAAATAAAATTAAATTAAATTAAATCAACACATACATTGATCTGTTCAAAGCTAATGATTGATCATATGCATGCAATGACAATTCATTTAAAACATCTAGCTAGTATTCATTTCAATTTGTTCTTCAATAATATAAAACATGCATGAATTAATATGATTAATTATTATATCAATCAATTAATTCATTTTATCTTATTTCAGCCAATTTTTCAAGAGATTCTCACCCATTTTAATTTTAAATAAAATAAATTATTTTATTTTATTTAAAATTTAATAAAATAGTACACAGTTTTGTACATGGAATCAACTCAGTGAGTATTTATCTGAACTAAGATTACATGGAATTAATAGTACATAGTTTTGAATATTATGTGGAATTAATTAAGAATTAAATATAATATAAAACCTAATGACTAGTGTGTACTGTCAATTTAATTACTAACAGAACTCAGGTCGATGAGGTTTAATTGAGTGATTAATTAAATTGAATATTTCCATGTAAATAAGTAAAGTACACAGTATGTCCTGACCCGACACACCAGGGCCCTCCTAGTCGGTGATAAGATGAGTGTGACTACCCCCAATCCTTCCTCTAATACACTAGGGGCGAGAGACCAGCACTTATTAAGCATAACACTCACATGGGAGGTCATAGCTTAAGGTACTTGTACGCAAACACACATCTCCAAGCCCATACAATACTAAAATGTAAAATACAATTGATACTAAATGCATACACACATCTAAATCCCACAATTAGAGTATAAAGAATACTAGAAATCAATAAGATCCAAATACAAGCCCACCAAAGACTATAAATAGGTCCAACTTTATAGTAATAGGGGATTATAGTCAAATGTAACTTCTAGTACAAACCATGGTTTGTATAGCTCAAATCTAATATTTTTCTACTCCTAGTCCACTGAGAACCCTGTAAAACTACCGCTCATATGTATAAGACATAACTCATGTGGGAAACAACTATGCGGGGGTGAGTATAATAATACTTTGTAGGACACCCCAAAATCACTAAGCATAAAGCATCAATAATAGTAATCATCTCATCATAGGGATATGTGATATAGCAAATATTTTCAATACTTTTATTCTGAATTTCAGTTTTTTTAATCCCACCAATATGTTATTTTAAGGGTAATTGTCACATTTTATAGTTTTTGAAATATTTTGAGATTAATTACAAAAATGGATTATTTTTGAATTTAGCAGTTTTAATTTATTTCAATATTTCAAACATAACTTTTTCTAAAATGATTCAAATTATAAAATTATTCTTTTATAGGTTAATATGTTATATGGTATTCATTTTATCCTTTAGTACCCAAATTTCAATCCATCATTTGAAATCCAAAATTCATTTCATATGTCAGGCCTCAAAAACTATGTATAGATCCGAAAAATTTTATTGTTAGGACCACATCTCATACATGGATAGCCCAAATGATCTGAAATTAAACATGAAAAGGAGAACATCTGGATAAAAAACTTTAATTATGATTTTTGTGCCTTAATATTTCATTTTAAAGGTCATAAATTCAAAAGAAGTTGGATGAGTTGGAATACGAAGAGTCACTTTTCTAAAATAAATACCCATAGTAAATTGGAAATATCTCTCACCACACATAGTCAATAAAGATGAAGTTTCTTGAGATGAAAGAGGAGAGATGGATGAAAAACTTTAAAGAAGAACAATTTTACCAATTATTCCATTTATTATGCCTAACATGAGAAAGCTTTCAAGAGAACTTTTTTGAGCCAAAATATTCACCTATTTTGCCTATAAAAGAGTCTTTCTTCTTCATTCCAAAGGGTTGGAAACTTCAGGGTATCCTTTGTTGGACACATTTTTAGTTTTGTAGTCTCATTTATATTATAATATTATTCTGCATTTTTATTATATTTTAGTCTTTTTCTTCATCTCCTTTCTCTCATTTTCTTTCTCTTTTGTTTTCTTCCCCTATTTTATTCTTCACTATGAACTCTTATGCTCATAATCATGAGTAGCCAACTCAAATAAGTTCCTAGGGGAGTGATCTAGTGATAAACCCAAGTATTTTAGCTATAATTTTCAGTGTTTCTTATTTTCTAAGAGTTAGACTGAGGGGGATCTTAGTGGGAAAGGCACCATTGTGTCTCCACTTTCCACCCAAGGTTTAACTTTTTCTTTTGCAATATCTTCCCTCAATCGAGGAGGTGGATGTGTGGTGTCTTAGTGATAGTTAGAGCACTATATATTCACAACCATATAAAGAGGAGTATGTTTACACATATGATAGATTGTGTTTATAAATTAAATTTTAAACTAATTAAGAGATGGTGAAGGTTCACTCGGGGTGATTCTCTCAGGAATGTCTCCTTTTATTCTAACATCATTGTATCTTCATTCGTTATATTTTCATTTCCATCACATGTTTTATTTTAGTAATGAATTTTAAATTCTAAAATATCTATTTATTTTCATTTTAATTTATAAATAAAAATAAATAAATAAAGTTGAATTATAAATAGTGAGTGATTGAATGAAAAATCTCCTTAAGAGAACAACCTAGGTCAGCCCCTATGTTGCACTCAGTTATAAATATTTTTGAGAGCATGTACGATAATGCTTCATCAATATTTAAACAACATATATAATAAGAAAATACTGATATAATCATAGTAGTCACACGGTATCAAGATAATGTTACAACCATATTACCAACCTAGGATTCCTACTCAAATGTTACATATAAAACTCATCTGAAGAACACACTCCACGAGTTAGATAGCACTGATGGTGTCCTTCTGAGATTTCGTTCTCATCAGGTATAAGGACCCAGCCTTATTACATTACATAAAATTGAATATAGTCAAGAAATCACTTCCTTTAACATTTATGATATTTTAAAGTTTATAGATTTAGAGAAAATAGAGATAACACATTAATATTACACATTAATACAGAGTGGATACCATAAAAACATTATTCATTTCTTCTAATATATAAAACTTTTCAAATAAAACATGATCTCATTGACAACTCTTAAAACATTTAACTTGGATTCCTTCTTTTTATTACACATTATTATAACCTATGAATATCATTTAAAAACTTGGGATGAGCACAAAAATCTCATTAAGGGATATAAAAACAATGAAAGAGCACATTAGTCCATGAATACTTATAACGTATGAAAACATTTTCAAAGGACATACTTGTCACCCATATAAACTTAATTTGTGAGACATGATATTTCCAAAAGATTAAAACAATACATAAGAACATAAATAGAGCCATAAAATTGTCTTGGGGCATTACGTACATAATCTTATAACCATCTCAGCTACCTTATAATTTTTTACCCTCATGGCTACCTTACAATTTGTGTAACCATCGCAGTTACACTTGGAGTAACCATACAGCCAACCTCCAACTTACACATACCCAATGAATTTTAGGGAGATATAGGTCCCACACTTCATCATAAACAATTCCTAAGAAACATAACACAATAATACAACATGAATAATTTCATAAAAACATTGCTTTTTAATTTCATAAAACGGAATTTTAAAAGAGGTTTTTTTTAAAAAGTTCCCTTATAAATATCATATAATTGAAGTGAGACTTAATAGAGTGGATAGAATATGTATATAAACTATAAATACACATAATAAAACATAATATATACAAAAATTCTTCCCAAAACTATTCTTAAAACAACACAATTAATGAAGTACAAGGTTAACCCAAAGAATGGAAATTGGGTTAATAATTCCCTTACCTTGGGTTTGTATTACATCAAACTCATTTAAAAATCCTTCATAATGGTTAAAAGAGTGTTAAAAATATCTTAAAGAAAAATATATATCTTTATAATACCTTATAAGATCATTTAATTACATCATTTCACCCTATAATTGTTAGTATTTTGTTACTTGCATTATTTTGGGTGCGTTCTTTATATGTTTTCCATGATCGGTTCATGATGGATATTATTGTCGATTGGAAGTAAAACTATATAATTGTAATGGAGTGGTATTTAAATATTTAAAAAAACATAAATTATACCATTTATCATTTTTAATTCCAACATGAGTATGATTCATTAGTTAAAACATTATTGATATTTGTTTAGGTCATTTTGGCGATTCTTCGGTCGTAAAGAACTCGTTTTGTTTTATAAATTAATAAAATGTGCGAAAAATGATTCCAGAACATTATATGAGATATAATAAATAAATTATAATATTTTTAAACCATAAAAATGGTTTCATGTCCAATATTTAAGAGAGTAAATGAAATTTAAATCACATCATCCACAATATCGGTAAATCGACACATCACGGACGGTGTTTTAATTTCTTGAATAAGTGAGAGAGGAGAAGAAATATAATGGTGAGTATTCCATAAACATGATGAAATATAGAATATTTAATATAATATATCATTTATTCCTGATGTATAAGGTTAGGTGAAGAAAGAAAAAGAAAATAAATCAATCTCGAAATAAAAGAAAAGTTGAGAAATCCCTTACGAAAGTTTGGCAGCCTAACGGCGTCGCTTAAAATTCCATAAAATATTTTGATGGGAGAAAGGGGGTATCTTATCATTCATACATAATATGTGAATTAAAGGGGATATGGAATGACATATCCCAACATAATCCAAAGTAAATTAAAAAGAATAACATAAAATGAAAGAAAAGAAAGAAAACAAAATAGGATGTTTACCTCTTGATCTCTTCTCATTGAGATCCTTCTTAAGGCCTTTGGTTTTGGCCTTTTGGTGAGACCAGAAGCTCTAGGACGTGGGGAAGAGTCTTGGGAGTATTATTGGGTATAACTTAGGTAAGTATAAAGTCTTGAGAGGTGTGGGGGAAGAGGGGAATGAGGGTGGTATTTACAGTGGATGAGAGGGGGTATTTTTCATTATTTTAATCATTATTATAATATTTTTTCTCAAGACTACTAATAGTCTTAATTAATGTGACCTAAAATAGTAATAATTGCACTTTAGTTTGAACCAAGTGGTCTTAAATCATCCTTGAATCACCTATGATGCATTAAATCAAGTATTTAGCATTTATCGTATTTTACTATTCATCAAAAATTCTAGAATTTTAGAAAATTCCCAAAAATTCAACCTAACCATTTTTCGATGTGTAGAATTAAAAAATTAACTCTATTTTTTAAAAATAATTTTCTAAATATTATTAATTTAATTTTTAAATAAAATCATACTTTATTCAAAAATTAACAATTTTAAAACTATAATTGTTTTTATATCACATTGAAAAATTACCCAAGATGTCATTATCTTAAAGCCTTAAGAAAATAAAATAATAATAAATTTTACTATTCATTAGGGTCATGTTACTATTCATATTAATATTAATAAGGGTATGTTACTATTCACCAAAAAATAAAGTTGGTTCCATTAGACTCCAAATAACTTATTGAAAAGAATTGTAGGTTACCGTTTTTTCAAAATTCAAAACATAAAAGTGGAAAAATTATGTTTAATGGCTAGTTATAAATATCCACATAAAACAAAGTTTCATGCATTTCAATTTATTTTTAGAAAACATTAGGATGTTACATTATCCCCACCTTCTATAAATTATATCCTCGCAATTTTATTTACTTATTAAACAAGTGAGGGTACCTTTACCTCATAGCATTTTCAGACTCCCATGTTGCTTCTTTAACCATGTGGTTTCTCCACAAAACCCTTACCTGGTGGATTACCTTATTCCACAATACTTGTTCCCTTCGATCATGAATCTGAACTGGTTTCTCTTCATATGAAATTTTCTCTTCCAGCTGATCTGCTTCTAGGATCAAAACATGACTTGAATCTGGAACATACTTTCTCAATATCGAAACATGAAAGAAATTGTGTACCTGAGACAAACTCGGAGGCAATGATACTCGATATGAAACTGGTCCAACTTTCTCCAAGATTTTAAAAGGACCGATGAACCACAAACTTAGCTTTCCTTTCTTACCAAAATGCATCACACTTTCCTAAGGAGAAATTGTAAGGAAAACATTTCTCAGACCATGTAGAAAAGTTATGCAGATAACAGAAGGGAAGACTCTGGAGTCTGACACCACTTCCCATATAATTCCTCAAAAGTTTACATCTGTATACTAGAATGAAAACTATTATTATAATAAAACTCAACTAAAGAAATATATTGTTCCCAAATTTCCTAGTATTCCATTAAACAATCTCGAAGTATATCCTCTAAAGTCTAAATAGTTCATTCTGACTACCCATTTGATTGAGGATGAAAAGTTGTTCTGAAATTTAATTTTGTGCCCAATGACTTCTGAAGGCCCTTTCAAAAGTTATAAGTGAACCTGGGATACCGATCAGATACAATGGAAAGAGGAACTCCATGTAACCTGATAATTGATTTGAGGTACATGTTGGAGTTAGTGGCCTAGAACCAACTACTTTTTACTTTATTCATTAATAAATACCTTATCACATCTTGATTGTTCTTCTGCATGACAATGCATGTGATAATGTCCTAAGGATAGATGTTGCATTAAAGGTTCATAGAGGATCCCTACTAGGATGAGAACCTGGAAGTGCCATAACACTGTTCTTGAATATATGTTCTATGGTCAGATGATGTTATTTGAGGGACACTAATAATACAGGCCATTATGGGTGAGGACTCATAAAACTTTGAGGCACCTTCTCATGGTGTGCGCCCTTGGTAATATCCAGGAGTATATTTCGAGAACGAGACCCACCAATAGGAAATCCACATTTTATAGTGTCATTGGATGTTCCTATCTGTGGATGTGTGTATTGGTCCTTAGACTTTAAGATTATTATTAATGGGTATTACAACTCGCGCACTTAGATGTATTGATGAAAACTGTGACAACACACTGTTTCCAGCGAGGTAGGATATGTTGGGTGCGTCCTGAGTGATACTGCATTAATAGATAATGTGAGAAAGGATTTGTCCCTTTTGTTCCATAATGAAAGTAGATATCTCAGGCTCTTTGATGGAATTGATATAGCCTAAATAAATCCATGTCCATGGTAAGGTATGGGCGAGTTCAATTCTAGGAAGTCAAAGAAAGAATAATCGATCACATGGGTTGATGGCACTAGCATGCAACCCGTTTGATTATAGATATTGATACAAAAGGATTAAATTACATAGTAAGCATTCGTATGAGGTGACACGTCAATGAGGCATCAAGTTCTTTCTCTTGGGTGACTTTACCCATTGCTATACATTAATCCTGGACTTTAGGCAAGCCTACCTAATGACAATGAGAAAGAGGCCTATAGGGTCACACACTAAGTGTATCCAAGTATCTCAAGTAGAATAAAGATTATTCCCGTATGTGGTTTAATAATTATTCAATAAATCCTAAATCTTTTTAATGTTGGAGGAAGAATAAAATGAAAAACAAGATATAAACATTGTGTACATTGAATGTACACGCCATGTAGTTTTCATTTTGGAAAGGAAATAAAAAACAAATACACACCGTTTATTAATGATTACACGCCGTGTAGTTTTTCCAGTCAGGATTTTGAGAAAATAATATTGTTTTATTAAATGATATTTATTATAGTCAGTGTGGGTGCATTTCAAGTAATTAATGATTCGACATGGGGTTTTCAATAAGAGTTAATGAAATAAATAAAACAAGTAACGAGTTTATTTATTGTCATAACTCTATAACCTCAAACCCGATTATAAATATCCTCACAACCCCAACACTTTTCGAAAGAATCATTGTGCACAACAATTATGGAAAATTCTCTCAAGGCCAAGAGAAATCCTTCCTCTAAGAATGCTCTCAATACTAAGAGAGATCCTCCTCCATCAGATCAAAACGATCTAAGTCGGCTAACACAAGAAAAGGTTTCTCAACGCTAGCACCCAGAGATTACTTTGGCGATGTCCAGAGATATGTGGTGCATGTGTGGATCGCCTCTAGAGGAAGTCTACACTTGGCTTCTATGACGCAATGACAAATCACATCGAAACGTGATCGGAAAACATCAATGAAGAAATAATTAGATCAAGGTAATTCATTTCAATTAATTAAATTAATTATAACCAACATATGATGATCCTCTCGATGGCTTCAGGACCCTTCTCTTTATTTTCGTTCTTCGTTCTATTCTAAAGATCTGGTGTTTTATTATTGTGATGGATCTTGAATTGAATGTTGTTTAATGCTAAAATTTAAATTTGGTAAACCCATGAACGCGCTTCCACTATGCCCAGAACCTACAAGTGGTATCATAGGGGTCATATTGTTGATTATAATTATTTATTTTTTCATTGTTGATTTATGCAATTAATAATTTAGTTGTTTCAATTCAAGTTAATCATTCTTTAAATATGAATCTCGAGATCTATTCCTCATCTCTCGTTTCTCATTCACCTTACAGAAACAAATTTTTCTTTTAACTTTGATTAAAATAAAATAGAGGATCTCATCCAGAGGTGCCAAATGTTCCTGTATGTACAACACAATAATACACAACGTGTATTCAGAAGTACATGTCGTGTAGTCTAGGTTCAATGCATTAGATTGGTCCGCCAAATCAGGTCATGTATTGGAGTATACCTAAGTCATAAATGACACCGTGTGTTGACCAAGAATAGGTGACACACGGTTTACGGATTACACACTGTGTGGTCCACTGAATACAGTGTGTAGTCCCTTCGAATTAGCATTGGACTGTGTACCCCATACATGGCTTGCCCGACTGGAAACCGTGTAATGCGGATACTACATGTCATGTGTCCCACAGAACACACCGTGTACTCTGAAAATTTCCAAAGTATATCTACACGCCATGTCCCCGGGCATGTACTTCGGATGGACGGTGAACAAAATTACATGTCGTGTAGTCGGAACTACACATCGTGTACTCATCCAAATTACGTATATTTATGATAATTTATTATTATATTATACAAACCCTTGAGACGTGTACCATAGTGTAAGCGTAAAGCTGAGGTGAAACACGTGAAAGGTGTTTTATATATGTGTGTTTTAACATCTGCGTAATGAATGGGTATTCACCAAGTTAACTCCAAGTTACAAGTTACGTACAAAGATAATTTTAAATGAATTTATTTGTTTAAAATTATGATGGATGAGAATCTCAAGGAAATTCAAAAAAGGGTTTAAGATAAAAGAATTTATTAATTAAAGATAATTAATTGATTCGAGCGTGATTTATCTTAATAAAGAATGATTAAAGAATTTAATGCTAGTTTTATTTATGCATAAATATCATTGCATGTATGGATGATCAAGAGCTAGACCAAGACCTTTGAATGTGAATGGTTTCTTTTAATTTATTTATTTAAATTAAATTTGTTGGTCTGTGAGCCTTCTCCTCATTAATATGTAGGGAATGTGTTCCCAAGGATTCCTTTATGTAAAAACCCCTTTTACCCCTCACCTACGTGTGAGATAAATGCATATGTAATGGATGGAGCTCCCAAGCTAGTGGAGGTGGCTCAAGTCAGGAGCTAAGGTGAAACCAATCCAAGGAGATACAAAGGGGACAGGTGGGAATCTATAAACACGAACCCGAAAGGTTCAAGGTGTTTCTCCCCTAGGTATTGGGTTAGTTTATCAACCAATAGAACAAGATCATGATCATACCATTTATTTTATTTCTGTCAGTTACATGGTTTATTTATTGTGGGTGTGTTGTCATGATCACACAATTAATAAATTAAACAAGCATGAAATATGGAACTAAAATAAGACCGGATTATGCATAAATATTATCTTAGACATGGTTAGTAACTTAAGTATATCCCATTTAATATTAACAAGCATGTAATCAAAGATAATAAAATGGAAATTTACGTATAAGGATAAAATCCCTCAAAGAAATATTAAGTCGGTATAGGCTTCCATAATCTTGGTTAGAATCGAACCATAGTTCAAAGTGATTGACCAACCCTAGTTGGGGTGCTTTCAATTATCAGGGAATTATAATTCAAGTTTTTGGGTTAACTTGACTTGGTTCACGTCAAGGGTTGATTTCCACAGCAGGACTTGGTGTGAACAAGAGGTAAAGGTTGAGGAAATCCAAAATAAAAGGATTTTAGGATTGGGGAGTCCACTCAGTAGATCAAGGAGTTGCGAGTTAATGCAGTTGGAATTTGGAATGCATACCTAAAACTCTTCAAGTTGCTTGAACAACCCTATTTGGGGTAATTCGAAGGGTAATATGGATCCTTGCCACTAGAATATTCAGGCAACAGAATATTCCAAAGTCAATGGTGAGGTCAATTGGATTTCGATAAAATAGTAGGAGACTAATAAGTATTAATTTATTTATTTTTCTCTATTTTATAAAGTACTAAAAACTTTGATCATCTTAAATTTATAAATGACAAGAAAAATGACTTCAAACATATCATTGTGAACCATACTCAATAAGGAAAACCTTCTCACTAGCACCAATTTCCAAGAGTGGCAGAGGTGTTTACGCGTCATCCTTTTCCACAAGAGGAAATTGTATGTGTTGGAAGAGCATGTTCCAGTTTCACCTAGGAAAGAGGCTAGTGATGAGGAAATATCTCTCTATGAGAAACATATGGGTGATTCCATAGATTTCCAGTGTTTCATGCTATCGGCCATGTCTAGTGAGATCTTGAAGCAACATGAAAACATGGACGCGTATAGCATGATGTCTCGACTTAAGGATCTCTACCAAGAGAAGGCGAGACAATAGAGATATGATATCTCCAATTATTTGTTTACAACTAAGCTTGGAGAGTCTATCCCAGCTGGGCCTCATGTAGTCAAGCTTATTGGCTACATTGAACGTCTATACATCTTAGGGATTAAATTCCCAGATGAGTTGCGTACAGATCTCATCCTATCATCACTACACAAGACCTTCTCTAGCTTCACTGTCAATTATAACATGAGCAACAATGAGAAGAGTCTATCGGAACTTCTGACCTTAATTCTCCATGTAGATAAGGACATGGGGTGTGACAAACCCACAGTCATTATGGTGAATAATAAAAGGAAGGACAAGGAAAAGGGGCTAAAGATTTATAAACGGTATGAAGCCCCTGAGCGCCATCCCTCCAAGAAGGGGAAGATCCAGAGTTAGGGAAAGGAATGGGAGGCAGTATGTTTTTCATGTGGCAAGCAAGTCCACTGTAAGAGGAACTGCACTCAGAAGTGTGGGGATGCTAAAGGTGTGGTCATTAAAGAGTGTAATCTTTCCATTTCTACACATTGGGTATTAGATACAGCTTTTGGGGCTCACATCTATATTCAAATGCAGGAACCAAGTAGATTTATAAAGATTTCCAGAGGAGAGGTGGATCTTCGAGCTGCCAATGGCGCAAGGCTAGCTACGTTGGTTATTGGCGATTACCACCTCTCATTTCCAACTGGGATGATTTTGGTTTTACATAACTATTATTATGTGCCTAGTTCTACCAAGAACATAATTTCAGTATCTTGTTTGGATATGGATGGATTTATTTTCAAGTTTGGAAATAAGGGTTGTCTCTTTTATAAGAACAATGTATCTTATGGTATGGCACGTTTAAATAATGGTTTGTATGTATTAAATTATGAAAACCAAGTGTTGGAAATCGATAATGAAGCAAACTCACATGACTCATACATCACCCAGTTGTGGCATCACCATCTCAGTCATGTAAACGAGAAGTGCTTGACAAAGCTCTACCAAGATGGTTATTTGGACTCTACTTAGCTAAAACCACTTGATAGATGTCACACTTGTTTACAAGAAAAAATTACCAAGCCGCCCTTCGGTGGACAAGGTGAAAGGGCCATAGAGCTTCTAGGATTGGTGCACATGGATGTGTGTGGACCATTTCTAGTAGAAGCTATAGGTGGATATTCTTACTTCATTACTTTTACTGATGATTTGAGTAGATATGGCTATTTCTACTTAATGAGGTATAAGTCAGAAGACTTAGATAAATTTAAGGAATTCAAGAATGAAGTAGAGAATCATCTTGGTAAGAAGATAAAGAAACTTCGATCAAATCAAGGTGGAGAATATCTGAACCAAGAGTTCATTGATCTTCTACGGGAGTCTGGGATTCTATCTCAGCTCACTCCTCCTTATACACCATAGTGGAATGGTGTTAGTTAAAGGAGGAACCGCACCTTGTTGGATATGGTGAGGTTTATGATGAGTCATGCATATCTTCCATTATTCTTTTGGGGATATGCATTACAAACTGCAACATACACATTAAATCGAGTACCAACTAAGGAGGAAAATGGAATTACCTTCAAGTTATGGAATGGAAAGAAACCCATTTTGTTGCATACATGTGTATGGGGATGCAAGGCATTTGTTAAGGACTTCTCAAGCAACAAACTAGCACCCCGGGTCACGAGTTGGATCTTTATAGGATATCCTAAGGAAACGAAAGGATATTACCTATATAACCCTCAAGACAAGAAAGTGGTCATCGCCAGACAAGCTATCTTTATTGAGAGGGAGAACATGCTCAAAAGGGATAGTGGGATAAAGATTGACTTTGATGAAGTTGATGCTCAAGATACACAAGAGTTGGTGCAGGAATAGGTTCCACAGGTCCCTGTGGAAGAGGTTCCAGAAACACAAGTACTGCGTAGGTGCTCAAGAGAGGTAAGGGAACTAGAGAGATTTGGTTTCCTAGTCATTGAGGATGGTGAATCATTATTGTTGGACAATGATGAACCTCTATCCTATAAAGAATCAGTAGAAATCTTAGAATCAGCAAGATGGATAGAAGCTATGAATTATTAGATGGATTCCATGTATCAGAACCAAGTCTGGGTTCTGGTCGATGAGCCAGTTGATGTAAATCTTATTGGATGCAAATGGGTATTCAAGAGAAAACTGGACATGGAAGGTCAAGTTAGCACCTATAAATCAAGGATAGTGGCTAAAGGATTCATACAGCATCGGGGAATTGACTATGATGAAACCTTCTCACCATTTTCCATGTTTAAATCCATAAGAATCATACTTGTCATAGCATCTTACCATGACTACGAGATTTAGAAAATGGATGTCAAAACAGCATTCCTTAATGGGAACCTTCAGGAAGATGTCTATATGACACAACCAGAAGGGTTTGTGACACCAAGTGAATCCAAATGGGTTTGTAAAATGCAGAAATCAATTTATGGATTAAAGCAAGCATCCAGGTCATGGAACATTTGATTTGATGAAGCCATAAAGAAATTTGGTTTCATTAAGAACAAATGTGAGCCATGTGTTCATAAGTGGTTTAATGGGAATGCGATCATTATCCTAGTTGTATATCTTGACGACATATTGCTTATTGTAAACGATGTACCAGTCTTACAGTCAGTTAAGGACTGGTTGAACAAGTGTTTCTCCCTGAAGGACTTGGGTGAAGCAGCCTAAATTCTAGGTATCAAGATCATTCATGATAGATCCAAGAGGCTTCTTGGACTAAGTCAGGGTACATACATTAACCAGATACTAAAGAGATTTAGTATGGAACAATCCAAGAGGGGATTGATTCCAGTGTCACATGCCCTACATCTGTCTAAGAAAATGTTTCCTCAGACACAACAAGAGAAAGATAGAATGAGTAAGATCTCATATGCTTTGGTTATATGATCCATCATGTATGCCATGTTATGTACCAGGCTTGATGTTGCCTATGCACTGATCATGGTAGGTAGATATCAAGAAGATCCAGGAGAACAACATTGAACTGTTGTTAAGACCATCCTTAAGTATCTGAGAAGAACTAAGGATATGTTCCTAGTGTATGGAGGAGATAAAGGACTTTTCATTAGATGGTATTCTAATGCTGGTTTTCAGACATATCTCAATGATTTGAAGTCGCAATCTGGATATGTTTTCTGTCTCAATAGAGGAGGTGTGAGCTAGAAGAGTTCAAAGCAGCCAGTTGTTGTTGATTCTACAGTGGAGTTTGAATATATAGCAGCTTCTGATGAAACCAAGGAAGCTTTCTGGATTCACAACTTTGTCCAAGATCTTGATGTGGTGCCTAGTAGTAAAGATCCTATCACGTTATATTGTGATAATACTGCAGCGGTGGCTCTTGCAAAAGAATCAAGGCCACATCAATGGACAAATCACATACTCTGGAAGTATCACCTCATGAGGGATTTCTATAAAAGGGCTGAAGTTGTAGTGAGAAGAGTGTCCACATAAGAGAACGTGTCAGACCCCATGACTAAAGGCTTATCTCAGCAGAAGCATAAATATCATGTGAGAGCTAGCGGGTTAAAGGTTGTTAGCAGTTGGCTCTAGTCCAAGTGGGAGTCTGTTAGATTTGGTGGCCTAGAACCAACTACTTTGTACTTTATTCATTAATAAATACCTTTTCACATCTTGATTGTTTTTCTACGTGACAATGCATGTGATAATGTCCTAAGGATAGTTTTTCATTAAAGGGTCATAGTGGATCCCTGCTATGATGAGAACCCGGAAGTGTCATAACATTGTTCTTGAATATATGTTCTATGGCCGGATGATGTTATTTGAGGGACACTAATAATACAGGACATTAGGGGTGAGGACTCATAAAACTTTGAGGCACCTTCTCATGGTATGCGCCCTTGGTAATATCTAGGAGGATATTGTGAGAACGATACCCATCAGTAGGAAATCCACATTTTATAGTGTTATTGGATTTTCCTATCTACGAACATGTATATTGGTCCTTAGACTTTAAGATTATTATTAATGGGTATTACAACTCACACACTTAGATGTATTGATGAAAACTGTGATGACACGCTGTTCGTAGTGAGGTAGGATACATTGAGTGCATCACGAGTGATACTGCATTAATAGATAATATGAGAAAGGATTTTTTCCCTTCTGTTCTATAACGGAAGTAGATATCTCAGGCTCTTTTATGGAATTGATATAGCCTAAATAAATCCATGTCCATGGTAAGGTATGGGCGATTTCAATTATGGGAAGTCAAAGAAAGAATAATCGAGCACATGGGTTAATGGCACTAGCATGAAACTCGCTTGATTAGAGATATCAAGAGAAAGGGATTAAATTACACGGTAAGCGTTCGTATGAGGTGACACGTCAATGCGGCTTCAACTTCTTTCTCTTGGGTGCCTTGACCTGTTTCTAGACAGTAATATTGGACTTTAGGAAATCTCGTCTAATGACAACGAGAAAGAGGCCTAGAGGGTCACACAATAAGTGTATCCAAGTATCTCAAGTAGAATAAAGATTATTCTCGTATGTGGTTTAATAATTATTCAAGAAATACTAACTTTTTTTAATGTTGGAGGAAGAATAAAATGAAAAAAAAAGATATACACATTGTGTACATTGAATGTACATGTCGTGTAGTTTTCATTTTGTAAAGTAAATGAAAAAAAAGTACACGTCGTGTATTAATGATTACATGCTGTGTAGTTTTTCCATTCAGGATCTTGAGGAAATAATATTGTTTTATTAAATGATATTTATTATAATCAATGTGGGTTCATGTCAAGGAATTAATGATTCGACATGGGGTTTTCAATAAGAGTTAATGAAATAAATAAAATGCGTAACGCGTTTATTTATTGTCATAACTCTATAACCTCAAACTAGATTATAAATATCCTCACAACCCCAACACTTTTCGAAAGAATATTTGTGCACAACAATTCTGGAAAACTCTCTCAATGCCGAGAGAACTCCTTCCTCCAAGAACGCTCTCAAGACCGAGATAGATTGTCCTCCATCGGATCAAGGTGATCTAAGGCGGACAATGCAAGAAAAGGATTCTCCACGCTAGCACCTGGAGATTCCTTTGGCGACGTCCAAATATATGTGGGGCATGTGTGGATCACTGCTAGAGAAAGTCTACACTTGGCTTCTGTGATGAAACGACAAATCACATCAAAACGTGACCATAAAACATCAATGAAGAAACAATTCGATCAAGGTAATTCTTGTCAATTAACTAAATTAATTATAACCAACATATGATGATCCTCTTGATGGTTCTGGGACCCTTCTATTTTTTTTGTTCTTTATTCTATTCTGAATATCCAGTTTTTTATTATCGTGATGGATCTCGGATTGAACGTTGTTTAACGCTAAAATTTAAATTGGGAAAACCCACGAATGCACTTCCACTGTGCCTAGAACCTGCAGTATAGTCGAGAAAGTTGATCTAAAGACATTGCATCTTGAATAGAACAAAAATGTGACGATTTAGTCAGCCGATCAATAATAACCCAAATCACATTGTTACCTCAAGAAGTCTTAGGTAGTCCCACAACAAAGTCCATGGATACATTCTACCATTTCTACTCTGGCACTGGGAAAGGTTGAAGTATCCCCTTTGGAAATTGTTTCTCTACTTTAACCCGTTGACATGTCAAACATTTCATGGTAAAATCAGCAATATCTCTTTTCATTCAATCCCACCAATAATACTCTCAAAGGTCTCTGTACATCTTAGTACTTCCATGATGAACTGAAAATGGAGAACTATGAGCTTCACACAATAATTATTTCTTCAATTGGGAATCACAAGGCACACAAAACCTTTTTCCAAATCTTAAAACACAATCATTATCAAGGTTAAATTCTAGCAACTTACCCATTTTAACAAATTCTACCTTTTTCTGTAGCTCAAGGTCTTCCTTATGCGCTTACTTAATTCTGTCTGATAATGATGACTACACTAAAACCTGAAACAAAACAGAGGTATCTCCTGCACCAACAACTTCTAATCCAAAATTCATCAAATCATTAATCAAGGGATCATGTTCCAAATCTAACATGGTGAGTTATGCATGATGTTTTCTACTCAAGGAATATGCCACTGTTTGCTTCTCCTAGATGGTAATTGATTGTGCAATAATAATCCTTTATCAGTTCAATCCATCTTCCCTACCTCATGTTTAATTCCTTCTGAGTGAATATATACTTCAGACTTTTATGGTCAATATATATTTTAAATTTGGATCTGTATAAATGATGCCTCTAAATTTTCAAAGTAAAAATCACAGCTTCCAATTCCAAATCATGTGTGGGATAATTTAACTCATGGGGTTTTATTTGTATTGAAGCATAAGCAATTACCTGGTTATTCTTCATCAAAACACAACCAAGTCCCTTTAAAGAAGCATCACTATAGATGACAAACTCACTATTTCGGGAAGGCAAGTCCAAAATCAATGCATTCACCAATCTCTTCTTCAGTTTCGGAAAACAAACATCACATTCTTCTATCCAAATAAATTTAACCCCTTTTCATGTTAACTTATTTATCAGGCTAGATAACCATGGAAAGTTCTTAAAAAATCTTCGATAATAACCTAGTAATCCAAGAAAACTATGAATCTCTATAACATTTGTAGGTCTTGGACATTCATCAACCACTTTTTTTGCAGGATCAACTTTTATTCCATCCTTATTTACAATGTTCCTAAGAAAAGAAATTTGTTGTAACCAAAAACCACACTTTCTGAATTTTCCATACAGTTTATTTCCCTTTAAGTTTTTTAAAATAACCCTTAGATGTTTTTCATGCTCCTCTTTATTTTTAGAAAATACCATAATGTCATCAATAAACACAACCACAAACTTATCTAAGAACTCATCAAATATTCTATTCATAAGATTCATGAATACAGCAAGTGAATTAGTTAATCCAAATAGCATAACAACAAATTCATAATGCCCATTTCTAGTAAAAAAATATGTTTTTGGGATGTCATACTCCTTCACCTTCAGCTGATGGTATCTGAATCTCAAGTCAATCTTGGAAAAGTACTAAGCTCCCTAGAGATGATCAAACAAGTAATTGATATGAGGAAAAGGATACTTGTTTTTAATAGTGATGTTATTTAAAGCTCTATAATCAATGAAAAGTCTCATGGAACCATCTTTCTTTTTAACGACCAAAATAGGAGCACCCCATGGTGAAGTGCTAGGATGAATGAAGCCTTTATTAAGAAAATCTTGTAACTAATTTTTCAATTCAAGAAGTTCTATTTGATCCATATGATATGGGGGTTTTGAAATTGTCTTAGCATCAGGAACTAATTAAATTGTGAATTTGACTTCTCGATCAGGTATGACATTGGGTAACTCATCAAGAAAAACATCAAGGTATTCATTTACCATAGGCACATCCTTAATCTGAACAGTTCCCTTGTTTTCAACAATATGAGCAAGAAAAATTTCATTTCCATCATTCAACAATTTTTCTGCTTCCTGATATGTTATCAATTATATGGTTTCATTCTTGTATACAAATAGAAACTCTTTCTAAAAAATAACTTCTTTATCTCTACAATCAATCTTAGTATGATAAATATAAATCCAATTCATTCCTAGAATAACATAAAACTCGACTAAGAGAAAAAAAAAGGTTTGCAAGTAAATTCTTTCCACGTACCATAATAGAAGGACTCTTATAATTTAACTTTTCTATAATATTTCTCCCTAGTGTTTTAACAATAATTTCTGGTCTCATTTCTTGAGGTGATATTTCCAATTTACCAGAAAACTTTTCTGACATGAAAGAATTTGTAGACCCCATATCGAAAAAAACTTTAGAAAAATATGAGCAAACAAACAAGGTACCTAATACAACTTCATTGGATAGCTTGGACTCTACAGACATAGTCACAAAGGATCTCACTACACCTTTTTGCTTATAGTATGGATTCTTTGCATCATTTGGATCTCTCTTTGGGCAGGCATTTTCATAATGACCCATCTCACCATATTTAAAACACTTAATATTTTTCTTATCAGTATTAGCCTTAGTATAATTTTCATTAAAATCTCATTCCATATGTACAAACATACCACATCGAAAAAACTTCCCAGTTTTGGTAAGTCATTCCCTAGGGTTCTTCTTGCCACACTTTTCACAAAATAGAAACTTGATTTTATTACCATCAGATTTCTTTGGTTGATTCTTACCCATCACTTTCCATCTAGACCTCTTTTTCTCCTTATTTACAAAATGCACGTGATCATCAGAAAAATCTATCTCTACCCTTTCAGTACATCAGACAAGTTTCTCATAACTTTTGAATTCACTGGAGGCTAACACCCTTCGATACCTTGGATTAAGTCCTGAATAAAAGTGGTTGATTTTTCTATCAAGATCCAGAATAAGATTTGGAGAATAACTCACCATTTGGGTGAATTTCACTTCATACATAGCTACTGAATCTTCCTCATTTTTCTTCAATTAAAGGAATTGCTTCTCTATCCTAAGTCTCACCACCTTAGGAAAATATTTTTCAAGGAAAAGACTTTTAAATTCATCCCACTCTACATAATCAATATCCTCTCTATCCCTGATATTCCTTACCATTGACCACCACTGATTAGCTTCACCTTCAAAACAATAAATGGAAAGACTTACCTTTTGATTATCTGAACATCCCATAACATCGAATATATTTTCAAGGGATTTAATCTATCCTTCAGCCACTACTGGATTAGAAGATCCATTGAAAGCAGGAGGGTGTTGCCTCATAAAATGTTCCACTATTTCCATGTTATGTTGTGTTACCTATAGTTGTTATATTTCATGGATGAAACCACCATTTATTTCTTGTGTTAGCTAATCCATTACTGTCACAAACTACTTGGTTTCAATCCCTACCATTCTGGGTTGCATATTCAGAATGATGTCATTCTGTCAATGCCTCTCTTCTTCAGCTTCCTTATTTATTCTACGTAAAACCATTATAAAAAACATATCTTATTCAAAGAAACATGGTAATATTTAAATTCTACAATATTTCAAATTAATCATAGAGTAAAAATCACTTATGTTATTCTATTAACATCACCCTAACCCCTAAATTTATCTAAACCATCCTCTGATACCAACTATAAGGACCCAGCCATATTACATTACATAAACTTGAATATAGTCAATAAATCACTTCCTTTCACATTGAGGATCTTTTCAAGTTTATAGATTTATAGAAAAGGGAGATAACACATTCATAACATTACACATTAATACATAGTGGATACCATAAAAACAATATTCTTTTCTTCCAATATATAAAACTTTTCAAATAAAACATGATCTCATTGACAAATCTTAAAACATTTAACTTGGCTTACTTTTTGGTCTTAAAAATCCTTATAACCTGTGAAAATCATTTAAAAACTTTGTATGAGCACAAAAATCTTAGTAAGGGATATAAAAAGAAATAAATATCACATTAGTCCATGAATACTTGTAATGTATAAAACTATTTTCAAAGGACATACTTGTCAGCCATATAAACTTACTTTGTGAGACATGAGATTTCCAAAAGATTAGCACAATACATAAGAACATAAGTACAACCATAAAGTTATCTTATAGAATTACTTACATAATCTTGTAACCATCTCAGCTACCTTATAATCTGTAACCCTCACGGCTACATTACAATTTGTGTAACCATCACAGTTACACTTGGAGTAACCATATATCCAACCTTCAACTTACACATACCCAATGCATTGGAGGGAGATATAGGTTCCACCCTTCATCATAAAAAATTCCCAATAACCATAACACAATCATACAACATGAATAATTTCATAAAAACATTGCTTTTGAATTTTATAAAATAGAATTTTAAAAGAGGTTTTTAAAATAAAAGTCCCCTTAAAAATATAATATAATTAAAGTGATACTTAATAGAGTGGATAGAATATGTATATAAACTATAAATACACATAATAAAAATAATATAAACAAAAATTCATCACACAACTATTCTTAAAACCACACAATTAATGAAGTAGAAGGTTAACCCGAAGAATGGAAATCGGGTTAAGAATTCCCTTACCTCAGGTTTGTCTTACTTAAAACTCCTTTAAACCTCATTTATGATGGTTAAAAAAGTGTTATTAATATATTAAAGAAACATATCCATATTTATAATACCTTATAAGATCATTTCATTACATCATTTCACCCTATAATTGTTAGTATTTTGTTCCTTGCATTATTTTGGGTGTGTTCTTTACATGTTTTCCATGATCGGTTCATGATGGATATTCTTTTCGATTAGAAGTGGAACTACAGAATTGGAATGGAGTGGTATTTATGTATTTCTAAAACCATAAATTATACCATTTATCATTTTTAATTCTAACATGAATATGATTCATAAGTTAAAACATTATTGATATTTGTTTAGGTCATTTTGGTGATTCTTTGGTCGTAAAGAACTCATTTTGTTTTATAAATTAACAAAATGTGTGAAAAATGATTGCAGAACCTTGTATAAGATATAATAAATAAATTATAATCTGGTTCAACCATAAAAATGGTTTCATTACCAATCTTGAAGAGAGTAAATGAAATTGAAATAATATCGTCCATGATGTCAGTAAATCGACACATCACGGACGGTGTTTTAATTTCTTGAATAAGTGGGAGAGGAGAAGGAATATAATGGTGAGTATTACATAAACATGATGAAATACATAATATGTAAGATACTTTATCATTCATTAATCTTGGATAAGGTTAGGTGAGGAAAGAAAAATAAAAGAAAGTAATCTCTAAATAAAAGAAAAGTTGAGAAATCCCTTACGAAAATTTGGCAACCTAACGGCGTCGCTTAAAATTTCATAAAATATTTTGATGAGGGAAAAGGAGTATCTCATCATTAATACATAATATGGGAAGTAATGGGGATATTTAATGAAATATCCCAACATAATACAAAGGAAATTAAAAATAATAACATAAAATGAAAGAAAATAAAGAAAACAAAAGAGGATATTTACCTCTCGATCTCTTCTCCTTGAGATCCTTCTTAAGGCCTTTGGTTTTGGCCTTTTGGTGAGACCAGAAGCTCTAGGACGTGGGGAAGAGTCTTGGGAGGAGTATTGGGCAGAACTTAGGTAATTATCAAGTCTTGAGAGGTGTGGGGGGAAGAGGGGAATGAGGGTGGTATTTACAGTGGAGGAGAGGGGGTATTTTTCATTATTTTAATCATTATTTTAATATTTTTTCTCAAGACTATGAATATTCTTAATTAATATGACCCCAGATAGTAATAATGGAATGTGAGTTCGAACCAAATGGTCTTACATCATTCTTTCATCACCTATGATGCAGTAAATCAAGTATTTATCATTTATCGTATTTTATCGTATTTTACTATTCATCAAAAATTCTAGAATTTCAGAAAATTCCCAAAAATTCAACCTACCCATTTATCAAAATTTAGAATTAAAAAATGAACTCCATTTTTTGAAAATAATTTTCTAAATATTATTGATTTAATTTTTAAATAAAATCTTACTTTATTCAAAAATTAATAATTTTAAAACTATAACTATTTTTATATCACATTGAAAAATTAAGAAGGATGTTGTTATCTTAAAGCCTTAAGAAAATAAAATAATAGTACAATTTACTATTCATTAGGGTCATATTACTATTCTTAAGGGTATGTTACTATTCACCAAAAAATCAATTTGGTTTCATTAAACTCCAAATAACTCACTGAATAGAATTGTAGATGATCGTTTTTTCAAAATTCAAAACATAGAAGTGGAAAAATTATGTTTAATGGCTAGTTATAAATATCTACTTAAAACAAAGTTTCATGCATTTCAATTTATTTTTAGAAAACCTTGGGATGTTACATTGGGTCTCTCTATAAAGAGTACATACTGAAAGTTTGAAGATAATAATACACAGATGAGGATCACACCCAAGGTCATGGGGTATACCAACAACCCAATCTGGACTAACCCACTAAGTAGGGGATTGGTGCATGTGTATAATTGGTCACGTCGATTCTGAGAACCCTATCTAGGGATAATGATGATAGTGGATCTCACTCCAATCCTCATGAAAGGATTCTAAAAACTCTATCCAAGACTGAAGTTCCTCATAGGGGATCACCATAATAAACACAGGACGCAATTTCATAATAAACCCTCATGGAAAGGATCAAGGGAACACACCCTAACAAAGCTTGTATATGCTGAAAAGGACAATTACACCAATCCATCTATGAATATGTACATGTAAAGTACTATAAGTAAATGGCATGTCTCTTTGGCATAGGTTCTACCCTTGTATCACATCCCATGCCCATGTTTGTGTCCATGTGCGACTAGTTGTGCTCATGTACTTAGACTTGTCCAAGTACACGGCTCTTCCCATGTACCCCTAGCCTGGTCATGCACTCCCAGAGAACATTCCAATTTTCTAGGTTAGATCACATGATGTGTGATGCATCACACACACTGTGCGATGCTTATTTTCTCTATAAAAATCATAGCACCACAATCAGGGATCCACATGGTGTGTATTCTCAGATTACATGACGTGTATGCCAGGATTTTCTGGAACCCACGGATCCATTTCATGCATCTTTTTCCACTCCTATGGAATCTGATCTAACTGCAAATCACATCAGAAAGCATGGGTCTGGTCTAGTCATGCCTCACCATCATCGTTCGCTATAATCCATCCATACGATTTGCACGGGAAAACCACTTGTCGCATCTCCTAGTCATTTTATGTCAAACCCCACATGAAGAACTCTAATCCCATCTTGATCTATCATCATAGATTGATACCATCATCAATCCAAATCTAGATCTGCGATATCAATCCATTGCACCAAGAAATGGGTGCATAATGATTTATTGTCAGGTATTTGTTGAACCACTAGGAAAAGTGAGCATCAGTGATAAATGAACAAAGAAAAAGGGAAGAAATGAATGAAACAAAAACAAGAGGAATGGACCTAAACCAATGTTCATGGTGGCATATATTTTTTTTAATTATAATAACAAATGAATAGATATAGTAATCAACAAAACAAATCCCCAATCCTAGATAATATTTAACCCGTACCCACAATACGGTCGATCTATGAATTAATTCGTTAGTTGATTGATTTACATTAATCATAGGAAAAATAAAACAGAGATAAATCCACATAAAACAAATGTCCTACCTCAATTTGGATCAATCATTGGTGAAGAATAAATTTTCATCATTTTCGTTGGTGAGATCCTCATTTTCTATTGGCACGCTGATCACCAAAGCTCTATTCGTCGATGTTCATCCACATAAGCTCCCTCACCAGATCCTCTACCAAATTTCAAGGTTATGAGGACATCCCTACAAATTTGGTTACAAATAGGTTTGTATAAAATTTTATTAGTTCACTACGTCATCAAATAAAATAAATAAATTTATTATTTATACTCATGGTGACTTTTTCACAAACACCTGACACTGAAAAAGACTATATCGCTCTTAGGGTGAAACCCATGATATGAACTCAATGGAGGCCTTAGATTTTGGATATGAGTCCCTATTTGGGATTTTTTCCACTTTTTCAGGAAAACTGCTCATTCGTGCAATTTAATATATTTTAAACATCAACTCTGGGCTCACCGAACCTCAGAATCATGCGTTTTCTTAGCGTTTAGTATCAAAAATATTACTAGATATATTTGAAGACTTTACATGGAAAAATAGAGATGTTACATTCTCCCCACCTTAGAGATTTACATCTCAGAAATCAAAACAAAAGACGACATAAAGAGATGTGGGTACTGAGCCAAAATATGGGTCTCCTACTCCTAGGTACTCTCTTGAAATTCATGTGCTTCCATCAGACATGCACTAAAGGAATCTCTCACCCATGGAGGATCTTGTCACAACCCCCTCCCACCAATGATATTTGCAATAATGGGAGAGAGATAATTCCCCCCGAGTCCCGCCACTAGTAGGCCCTAGGTTGGTGACTTGCATTGAGGGTATAAAAATATCATGAAATGGGAGGAATTACCCTCTATGATAATGTTGGATCGGGTGATAAGATGAATCATCCACAATAAAATCCATGAAATAATATAAAAAGAAACCAAAACCATCCTACAATGCATGTATAAATAAAACTGGTATAGATAGAAGTATCCAAAAGTAAATACCCAAAATCAAATCTAAAGCATTGAGACAACAACTATCCAAAGGTCTGAGCTAGTAATGTCTAGCACAGTTCACATAATTCTCCCGAAAACCTAAAAATCAGTTTATATATATATGATGATCATACAAGTAAACTCAATAGGAAAACCAAAGTCTCTCATGCACATGTGAAAGAATCATACTAATGCACCCGTAAGAAAACAACATAACCAACATCACCTAAAGTGATCAACTATCCATCCCAACCTCACGAAGGCACACTCACCAAATAACATAAGACAAGTATAGTAACATAATAAAAATAATATCGATAAAGGATACCCAACACTACTTTTCCACTGATTTTCCACTATCACACCCCAACATCGTACATCCTGGCACTCCCATATCTTTTGAATAACATATAACATCAACCCACAACACGGTCACATCACATCTCTCCCGCTAACACTTGGGCTACCGCCCCCATAGCACAGTCAAATCTCATCATTCCCATAGAACCATGGGTCATCACATCACAACCATAACCAAGGTATTATGAACATGAATGACATCATTCTCATTCCCTCCTACTACTATGCATGACCCCCACCACAAGCCATCCCACAACATAGTCATATCACATCTCACCTGAAAACACTTGGGCAACCACCCCCACAGCACACTCATATCACATCTTGCCTAAAAAACCTAGGACACCACCCCACAACATGGTTATATCACATCTCATACAAAAACACCTAGGACACCACATATCTCCTAAAGACACTTGTTCCATCACCTAGTGCACTAAAATACCTCCATCCATCACAGCTTGTGCATATATACTTTTCTGAAATATGAAGAGGGAAAGATTGGGTATCAATCCATCCATCCTTGTTACCAGGATGTTGGGAAAAACACCCCCCACATGACTATACGGGTGTCATAACATAGTTCTCGACATGGGTGGGGTGCGTATAGAAATCACAAGGAATATACAAGTATATACATATATCCACGCATAAGACCAACCTATGGGTTCACAACTAAATACTAGCCAACTCATAACATCTCCACTTTTCCTGCCACCTCTAAATACATAACACCACACAAACCATAAGCCACAACTCACACCACCAACCAATTCCATTTCCATCCCATCTATTTCATTAGTTATCATCAACCATATTTAACCATTCAAACCATCATTTATTTGTTCATTTTTTATTTCCATCTCATTAACTAAACCATCCCAATCCATTTTAAACATTATTAACCAATTAATTATTCCATCACTACCCGGGAATATAGAAAAATGCAACCATGCATCACAAGTATCTCATCATCCCCATCATATCACCACCTCACCCCCCCCCCCCAAATCATGTCCAAACAAAAAAAACCTCACTGCCCTAAAATCACACCCAAATATCCATCGCCTTACCACTTTCAAAAAATGGTCAAACATCAACCACATCGCCACCCCAAAAGCACAACCAAACAACCACCACCTCTCCGCCCCAAAATCATTACCAAACAACCACATCATCTCCCCAAAAGAATGCCCATTAAAACACCATCCTTACATTCCCCAACCACACATCAACCTCACATCGCCACCCCATAGCATGGCCACACACATATCACATCAAAGATCATTTTACATATTTAAAAAAGGTAATTTTATCATATTTCACTTTATTTTAGGGGCCTTATCACACAATTCATAATCTAGGGGTAACCATTTTATTAACCAGATATAAGTGGTTAGCGAATTTCTATTTTATGTTGATATCACAACAATCGCAACAAAAACAACAATCATAACACATATCATCTAGTGTAAACAAATCCCCCAATGGACACAATTTTCAACAGGGCAACAAGTCTGTGCGATCATATTATCATAATCATATCAAATATGTAAAAACACACAAATCATTCTCCTCCCCCCCCCCCTATTTTCAATTATCCAATTTTTTATCTTTGATTAAGCCAGTGCAACCATAACCCATAGATGAACAAAAATAAACCCCTCCTACATGATACACAATAAAGAGAAGTGAGGGATTCCTAACCTCAAAGAATCTTGCTAACTTTCTATGCATTGTATGATAAAGAAGAAATTCCTGCAAACCAAAACCACACCACAATATCATAGATTAACCTACACTTCATCAAAGGAATGTCAAAATGAATCCCAAATCATGACCTAAACCAAAACTATACCACCATAGTGGGTTCCTGAAAGAAGAATGGGAGAAAAATTACAATAAGGGATAAATACTAGCCATGGATTGCTAATGGGCATCCACTGAAACTAATAGATCAATGAATAAGAAAGAGGCATAAAAGATCTACTAGGGGTACCTAGGATTTTTCCAGAATGGTAGGGGAAGAATCCATGACCAAATGAAAAAATCATCTAAGAAAAGGGATTTAAAACCTGGATCTCAGCATTTTCAAATCATGTAAACTTTATACGGTGTGAAATTCACTGGTTTTCTGAAAATTCTCAATTTCACAAAAAAATCATCACCTCAATCTTTATTTATAACACTTCATGAATTGAATTTTCAAGACATGAATTCATTTCATGGATCCCCTTTATCTGATTTAAAATCTACGAACCAGCTAGCTATACAAGTCATGAACCATCATTTCACATCATGTAAACAATACACGACATGTATTTCCTACAGCAGCTCTTTTGTACCTCCAACCTCCACTAAAAATTTCCAAAACCTCCCCTGAGTACCTATAACCATCAAAAATATCAAAATAAAGGATTGGGAAGGCACAGAACATTAAATCATATAACTATCAAATGATTCTCACACTTGAGAATCCAAAAACAAGCCCATAAGGAAAGGGGTTCGAACAACCACCCTATGAGATACCTCTCAAGGATCTCATCATACCTCAAACACTAACACCAGCCAAACAAGCTAAACCAAACCTCCACAAAACCTCATCACCACATGACCACATCACCATAACCACCCAACCTTCATACATCCCAAACCAACAACTGTCACAACCAAAAACCATATTTCCATGTACATATGAATTAGGGAATTCCATCCTCAATGTCAAGATACTATCTCTTTTGGGCCACTAACTCTCCTGAATGGGTTTAATAAAAATGTAGTTAATTCATATCGATTAGAAATCAGGTCCTCCCCTTTCCATGTGTCAAAACTTTATCACACATCATACATTAAAGAAAATAGCACATCTCATAAAACAGAAGGATCCAAATATCATATCACAAAGAAAAAAAGATCAATTAAAAACTCAAAACAACTATGGGTATTGGGAATGAACTTGTACCTCTCATACCCAAGTAATATCCTCAAGGACACCATGCCTCTAAAACACATGAACCAAAGAAATGGTCAATCCATGCAACGCCTTCTCTTGACGATCCTCGATCTCTATGGGCTGCTCCATGAATGTCGCATCATCCTTGATATCCAACTCTACCCCATTAATGATATGGGAGTCATAATGAAGATATTAATGAAGCTGGGAGATGTGGAATACCTAATGGATCGTCTCCAAATATGGTGGAAATGCTAACTGATATGCCAACTCACCCCAACACCTCAAAGGGACCAATAAACCTAGGAGAAATATTACTTCCTCTGCCAAAAATCTACTACCCACATCAAGGGGAAACCTTTAAGAATATGTGGTCCCCAAACTCAAACTCCAAGGTCCTCCTAATAGGATTGGAATAAGACTTTCATAGGCCATGTTCTTCTTTCATCCTCTCATGAAGAAGTTGAACCTTCTCTATTATGCTCTGCACTACAACAAGACAAAGAACTACTGCTCCCCAACCTCCATCCAACGCAACATAAAATGACATAGTCTCCCATATAAGTCCTAAAATGGATTCATAAAAATGGATGAGTGATAGATATTTTTGTATGCAAACTCGACTAAATTTAGGTGCCTTATCCAAGATCCACCAAAGTCCAAGATGCACACCTACAACATATCCTCAAATGTCTGGATAGTCTACTCCATCTTCCCATACTTCTAAGGGTGGAAAGTATTGTTGAGGTGTAATTGGGTTACAAAATCATTTTATAATCCCCTCCAGACTTGTGAGGTAAAACATGCATCCCAATCCAAGACAATATACCTCATAACTCCATGAAACTGCACCAACTCATCCACATACCTCTTAGATAAATCATCTACTACACCTAACTCCTTGATCACTAAAAATTGGGCCTATTTTTTCAACCAATCCATGATCACCCAGATGACATCACAACCTCCCCCATATTAGGGTATCCCTATGACAAAATCCATCGACATTTCATCCCATTTTCACTCAGGAACATCCCAAGGCTATAATAAACCGCTAGGAACATGATTCTTACACTTTACCTACTAGAAAACCAAATACCTCACCATGAACTCTGCCACTGCCCGTTTCATCCCAGGACACCAAAATTGCATCCTCAAGTCATTGTAAATCTTGGATAATCCTGGTTGTATCACCAAAGGTGACTATAAAACTCAAAAAATACTCCCTTGTGCATCACTACCGAAATAAACAACCACCCGTAAAACAACAACTAGTTTTGACCATCCTCCAACCATCCCTCTATAGCATCACCATAGTCAACATGATTGTGCAATGCTTATACCTTTGAGTTTCCCCACTAAGACTCCTCCACCTACCATATTAGAGAATATTACACCATCATCTGAAACAAATAGCCTCTACCATCATACACACATGCATCTAAGTGAAAGGATTCCAAGTAATCTATGGCTCTCCAAGAATCCCCAGACTCTCGAGCAACATCCTTCTCTCAATTTACTCTCAAAGTTTCAGACAAAACATTACCTGAGGTGTAGGAGATCTTAAAGGACCCTGAAACACCTTGAGAGGGGAGGGGTGAATTAGGGTGTCAACTTTTTCTTATAGAGTGATAGATCTTGTTCCCGTGTTGGCAGGAACTTGTTAAACCTGTCTGTTAGAAATGTGCAGTAATTTAAACATTCATACACATAGAGATGACATAGAAGTTTTACTTGGTTCACGACTAAGGGATAGTCCAAGGAGCATATGTCGACAGTATTTCAGTTATACCAAAGTCTAATAATATGTGGAGTACAAGATTTTAGACATAGTCACTCAATACTAGGCACACTGCCTTTACAAGATTTTAGGGATAGTGCAATGCGTCCCTCGTAGCACTTCCTTTGACTCTCCCTAGCTCATTGCCTTGGGTAAATTCTAACTAAGTTTATTAACTTGAAGGTATCTTAAATACATAAGAATAGAAGTCTTTGTCTCTATCTAGAATGGGACTCTACTTATATCAAAGTCTTGAAATGATTCACTTGAAAGTACTGATCAAACAAACTTGATGCTCAAAAACTTAAAAGAAGCACACACTGGCACTTGCGTGCGGCACCTTCTCTTACGTGCAAGATTTGGGATTATCACGCAAGATGACTTTCGTGCAACCCTTATTTTTTACACAACCATTACCTTTTACACAGCTACACCACAAGTTTCACTTGGTCTTTAAAGACTAAAGGAACACTTTGTGTGCAATATTTTCTTTATGAAATATTCTGTACACAACTCTTTTTCATGGTAAAGAAACCTAGTCTTCTTTTAAAAAGTTCTCCTTCTCAAATGGGGGTACCCGCCTATTTATAAGTCTTGAAAAACCTGTGCTCAATATTCTTGATGAGCATGTAAAACCATATTTTTTATATCGCATTGGGTGCATAATCCTCTTTCGTACAACCTAATCTTTCATGCACATTTAAAACTTTCATGCACTTTTTTCATTTTCCATATTTTGATGCAATGACCCCAAAACATGCCTTACACTCAACTTTCAGATTCACCTTTAGAATTGTGCACAACTTCCTTTTCCAAAAATACTTTTCTTCATTCTCCAATTATTGGACCCTAAAATTTGACAAACACTAAGAAATGAATCCACCTTTAATATTATTGTCTGATTGAACTATAAGATCCATTTCCTTGCAAACTCCCAAATATTCCATGTGAGGATTGAAAACAAACACAAACCATACTCCATTTACAACAAAGAACGACCTTGGTTCCAACAGATCTCAAAATCATAATCTGAAGAAACTCCATCAACCTCTACTACTGAAAATTCAGATCACACTAAGAAAGATATATCTCAAGCTCTTGTGATTTGTGAAGACCACAAAGAGCTCCCCAATGAGTTAATTTCACCACAATTTCAGTTCAAACATCATCGCTGCCAACTCCATATTGTTTTATTTGGTTACCTATAACCAAGTTATGTGTACTTTATGATAACATGTATTCATTATTTTAAATATTAATAAAATATTCATTACATCATGATCATTCTTCTATGTAATATAGTATGTGATAATATCCTAATAGTATTTGCTTCACTGAAAGTTCATAGCAGTTCCCTGCTATGATGAGAACCCAAAAGTACCACAATAATATTCATAAATATAAGTTCTATAGCTAGATGAAATCATTTGAGGGACACAAATGATACAGACTATTAGGAGCAGAAACTTAAAGGACTTTGAGGTGCCTTATCATGGTGTACTCCCTTGGAAATATCCAGTGTAGGATATTATGAGAATGAGACTCACTGGTAGGAAATCAACATTTATATGTGACATTGGATGTTCCTATATGTGGATGTGTGTATTGATCCTTAGACTTAAATATTATTATTAATTAGTTTTATAAGTTATGTACTTTGATGGAATGATGAAAATTATGATGACATATGTTCATGGTGAGGTAGGATATGTTGGGTGTGTCATGAGTAATAATTCATTAATGAATAATGCAAGAAAGGATTTTTCCCTTATTTTATTTAACATAAGTTGATATCTCAGGACCTTTTATGAAAATGATAAAGCCTAAATAAATCCATGGTCATGGTGTTATATAGGAAAGTTTTATTTCTAGAAGTTTAAAGAAAGAGACATCGAGCACATAGATTGATAGCACCAGCATATAACCTGCTTGATTGGAGATATAACGATAAAGGGATTACATTACATAGTAAGTGTCCATATGAGTCATTATGTCATTGATGCATTAAATTATTTCAATATGGGTGCCTTGGCATGTTTCTAGATGCTAAAATTGGTCTTTTGCTGCTTCTTTTTTTTCCACTGAGAAAGAGTCCTAGAGGGTCACACAATAAGTGTATCCATAATCTCAATTAAATAATATATTAATATTTTTTATTTAAAATTTTGTAGAAATATTATTTTCATATGTGTTTTAATAATTATTCATGTTTTCTTGATCACTTATATTTTTTCACCAACTATTTGAGAGAATTTTATATGAGTAAAATATTTAATAAATATTTATTTTATATTTAGTGGATATAATATTTATTTATTTATTAGTGAATAGTGTAGTGATACTTTATTTATTTAATAAAAAAATCATTATTCAAGGCCTGATAAATATTTTGGAGTAATGGAGAACTGATTTTAATGGTCGGGTGAGAAATAATATATATTGAATATTATTTGAATAAATAATATTTGATTTAATTCACGAGTTTATCACATGTCAAGAAATACTAATAATATTATTATTATAGACATGAGGTTCTATGGGGGTTAAATAAATAATAAAGGGAACTTTTATAATTATTTATTCTAACCCTAGCAGTATATAAACCCAATTATATTATTTTCTTAGTAGAGGAAATTCATTTAGGTTGTGCACAACGAGATCATGAGAGAATCCTCTCAAGCCCTAGAGAGCTCCCTCTCTCAGAACGCTCCCAATAATAGATAGTGATTTTCCTCCACCTTCCAATCTCGAATCTCGATATATCAAGGATAATCTTTCAAAAGTGATTTTTAGGGCGATCAAAGGTGAACAACACAAGTGATAGGATCTACCATGCTAACACCCAGATATTCTTACGACGATGTTTGGAAATTTGTGAAACATGTGTAGATCACCGCTAGAGGGAATCTATTCTTGATTCTTACAACACAATTATGGTACGACGTAGATCCATTGTTATATTCATTAATAAAGAAATAATTTCTCACAAGGTAATTCTTTAATTACTTAAATTAATTTTATATAATATGTGGAGATCATGCACTTTAGTTATGGTATTTATCCATTATCTATATTATTTGATTAAATTTTGTTAATCATGGAATTTATCATTGTGTAAATATCATATTAATCATCGATCATGACAAAAAGTTGATTTGGGAACATCCCATCTAATGCTTCCTTTAATCCTGGAACATATAATAGGTATTATAAGGTTCGCGTAATTATTTATAATTATTTAAATATCATTGATTGATTTATGCATTTTTCATTATTTTTCAATTCTAGATTAATCATTCTTTAATCCAAATTGTGAGATCTAATTTATTCCTCTTTTTTCTAAAAAATTCAATCAATTAAATTAATTTTATGAATGAAATAAATTTGAATATCTCATTCAGAGGTTTATAGGAGTCTAGATAGATAACATAAGAGTACACATTGTGTAACCTAGAGGTACACGTCGTGTATTACTGTTTAATGCATCATGAATTAATTTGTAATTAATTCAAGGCATTTGAATTTATTACATGTGGTGAATTTAATTATACACCATTGTTGACAAGTCCATCTTGGCACACGGTCATCCGAAGTACACATTGTATAACTTCCATACACAACTTGTAGTCTCTTAGTCATAGACGGTCCATGTATCCTCTTACATGGCATGCATGACTAGTTTCCATTTAAATCAGAAACTACACACTATGTATCCCATGTACACATCGTTTAATCCAATATTTTATATGGAACAATTACACGTTTAGTCCCTAAGCGTGTGCCGCAAATAGATGGTGAGAATAATGCATGCCTTGTAAACTTCAATATACACATCGTATACTTTTACCAAATTACGCATTATTAAAAATTAATTTATTATATTGTGTGAACCTTATCAACTCATGTTTCTTGTGGCCATTAAGTTGATATTACATTCCATGTGACGAGTTTTACATATATAAATTTCTAATTAATTTTTTATTAATGTTTGGATTTACATATCATGTATAAGTCGTATCACAATTATTACTCTACGCACATTGAAGAATTACATGCTACATAAATACCATGTGTTCTATGTGATCATTAAGTTGATAGTACACACCATGAAATTACATGATAATTTGTGTATGCAACATGTCACAAGAGTAAATAGTATATGAGTATAATACACGTTGGGTAGTTTGGATGGGTACTCACCATGTTTCCTCTAAGGTACATTTTTGTACATAGTTAATTTTAAATAATTTTTTTTAATTTTTTTAAAATTATAATGCATGAGAATATCAAGAAAATTTGGATGAGAATTAAGATAAAATAATTGATTAATTAAAGAAGATAAATAATTGATTCAAGCGTGATTTATCTTAAATAAGAATGATTGGAATTGAATGATAATTTTATTAAACGTGTCATTTGTTGCATGCATGTGGATAATCTGAGCCTATATTAGAATTTTGTATGTGATTGGTTTTATTTAATTTAATATTAAATTAAATTTTTGTCTTGTGTGTCATCTATCCTCTCATTATGCAAGGGATTTCATGCCCATGGTTTCTTTTATGTAAACCCCTTAACCAATATTTTGGTTCCCCTTGCCTGCATATGAGTAAAAGAATATGTAATAGATGGATCTTCCAAGCTAGTGGAGGCAGTTCAAGTTTAAGGTTGAGGCGGAACCAATCCAAGAGAGATACATAGGTGGACTGGTTGAATGCTACAACACAAACCATAAATAGTTCAAGGTGTTTTCCCCTAGGTTAATGGTTAGTTTATCATCCACTGGATAAACTAACCCTTAGTAAAATATCATGATCATACCACTTTATTATTTTATTCCCATCAAGTTTCATGGTTATTTCATTATGTATGTTTTTTTGAAATCACATGAATTAATTAATTAACAAGCATGCAAGATAGAACTAAAATAAATTGACTTATGTGTAAATATTGTATAAGACATGGTTAGTCACTTAATTAAGTATACTTAATATTAAAAAGCATGTAATAAAGATAATAATTGGAAATTTACTCATAAAAGATAAAATACTTCAGTTATATATATTAAGTCGGTATAGCCTTACACTACTTCAGTTAAAATCAAACCATAGTTCAAAGTGTTTGACTAGCCAAAGTTGGGGTGCTTTCAATTATCAGGAAATTCTAACTTGAAGTTTTGGTTTGAATTAAATTAGTTCACATCAAGGGTTGAATGCCAAAGTATGACTTGGTCTAACTAAGAGGCAAAGGTTGAGGAGATCAAATTTAATGATTTCAGGATTTGGGAGTCCACTAAACAAATTTCAGAATTATGAGTTAATGCAGTTGTAATTTGGAATGCCTATTTAAAACCCTTAAAATTTCTTGATCGGCCAAAGTTGGGGTGATGATAATGGGAATATAGATCCTTTCCATAATAATGTCCAAGAAACAGTATATTCTGAAGCCAATGGTGAGGTATATTGTGTTTTTATAAAATAATGGGAGATTAATAAATATAATATTTGTTTATTTGTTTAAATTTTATCAAATAAAGTACTAAACTTTGATTATCTTATTTTTAGAAATTGAATAAGTGAGAAAAATAACCTTCTCACTAGCACAAATTTCTAAGAGTATCAAAGGCACTTACGTGTCATCCTATTCCATAAAAGGAAATTGCATTTGCTGGAAGAACCTATTCCTAATGCACCTGATAATGAGGATAATAAGGAAGAGTTGATTCTATATGATAAGAATTTGAATGATGTTATAGATGTTTATTGTTTCATGCTATCATATATAACCAATGATCTTTTGAAGCAATATGAGGACATGGATGCGTATAGCAAGATGTCTCACCTATGGGATCTATATCAAGAGAAGGCAAGACAAGAGATATATGAGATCTTAAATTATTTATTTACAACTAATCATAGAGAGTCGGTGCTATATCGGCCTCATGTAGTCAAGCTTATTGTCTACATGAAATGACTAGACATCTTAGGGATTAGATTCCCAGATTAGTTGTGTGTATATCTCATACTTCCCTCACTACCCAGGACCTTCTCAAGTTTAATTGTCAATTATAACATGATTAATAATAAGAAGAGTCTTTCGGAACTTCTTAATATAATTTTCCAAGTGGATAAATACATATGGAATGATAAGCCCATGATCCTTATAGTGAATATTAAAAGGAAGAACAAGGTAAAGGGGGACAAGACTCATAACAAGTCTAAATATCTTGAGCACTGTCCTTCTAAGAAGATGAAGATCCAGAGGAAGAGCAAGGAAAAGGAGGCAGTATGTTTTTCATGTGGCAAGCAAGTCCATTGGAAGAGTAACTACACCTAGAAGAAATGGAAATCTAAAGTTGTGTTCATTACTAAGTGTAATATTTCAATATCTATACATTGGGTATTATATATAGATTTTAGTGATCAAACTTGTATCTAAATATAGGAACCAAGTATATTTTGAAATATTTCTAGAGGATAAGTGGATTTTTGAGCTTCTAATGGTGTGAGGTTGGCTACTCTAGCCATTGGTGAATACCACCTTTAATTTCAAATAGGAATGATATTGGCTTTAAGGGATTTTTATTATGTACCAACTTTTACCAAGAACATAATTTTTGTATCATGCCTATATGTAGATGGTTTTATTTTCAAGTTTGGAAATAAAAGTTTTTTATTTTATAAAGACAACATATATTATGGTATGGTACATTTAAATATTGGTATTTATGTATTAAATTATAAAAAACAAGTATTAGAAATATAAAACAAATCATGTTTACATGACTCGTATATCACCCAGCTATGAAATTGTTCTCTTGGTCATGTAAATGAGAATCGTTTTACAAAGCTCTATCAATGTGGTTATTTAGACTCTTGAGATAAAACCACTTGAAATATGTCATGCTTTTTTATAAGGAAAAATAATCAAACCTCCATTCAGTGGACAAGGTTAAAGGGACTTAGAGATTTTAGGATTGGTACACACTGATGTGTGTGGACCATTTCTAATATAATCTAGAGGTGGGTATTCTTACTTCATAACTTTTATTGATGACATGAAGTATATATGTATATTTCTACTAGATGAGGTATAAGTTCGATTCCTTTGATAAATTCAAATAATTCAAGAATTAAGTAGAGAATCAAATTGGAAAAAATATAAATAAGCTTTGATTGGATTTAATTGGTGAATATCTTAATGAAGTGTTTATTGAATTTTAATGGGAGTTTGGGATTCTTTATTAACTCTCTCCATCTTACACACCATAGTGGAATGGTGTTAGTGAAAGGAGTAACCATACCTTGTTAAATATTATAAGGTAAATGATGATTCATGCAGGTATTCCATTATACCTTTGGGGATATGCATTACAAACTATAGAATATACATTAAACCGAGTACCAGCTAAAGTGGAAAATGGAATTACCTTCAAGTTATGGAGTTTAAAGAAACTTTTTTTGTCACATACATTTGTATGGGGTTGCAAGAAATTTGTTAATACCTTCTTAGAAAACAAACTAGAACCCCAGGGCACAAAGTGTATCTTTATAGCGTACCCTAAAGAAACAAAGGGATACTGCTTATACGACCCCTTAGACAAGAAAGTGATTGTTTCTAGACAAGCCATATTTCATGAGAGGGATCACATCCACAAAAATGATAGTGGGGGAAAGATTTAATTTGATGAAATTTATGCTTAAGATACACAAGAGTTGGTATAGGAATAGATTTCATAGGTCCCCATGGAAGAATTAGTTTCTAAAACAAAAGTATTGTGTAGGAGAACTTGATAGATAAGAGAAACAAAGAGATGTAGTTTTCTAGTCACTAAAGATGGTGACTCATAGTTTATTGACAATGATGAACTACTCTCCTACAAAGATGTAGTAGAGAGCTTAGAAGCTAAAAGATAGAAAGAATCCATGAACTCTAAAATGGATTATATGTATCATAATAAAGTTTGTGTTCTGGTTGATGTTCCATTTAATGTAAATATCATAGGGTACAAATGGGTATTCAAGAGAAACTGAACATGGAAGGTAAAGTAAATACCTATAAAACAAGGCTAGTGGATAAAGATTTTAAAATGTTTCAACGAATTGACTATGATGAAACCTTTTCACCAGTTTCCATGTTTAAATCCATCAGAATTCTACTTGTTATAGAAGCTTACCATGACTATGAAATTTGTAAGATGGATGTCAAAATAGATTTCCTTAATGGGAACCTTTAGGAAGATGTCTACATGACAAAACCAGAAGGGTTTGTGACTCCATATGATTCCAAAATGATTTTCAAGTTGTAGATATCCATTTATGTATTTAATCAATAATCTAGGTCATGGAACATTTGATTCAATGGATCTATAAAATAATTTGGTTTCATTAAGAATGAATGTGATCTATGTGTTTACAAAAGGTTTAGTGGGAATTTGGCTGTTATCCTAGTAGTATATGTTGATGAAATATTACTTATTAAAAAATACATATCATTATTATAATATGTAAAGGACTAGTTAAACAAGTGATTCTCTATAAAGGACTTAGGTGAATCAACCTATATTCTAGAGATCAATATCATTTCTGATAAATCTGAGAGGCTGCTTGGACTAAATCAAAGTATATATATTTACTAGATACTAAAGATATTTAGTATGGAACATTCCAAGAATGGATTTTTTCCAGTGTCACATGGTATACTTCTTTCTAAGAAAATGTGCACTTCTTGAAAATGACCCTATACCCATAGTTTGGAACCATGGATATATCCCATAAAACCATGGGTATAGGCTATACCCACAGTTCAAAGAACCATGGGAGCTTCATCTGTCAGTATAGCTCTGAGATATAGCCACGGTTTGAAAATTTTATACCCATGGTTATGAACTATGGTAATATGTATATGTCACCATGTTAATAACCATGTACCCATGATTTTGAAATCATGGGTATAGGATTTAAAAAATTTCCCACCACTAGTTTTGATCCCTGGATTGCCTATATAGAATTCACATGCCTAACCATTGTACTACATTGGGTTTTTGGTATAAATATATATATTTACGTATATATATTTATCTAAATTGTTTCTATAGGTGTAAAACTATGGCAATAGGTTTTCCTGTGGAAATTTTTTTTGTTCCGTGATTTTTTTCCCACCCTAATGCCGGAAAGCTATACCCACGGTTCTCTAAAACCGTGGGTATAGGCATGACCTATACTCATGGTTTTTGGAGAACCATGGGTATAGGTTCCCAACTAATCCCTATACTCGTATTTTTTTAAATCATGGATATAGGTTCATTTTACAGTGGTGGTTTCCTCAGATACAATAGAAAAAAGATATAATGAGTAAGATCCCATATGCTTCAATGATACGATCAATCATGTATGCCATGTTATGTACTAGACTTGATGTTGTCTATACATTGATCATGGTAGGTATATATCAAGTTGATCTAGGATAATAACATTGGTCTACTGTTAAGTCTATCCTTAAATATCTAAGAAGAACTAAGGATATGTTTCTAGTGTTTGGAGGATGTGAGAAGATGATCATCAAGGTGTATACTAATTCTAGTTTTTAAATAGATAATAATGATTTGGATTTACATTCAGGATAGGGTTTTTGTCTCAATAGAGGATCTATGAGATGAAAGAGTTCAAAACAGTCACTTGTTGCTGATTCTACAGCAGAGTCCGAGTATATTGCGGCTTTTGATATAGCCAAGAAATTTGTTTGGAAATGAAAATTTTTCTAGGATCTTGATGCGGTACTCGGTAATAAATACCATATCACATTGTATTGTGATAATACTGCAATGGTGGCTCTTGAAAAGGAACAAAGGTCACACCAATGGAAAAATCACATAATCTGAAAGTATGACCTATTGAGGTATTTTTATTAGATGGGTGAAGTTGTAGTAAGTAGAGTTCCAAAAAAAGAAAACATAGTGGACACCTTGACTAAAGGAATATCTCAATATAAGCATGGGTATCATGTGAGAGATAGCAGACCGAAGGTTGTTAGCAGTTGTCTATAGTTCAAGTGGGATTCTATTGGAGTTGGTTCCCAATAACAAACTTTTATGTACTTTATGATAACATGTATTCATTATTTTTAATATTAATAAATTTTTAATACGTCATGATTGTTCTTCTATATAACGTAGTATGCAATAATGTCCTAAGAGTATTTGTCACACTGAAAGGTCATAGTAGTTCCCCGCTATGATGAGAACCCAAAACCGACACGATATTATTCTTAAATATATGTTCTATAACTAGATGAAATCATTTTAGGGACAAAAATTATATAGGCTATCATGGGTGGAGACTCATGGGACTTTGAGGCACCTTCTCATGGTGTATGCCCTTGGTAATATCCAGTGTAGGATATTATGAGAACGAGACTCATAGGAAATCCACATTTATATGTATCATTAGATGTTTCTATCTATGGATATGTGTATTGATCCTTAGACTTTAATATTATTATTAATGAGTGTTATAATTCATGTACTTTGATATATTGAAAAAAAATATGATGACATATGTTCACAACAAGGTATGATATATTGGGTGCATCACAAGTAATATTTCATTAATGAATAATGTGAGAAACTATTTTCCCCTTATTTTATTTAATGGAAGTTGATATCTCATACCCTTTTATGTAAATGGTATATCCTAAATAAATCCATAAACATGGTGTTCTATAGGAATGTTTTATTTTTGGAAAGTCAAATAATGAGACATTGAGCACATAGGTTGATGGCACCAGCATGCAACCTGCTTGATTGGAGATATTGAGATAAAGGGATAATATTAAATAGTAAGCGTCTGTATGAGTTATTATATCATTGTAGTATTAAATTCTTTCTCTATGGGTGACTTGACATATTGTTAGATGATAACTTTGGACTTTAGGCTGTTTTACCAAATTCCACTGAGAAAGAGTCCTAGAGGGTCATGCACTAAGTGTATCCAGAATCTCAATTAAATAATATATTATTATTTATTATTTAAAAAATTGAATAAATATTATTCTCACATGTGGTTTAATCATTATTTATGTTTTCTTGATCTCATATATTTCATCCCCAGTTATTTGTGAGAATATTATGGGGACAAAATATTTAAAAAATATTTATTTTCTATTTAGTGGATATAATATTTATTTATTTATTAATGAATAATGTAGTGATATTTATTTATTAAACAAATATTCATTATTCAAGGCCTGATAAATATTGTGGAGGAATGGTGGATCGAGTTTAATGATCTGGTGAGAAATAATATATATTAAATATTATTTGAATAAATAATATTTAATTTAATTCATGATTTTAGTAAATGTTAAGAAATAATAATAATATCATTATTATTATTATAGAAATGGGGTTATTTGGGGATTAAATAAATAATAAAGGGAACTTGTGCAATTATTTATTCTAACCCTAGCGGTATATAAACCCAATTATATTATTTTCTTAGTAGAGACAATTCATTTGGGTTGTGCACAATGAGATCTAGAGAGAATACTCTCAAGACCTAGAGAGATCCCTCTCCCAGATTGCTCCCAAGAATAGAGATAAATTTTTCTCCACCTTCCACTCTTAAGTCTAGAGAGATCAAGAAGAATCCTTTAGAAGTGATTCTCAGGGTGATCAAAGGTGAACGATGCAAGGTGTATGATATATCATGCTAGAACCCAAAGACTCCTACGGTGATGTTTGAAGATTCATGGAACATGTGTGGATCATTGCTAGAGGGAATCTATTCTTGATTCCTATAAATTAACAACAGTACGACGTAGATCCATTTTCAGATCCATCAATGAAGAAATAATTTCTCACAAATTAATTCTTTAATTGCTTAAATTAATTATAAATAATATCTAGAGATCCTACACTTTGATTATAAATTTTATCCATTGTCTAAATTATTTTATTCAATTTCATTGATCAAAGTGTTAATCATCATGTAAATATCATATTAATCATCGATCATGAAAAAAAGCTGAGTTTGGCACATCTCATCTAACACTTCCACTATGCTTGGAACCTACACAGATCATGGGTGGCATAGTTACACTCATGGGGACATAACTTCCTAGATCTATAAGAGATCACTACACTCTACTGCATCAATGAACATCCCAATCCTGGATAGGAAGTATCACAAAACACCTTAAACATCACACCCTCCTTAAGAAACTGAAGCATTGGGGCACTGACCAAATTCCACTTTAGGTAACCAAATTCTACCTGACACTAATCATCCCACAAAAAAGCATAGTATTTCCTAGTCAACATTGTAAACAGGGTTAAAACTTGAGATAAATCGGGAAAAAACACCAATAATATCTTGAAATACCAAAAAAATTATGAACATCTACCATGTTCTTGGGTGTTTCCCAAGAAAAAATTTCCTCTCCTTTCTACGGGTCTAATGTCTCACCCTACTGAGACACCACATGCATGAGTAAATGCACCTATCATGTCCCAAACTTACACTTAGAAAACTTTCCATATATTTGGTGGCATCGAAGAACCTGTACGACAGCTTTTATATGATCAACATGCTACTCCTCTGACTTCAAGTAGATCAAGATATAATTGATGAATACAATAATGAACTGGTCCAAGAACTCATGGAAAATAGAGTTCATAAGACTCATAAACATGATTGGTAAATTTATAACACCAAATGACATGACTACAAACTCGAAGTACTCATACCTACATATGAAGATAGTCTTTGATATATCACCCTCCTTCACCCTCAACTAGTGATATCCTAACCATAGGTCGATATTAGAAAACCAACTCACCCCTCTCAACTGGTTGAAAAGATCTTATATCCTCAGAAGAGGGTAATGATTCTTAATCATCACCTGATTCGACCTCTGGTAGTCTATACATAGCCTCAGACTATCATCCACATTTTTGGAAAACAACACTAGAGCACACCCCAGTGACACACTAGGCAATATAAAACCCTTTTGCATGAGATCATCAATCTAAATCCCCAACTCCTGCTACTTGTAAGGTGTCATCCGATAAGGATCCATTGAAATTAGAGAATCTTCAGGCTGTAAGTCTACCCCAAACTCAATATCATGTTGAGGGGGTAGCATCACAACCTCCTCAAGGGAAAACATTCAGAAACTCCCCAATGACCCTGAGGACCCCCACTATCCTAGAATCCATTTTTTCCAAAAAAAATCAACCATAAAAGAAATAAGGGGATCTACACACCAAATTCCCACCTGAAAACCTCGATCACCAATGAAAATCATATACTAGACATCCACATCTGAGAAAATGACTCTCCTCTAGAAGTAGTTGATAACAGCACATACAAAATATGACCAATTGATTCTTTAGATGACATCTTATGGATGCATATATAGTTATAAAATATTCCCTTGGGACTAATGTGGCCCCATCATCAGTCTACAACCCCTAGCACAAATCAAACAAGTTAGTCTGGCCTTCGACTAGTATAGTCAACACTAGGGGCATAGGAAACCTCTCTATTTCTAGTCCCAAAGCATGAATTGGAGTGGTTGCAACAAAGGAGCATGAATATCCTAAATCAAACAAGTAATAAACAAGGGTAATAAACAAATTGATCATACCTATAACGATCACCATCCCCTCTTACAATGCCACCTCCACTGCATGCAACTAACCACACCCAGATCCTCTACCTCTCTACTAATGAATACCTCTATGACCATGCTCAAGTTGAGATACCTAAACATGAGGAACATCCTAAGGTCAGCCTCTACATACTTCATCTCCCCTCAGTAGAGAATAAGCCTACTTCCCATGTTGCTAAAATGATCTCACTGGAAATTGTTGCAGAGGCTAGTGCTAAACCTATCCACCTCAACCAAATTAAGCTAGGGTAAACACTAGGCACTAGTTACGGTGATGGTCATGAACCCCACAACCAAAAAAACACTGTCTTGATATCTCCAGTAAAATCACAAAACCCACCGGCCCAAAAGTTTTAAAGGGAAACTGATGAGGTCGAATCCTCACTAGTCGAAACCTCAAAGGACCTGACACCTGAGACCTACCACTGATAACTCTAATCCTCAAGGAACCCTACCAGTTCCCATGTCATTAAAAACATCCTAATGAGTGCATTTGATCGATCACCTATTCCTTTTTCTAAACCTCTAGATATGTTGGAAATATAAAAGGAGTAATTGCATACTGGATAGAAGGAAATAGTGTTTCCTCAAGACGTCTCGCATGAGACTCTTCATCTGGAAAAAAAATTGGAGAAAAATGAAGAAGGTACTTGAACTTGATTCCCAACTCCCATATTGACATGCTCCCTTTCTGAAGATAAATAATTTTATGCCTCTTCACTACCTTCATGGTCAAGAAAAGGAACTCTGCTCAAAACTCTTTATGAAAATTGACCTATGAAACATTTGCATCCTTCCGCTCTCCCAGATACAATGTCCACCACTGATGCGCAGCTCCTCTCATTTGACTGACTTACAAAGGGACCCAATAATCCACTGAGGCCTAGCTCAAACGAAAAATGATCTCAAGATCCTACATCCATCTCTTTGTCTCCACATCTGAAATATAGCCCTTGTATTTCCCCAAAACCTACCGAAAAAAAAGTAGCCAACGTCCTCTACCACTGATTATCCTCCTCAACCAAATCAAACCTAAGAAAATCAATAGTATCATCCCATTCTACCTCAAATTCATGATTTACACATTAATGGTGAGCATGATATATAACTAAAAAATAAACAATAATTTCATAATCCTGGTAGTATGGAATTTTATTCAGATTCATTTTAATTCACTTTATTAATTTTAACCTTCCCAAAACAACCCAATTAAAATAAGAACACAAGTCATCATGATGCATGTACCTCTCCTAAGTCTCTACCCTACAAATATATCTACCTAACTTGGTCATTCAATAAGTTTAGATTTTGTGCACTGGATTATAGGAGGCCCTAAAATCCCATGTCCTAGCCGGTCTCTTTGGCCTATGTCATGCAACAACGTCAACTAACATTGGTTCCATACCAACCCATACCATACTCACAATTCATAAATCTAAACTTCATTATATCTCTCAACCATCACCTCTAATACCACTCTATCATGACCCCCTCCCACCAAAGATACCGCAATGAGGGGAGAGAGATAATGACCCCCCGAGTTTCGACTCCAGTAGGCCCTAAGTTTATAACTAGAACCGAGGCTATAAAAATCTCATGAAATGGGAGGCATTAACCTCTATAATAATATAGTATTGGGAGATAAGATGAATAATCTACAATAAAATTCATGACATAATATAAAAATAAACCAAAATCATCCCAAAATGCATGTATAAATAAAATAGGTATAGATAAAAGTCTCCAAAATTAAATACTTAAAAGTGAAGCTAAAGCAGTGACACATCAATGATCCAAAGGTATGAGCTAGTGATGTCCAGCATGGTCTACATAGTCCTCCTATAAACCTAAAAATAATTTTATATAAGTAGGGTGAGCATACAAGTATACTCAGTAGGAAAACCAAAGTCTCTTGTGCACATGTGAAATAAGCCTACTAATGCACCCGTGAGAAAACAATATAACCAACAGCACTTAAAAATGTCAACTATCCATCCTAGCCTCACCAAGGCATGCTCACCAAATAACGCAAGCCAAGTATAATAAAATAATAAGAAGTATATCAATAAAGGGTACCCCACACCACTTTCCCACTGATTTTCCACTCTTACACCCCCCAACAACATATGTCATGGCACTCCCATCTCTTCCAAATAACATATAACACCACCCCACAACACAGTCACATCACATATCACCTGTAGAAACCTAGGACATCACCCCACTACATAGTAATATCTCATCATTCCCACATACACTTGGGCCATCACATAACAACTATAACCAAAGTAGTAGGGTATTGTGAACATGAAGGACATTAACCTCATTCCCTCCTCCTACCATGAATGACCCCCATCATAAGCCACCCCACAACATAGTCATATCACATCTCACCCTATCACAAACCAACCCAGGTCAACCTTGAACCAGTCACCCGAGATGGTCCGTAACATGGCCTGAAAAGCGTTCCCAATCCCCACGGGCTGGAAACTAGTGTCGGGCATCAAAATAAAATAGTTGGTAATAGTTTTTAACATAAACAAAAAGATATATAACTGAATATAAACTGAAAAAAAACAAAAAAAAACACTAGTAGTGGAAATAAAAATAATCTAAGTAGAAAAACATACCTCAAGTGACCTTGTGGGTCACCATGGAGCATAAAACCACACTCACTCCAAGATCGATCCAAACTAGGGGAACCTAAAACTGAAAAATAAAGTATGCATGAGCATTGAGATTCTCAATAGGAATTACAAATAGCAATGACACCCTATACCCTTACCTCTAAAAAGAAACTCAATCATGCTAGTTTGAAAATAAGACATATTAAAATAACATTTTCATTCTTTTCAAAATCAAGTCACAAGTTTACATTTTTATGGAAAATGTTTCTATTCCACTACATTTTCAAAATAGTTCTCAAGCATACATTAACATTTCTAAAATAAAAGGAAGTGTTTTAGATTGAAAACTGGTTTTTCATAAATGATACAACAAGTGTGAAACAAATAAAATAAAAAAAATATCATAAGAACCATGGGAAATCCCTAAGAATCTAGGGTTAGTTGGGGAGCTAGGATCCTTGTACCTTAGTGAAACGTGGAATAGTAACCACATTGAACAGCATTCTTGTGCACGAGCCACTGGTAGGGAACACACCCATAACCTAGTGGTCTCCAATCATCATAATGTTTAGTCAGTGTTGTAATCATCAATCCTGGTAGACAAAATCGGGATGAACCACTTCTGTATCATCTAGCGTACTAGTCATAGTCCACCCACCTAAATACCTTAGGCTACCCATGTTCTCTATTTCAAGTGGCGGTGAGTTTTCATAAAACTAACATACATGAACATATCATTCTCTTTATTCAAAAAAACACTCACCCTCTCACAACTGATCTCCCTCCTTAAGCACATTCCCCCTTTTTCCATCACACAAAAATACACAAGCCTCTTTAATAGGTGCATATCACAATCCACATATTCAACATACACATAATCTTCTAAACCAAGGGGTGCATGTCTCAAGAGGGGTTTTAATTTTTCAAAAAATGTTCTTAAAGTGCCAAACAGGTTAATTATTTACAAGGAATATTTTTCATTTTAGATCACATAATCACTAAAAATTTTAAGTTATAAAATAATTTAAAAAATAAATTGAACAACCAAAGTACTACACATTTAAAAACAAACTTGAACCCATGCTTACAACGATGAAATACTCCCAAGAAATTCAAACCACCATTTAACCTCAAGTTCACACCAAAACCCATTTTCTATAAATCACATTGGATATTTTTGGAAAACCAAACATGTCATTACACTTTTATAACTAATGTGGTTTAAGTCCAAACACCTTTGGAAATATTCATTACAAATAAAAAACCATTTAGGAAAATCACTTTTCAAGAAAAGTCACTTAAGACCAAATGAGCATTATAAATACCCTTCATTTTCAATAACAAAAAGCATAATCATTTCTAGAAACTGCAACCAAATTTCATATCATGTCTACATTAAATAAATATAAAACATGTTTTTAAAACAAGGAAGAAATCATGAGATTCAAATTAAAGGCATGGGGATAGGGGACCTGCCTTAGGGTAGAACCAAACTGAACATTCGGCCCTTGGTGCTTTCTAACTAAAAGCTGCTACTCCCCCACTGATCATATACACCTTCACATACATGTAAGGAAACCTAACCCCTATGAACACATCCACATGGCCATGAACATGTGCAAGGGGATCCGTACATATATACTTGTGTTCATATACTAGTCGCCACTCGCCTACACATGCATTTTCATATATATACATAGGAACACCTAGCCCCACACACATATATTCACCACCATGGATGAATATATGTGTAAAGAGGAAACATACATATATACATATACTTACCTATGCATACACAGGTGAGTCTCCTTAGACCCGGTGACTCGAAACCGCAAAGCAGGGATCATGCACTATACGTTTAATTTAATAAAACAATAAAACAATTTATGAAGCACTTTAAGATTAGCACCACAAAAATTTACACCAAAAACACATTCAAATTCTTCTCTTTAAAATAAAAATCACACTAAAACCATTTGAAAATACATTTCACAACACTTACATAACACATAAAAACCTGTTTTTAAATTATCACAATAAAAGAATACACTTGATCCAACCATTTCCCATGGGCCACTCCCTTTTCAGATCAAAACATAAACCTAAATCATTTTTAAAAAAAATATCTTCATCATTTAAACATTTTACAAGTAATATTTAAAAGTTAACAATAGAACCCAATATGCCAAAGTGTTAGATTTTCCTTTAAGTTCCTACTTCCAAAATCATTTTCACCCTTAGTGCCTTTGAAAACATGTTTCACACTCATCAAACAACCTATAAACATTTTCACAAAATACCACAACAAAGAACACATAAAACATATCCACTTTAATCTTTATTAAATCCATTCTCATCACATACTTATAATAATCCCTTCTAAAACACATTTCAAACCTCACAAATAAAATGTAGAACACATAAAAATTAACCAAACAAGCAAATAAATTCATCTAATAATGATAAAACATAGATTCACCTACCACTTATGAATAAATTTCCGAAAAAAGTTATGAAACCACAACTGAACCTCACCCGCACCTCTGAGAGGCAAGATCAAACCCTAGTTCAATAGACCAGACCAATAACGACATGATAGACCCCAAAAATTAGAACCCTAAATGAGATCAAAACCCTACAAGGAAGAAAATCTTACCATAGGTGGTGTCTCTCAAGGAGGAGGACTCTAGAAAGGTCACGATTGCTGGAGAAGGAAGGTCGATGGGTTCAGTGCACCACACAAAGAGGAGGGAGGTCAGTCGGATGCAATTCACACACAAGGGATGGATCGCCAAATGAAGCCATGGTTTGGGAGGATGGTCGGTCAGCGGGTCGCAGTTCGAAAGGATGGTTGACCAGCGAGGAGGGGGTGCGAGCGAAGGGTGCTGGCAAGAAGGGCTTGGAAAAAGGGTATGCACAGGGGGGGGGGCTCAAGATGGGTAGGGGACATGATAGGAAATAGGGGGAGAGGGTGAGGTGTAAGGGAGGGGGTGAACCCTAATCAAAACGAAAAAGAAAAAAAGATAAAGATAAAAATGAAAATGGAAATTAAAAAATAATATTAATAATATAAATAATAATAATATTATCCAAAAAAATTATAAAGAAAAATAAAATACAATGTGCTATGTCAAAGCATGACAATTCTTCCCACCATGACACTTTCTGACCCTAGAAAGTCCCAAAAGGATCTATTGTTCAAAGATTGAAACAAGGATGAAACAATTCTAAAAAACCCTACCAATTGAGGATTAAACACTCAATTTCCACCCAAGACCTAAAACCTAGAGACTTGGACTACCATGCGAAAGAACCAACGACACAGGACTCACATTTCCAAACACAATCACAATCTAGAACACCCTGACCCCTAACTTAGAAATCACTAGAGTCCACTCGAGATATCTAATGAACATTCACCATACGACCCATCATATGGGATAACCATCAACATTGATCAGGGTCGGGAATAATAGAGGCAAAGAGTTTCCCTAACAAGAACATCTTGAAGGATAAGTTCTCTGTAGATTTGTCTTATGTTGGTCTCCCCACCATATTAGGACTCTAGCCGAATACTGAATTTCCCAAATCAAAAAATCATAAAACCAATCAATAACCCTAGCACTATTGTAACCCCTTAACTTCCTGAGTCACCCCCAACTAGCTTGAGGGAAGACATTGGAGAGACCCATAGTGGGTCTCCCTAGAGTATTAGAAACTGAGTAGTATAATGGCACCCATCATGAACCCACTAACACGGGTCGGCCCCAAAAATAGGGAGAAATATCAACACAGAACATCCTTAAACCCCTAGTAAAAGTGAAATCCAAACAAAATATACACCAGACAAATTCCAAACCAAACCATGATTCATAAGATCCATAACCCACACACATATCCAAATGAGCATCACCTAGAAGCTGGAATTACTCCAAAGAAATACCAACCATTTACAGTTTACACTAACAAGGAAAAACCATTCAAATATTATAGAAGAGGCCACCAAGATATCCAAAACAAGACCCCCCCCCCCAAACAGACAACCACATAAAGAAAAAACTTAATTAGTCTTTTCCCCAACATTAGAGATGATAGGTCAGAGGCGCACCCCTCACACCTGGAAACTACCTGATTGCATGAAAAACTTTTCTCTAAGTCCTATGGATGAAGCTCTAATGTATTGAAGCATCTGTTGCACCACATACAGGAACTAACAACCTCCAACTGAGGATTCATCTTCTGGAAAGACAGCTTACAGACTTCCCCAGGTGACCCAAACAGCAGCATCATTGAAAAGCCTTCAGAATATTATAACAAACAGCTTTGAGTGCCCAAATTGACCACATTGGAAACAAATGAGCATGTGGTATTAGGAATGAGAAACCATAAATGATGAAAGACTCATGCCAAGAACATATTCCTCTGGTTAACCCTCTTCATCATATGCGTAAACCTTCAAGATCACCTTGAAAAACAAGGTTTCTATTTGTCACAATTCACTCACCATGACCCCAACTTGCAAGGAGAATGTAGTAATCACCCTTCTCTAGCCAAAAAATGACCATTCAAACAAAACCAGGACAACTTTACCTTCACAATATCTAGAGTTCCTAAAGACCCGAAGAAACACGTGACTTCCTCAAGTTACACTACAATCCCTATTGAACCTAGGCCACCATAGATAAAACAAGCAATAATGAAAAGAAAATAACCCTACCACTCCACTGGGGTCTGGGTAAAAATAACAACTGAAAATGGACCCTAGAGGACTCTTGAACATTTCTAGGTGGCATACTTTAAACAATAAGCACAAAATCAACCTGAAGAACATCATAAAACAAGCCTCCACATTTAACTATAAATCATTAACTCAAACTCAAAACATCATTTCAACCTTAAAACATCACCTCAAAAACAAGCATCAAACCCATAGACAAAAACATCACAAAACCAAACCATAACCAAATCAAATATCAACTGAAATAATACCAAAGCAACATCCCCAACCAAACCTAAACCCCTCTTTCACTAATGACCATTTTCAAAACTAACACATTTCAAAACCATCCAAATGATAAAACCTATTTTTAAACCCAATTACCTTTTTAAAATTTCTTAAAAAAAATCATCCCAGTACATCAATAATCAAAAAATGCTTTTGGAAAACAAAACAAGCCTGTAAAACCAAGCACTCATCATTGGTATTCCATGAAACCTCACATACATACGTTCCCATGCCAACTCGGGCACCCATCCACACGTACCAACAACCATACACACATGTGGGAATCCATAAGAATACCAAATCAAAACAAACCCTTATAATTTCTAAAACAAAACATCCAAACCATATTTGAAACTCCAAACCAATTTTGAAGACATCCTTTACAATCCTAAAACAAATCATCTCCAAATTTTTATTTCCAAGAAACTCCCATTTTACATTCAAAAATAACATCTAAAAAATCCAAACACTTTCCAAAACATTTTCAATTTCACTTTTCATAAAAAAATTCAAGATCTCAAAACAATTTCTAAAAAACTTTCCATCCCCAAAACAACTCATTACATTTTCAAACAAACCAAGATTTTCATTTTGGAAGTCCAATTTCAAAAGACAAATAATTAATTTTGAAACCCAAGAAAAATACACCAAAACCAACTAAAACTCACACCAAGAACATCCTGAAACAAAAAATTCACTCAATGAATCAAGATTCCAAATTCTCAAATAAACAACTGCTACACATGGCTTAGTCACATAGTTTGGCAGACCATGCACCAATCGGGTGAGCACTTAGGAAGTCATCATAGGCAATTGCATGGTCTTAACATGGCTTTCTAGGATGGACACATCAACCATGAACCCTCTGGAATGACCATCGAAACTCAAAACTAACCAGAAACACCCAAACAAGACTATGGACCTTGAAGAAAATCGAGAACCAAGCACATACTTTGAGACAAGACCATCCCAAACCACCCTAGCAATTCAAGTGTCATTCCGAATAGGTGGTGATCAAGAACCTACCCAAAATTGACCACTTGGATTCCAACAATCCTAACTCCAAACTATCATTCATACCTAAAGGACTTGGGCTAAACCTCCTTTTATACTATTTTTTCACAAACCAACCTGGGTTAACCCTGAACTGATCACCCTGGCCGGTCCGAAACATGGCCTGAAGGGCGTTCCCAATCCCCACAGGCTGGACACTAGTGTTGGTCATCAAAATAAGACAATTGGGAAGAATTTGGCCCATAAAAAAATACAAATAACTGAATATAAACTTATCAAAACAAAAACAACACTAGCAGTGAAAATAAAAAAAAGTAGATAAAATAACTCAAGTGACATCAGGGGTCACCATGGAGCACAAAACCACACTCACTCCAAGAGAGATCCAAACTAGAGGAAATTGAAACAGAAAAATAAATTAGGCATGAGCACCAAGATGATCAGTAGGAATTCCAAATAGCAAAGACTCCCTATTCCCTTCCTCTAAAAAGAAACTAAATCATGTTAGTTTGAAAATAAGTTATATTAAAATAACATTTCCATTCTTTTCAAAATCAAGTCACAAGTTTATATTTTTAAGGAAAGTGTTTCTATTCCACTACATTTTCAAAATACTTCTCAAGTATGCATTAACATTTCTAAAATAAAAGGAATTCATTTAGATTGAAATGTGGTTTTTCAAAAATGAGACAACAAGTATGAAACAACTGAAACAAAAATCAAATCACAAGCACCATGGAAAATACCTAAGCAGCTAGGGTTAGTTGGGAACCTAGTATCCTCATACCTCAGTGAAACATGGAATAGTAACCACACTGAATATTATTCTCATGAATGATCCACTAGTAGGGAACACACCCATAACCCAGTGTTCTCCAATCATCATAATGTCTAGTTAGTGTTGTAATCATCAATCCTGCTAGATGAAACTGGGACAAACCAGTTTCATATCATCTAGCGTACTAGTCCTAGTCTGCCCACCTAGATACCTTGGGCTTCCTATGTACTCTATTTCAAGTGGTGGTGAGTTTTCATAAAACTAACATACATGAAAATATCATTCTCTTTATTAAAAAACACACTCACCCTCTCACCACCGATCTCCCTCCTTGAGCACATTCCCCCTTTTTCTATCACACAAAAATACACAAGCCTCTTTACTAGGTGTATATCACAATCCACACATTCAACATACACACCATTTTCTAAAACAATGGGGCATGTCTCAAGAGGGGTTTTAATTTTTCACAACTATTGTTAAAGTGCCAAATAGATTAATTATTTACAAGGAATAATTTTCATTTTAGAGCACATATTCACCAAAACTTTTAAGTTCCAAAATAATTTAAAAACTAAATTGAACAACCAAAGTACTACAAATTTAAAAAAAAACTTGAACCAATGCTTACAACGATGAAATCCTCTCAAGAAAGTCAAACCACCATTTAACCTCAATTTTACACCAAAATCCATTTTTTGGAAATAAAATGGGATATTTTTTTAAAACCAAACATGTCATTACACTTTTATAACTAAAGTTTTCGAAGGCTAAATTCCTTTGGAAATATTCATTACAAATTAAAAACCATTTAAGAATATCACTTTTCAAGAAAAGTCACTTAATACCAAATGAGCATTAGAAATACACTTCATTTTCCATAACAAAATCATAATCATTTCTAGAAACCACAACCAGATTTCATAGAATTTTTATATTGCATGAATATAAAACATGTTTTTAAAACAATCAAGAAATCATGAGATTCAAATTTAAGGCATAGGGATAGGGGACCTGCCGCAGGGTAGAACAAAACCGAACATTTAGCCCTTGGTGCTTTCTAACTAAAAGTTGTTGCTCCCCCACTGAGCATATACAACTTCACATACATGTAAGGACACCTAGCCTCTATGAACACATCTACATGACCATGAGCATATGCAAGGGGATCTGTACATACATGCTTATGTGCATATACTAGTCACCACTTGCCTACACATGCATTTTCATATATATACATAGGCACACCTAGCCCCACACACATATATTCACTACCATGGATGAATATATGTGTAACAAGGGAACATACATATATACATATACTTACCTATGCATACACAGGTGAGTCACCTTAGACCTGGTGACTCGAAACCGCAAAGCAGGGACCACGAACTACACGTATAATTTAATAAATCAATAAAACAATTTATGAAACACTTAAATATTAGAACCACAAAATTTTACACCAAAAACACACTCAAATTATTCTATTTAAAATAAAAATCACACTAAAACCATTTTAAAATACATTTCACAACACTTACTTAACACATAAAAACCACTTTTTAAATTATCACAAGAAAATAACACACTTGATCCAACCATTTCCCCCGAGACACTCCCCTTTCAGATCAAAACATAAACCTAAATAATTTTTTTTAAAACAATATATTCATCGTTTAAACATTTTACAGTTCATATTTAAAGGTTCACAATAGAACCCAATATACCAAAGTGTTATATTTTCCTTTAATTTCCTACTTCCAAAATCATTTTCACCCTTAGTGCCTTTGAAAATAAGTACGCACTCATCAAAAAACCCATAAACATTTTCACAAAACACCACAATAAAGCACACACAAAACATAGACACTTTACCCTTTATAAAATCAATTCTCATAAAATAAGTATACCAAGACATTCTAAAACACATTTCACACCTCACAAATAAAATATAGAACACATAGAAATTAACTAAACAAGCAAATAAAATCATCTAATAATGATAAAACATGGATTAACCTACCAATTATGTATAAATTTCTAGATAAAGTTGTAAAACCACAACTTAACCTCAACCACACCTCCAAGAGTAAGGATCAAACCCAAGTTCAAGATATCGGAACAACAATGTCATGATAGACCCCAAAAATCAGAACCCTAAATGAGATCAAAACCCTAAAAGAAAGAAAAGATTATCGTAGGGGGCACTGCTAGAGGAGGAGGATGTTGGTGAGGTCACAGCTGCTAAATAAGGGAGGTCGATGGGTTCGGTGCACCGCACAAAGAGGAGGGAGGTCGGTCGAAATCAGGTTGCGCATGAGGGAGGGATCACCATATGAAGTTGCAGTTTGGGAGGATGGTCAGTTGGCGGGTCACAGTTCAGGAGGATGGTTGACCAGTGAGGAGTGGGGTGCGAGCGGAGGGCAACAGCAATAAGGTCTTTCTAAAAGGGGCTACGCAGGGGGGGCTCGAGCTGGGTAGGGGGAACGACGGGAAATGGGGGAGAGGCTGAGGCACTAAGGGAGGCGTTCGAACCCTAATCAAAAAGAAAAAGATAAAAAAGATAAAGATAAAAAATGGAAATGGAAATTAAAACATAATATTAATAATATAACTAATATTATTATTATACAAAAAAATGTTATAAAGAAAAATAAAATACAACGTGCCAAGTCGAAGCGTAAAAATTCTCCCCACCATGACACTTTTTGTCCCCAAAAAGTTCCAAAAGGCTCTACTATTCAAATCTTGAAACAAGGACACAAAGATTCTCAAAAAACCTACCACTTGAGGATTGAACACTCACTTTCCACCCAAGACCTGAAACCTCAAGACTTGGACTACCAAGCGAAAGAACCAATGACATAGGATTCACATTTCCAAACACAATAACAACTGAGAACACGCTAAACCCTAACATAGAAATGACTAGAGTCCACTTGAGATCTCTAATGAAAATTCACCATATGACCCATCATATGGGCTAACCATCTACATTGATCAGGTTCGGGCAGAGCAAAGGCAAAGAGTTTCCCTGACAAGAACACCTTGAAGGCTAAGTTCTCCGCAAATTTGTCTTATGTTGGTCTCCCCACCATATTAGGACTCTAGCAGAATATTGACTTTCCCAAATAAAAAATATCATAAAACCAATCAATAACACTAACACTAGTGTGACCCCTTAACTTCCTAAGTCGCACCCGACCAGCTTGGGGGAAGACATTGGAGAGACCCATAGTGGATCTCCCCACAATATTAGAAATTGAGTAGTACAATGGCACCCATCATGAAGCCACTAACATGGGTCGGCCACAAAAACAGGGAGAAATATCAACACAGACCAACCTGAAACCCCTAGTCCAAGTGGAATCCAAACAAAAGAGACACCAGAAAAACTCCAAGCCAAACCATGATTCATAAGATCCATAACCCACACACATATCCAAATGAGCATCACCCAAAAGCTGGAATTGATTCAAAGAAGTACCAACCATTTAAAGTTTACACTAATAAGTCACAACAATTTAAATATTATAGAAGAGGCCACCAAGGCCTCCAAAACAACCCCCCCCCCCAAACAGACAACCACATGAAGAAAAAACTTAATTAGTCTTTTCCCCATCATTATAGACGACAGGTTGTATGCACATCCCTTACACCTGGAAATAGCCTCACTACGTGAAAAAAATTTCTCCAAGACCTAGGGATGGAGCTCTGGTGTATTGAAGCATTTGTTGCACCACATTCAAGAACTAACAACCTCCAACTGAGGCTTCATATTTTGGAAAGACTTCTTACCGACTTCCCTAAGTGACCCAAACAGCCACACCATTGATAAGCCTTCATAAGATTATGATGAATAGATTTAAGTGCCCAAATAGACCACATTGGAAACAAATGGGTGTGTGGTATTATGAATGAGAAACCAGAAATGATGACAGACTCATGCCAAGAACATATGCCTCTGGTTAACCATCTTCATCATAAGGGGAACCCTTCACGAGCACCTTGAAAAAAAAGATTTATATTTGTCACAATTCACTCTCCACGACCCCAACTTTCAAGGAGAAGGTAGCAATCACCCTTCTCTAGCCAGAACATAACCCTTAAAACAAAACCAGGAGAACTTTCCCTTCACAACATCTGGAGTTCCTAAAGACCCGAAGAAACACTCGACTTCCTTGAGTTACACATCAATCCCTATCGAACCAAGGCCACCATAGAGAAAACAAGCAACAATGAAAAGAAAATAACCCCACCACTCCACTGGGGTTCTGGGTAAAACTAACAACTAAAAATGACCCCTCGAGGACTATTGAACATTTCTATGCGGCATAATTTAAATGAGAATCACAAAACCAACCTGATGCACATCATAAAACAAGCCTCCACATTTAACCATAAATCATTAACTCAAACTCAAAACATCATTTCAACCTTGAAACATCATATTTAAAACAAGAATCAAACCCATAGAATAAAACATCACAAAACCAAACCATAACCAAATCAAATATCAACCAAAATAATACTAAATCAACATCACCAACTAAGCCTAAACCCCTCTTTCACCAATGACTATTTTCAAAACCAACCCATTTCAAAACCATCCAAATTCTAAAACTCCTTTTTAATCCCACTTTCCTTTTTAAAATTTCTTAAACAAAAATCATCCCAATACATCAATAATCAAAGCATGCTTTTGTAAACCAAAACAAGACTGGAAAACCGAGCACCTGTCATTGGTATTCCATGAAACCTCACATACATATGTTCTCATGCCAACTCGGGCACCCATCCATGCGTACCAACGACCATCTATACATGTGGGCATCCATAAGAATACCAAATCAAAAAAAAATATTATCATTTCTAAAACAAAACATCCAAACCATATTTGAAACTCCAAATCAATTTTGAATACATCCTTTACAATCCTAAAATGAAGCATCTTCAAATTTTCATTTCCAAGAAACTCCCATTTTACATTCAACAATAACTTCCAAAAAAAGACCAAAAACTTTCCAAAACATTTTAAATTTCACTTTTCATAAAACATTTCAAGATTTAAAAACATTTTCTAAAACACTTTCCATCCCCAAAACATCTCATTGTATTTTCAAACAAACCAAGATTTTCATTTTGTAAGTCCAATTTCAAAAGACAAATCATTAATTGGGAACCTGAGAAAAACACCCCAAAACCAACTAAAACTTACACCAAGAACATCCCAAAAAAAAAAATCACTCAATGTATCAAGATTTCAAATTCTCAAATAAACAAATGCTACACATGGCTTGGTCACACAGTTTGGAAGACTATGCACCAACCGGGTGAGCACATAATAAGTCATCAGAGGAAATTTCATGGTCTGCACATGGCTTTCTAGGATGGACATAGCAACCATGAACCCTATAGAATGACCAATGAATCTCAAAACTAACCAAAAACACCCAAACAAGACTAAGGACCTTGAAGAACACTGAGACCTAAGGATGGACTTCGAGACAAGACCATCCCGGACCACCCTGGTAATTCAATTGTCATTCCAAATATGTGGTGATCAAGCACCTACCTGTAATTGACCACTTAGATTCTGACAATCCTAACTCCAAACTATTAGACATCCCAAAAATACTTGGGCTAAACCTCCTTTGATACCATTTTTTCAGGAACCAACCCAGGTTAACCCGGAACTGATCACCCTAGTCGGTCCAAGACATGGCCCAAAGGGTGTTCCCAATCCCCACGGGCTGGACACTAGTGTTGGGCATCAAAATGAGACTATTAGGAACAATTTGGCCAATAAAAAAAGGAAAATAATTTAATATAAACTAAACAAAACAAAATCAATACTAGTAGCAAAAATAAAAAAAACTAAGTATCAAAACATAACTCAAGTGACCTCATGGGTCACCATGGAGAAAAAAACCACACTTACTCCTAGAGCGATCCAAACTAGAGGAACCTAAAACTGAAAAAAAAAATTAGGAATGAGCACCGATATGCTCAGTAGTAATTCTAAATAGCAATGACTTTCTATGCCCTTCCTCTAAAAAGAAACTCAATCATGCTAGTTTTAAAATAAGTCATATTAAAATAACATTTTCATTCTTTTTGAAATCAAGTCACAAGTTTACATTTTTAAGGAAAGCATTTCTAGTCCACTACATTTTCAAAATAGTTCTCAATCATTCATTAACATTTCTAAAAGAAAAGGAATTAGTTTAGATTGAAATGTGGTTTTTCACAAATGAGACAACAAGTGTGAAACAACTGAAATGAAAATAATATCACAATCACCATGGGAAATCCCTAAGCAATTAGGGTTAGTTTGGGACCTAGGATTCTCATACCTCAGTGAAACATGGAATAGTAACCACACTGAATATTGTTCACATGCATGATCCACTAGTAGGGAACACACCTATAACCTAGTTTTATCTAATCATTATAATGTTTAGTTAGTGTTGTAATCATCAATCCTACTATATGAAACCAAGATAAACCACTTCCATATCATCTAGCATACTATTCCTAGTCTGCCCACCTAGATACCCCGAGCTTCCCATGTTCTATATTTCAAGTGGTGGTGAGTTTTCATAAAACTAACATAAATGAACAATCATTCTCTTTATTCAATAACACACTCACCATTTCACCACTGATCCTCCTCCTTGAGCACATTCCCCCTCTTTCTGTCACACAAAAATGCACAAGACACTTTTCTAAGTGAATATCACAATCCACACAATCAATATACACATCATTTTCTAAAATAATGGTGCATGTATCAAGAGGGTATTTCATTTTTCACAACTATTCTTAAATTTCCAAATGAATTAATTATTTACAAGGAATACTTTTCATTTTAGAGCACATAATCACCAAAAAATTTAAGTTCCAAAATAATTTAAAAACTCAAAAAACCAAAGTACTGTACATTTAAAAACAAACTTGAACCCATGCTTACAATGACGCAATCCTCCCAAGAAATTCAAACCACCATTTAACCTTAAGTTCACACCAAAACCCATTTTCTGGAAATCACACTGGGGATTTTTGGAAAACCAAACATGTTGTTACACTTTTATAACTAAAGTTTCCAAAGGCCAAATACCTTTGGAAATATTAATTACAAATGAAAAACCATTTAGGAAAATAACTTTTCAAGAAAAGTCACTTAAGACCAAATAAGCGTTAGAAATAAACTTCATTTTCCATAACAAAAGCATAATCATTTCTAATAACCACAACTAGATTTCATAGCATGTGTATATTGAATAAAAATAAAACATTTTTTTAAAACAAGAAAGAAAAAATGAGATTCAAATTAAATGCATAGAAATAGGGGACCTACCTCGGGGTTGAACCAAACTGAACATTCGTCCCTTGTCACTTTCTAACTAAAAGTCACTTCTCCCCCACTGAGCATATGTGCCTTCACATACATGTAAGGACACCTATCCCTTATACACACATCTTCATGGCCATGAACATGTGCAAGGGGATCCGTACATATATGATTACGTGCATATACTAGTCTCTACTCGCCTACGCATGCATTTTCATATATATACATAGGCACACCTAGCCCCACACACATATATTCCTGCCATGGATGAATATAGGTGTAATGGGGGAACCTACATATATACATATACTTACCTATGTATACACAGGCGATTCACCTTAGATTCGTCAACTCAAAACCATAAAGCAGGGACTGCGCACTACATTTATAATTTAATAAATGAATAAAACAATTTATAAAACACTTCAATATTAGCACCACAAAAATTTACACAAAAAAACACACTCAATTTATTCTATTTAAAATCAAACACACACTAAAACCATTTTAAAATAAATTTCACAACACTTAAATAACTCATGAAATCCCCTTTTAAAATTATCACAAGAAAATCACACACTTGATACAACCATTTCCCATGAGCCATACCCCTTTCATATCAACACATAAACCTAAATCATTTTTTTAAAACAATATATTCATCATTTAAACAATTTACCAGTCATATTTAAAGGTTCATAATAGAACCCAATATGCCAAAGTGTTATATCTTCCTTTAAGTTCCTACTTCCAAAATCATTCGCACCCTTAGTGCCTTTGAAAACATGTTTCTCACTCATCAAAGAACCCATAAACATTTTCAAAAAACACCACAATAAAGAACACACAAAACATAGCCACTTTCCCCTTTATAAAATCCACTCTCATCACATAAGTATACCAATCCCTTTTAAATCACATTTCACCCCTTACAAATAAAACATAGAATACATAAAAATTAACCAAACAAGAAAATAAAATCATCTAATAATGATAAAACATGGATTCACATACCACTTATGAATAAATTGATAGAAAAAGTTGAAAAACTGAAACTGCGCCTCATCTGCACCTCTGAGAGGCAAGATCAAACCCTAGTTCAAGAAACCGGACCAACAATTTCATGATAGACCCCAAAATCAGAACCCTAAATGAGATCAAAACCATATAAGGAATAAAAGCTTACCGTAGGGGGTGCTACCAGTGGAAGAGGGTGCCAGCGTAGTCATGGCCTCTAGAGAAGGGAGTTCAGTGGGTTTGGTGCACTAAACAAAGAGGAGGGAGGCCGGATGGAAGTAGGTCGTGCGTGATGGAGGGATTGTCGGACGAAGTTGTGGTTCAGGAGGATGGTCGGTCGGTGGGTCGTGGTTTGGGAGGATAGCTGACCAACAACGAGGGGGGCATGAGCAGAGGGCAATGACAAGGATGTTTCACCAGAAGAGGCTGTGCAGGGGGGGCTAGAGCTGGGTAGGGGCGTTATGGGAAATGAAAGGAGAGGGTGAGGTGCTAAGGGAGTTGGCCGAACCCTAATCAAAGAGAAAAAGAAAAAAAATATAAAGATAAAAATTGAAAATGAAAATGAAAACATAATATTAATAATATAACTAATAATAATATTAAACCAAAAATTTTATAAAGAAAAATAAAATACAATGCCCCAAGTTGGGGTACGACACACCCAAAAACACTTGGGTCACCACTCCACACCATGATCATATCACATCTCGCTCAAAAACACCTTAGCCACCACCCCACAACACAGTCATATCACATCTCTCCTGAAAACACCTAGGCCAACACATATCACCCGAAGACACCTAGGTGATCACCTAGTGCACAAATAGACGTATATTCATCATATCCTCTCTACTCACATGGAAGAGAGAACAAGAAATAGCATGTAACCAGTCATCCATACTCATTAGTGGGATGTTGGGAAAAACACCCTCTACATGACTATACAGGTGTCGGTACATAGTGCTCAGCATGGGTGGGGTGTACCTAGAAATCAAAAGGAATATAAAAGTATATACATATATCTACACACAAGCCCAACCTATGGATTCACAACCAAACACTAACCAACTCACAACATCACCACTTTAACGGCCACCTATCCATCCAAATTTATATTTTTATTAAGCCATTTTAAGGACAAATTGGAAACCATAGTTCACAAACAAGATACCACTACGTGCTAAAAGAGCTCAAAAATGATTAAATAAAAGACTAAGATTACTTGAATCGGATACTCTATAAAGTTACCATTGCAGCATACTAACCTGGATATCTAGATCCTCTCTGATAAGATATTAAAGGTGAGTAATCATCCTATCCATTGTATGAATGAATTCCTCCAAGTTGATTTTTCTCTGGTTGAAGTCTCGGGCCATGATTCAATCTTGTTTATCTATCCATACTTCTTTCTCCTCATTGGCATCAACTTTCAACTTTATTTCATAAATTCTTTTAATCTCCTCTTCTGAGACATTAGTATGGACATCTTTTTCTAGCATTTCTTCCTTGGAGTGCAGGATAAGTTTCAAGCACTCCCCATTCTCTTCTTCCCTATCTCTTGTATTCTTACTTGATTCTTCACTTCCCCCATTCTTTAGGGATTTTCTTTCCTTTTTTCTACCCCTCACAACCACCTCTAAATGTATAAAACTACACGAGCCACATGCCACAACTCACACCACCAACCAATTACATTTCCATACCATTTGTTTCATTATTTACCATCAACCACATTAACTACTAAAAAATTGGAAATCTAGCTAAAAGAACTTTTAAATACCCCCTTTGTCAGTGCTAGAAAAAATGCTATTAAAGGGGGTCTTTAATAGATCTTTTTTTAGCACTGTTAAAGGGGTCCTTTATTAGTGCTTGTAAAAAAGTGCTGATAAAGCCCCACCCCCCTCCAACAATGCTGGTTAAAAGCACTGATAAATGAGACCCTTTATCAGTGCTTGTAAAAAATAAATAATGAATGGGGTCCTTTATCAGTACTTGTAAAAAACACTAATAAAAGAGGGTATTTATTAGCACTTTTTTAGAAGTGCTAATAAAGCCCCCCCCTTTATCAGCGCTTTTTTACTAGCACTGATAAAGGTTATATTTAAAAATATATATAAATTTCATTAAAAATAATATATTAATATATAAATTTATCTATATTGATTTAAATATAATATATATTTTTTAAATATGTTTTAAATAAGACTAAATAATCATTTGCACTTAATTTGATGGAATTTCATCCTCGTTTAAGAGGTTTTATTGGATTTTTTTTATGGGGACTAAATTTATTCTTTGGGATTTCATTCATATTGTTGTTATGGTTTGTAATTTTTATCATTTCTCACAATGTATTTATATTTATAATTAAATATATGCATATTTTATTATATTTACTTATAATAGATCACTTGTATAAATACATATATCAACATATTTACATAGTAATGTATTTTTAAATATATAAAATAAATATTTATTGATCGTTTTATTTAAATTAAAATATTTTCCATTTTATTTACCATGAAAAATGCATTAATATGTATATGAAATTTTTATATATACATTTGTCTCTGTATTAATAAACATATATATTTATATATTTATATTATTATATATATATTTATATTCTTATATATATTTATATTCTTATATATATTTATATTCTAATATATATATATATATGAATATTAATATTAATATATAATATATTTAAATAAATATAATTGTATATATATATCACACATTTCAAAATATATACAAATAAATAGAATAGTTGTTAAATATACAACAAAACACACATGGCATAGTGGTAAAGAGCATTCAGTTGCATAAGGGAGGTCTTGGGATCAAATCTAGGAACGCATAGGTATTTAGGGTAGCCTTCTAGAACTAAGGGGGTGTTGTGCATGATGGAGGATGGGTAGTTGAAATCACTGAGAAGGGGGGTTATAAGCGATGGGAAAGGGGTGTCTAGGGTTCATGAAAATTTAATTTAATTTTTCCATATTTTTAACATCACTTTTTTTAGCACTATTTAAAGCCAACCTTTAACAGTTCTAAAAAAAGATCTATTGAAGCACCCTTTATTAGTTCTTTTTTTAGTACTGTTAAAGGGTGTCTTTAAGAGCACTTTTTTGAGCCCTGTTAAAGACCCCCTTTAAACATCTCTTGTAATATCAATGCTTTTGAAGTGCTAATAAAATCCTTTAACTAACGCTTTTAAAGCCCCAATTTGCAGTAGTGATTTAACCACACCGCCCGTCATTTATTTGTATATTTTTCATTTCTATCCCATTAACCAAACCATCCCAATATATTTTAAATATTATTAACCAATTAATTATTCCATCGCTACCTAGGCATCTAGCACAATGCAACCACACATCATAAGTAGCTCATCATCCTCATCGTACCATCACCTCACCACCCCAAAAGCATGGTCAAACAACCACCAACTCACCACCCCAAAAGCACAACCAAATACCCATCACCTGACCACCCCAAAAACATGGAAAAAAATTAACCACCTCACCACCCCAAAAGCACATCCAAGCAACCACCACCTTACCACCTCAAAAGCACAACCAAAAAATTACCACCTCTCTACCCCAAAACCATAGCCATAAAACCATCAGAACCACATGCCCCAACCACACATCAACCACACATCACCGCCCCATATCATGGTCACACACATAACACATAAAAGATCATTCTATATATTTAAGAAAAGGGGTATTTATAACATTTCACTTTATTTTAGGGGCATTATTACACAATCCATAATTTAGGGGAAACCATTTTATTAACTAGATATAAGTGTTTATCCAATTTATATTTTAGGGTGATATAATAACAGTCACAATAGACATAGCAGTCACAAAACATATCATCCAATGTAAACAAATCTCTAAATTCCCACAATTTTCAGTGGGGAATCAAGCTTATATAATCACAGTATCATAATCATATCAAAGTTGTAAAATCATGTGAATCATTCCCATTTCCCCCATTCAATTTCAATTATCCAATTATTTTATCTTTGATTAATCCAGAACAACCATAACCCATATATGAACAAGAATAAACCCCTATCACATGATATAAAATAAAGAAAAATGAGATATTCCTTACATCAAAAAATCTTTCCAACTCACTATGCACCATATGGTGAAGAATAAATGCCCAAAAACCACAATCGCACCACAGGATCATAGATCAACCTACACTTCATCAAAGGATCATCAAATTGTATCCCAACTCATTACCTAAACCAAAATTTAACTACCAAAATAGGTTCATAAAAGAAGAATAGGATTATACCACCAATAAAGGAGAATAACTTACCACAGATTATCAATGGGAATCCACCAAAACCAATAGATCAAATGAGGAGAAATATGGATAGTAGATCTCCTCAGGGAACCTAGGGTTCATCTAGAATTAGATAGGAATAATCCACAAATTAATTAAAAAAATCAGCTTAGAAAAGGGATTTAAAACCTGGATCTCTCCATTTTCACATTGTGTGAACTTCACGCGGTCTGAAATTCATGGGTTTTTCGAAAATTCCCACTTTCACTAAAAAATAATCACCTCAACCTTTATTTATTACATGTTATAAATTGAATTTTCACAATATAAATTTTTTCATGACTCCCACTTAGTATATTTACAGGTTGTGAACTATCCTTATACACAATCCATGAACCATCATTTCATGTCATGTAAATAATACACAATGTACATTTCTTACAGAAACTGTATTCCACCTCCAACCTGTTGATTCAATAAGTTTTTCCTTATGACTTTTCCATTCCTTCTTGTTTTGAAAATCAAAAACACATTATACTTAAGCAAATATAAATTTTACCTCCATAAGGAAAATTTACTTCTTTAAGGAAATTTACCCTAACCTAGATTTTCTTATACATAGAAATATTTTTCTTAAGTAAAAAAACCAGATTCATACCCAAAATCCCAGAATTCATATAATGTCAAGATTTGGAGCATTCTGTTTTTAGGATCTGAATTCTGGATATGAACTCTAATGAAGTTCCAATCAGAATTCTGGACTCCAAACTTTCATGAGTTCGACTCTGAACTCTTATGAAGTTTGACTCCAAACTTTCATGAGTTCGACTCCGAACTCTGATGAATTTTGACTCCAAACATTCATGAGTTCGACTCCGAACTCTTATGAATTTATACTCCGAACTTTCATGAGTTTGACTCTGAACTCTTATGAAGTTCGACTCCGAACTTTCATGAGTTCGACTCTGAACTCTGATGAAGTTAGACTCCGAACTTTCACGAGTTCGACTCTGAACTCCTATGAAGTTTGACTCCGAACTTTCATGAGTTCGACTTTGAACTCTTATGAATCTCGACTCCAAAATTTCATGAGTTTGAATCCGAAATTTCATGAGTTCAACTCCGAACTCCTATAAAGTTCAACTTCAAACTTCTACAAGTTTAGATTCTGAACTCTGGTGAAACTAGACTCCAAATTCCTATAAAACAGAATCCGAACATTTCTTAACATAGACTTCGAATTTCATTTTGGTTAGACTATGAACTTTTAATTTGCTTACACTCCGAAATTTTGTATGGATTTTGCTTACATATGGCCCATTTCAAAACAATGTCGTGTATTCAGTTATACATGATTTATTATTAAACGATGTCATCCATTATATTTCTAATTAACCATTGGTTGAGTTACACGTGTATAGGTCCCTCTGAATTTCATGGAAAATATGACCGTTGGAGGAGGGATCCGACCGTTGGAAATTTGCCTATAAATAGGAGCTCACTTGAAAGAGCTCAATAACAAGTTGATAGATCTAGAGACCACACGCTGTTAAGGTTATTTCTAGAGAAAGAAGATTTTCATGCCTTGTGCATACTGAACTGCTCGTTCAGATCACTTCGTGTGACTCTGAATGTTGGTGATTACATTCGAAGACTTCCGGGGATAGGAAGACAGAGGTGCCGACTACCTTGAAGTTCGAGGGCTTCCTTGCTGAGAAAGACAGAGGTTCCAACTACCTTGAAGTTGAGGGCTTTCAGAGATAGCAAGACAGAGATTCCGATCTTTGTATCGAGGGCTTACCCTTGTTTAGGTAAGACAAACTTGCTTGAAAGTATAAATCAAGGGACCTTTATCCAAGGTTGTTGGATAACCTTCTCTTTGGTTTAAAAGACTTATATCTTGTTACTTGTAGTTTTACTACTTGTTTTTCCGCTGCACTTTTGGCATTGTAAGGAAAGTATAACCTTCTTATATTTCCTTACACTTGTACTCTGATTAGTTTAGATTTAAGGTAGAATCTCATATTGTAACTTTGGTTCCAATTCTCCAATTGGTGATTAGAGGTGTTGTGAATTTTCTTAGTTTAACTTTGTTAAAATTAGATTCTTCCTTGTCTAAGGAAATTTTTATAGTGTACAATTCACCCCCCTCCACCCTCTTGTATATTGAGCATCTACATCATTTTTTCGATCCTACAATTGGTATCAGAGGAGGTCTCTAAAATACTTATACTCACATATAAGTTTTTCTTGCTCACTTTTTCATTATTCTTCATCATTGCTTAGAAAGTTTTTATTCATTCCGAATTGTCATTCTGAACTTTGTCATTCTGAATTATCATTCTGAATTTTTATTCTGAACTTTGTGGTTAGGAACTTTTTCTACTAACAAGTTTGGTTGCCATAGATTTAAGAATGGCAGGAATCAATGTTGGTTCTATTGAAAATCTAAACCCTACAAGACCACCAATCTTTGATGGTAATGACTATGAGTACTGGATAGATCGAATGAAGACTTTTGTTATCAATACTGGAGTGGATAATTTCATTATGCTTACTGGTGATTATAAAATTCCTGATAAGGAAGTTAGAACTTTCACTAACCAGGAAAAGCCAGAGTATCAACTCAATTATAAGGTACACAATACTTTACTATGTTCAATGAATAGAAATATATTGTTGACGCTCCTTTCATCACAGAATCTAAAGATCGGAAAAAAGGAATATCTGAGTCCAAAGTGATTCATCCTTTGAAGAAACATCAAAAATCGACAAAAGGATGAACAAGGAGAACATTACCCATAGGTCGCGCAAGTTCCCTCATGGTCGCGCAAGTACACTTGCGCGCCGCCTAGTGGTCGTGCAAGTCTACTTGCGCGACGCCTTATGGTCGTGCAATTGACTTGCGCGACCTAAAGTGATAACCGCCCGGTAACCGCCCAGGGTCTTATCCTGCCTATAAATAGACCCTGTGGGCCCCCCATTCGAGAGGATCTTTTTCCAGAAACTCGGATTGAATCTCCCGACGCCCAAGTCTCTTCTCAAAGCTTCCGAAACACTTCTAAGGTAATTTCTTACCTAGAACGGAAGATCTAAAGAGAGGGATGAGGGCCTAAGTGTTGAAACTCATCAACACTTGTGCGCCTGAGTGGCCAGCCCTTAAGGGAAGTGGTCCCACTTGCGCGCCGCCTTATTCCTTCGATAGAACTTGCGCGTACCTTTTTTGGAAGAACCTCAAGAGGATTCTAAAGGGATTAGTAAAGAGTCGCTCAAGTATTCTAATGCTGGTTGAAAATCGCGCAAGTACCCCACATGTCGCGCAGGTATACCTGCGCGGCCAATACTTGCGCGCCCACGTAAGACTTGCGCGCCTTTCAAGACTTGCGCGCCCCTACCTTTTTGGGTGCCCATCTTGCCCATTTTACCCCTCTTAAGCCATTTCACCTTTCCTATTCAAGATTCAGTCTTCAAGATACTCTTCAAAGCCATTTATGGCATGATTTCTTGATTTGACTTCCTTATTTGAAAGGAATTTTGTGGAATATCTCTCAAAACATAGTGATTTATACATTTTTATGTCACCAAAGATTGAGAGTTCATTCATTCAACCTCATCCTTTAAGATGAGAGAATCCTTAACCTGGGTCTCCTTTTCAGGAATAAGTCCCAGTCATAATTTTGGGCATCCTTCTTAGGAGTAAGCCCCAAGTCCTCTAATTTTGGGCATCCTTCTTAGGAGTAAGCCCCAAGTCCCATAATTTTGGGCATCCTTCTTAGGAGTAAGCCCCAAGTCCCATAATTTTGGGCATCCTTCTTAGGAGTAATCCCCAAGTCCCTTATTTTGGGCATCCTTCTTAGGAGTAAGCCCCAAGTCCCTTATTATGGGCATCCTCCTTAGGAGTAAGCCCCAATCTCAAATATGGGCATCCTCCTCAGGAGTAAGCCCCAATCTCAAATATGGGCATCCTCCTCAGGAGTAAGCCCCAAACCTTAATCCTTAACTTGGGCTTCCTTTTCAGGAATAAGTCCCAGTCATAAATCTTAGGCTTCCTTTTCAGGATTAAGCCCCAAGTCCCTTAAATTCTCCTTAACCAATCCTAATTTACATTTAATATGGGATTCCTTCTCAGGAGTAAAACCCAATTATCAATCCTCTCCTAATTTGGGTTTCCTTTTCAGGAATAAAGTCCCAAGTTAGAGTGTTCAAATCTCCATAAAGCACATATACCTTTATGGACCCTGTTCCTGGATTTTCTCCTTAAAGTAAATCCTAAACTTCATTCATCTGGGAAGTCATTCATACATAAGCCCCAAACCATTTCTTATGATTGCATCTTTCATGGCACAATTGTCTAATTTTTACCAATACCTCTTGTTTCTCACACCGAGCATGACTCACGTGAGCTTAGAGTGTAAAAGTAATTATGACATCCTGCTTTGAGCCATCAATCATAAATATAATACCCTTACTCGAACTACGTGGGTTCTGATTCCTTTTCCAAAACAAAGGATACGTAGGTAGCCCATCTATGGGTTCGATCCCAACTCTGAAATAATTCATTGTCCTTCTGAATGACAATAAACTTCAAGTGCCCCACTAAGTGGCTTTAAAACCAGCCTGGTCATCATAATGACCAAGAGACTTTTATATGAATGTTTTGAAGGTTACCATTGACCAAGAATCTCTAAATAGATATAGATGATTTTCTATTGATGAAGAACCTCGAATACATATAAAAGATTCTCTAAATTTATTACATATTTAATCATTGATTGTCAAAACTAAAGGAAAGATCATTTTATACTTGGTAATGTAATAAGGATTCACGAACATAACTTAAATCTATAAAGAGAGTCCCAGAGTAGACAATAATTCTCCTCAAAAAGGTGTGATGAGTCCGACCTCCCATCCTCTCGACCAATGCAAATTCCCAAGCCTCATTAGTCCACAAGCTAATAAGCACATACCTTTGGAAAGTAGGTCCAAACGGATGTGGAATCATTGGATGTTTCCGGTGCTACGAAAAAACCCGCTAGAAACCGATCGGAACGTTTGAATCTCCCATCCAGGAGGTCATCCCTGAATTCCGAGGGAAACAAAAAATGGTGAACCCGACGTGAATCCTTAACCAAGTTAAAATGATGTTTTACCTATTTGTTAAGCCCCTATTTAAAACTCAATAAGAGGGATAACAAAAACAATCATTGACATATGTGCTCATCCAAAGGATGAAGTAGCTGAGTTTATCTTGATTACATCTGTTATATCAAAAAGGCACTCTTTTCCAAGATTTTCTGTATTTTCATAATGGCTGCTCTCAAATTCACATCTGTGAATACTGCTGCTGCAAATACCACTGCTGCTATTCCTACTGGATCGTCATCTGCTCTGAGGATGACATCACCTACTCAGCGTCTTCAACGCTGGGTATCAAATGTGCTGGTTAAGGAGTATCATCAGCACGGTACCATCCCAACTCTGGAGGCTGCCCGATAGGACCTCAAAGTAAATAACTCACACAGGTCGTCCGGACAATGACGACCAGTGATTAAGAAGCAGTCGGTGCTGACTACCGTCTCCAACCGTTTCGGGTCGTTATCCCCGGAACGCAATTTCCATTCACTCCCTTACTCTGAGGAAGTGAATGAGCAGGTCCCGCAGGGCCTTAATTCAAAAAGACAGGAGTCCTTCCCGAGGGATCCCATCAACAATCGCCGCCAGACTCGTGCGGTAGTGCACCCTCAACATGATGAGGGTACCGACTCCAGGCATTCAGCTCAGGTTCCTCGAACCCGAGCAGGCAAGACGAACCGCCAGAGACGGAATCCGGTTGACAATGGGCAGGTTTTCATCCCTGTCATCTCCGGAGAAGTCCACCAACCTAACTTGGTGGCAAATAACGAGCAGGCACACACACCTGTCCATTTTAATTCCGCTGTCCAGTAGACTCGTCTGGCAGCATCACGCCAATCCCGCCAGGAAATTCCGGCGGAGTACTATAGGCAGGAACATACACCTGCTTATACATCACCAGTTAGTCAGCAGGCTCGTCTGACTACATATGATGGATCTCGTCAACCACCTTTGGAGAAGTGTAATCAGCAGGCACATAAACCTGCTAGTACTAATCAAGTCTACCAACAGTCTCGCTTGGTAGCGCACGGAGAAGTCAGTCGGAAAGCTCCGACGATAAACAGGAGGCAGACTCAACTCTCTGCCCCCACACTTGAGTACTGTCAGGATTCACTGACAGGAAAAGGAGGACAGGAGCAGGCACATACACCTACTCAAAACCTGGAATGGACGTATATTCCCGTTCCGGCGGCTGAAGTCACCAAGCATATTTTGTCAATGGTGAAAGAGCATAAGCAAATTCCTGCTCATATTCTGGATGCTTTCCAAGATATCATAACAGCTTCAGCATCATCTCAGGGACAGACACATAAATCTATCCCTAGCAGTGGAGTGACACATCAACAATTCACTCCAGAACAGACACACACATTTGTTCTAGTCCAAGAGGGTCATGGGGTATACTCCCCCATATCATACGGACAACCAAGTCAGGCACATACACCTGATTTGAGTGGAGATCGTCATCCTAACCTGACCATCTTTCCTGATCAGTCACATACACCTGCTCAGAGTAACCACTTTCATCAACAAGTGGTTTCCAAAGAGAGTAAGAAGGCATCTAAGAAAAAGAGCCGCCCAGCACAGTCAGGAGATCAAAGGCCAATCTGCAACAAGGCTTTGCTCGATGTTGGAGTTCTTGAAGCCCTCAGACATTTATCTGTTGGAATTCAAGATTCTACTCCCTCAGTTCCCAATAACGGGAACATTAATTCCAAAAGTCTTCAACAGAAACTTTCTCATGAAGGCTTGCTTCGTGACAATTCGGTCAATCTTGAAGTTTCATCTTCAGATGAGAGCCACAGGAACCCTCTGTGTGGTCAGAAGACCAAGGAGCAAGAGATCTCATCTTTTGTTGTAACCCATTATGGTGGTCCTCCCCATGATAACGAACTTCGCTGCGAAAGTCCTCTCCGCAGTAGTGATTCACATTGCCTGGAAAATACTCCAGTGGACAATGTAGTGCCAAGAAATCCCTCTTATCTTGAGGCACTTGCAAATGTGAAACCAGTCATGTCTGATGCTTTATCACTAGCAAGTGAAATACTTTCTCAATCAGAAGATAGCCCAGGGTGTAGGTCATTCTCCGAACCACCCCTAAGTCATGCATCTTCTAGTTTGATCAATGATGTCTCTACCAATATTGTTGAATCCGATGAAGCAACAAGGAAACACCAACTCTGGTCAAAACAGGTAGAAGAATCTTCATTTAATGATAAAGAGGAAATGATGAACATGAGGAAGAAACTGGCAAAAGGTGAGGTACCAGTCATGTTTTGGCCTTTGGCTGACTCCCAGTACGACATTCCAAAGATGTTGACGGATGATGGAATCCATGATATTCGTCTCAACATATGGAAAACTCTTTGTCAATTAAAGAAGAAGGTATTATCTTATGATGAATATGAACATCATCTTAAGATAATAGAAGGGTTACAACGTCAGATTGATTTGGCATCTCTATCAGACTCTCGGTATCCGAAGGTTGAAAAGAAACAGAGAACCCTTTAACGTTCATGCCTTGGCGCACTAAGAAAATTGCGTCAGTTAATTGCCAATGCTCCATATGATGTTCATATCAGATGATGGGGTGTTCACGGAGCACTACATTTCACAGTGCTTTCCAGTCAGCAAAGCCCGCCGAAAATGGTCTCTTGCAATGTTATTGCCCATGGCCGGCCACAGTCAATGGGCTTTGTTCATAATCAAAAGCTTGTTCAAGAACACCCTTCAACTAGTTCCTCTCAAAATCAAGCATATAGAGAACAAGTTGCTGAATTGCTCCTACATCAAGCAGGCGAGAATATTGCACAAGCCTCTCGTATAAAGCAAACAAATCATAAAATGACAGAAGTCTCGGAAATCATCCAACGGTCTGTTGAACCAGGTGATAAAAGTGGATACAGGCTAATGCATCCATCTAATTTCCGAACTAAGATTCGCAAGATCAATAGATCTTTTAAGAAGATCTCAGGCGTAGCATGTCAAGAGCCACCCCAGCTTGTCAGACTGGGGACTCCTTTAACCCAACCCTCAGAGTCAACAAATGGGATTCGAGGAGTTGAGCGGAATCAGCAGGAACATCCCCAGTTCACGAGACTGGGGACTCTTTCAAATCATCAATCCCCTTCTCAGAGAATATCGGTCTTTTCTCGATTGGGGAAGAAGCCCCAAGAGGAACGAAGAGCCAAATTATTAGGAGATTCCCTCCAAATTATAGCTCGTCAAGAAGTTCCTAAAGGATTGAATCAACAAAAGGCAATGTCTCATCAAAGATATGAAAGAAGACAATATCACAGAAATGTTGATAGAAGGGATGCGATGCATTATGAATCAATCAATGTCATCAATGCCGTTGTTGCTAATCCACCAGAGGAGACTCACTCAGGGGACTCAGATGAAGAGTCTCCTACTCAAGAAAATGTACGCACCAATACAAATGAAGAAGGTGTGCGTACACGAAGTCAAAGGATTACTCAAAACTTAGGTAATCCACTTCCTTCTCTCCAAAAATTATCCAACAAAGGGAGGGGAAAGAATCATGTTACATATCCTTCCTCTGGAGAAGGTCAATCGCTCTCATTAGAGCAAAGGTTTGCACAACAGGAGGAAGAAATGAAAGAATTTAGAAGAATGAATGCAGAACTACTTTAGAGTAGTCTTCTTCTTAAGAATGCTAAAGTTCGACAACTGAAGGAATTTGTTGCAGTTACTGAGATGGATCAAGAATATCCTCCTTTATTAGTACACCCTCAGAGGTCTAATCCCATGGGTCAAGCGCAACAACGGTTGGCAGTGCTACCATCAGTTGCAGCACCAACCACCACGTCTGTCCAAGCTCCATTCATTGCACCTACTCAAGACTAGATTCAACCGGATGTTTCTCAAAATTTAATAACTACTATTGAGTCATTAACAGCTCGGTTAGAAACTATGGAAGGGAAACGGGCGCAAGTTCAACCAGAAAAGAAAGTTTACCCTGAATGGGTAGATTCAATTTCTCCTCCATCTAGTTTTGGAAACCCTGTTTTCCCTACTTTCAATGGATCAGGCGACCCTGAACAACATTTGACGCATTACGTGTCTTGTTGTGATCCTATGATGGGAACTCCAGAGCAGCAAGAAGTAGTGAAACTCATATGCTTTGTGCGAACCTTGCAAGGACCAGCTTTTGTCTGGTATACAAGCTTGAAATCCCGGTCAATCATCGGATGGGAGGATCTTCGTCAAAAATTCCTTCTTCAGTTCAGCTCAACTTTGCCAAAAACGACAGTTTTTTATCTTACAAACTGCAAGCAAAGGGAGAATGAAAGAGTCTCTGATTTCATTGCTCGCTGGAAAGGATTAACGTATTCCCTGAGTTTAGCACTCCCTCAGGAAGAGTTGTTGCCAATCTGTGTGGCAAATTTGCGTGACGAATTACGCACGCCATTGATCCCTGTGAAATACACAGGAGGGTTTCGAGACCTTACTTCAATCGCTCAGCAGATTGAAGATTCCCTTATACAGGCTAAGGTTAAATCTCATGTAATTCCATCAGCTCCAGGAAGGAGAATGGGTAAAGAATAAACTACTATAGTTATGCTTAAACAAGCACCTGTACCTATTTCTACTTCAAAACCTTCATCTTCTCGAAGGGCTCCACCTCCTGAACGCCAACAACAAAGGTCGTTTCGTCCAAATGATCAAAGAGATCAACGACGAAAACAATTTGAGGATTTGAAGAGTAAAACATACTCTTTCCGAAGTGAGCAAGTTCCTGGTTACTTCATCTCAGCTCTGGAAAATAATTTGGTTCAATTACCAGTGCCCAAGAGGCCAAACAAGGAAGGAGATGAAGACCGTCCCAATTATTGTCCCTTACATCAAATGTTGGGGCATCCCATCCAGGAGTGTTTTGTCTTTAAAGACCTCCTGCAAAAGATGGTAGACTTGGGACAAGTCAAATTGAAGGGTTCTTCAGCTCATGTAGCATGTGTTACCGCTACAGATCCAGAGGAAGGAGGCGAGTGGAAGGAAGTCAAAAGCAAAACTGCGCAAAAATATGATGATTGGATGGTCAGAAAGACAATCAATCGGACCCATGCCATTTTGAGAATACAATTGAAGAATCCAATTGTGTCTCCTACAAAATCTGCAGTGAAGCCTCCATAAAAAGGCAAATCCTCAAAAGGGCAGCGCAATTCAAAGAAGAAAGAGGAATCAGAAGAAGATGAGTATGTATCGAGGTCTAAGTTGTCTTTGACTCTGGAAGATTTCATTCCATCTACTTCAAAGCCATGGGCACCGCCCCATCAAACGGCACAGCCTAAACAGGCTAGTCAGGAAGGGTCTTTATCAGACGAAGAGTTAATCTTCAGTTCTGTTAATATGATTCAATTAACAGATCCATATTCCAGTCTTGATGAGCCTGAATTCCCTGTATCAAATAAGGGAATACGAGGAAGTTCTAGAGGTTCAGGATACAGGGGAAGACGTGGATCTTTCTGAAACCACTACTCCAATTCTACCCCTGCTAGCACTGTGTATGCAGCAGAAACTCGTGGTAGAGCCCTTCAGCGAGCTCAAAAAGAACAAGCAAGTTCTTCTGCCAATGGCCAACTCAGTTTTGGCACAGTTATTTTGGAAGACCGATTAAAGGTTCCATATTCTTTATCTCAGCAAGTAAATGGATCTAATCAGTCTAATCTTCCAAAACCAAGGATGTTACCAACTTTTATCCCAATACAAGATGCATCAGCTTCCAAAGCATCTACTTCTAAGGTACCTGCTAAACCACGTATTCCTGTTGGGAAACGCAGACCTCTAGATCAAAAGTATGATATATTGAAACACTTGGCCCAAGTACCAGCCAAGTTATCAATTTTGGATGCTTTGAATCTGTCAAAAGATCTTCGGGAATCATTCATCAAATCTTTGTCAAGTCCTCAGGAGTTTGAAGCTGAAATTGCTGCAGCTGAAGTCTATTACATAGAGAATAATTATGCAGAATGCCATGCAGTGATATCTTTTACTGATAAAGATGAAGATGATGTTGTGCATGGGCACATAAAACCTTTGTACTTATCTGGCAAATTCAATGGTGTAGATATCCGAAGAGCTTTCATTGACAATGGTTCAGGAGTCAACCTCATGCTCATTCGTACACTTCGTCGATTGGGCCTCACGGAATCTGATTTATCTCCTTCTACCATGATGTTACAAGGATATGATAAAAATGAACAAGAACCACTGGGTGAAGTTACACTCAGAACCCAGTTTGGAGATCTTGTATCCAATTCGGATTTCATGATTGTTGATCAAGACTCATCTTTCAATGTCTTGCTTGGAAGACCCTGGCTACATCAGTATGCAGCTATTCCTTCATCATACCATCAATGTCTCAAATACTGTTTCAATGGTTAAGTTGGAACATTGTATGGTGATAAGGCCTCATTCAAGACATGTGAGTCTCAATACATTGAGGCAGAATTTTATCACATGAAGGGAAGAGAAAAATCTACAATGAAGGAAATTACCAAAATTAATGCTCCATATGGTTTGGAGAAAATTCCAATAAATCCATTTACACATGTGAGTACAGATTATGTGTTACCTATCAGTCAAATTGACAAAATAGGCCCAAATCAAAATAATCTTATGGAAATATCCATAATGTCAATTACGGCAATTGAGCCAGACAACATGGGAGAAATTGGTAACCTACCAAACAGTGATGAAATCATAAGTGGTGACGTTTTCATTTCATCTGCTGAAGTCCAACAAGTCTATACTTCGCCAATCAGGCCAGAAGAAGTTATAGCAACACCAGAGGTGAATAATGATGTCGATTCTCAATCCATCATCTCCCCTTTATTTCCCAAAGAAGGACCTTTATCATCAATAGGGTCGGAAATGGAAGCTTCTTCTTCAAAATGTGAAAATTTTGACATCTCTTATGATCATGAGAATTTTGTTTTGTCATCTACTATGCAAGTAGAAAAGGAAGAAATAACAAATAATAAAGAGGAAGAGGAAGGTCTTAGAGATGCTCCTCCAGCATTTGAAGAGGGTATCTCTACCACTATGGATGAACTCAGAGAAATAAATCTGGGTATAGAGAAAGATCCACGCCCCACTTTAATTAGTGCGGCCATGACCCTTGAAGAGCAAGAGATGTATATTTCTTTTCTAAAGAAAAATAAAGATATTTTTGCTTGGAACTATACAGAAATGCCTGGGCTTGATCCTGATGTTGCTACTCATCATTTGGGTTTACCAAAAGAACATCGAGGATTTAAGCAAGTCGCGAGAAGAACACACCCAACTTATGCTTCCAAAATTGAAGCTGAAGTGGATAAACTGATCAAAGCTAACTTCGTCAGAGAAGTTCAGTATCCCAAGTGGTTGGCTAATATTGTCCCTGTAAAGAAAAAGAACGGACAAATTAGGGTTTTCATCGATTTCAGAGATCTTAATCGGTATTGTCCTAAAGATGATTTCCCAGTTCCAATTACAGAACTCTTAATTGATGTGACCGCTGGCTATGAAGTACTTTCCTTCATGGATGGATATTCCGGATATAATCAGATCCGAATGGCCCCAGAAGATGAGGAATCTACAGCTTTCAGAGCTCCTCAAGGTGTGTTTTGTTACCGGGTGATGCCCTTTGGTTTAAAGAATGCAGGTGCAACATATCAACGCGCCATGCATCGTATCTTCAAACCTTTCTTAGGGAAGTTTGTTGAATGCTATGTGGATGATTTGGTGGTTAAATCCAAACAACTTTTTAATCACTTGACTTATTTGGAAGTCATATTCCACAAACTTCAACAACATAATTTGAAGATGAACCCCTTAAAATGTGCTTTTGGGGTAACCTCAGGAAAATTCCTCGGCTTTGTTGTACGCCATCGTGGTATTGAAGTCGATCCTGAGAAGACCAAATCAATCCTTGGTATGTCACCTCCTCAGAATTTGAAATAATTAAGAGGACTTCAAGGACACTTAGCCTATATTCGGCGTTTCATCGCCAATTTGGCAGGCAAAAGTTTACCCTTTAACAAATTATTGAAAAAAGGAGTCACTTACCAGTGGACTGAAGAATGTCAAGAAGCATTTGATATTATCAAGAAATACCTCTTGAGTCCACCAGTACTCATGCCACCTGTTGAAGTTAGACCACTTATCCTCTATGTGACAGCTCTAGAGCGATCATTGGGTGCCTTTCTCGCTCAAAAGAATGATGCTGGGAATGAAAATAGCATCTACTATCTCAGTAGAACTATGCTTGAAGCAGGAACCCGGTATTCAAGTATTGAGAAGTGATGCCTAGCATTAATCTTTGCAGTCCAGAAACTGAGACACTACCTGCAACATCATGAGGTCCAATTGGTATCTCGCAATAATCCGCTCAAATTCATCCTTAGTCGTCCAATGATTACAGGACGTCTAGCAAGGTGGGAAGTTATCTTGTAGCAGTTCGACATTCAGTATGTGTCTCAAAAGGCAATAAAGGGCCAAGTTCTAGCTGATTTCCTGGATGAACATCCTTTAGTGGAAGACACATCTTCAGATATTGAACTCCCTGATGAGGAAGTTTTCTCTATTCAAGAGAGTCCTCAAACATGGGAAATGTATTTTGATGGTGCTTCCAGAAGTCCAACAGGGAAGAAAATGGAAAATCCTAAATTCAACAAAGTTGGTTTAGGAATTGTGTTCATTCCTCCAGATAAGGCAGTGTTACCTTATTCCTTTTTATTGTGGGAAGGTGGTACCAATAATGAAGCTGAATACCAAGCTCTTATTACAGGCTTAGAGTTAGCGCTTCAAGCACAAGTGAATCACTTAAAAGTGAAAGGTGATTCAGACTTGGTAATCAAACAAGTCAATGGGGATTATGCCATTAGAAAAGAAGAATTAATACCTTTGTATGATTACGTCAGAGAGTTAATGGCGGAATTCCCTTCAGAACTGACATTTTCTTATGTCCCAAGATCACAAAATGCTCAAGCTGATGCACTGGCTAATATAGCCACAGCTCTAGCAGATCCAAATCGGGACGAGACAACCATCAGTATTGCCCACCGTCGTACAATTTCACCTTATGTTCAAGCCAAAACAGAGGAAATTAATGAAATTAGTCCCATTCCTGAACCATATGGTCATACTACAGGATGGATGTCACCTATCAGGGAATACCTTCAAAATGGAACACTTCCACCTGATAGAGCCGAGAAAGAACAAATCCGGCGACATGTGGTCAATTTTACTCTTTATGATAGCCCAAACCACCTAGAGAAAATTCTCTACAAACGTGGTTTTGATGGAATTATCTTTAGATGCATTAATGGTGAAGAGACAATGGCTGTCATGAAAGAAGTGCATGCAGGAGTCTGTGGTGCCCACCAGTCTGGACATAGATTGTCTGATCAAATTCAAAGGCTTGGATACTTTTGGCCTTCAATGATACAAGATTGTGTTGATTTCACAAAGAAGTGTCATTCATGTCAAGTACATGCCAACTTCATTCATCAACCTCCAGAGTTGCTTCATACAGCTAAATACTCATGGCCATTTGCCACATGGGGAATGGATGTGGTGGGACCTTACCCTTCAGTTACGGCCAAGCAGTTTAAGTACATTCTTACTGTTACTGATTTCTTTTCCAAATGGGCAGAGGTAGTACCTCTCAAAGAAGTCAGTTATAAATGCATTGTTAGCTTCATCAAGTCTAACATCATTACTAGATTTGGTGTCCCTCATACCATATTGACGGACAACGGCACCAACTTCTGTTCTTATGAGGTGAAGAAATTGTATCAAGAATACAATATTAAATCCAACCATTCATCTCGGTATCATGCGGCAGCCAATGGCCAAATAGAAGCCTTTAATAAGACTCTTTCAAATATACTGCAAAAGATGGTGGATAAAGATAAGAAGTCATGGCCTGATAAACTTTTTCATGCTTTATGGGCTTATCGGACTACCACCCGCAATGCAACACGGTCAACTCCATATTCGTTGGTATATGGAACAGAAGCAGTCTTGCCAATTGAAGTTCAATTGCCCTCACTCAGAGTAGCCATTTGTGATCAGTTATCTACAGATGAGCAATCCCAAAATTGATTGAATGAATTGGAACAGTTAGATGAGAAAAGATTGTGCACTTTGCACCACTTGGAAATCTATCAGAATCGAATAGCACGAGCTTTTAACAAAAAAGTTCGTCTTCGTTTATTCATTCAAGGAGAATTGGTATTAGTTCTCAGAACACCAATGATACCAGGAAAGAAGCCTCCCAAGCTTGAACCAAAATGGGAAGGACCTTATTCAATACATAAGGTCTACTCCAATGGAGCTTATTCATTAATCTCAATGGATGGAGAACTCATCACGACTCCAACCAATGCCAGATTTCTGAAGAAATATTTTGTATAAACACAAAATATGGTCCCCAGAACCAAGACTCTTACAATTGGTTTATACAGCAATGGTCCAGTATGACCTTAAACTGCAACTTCGTCCAACATGACGTTAAACTGTAGAAAAAAAAAACTTGTCCCCGCAACATGACACTAAATTGTGCAGCACCATTTCGTCCTTGCTATATGACGTTAAACTATACAGCAATGGTCCAGTATGACCTTAAACTGCAATTTCGTCCAACATGACGTTAAACTGTAGAAAAAAGAACTTGTCCCCGAAACATGACACTAAACTGTGTAGCACCATTTCGTCCTTGCTATATGACGTTAAACTATACAGCAATGGTCCAGTATGACCTTAAACTGCAATTTCGTCCAACATGACGTTAAACTGTAGAAAAAAGAACTTGTCCCCGCAACATGACACTAAACTGTGCAGCACCATTTCATCCTTGCTATATGACGTTAAACTATACAGCAATGGTCCAGTATGACCTTAAACTGCAACTTCTTCCAACATGACGTTAAACTGTGAAAAAGTTACTTAAACCGTCCAGCATGACCTTAAACTGCATCATCCCTGGTCCATGCATATGACCATAAACTATTTGCAAGTCCCTTACGTCCAGCAAGACGTTAAACTATGACATCCTAACTACATGACGCTAAACTGTATAAAAGTCCATTACGTCCAGAAAGACGTTAAACTGTGACGTCCTAACTACATGACGCTAAACTGTATAAAAGTCCCTTACGTTCGGAAAGACGATAAACTATATAATCATCAAAGGTCCAGCATGACATTAAACTGCACCATCCACGGTCCATGCATATGACCTTAAACTATTCGCACTTTCGTCCAACATGATGTTAAACTGGAAAAAAAATCCCCAATGCGTCCAACATGACGTAAATGGTGTGTTATTTTGTCCTTACTGCATGACATTAAACTGCGCAGTCCCCCTTTCGTCCAACATGACGTTAAACTCTATTGTCCTCATCGTCCTAACTACATGACGCTAAATTGTACAGAAAATTCATGATATGTCCTACATGACATTAAACTATATTTTTTCCCTGCTACATGACACTAAACAGCGCAGCACCAATAGTCCTAACTGCAAGACTTTAAACTGCATAGTTCCTTTATATGTCCTACATGACATTAAACTATATTTTGTCCCTGCTACATGACACTAAACTGCACAGCACCAATAGTCCTAACTGCAAGACTTTAAACTGCATAGTCCCTTTATATGTCCTACATGACATTAAACTATGCATCGTTACGGTTTTTGTTACCTCTTGTTTCTCTCACGGAGTATGACTCACGTGAGCTTAGAGAAAACCTCAACCATAACACTCTCTTTGGGCCGCTAACCATGTATAAGTCCCAACAACATTTTTTTTTCTTTTTTTTTTCGTTGTCCCCAAGAACAACTTGATCATTAATTCATTCTTTAATTGAACTACACGGACTTTGATCCTTGCCCTCCAGGCTGGGTATGTAGGAAACCTCCCAGGGTTCAATCCCAAAAACAATCTCTTCACATCGGTTCACCACCATCTCATATGATGTTGATTCGTGAAACCGCCCCTAGAATCAATATCTTTACATTGATTCACTTTCATCCTTGTTATATGACGTTAAACTATGCAACACTTTTGTCCGGTATGACAATAAACTACAATACTCTTTGATTTCCTCATTTGAGAGAGAACTATTATTGACATTTATTTTTCAATAATGTTTTCATTTCAAAAGACTATGTGCATACATGGAAATGCCTAAACTTTTTATTTTGGGTTAAACCATCATTGTACTAAAGTCCCCTTTCACCCTTCACATGTACGAACCAAATTTGTACAAAGGGTAGTTCTAGAACTACGTGGGCTTGATTCCCATCCTTATGGGATACGTAGGAACATTCGAGTATCCCTTGAATCCATCCCTACGTCTCTTGGGCCTAACCCCAAATTTCACTTTCAGTCCCTTGGCTGAAAAGTCCTCATGAAAACACACACTGTGTATTCATTATTATGGTCCGAATTCTATGACCCTAAACTAAGATCTCTAATACTTTCGTCCTGCGCGACGTTAAACTGCATTTCAAGAACTACGTATGGCTTGATTCTCATTCTTATGAGATACGTAGTGAAGTCCAAAATTTCAATTCAGGACCCAGCCACAACATGATTATGGTTATCATTGACCCATGTATCTCTATATATATTGGAAAATACCCATCTTTATGTGTTATAATCCTAACCTTAAATATTTTCAGATCTTCATAACCCTTTTCATGACTTCTAGTCACAAAAATGTCAAACTTCTGAGAATTCTTTTGCTTGACTATGCAGCACGTGCCCATAGGTGGCCTTGCATAAACAGTCCACATAACAAACTTGTCAGCCAAAAGATGCTATTTATTTGACCATGCAGCCAATGCCCTTAGGTGTCCCTGCATATTTCAACCCCCTAATGGGTTTTTTAAATAATGGTAACTTCATTCTTGGGAAGAATGCCTCTTTTGTCCTTATTTGTCTTAAACGTCAGTATGTAGGGATCCGCAAAAAATAGCCATCCTTAACATATTTGTCCCATATCCTTTTTCATGATCTGAAAGTATTCAAGTCTATGGTTTATTCTTCTTCCCTACGTTTGGGTCAGACCTTCGTAGGAGTGATATTCATCCAGTTCTTCGATAATCTTGTCTGAAAATATCTTCTCTATATTCAAGTACCTCTTTCCATACAACAAACTCTATACTTTAGAAAATTTGAATCTCCATAAACTTTCACTGGCTTTTAGCACTAGGAAAGTAAATTTTTGAGAGTTCTTTCGCCTGACTATGCAGCACGTGCCCATAGGTGGCCTTGCATAAACAGTCCACATAACAGACCTGTCAGCCGAAAGATACTATTTATTTGACCATGCAGCAAATGCCCTTAGGTGGCCCTGCATATTTCAACCCCCTAACGGGTTTTGTTAAATAATAGTAACTTCATTCTTGGAAACTACTTCTTCTAATGCCTTTTATCTCTTTTTCATATCATTCCTCAGATTCAAATATTCTTAAGCCATAGTTTACATATTTTCTCTCATACTTGAGTATGGTAATATGTTTTCAGATAAATTGTCAAGGAATTGAATCAATTTTAATCCATTTTGGTCAAAGCTATTTCGACCTTAAACATTAGCCCCTTTATGTCCGACATGCATGACTTTAAACTGCCCACAAAAGACAAAGGAACTCTGAATAAAAGTCAAGTTCCAGCACACTTGCGCACTGCCTTCTGCGCACTGAAGACTTGTGCACCACCTTTTTCTTTTGGATATCTTTGATTTCCTCAGAGTCAAATCCTCATTTCTTTCAGATCCAAATCTGAGGGGGGACTTTTGTTGACGCTCCTTTCGTCACAGAATCTAAAGATTGGAAAAGGGGAATATCTGAGTCTAAAGTGATTCATCCTTTGAAGAAACATCAAAAATCGACAAAAGGATGAACAAGGAGAACATTGCCCATAGGTCGCGCAAGTTCCCTCATGGTCGCGCAAGTACACTTGCGTGCCGCCTAGTGGTCGTGCAAGTCTACTTGTGTGACGCCTTATGGTCGTGCAAGTGACTTGCGCAACCTAAAGTGATAACCGCCCGGTAACCGCCCAGGGTCTTCTCCTGCCTATAAATAGACCATGTGGGCCCCCTATTCGAGAGGATCTTTTTCCAGAAACTCAGATTGAAGCTCCCGATGCCCAAGTCTCTTCTCAAAGCTTTCGGAGCACTTCTAAGGTAATTTCTTACCTAGAACAGAAGATCTAAAGAGAGGGAGGAAGGCCTAAGTGTTGAAACTCATCAACACTTGCGCGCCTGAGTGGCCATCCCTTAAGGGAAGTGGTCCCACTTGCGCACCGCCTTATTCCTTCGATAGAACTTGTGCGTCCCTTTTTTGGAATAACCTCAAGAGGATTCTAAAGGGATTAGTAAAGAGTCTCTCAAGTATTCTAATGCTGGTTGAAAATCGCGCAAGTACCCCACATGTCGCGCAGGTATACCTGCGCGACCAATACTTGCGCGCCCACGTAAGACTTGCGCGCCTTTCAAGACTTGCACGCCCCTACCTTTTTGGGTGCCCATCTTGCCCATTTTACCCCTCTTAAGCCATTTCACCTTTCCTATTCAAGATTCAGTCTTCAAGATACTCTTCAAATCCATTTATGGCATGATTTCTTGATTTGACTTCCTTATTTGAAAGGAATTCTGTGGAATATCTCTCAAAACATAGTGATTTATACATTTTTATGTCACCAAAGATTGAGAGTTCATTCATTCAACCTCATCCTTTAAGATGAGAGAATCCTTAACCTGGGTCTCCTTTTCAGGAATAAGTCCCAGTAATAATTTTGGGCATCCTTCTTAGGAGTAAGCCCCAAGTCCTCTAATTTTGGGCATCCTTCTTAGGAGTAAGCCCCAAGTCCCATAATTTTGGGCATCCTTCTTAGGAGTAATCCCCAGGTCCCATAATTTTGGGCATCCTTCTTAGGAGTAAGCCCCAAGTCCCTTATTTTGGGCATCCTTCTTAGGAGTAAGCCCCAAGTCCCTTATTATGGGCATCCTCCTCAGGAGTAAGCCCCAATCTCAAATATGGGCATCCTCCTCAGGAGTAAGCCCCAATCTCAAATATGGGAATCCTCCTCAGGAGTAATCCCCAAACCTTAATCCTTAACCTGGGATTCCTTTTCAGGAATAAGTCCCAGTCATAAATCTTAGGCTTCCTTTTCAGGAGTAAGCCCCAAGTCCCTTAAATTCTCCTTAACCAATCCTAATTTACATTTAATATGGGATTCCTTCTCAGGAGTAAAACCCAATTATCAATCCTCTCCTAATTTGGGTTTCCTTTTCAGGAATAAAGTCCCAAGTTAGAGTGTTCAAATCTACATAAAGCACATATACCTTTATAGACCCTGTTCCTGGATTTTCTCCTTAAAGTAAATCCTAAACTTCATTCATCTGGGAAGTCATACATACATAAGCCCCAAACCATTTCTTATGATTGCATCTTTCATGGCACAATTGTCTAATTTTTACCAATACCTCTTGTTTCTCACACCGATCATGACTCACGTGAGCTTAGAGTGTAAAAGTAATTGTGACATCCTGCTTTGAGCCATCAATCATAAATATCATACCCTTACTCGAACTACGTGGGTTCTGATCCCTTTTCCAAAACAAAGGATATGTAGGTAGCCCATCTATGGGTTCGATCCCAACTCTGAAATAATTCATTGTCCTTCTGAATGACAATAAACTTCAAGTGCCCCACTGAGTGGCTTTAAAACCAGCCTGGTTATCATAATGACCAAGAGACTTTTATATGAATGTTTTGAAGGTTACCATTGACCAAGAATATCTAAATAGATATAGATGATTTTCTATTGATGAAGAACCTCTAATACATATAAAAGATTCTCTAAATTTATTACATATTTAATCATTGATTGTCAAAACTAAAGGAAAGCTCATTTTATACTTGGTAATGTAATAAGGATTCACGAACATAACTTAAATCTATAAAGAGAGTCCCGGAGTAGAAAATAATTCCCCTCAAAAAGGTGTGATGAGTCCGACCTCCCATCCTCTCGACCAATGCAAATTTCCAAGCCTCATTAATCCACAAGCTAATGAGTGCCTACCTTTGGAAAGTAGGTCCAAACAGATGTGGAATCATTGGATGTTTCCAGTTCTACGAACAAACCCGCTAGAAACCGATCGGAACGTTTGAATCTCCCATCCAGGAGGTCATCCCCGAATTCCGAGGGAAACATATATATAGCCAAATTTCTTCTTGTGAAGCATCTAATTATATCTGGAAGAAGTTAGAAGTTACACACTTTGTCACTTCTAAAGTGATTGAAACTAGGAGATCTATACTTAGAGCTAAATACCATGGATTCAATTTTCCGTATGGAGAACCAATCTGTAAAGTTCAACAGAGATTTATGACTATAGTCAACAGTCTACAGTATATGGGAGAAAAGGGTTATATGATGAAGCTCTTGTGGATAAGATAATTGATATTATTCCTAATGAGTGGGAATCAAAGAGAACAGCAATTGATGAGAACAGGAAGGTCACTCAAATTTCTCTTGATGAACTATTTGGAACTCTTCTCCAACATGAAACAAGAATGAAGAGAGATGCTGACAACATCAAAAAGAAGAATGGAAATGGTACTGCTGCTTTTACAACAACATCAAATCATATGAAAGCTAAGACTCCTGAGAGAGTAACCAGATCTAAGTCTAAGAAGGTGGTTATCCAATCATAATCTAGTGGAAGTGAAGTCTCAGAAAATGAGTTAGCAAATCTTGCTCAAAGGATGAACAAGATAGCTGGCTAGAGAAATTTACAATCCAAGTATAAGAAAAAGGAATGGAAAGACAGGAAAGATAGAGAAGTTAATTGTTATGAATGCAAGAGAGCTGGACATATTAGACCAGATTGCCCTTTGCTCAAAAAGAAAGAAAGAAAAGAAAGGCATTCTGAAAGGAACAGAAAGAAGTATTACAAAACCAAAGCTAAGAAAGTTCTGAAAGCAAATGACACCTAGAGTTCCAGTGGTGGTGACTCTTCAGATTAATCTTCTGATTATGAATCTTCAGGATAGAAGAATCTCGGTCTTATTGCCAGATTACCCATTAACAATCATTGATTTATGACTAAGGTACAAAATACTAAATCATTGACCAATGTATCTTTAAATTATAATGATAGTAAGTATTATAACTCTTTAGAAGAAGAATCCTCTTCTAATGAAGAAAATACTTCACCTACCTATGAAGAAGTTTCTAGGTTTGCTGAACTTCTTGAGATTGAAAATTTTAAACTCAATAAAAAACTTGATAAGGAAAACTCTAGGAATACTATTCTTATAAAAGAAATATCAGATCTTTCTAAATATCTTGATAGGAAAAATGCTAATTTTATAAATATTTCAAAAAATCTTGAGGAAGTAAGTTCTGAGAAGAACAAACTTTCTAAAGAGTTAGAACAAGTAACTTCTAAGAAAATTGTTTTCAAGCCTAGCTTTAGTTCTAAATCTAATGATTTTGAAGATAAAAACTTGGTTATAAAACTCAAGTCCGAAATTTTTTCCTTAAAGAAGTGTTTATCAAACTTTACCCATGGTAAAGAAAATTTTGATAAAATGTATTCACAAATACGACCTTTAAGAAACAAATCCATATTTGGTTATACCCATGCAAAACCAACTTTTAGTAACAACTACTTTGTTCCACAAGGTTCCCCATTTTGTACCAAGTGTCAATGTGGTGGTCACTGGGCAAATAATTGTTCTTTAAATAAGACCCAATCTCTAGGTTTTCATAAAACCTATTTTTCTAAGAAGGTGTGGGTGCCTAAAATTTTGTTATCTAGAAATCTCAGATCCAAACAAGTTTTGATTCTGAAAGTCTAATTCTTTTCTTTTTTTCAGGAAGATAAAGGAAGTACCAACAAAAATACATGGTACATGGATAGTGGATGTTCCCGGCACATTACTGGTGACAAAAGCTATTTTTAAAAGATTATCAAAATGAAAGGAGATATAATTCTTCATTTTATCAGAACGTAAGATCAACTTGCTGATATTTTCACAAAATCATTACCCTCCGATAGATTTGAATACATTAAACAAAAGTTAGGAATGATAACTGTAAGGTAATCATTCTTCATTAACTTATTGTTGAAAAATTCTCCTAACAGTAATAAACTCCTTTTCATAGGGGGGGTACATTTGATTGTTAGTGTAACTAAAATTTTTGTAATCTGTTTTTCAAACTTAGTGTAACTAAAATTTTCATAATCTGTTTTTCAAACTTAGTGTAGCTAAAATTTTTGTAATCTATTTTTCAAACTTAGTGTAACTAAAATTTTCGTAATCTGTTTTTCAAACTTAGTGTAACTAAAATTTTCATAGTTAGTTTTTCAAACTTTTCAAAACTGAAGTTTCTGGAATGGAAATTTCTGAAACTAAAATTTTTGGAATGGAAATTTCCGGAACTGAAATTTTCAAGATTTAAATTCTCAAAATGAAAACTTCCGGAATGGAGATTTTCGTACTGGAAATTTTGTAACAAAATTTTTATACTGAAATTTTCATAACGATATTTTTGTATTGGAACTTTCGTAATGAGTTTGTTTTTAAATTCATTTCTTCAAGAATAATATTACCAATTACGAACAATCTTTCTAGCCGATCCGAAAGCTATGATTTCCTTACTTAAAGTTTTGTAATCATATTTTGCTTCCTGGTATTTTCCTGAGTTTTTAAAATTCAGATTTTATTTTTCCTCAAATCCAGATGTTTTCATTAAAACCTCAAAAGATCGAAGTCAAGTTTTCCTTGCAGGAGTGTTTTCAACCGTCAGATCAGATCAAAAAATTTTCAACCGTTAGATGGATTTTGGAAGACCAAAATTCACATCCATCGCCTATATAAAGGGGACCCCAAGACTCATCCCACATCGGTTTTTCAAAGCTTTCACATCTCGAAGCCCTAATTCTCTTCTTAAGACTGGTTCTGATCTTTACAAAGTCATTCTGAATCCTTTAGGTCTCTCTGTTCCGAATGTCTGTTGAAGCAACATCTCAAGATATGTCAACTTCAAAGCCAATCTCAAAGTGGTTAATCTTCAGGGAAAGGTTGGTGCATCTGGATTTCTATAAGTTTGATTCTATTATTTCAAAGAATATTAGACTGAATTGATGGGAAGATGTTTGCATAGCAAAGTCAGATAAACAGGATCCGGTTTATACTGATTTGCTGATCGAGTTCTATGAGTCTATTTCCTTCCATATGGAAGATGGTAGAGAGTGGTTTTCATTCAAGTCTTATGGGAAGACTTATAAGCTATCTTACACCAAGGTCGCGAGCTTGTTTGGTTTATCCTATGAAGGAGAAGCTGAGTTCTGGTCACACAAACTTCCGGATGAGCAAGGAAGTTTCAACAAGGAGAAGGCACTGAAATGTCTTGGTCTTAAGGATGCTTCAACCATTAAGATTTCTCATCTCACTCCGAACAATATAATTCTTCATCTTTGGGTGCAAGGATTTATGGTTCCAAGAAGAGGTGATAAGGATAATTTGAAGAAAATTGATATCTATATCTTATATTTCTTGGTAAATCTAAGAAAGATAAATTTGATGAGACATGTCTTGATTACGATCAAGAACATCAAAGAAGGGAATTTGAGAGCTCAGATAATCATGTTCCCTGCCTTACTATCTAAGCTGATAGTTTGGTGCTTAGATTCTTTCAAGGTTGCATGCAAATAAAAAGTCCATAATTGTAAGCTTATGTTAGTAAGTGATGATACTTTGAAGAGGATGAAGATGGGTTTTTCTAGTGAATCCGGAGAATTATACTCTCTTTCTGTGGAAGAAGTTGAGGCACTTCAGAAAGGTACACACACTCCGGAACCATCCAAAAAGCAAAGGAAGAAGAGAAAGGTTAAGAAAGTGGCTGCTGATGAAGAAAATCCTAAATCTAAGGAAACTCAGTCTGCTCCCCCCAAGCTGAAGAAACAAAAAACTTATCCTGATGAAGTTGCTACGAATTGAAGGGAAGATAAGCATAAGAGGAAAGAAGGGGGTCCACAATTCGTATTGGACCCTGAAGAAGCTAAGGCCTTAAAAGAAAGAGTTGCAGAAGAGTTAGAGAAGCAGGCGAAGGAGAAGAAAATGAAAAAGAAAGTGTATGAAGCTGAAGTGCTGCAATCTTTACTGAGAGCTACAGAGTTAGCTTCTGAGTTGATTCTGGTTCCGAAATCTTTCCTTACAAAACCTTCTTTACCAGAAACTCCAGCTAAGAATTATGTAACTTTGGAAAAATTCAAGGTTAAATAAGTAGTTGAAGAAGCTAAAAAAGAAGCTGAGGAAGAAGTAGAGGAAGAGGTTGAAGAAGAAGAAGAAGAAGAGGGAAGTGAATATTTAGATGCCTTGATCAAGAAAGTAGAGGTTTTTAAAGATAAGGCAGAATCCGAAAAGTTAGTTACTCTAGGAAAGGAAGGTGAGGAAGGTAGTAAGTATGATGATAAGCAACAGCAAGAAGAAGAAAATGTTTTATATGATGACGAAGAATCCTATGAGAGGAATTTTCTTGAGGAAGGAAAAGAAAAATAGAAACCAGATGAAGACCAGATTATTCAAGTTTCTAAATTTAAGGAAGTATCTCCTAATGAGGAACCAATTCCAAAGTCCGATAAGGGGAAGCAAGTTCTCATGGATACTCCAACAAAAGAAGTCTTCAAGAAGAAGGAGGTTGGTGTTTCTTCTAAGAGAAAACTGTTGCAAATTGAAGAAGAGAAATCTCAAAGAGATTTATATGATTCGGAATCATCTTCTCATGGGCATGATTTTGTGGTTGAATCTCTGAAGAAGTTGGTGGACACCATTCCGATTTTTCTAACTATAGATTCCAGATGCCAGATGCTGCAACAGAGTATGAATCAGAAATCGGATTCCTTGTCCATGGTCATGGATAAGTGTGTGAAGATCGAAGCCAAACAAAAAAGTTTTCTTATCAATTATGATGTGTATAGAAAGTCCTGCAGTAAGGTAACAAAGTGGTCTAGAAGAGTTGATGAAGACTTAGTGAAGTTTGAAAAATTTTATAGTGAAGTTCAAAATGCCTTTGACACCGAGGATAAAAATATTAAAAATATTCAAGATGATATGATTGATGAGTAGAGTTCTCAGAGTCAACAAGTGAAGGAACTAAGTGAAAAGGCTAATTCTCTAGCTTAAAATCTTTTAAGTGATAGAAATCTCTGGATCGAGCTTGAGAAAAGACTCGTACAGCAAGATGAATTGTTAAAGATGCAGAAAGAATCTATCGAGGATCAGGAAGAGGATTTGAAAGATCAAGAAGAAAAGACAAAATCCTTGGAGAGGCAAGTCGAGGAAGACCAAAGAGACCTAAAGAAGCTCAAAACTTTATTGAAGAAGCTGATTCCAAAGAAAAAGGAAGACAAATAAACCCACTTCGATCTTTTGTTGTAGTTGTCTTTCTTTGTAAAATTTTCCCAACTCTAATGAAATGTTATTTGTTTGGTTGTATCTTGTCATATACTAATGTTTCAGGTACCATATTTTCTTTTCCATTCCCTTCAATTCTTTTTGAAAATCACAAAGGGGGAGAAGGAAAAAGAACTACTCCTGAGGAGAAAGAAAAATTTCTAAGTGAAATATCCTTAAAGTAAGGGGGAGTTTCTCACTATAAAGTTTTTCATTCCTACAATAATGAAAACTCCACTTCGGAAATTCAGAATACAATCCTTATAGTTTCAATGCCTAAGGGGGAGTTAGTTGTATTCACTTTCATCCATGAACAAAGGGAGATAAGTTTTAATTTCAAAGTCTAATGAAATTTTTCAAAGTCCTTATATTATTTTTCATAAGGATGTTTGTGCTTTCCAAAAAGGGAGAGATTGTTGAGTCAATAAGGTTTTCCTTATGAATTTTCCATTCCTTCTTGTTTTGAAAATCACAAACACCTTATACTTAAGAAAATATAAATTTTACCTCCATAAGGAAAATTTACTTCTTTAAGGAAATTTACCCTAACCTAGATTTTCTTATAAATAGCAATATTTTTCTTAAGTACAAAAACCGGATTCATACCCAAAATCCCAAAAGTCATATAATGTCAAGATTTGGAGCATTCTGTTTTTAAGATCCGAATTCTGGATGTGAACTGTAATGAAGTTCCAATCCGAATTCTAGACTCCGAACTTTCATGAGTTCGACTCCGAACTCTTATGAAGTTCGACTCTGAACTTTCATGAGTTCGACTTAGAACTCTTATGAAGTTCAACTCCAAACTTTCATGAGTTCGACTCCGAACTCTTATGAAGTTTGACTCTGAACTTTCATGAGTTTGACTCCGAACTCCTATGAAGTTCGACTCCGAACTTTCATGAGTTCGACTCTGAACTCTGATGAAGTTTGACTCCAAACTCCTATGAAGTTCGACTCCGAACTTTCATGAGTTCTACTCCAAACTCTTACGAATTTTGACTCTGAACTTTAATGAGTTCGAATCCAAACTTTCATGAGTTCGACTCCGAACTCTTATGAAGTTCGACTTCGAACTTCTAGAAGTTTAGATTCTGAACTCTGGTGAAACTAGACTCCGAATTCCTATAAAACAGAATCCGAACATTTCTTAACATAGACTCTGAATTTCATTTTGGTTAGACTCCGAACTTTTAATTTACTTACACTCTGAAATTTTGTATGTATTTTGCTTACATATGCTCCATTTCAAAATGATGTCATTCATTTAGTTATACATGATTTATTATTAAATGATGTCATCCATTCTATTTCTAATTAACCATTGGTTGAGTTACACATGTACAGGTCCCTCTGAATTTCATGGAAAATATGACCATTGGAGGAGGGAGCTGACCGTTGGAAATTTGCCTATAAATAGGAGCTCACTTGAAAGAGCTCAACAACAAGTTGATCGATCTAGATACCACACACTGTTAAGGTGATTTCTAGAGAGAGAATATTTTCATGCCTTGTGCATACTGAACTTCTCGTTCAGATCACTTCGTGCGACTCTGAATGTTGGTGATTACATTCAAGGACTTCCGGGGATAGGAAGACAGAGGTGCCAACTACCTTGAAGTTTGAGGGCTTCCTTGCTGAGGAAGACAGAGGTTCCAACTACCTTGAAGTTGAGGGATTACGGGGATAGCAATATAGATATTTTGATCTTCGTATCGAGGGCTTACCCTGGTGTAGGTAAGACAGACTTGCTTGAAAGTATAAATCAAGGGACCTTTATCCAAGGTTGTTAGATACCCTTCTCTTTGGGTTAAAAGACTTATATCTTGTTACTTTTAGTTTTACTACTTGTTTTTCCGCTGCACTTTTTGTATTGTAAGGAAAGTATAACCTTCTTATATTTCCTTACACTTGTACTCTGATTAGTTTAGATTCTATACGCTTTAAGGTAGAATCTCATATTGTAAACTTTGGTTCCAATTATCCAATTGGTGATTAGAGGTGTGGTGAATTTTCTTAGTTTAACTTTGTTAAACTTAGATTCTTCCTTGTCTAAGGAAATTTTTATAGTGTACAATTCACCCCACCTCTTGTATATTGAGCATCTACATCATTATTTCGATCCTACACAACCTACATCAAAAACTCCTAAAACCTTCCTCAAACACCTTCAACCACCAAAACTAGAAAAGTAATAGACCAATAAGGCACAAAACATTACATATCTTATCCTTCTGATATTCAATATTATTGGGTTCTCTGTAAAATTAGCTCTATCTATGATGTTTTTCTGTCCCCAGTCGATAACATGCGATGGATCATGCACGTACCTCCTCATCTGTGACACATAGAAGATGTCATGTACCCATTCTAACGGTTGGGGTAGATCCAAGTGATAAGCCACATTAATGACTCTATGCAATATCTATAAACTACTAATGAGCCTTAGAGATAGCTTGTTGCCCTGGACAAATCTCCATAACCCACATTGAGGTAATACCTATAAGAACACATAGTCTCCCTCTTTGAACTCTAAAGGCCTTCATTGTTGGTTTGTGTAAGAATTATGATGTCTTTGTGTAGTCATCATCCACTCCTAGATGATCTCCACCTTCTCTGTCGTGGCTCACACCAACTCTGGGACCATAAGTGTTGACTCTATTGGATCGTTCCAACAAAGTGGTGACCTTCAGGGTCTCTCATACAAGGCCTCAAATGATTCCATACCGATGGTGTAATGGTAGTTGTTTTTGTATGAAATATCCACTAGTGGTAGATGATCCTCCCAACTATGAAAAAAGTCTAACATGAAAGCCCACAGTATATCCTCTAGGACCTGAATGGTCTACTCTGTCTGGTCTTCGGTCTGGGGGTGAAAAGTCATGCTCAAACACAACTGAGTCCCAAAGGATTCTTATAATCCCTTCCATAACTGATATTTGAAGTGATCATCATGATAATAAATGATCATCATGGGAACTCCATGGAGCCAGACTATCTTTTACATGTAAAGGCATCACAAGCTCTCAACTAAACTCTACTCTCGAATAGCTAGGAAGTGGACTGACTTGGAGAGCCAGTCTAAAATCACCCAGAAGGAATCATTTTATCTAGAAATATTTGGAATCCCCATCAATAATTCCATAGATATATCATCCCACTTCCAATATAGAAACTCAAGGGGTTGATCTAAACCTTCTGGAACTTGGTGCTTATCCTTCACTTATTAAAAAGTAAGGCATTGAGAGACAAACTCTGCAACTCCTTTCTTCATCTTTGGCCACCAAAACTAATGTCAAAGGTTTTGGTACATCTTCACCACACCTAGATATACCACCAAAGGAGATGTATGAAACTCCATCAGAACATCCTCCCACATCATAAATGGTACCATCACGAATCCTATAAAAAAGATAATGTGCTCCCCACCTTCATAAAATTCATCAGGAGAACGTCCAATGGATATCTAGGAATGTAGGGTCTCACATTTGGTGTCTCCATGTTGAGCGTCCCTAACCTTCTGTAGAAGTGATAGGGTAACAACCATCAATTGGATGTAAGTCGCACCATACGCATCCTCTAAGGATAACTATAACAAGGCCAACTGCGCTAATGCCTCACTCAATAGCTACAAACAAGATCTCATACTGAGATCATTTTCTACCATGTTTACCTTCCCAAGAGTATAGTAAATCTTGAAGTCATAAACCTAGAGGAACTCTATCCATCACCTCTATATCAAGTTAATATCCTTCTGAGTGAAGACATACTTTAGACTCTTGTGGTCAGAATATATGAAAAATTGATCACCCATAAGGTAGTATTACTACACCTTGAGTGCGAAGACTACCATTATTTCCTCAAGATTGTGGTTCGCGTAGTTATGCTCATGTGGTCTCAATTAACGTGAACCATAAGAAATCACCACATGCCTCTACATCAGAACACAACCAAGATCGGTACTTAATGCATCACAGAATCCTACATACTTAACACCCTCCCCCATCAACCTCAAGATGGTATCACTCATCAATATCTACCTCAACTCTTGGAAAGCCTATTAGAACCTCTTTGTCTACATGAAAGGTTTCCCCTTTCAGGTCAAATATGTCAAGGGAGATGATATCCTAGAAAAATCAGATATGAATCTTTGATAGTAGCTTTCCAACTCAAAGCTCTGCACCTCCATCATGCTTGGAGCATGCCTATCATGGGGCATGGAAAAACAATATTTTAAATTAACTAAGTATTGTATAGTATTTAACTCAATGTAGTCTTCTGAAGACTAGTAAACACAAAAAAAGGTTGTCACTTTTTATTGGTTTTTTTAAAACAATTCATTTTAATTAATTTTGAATAATGTGAGAGAAATAAGCAGTTTGATTTGATTGGTTTTAAACAAATGAGAAAGATGGTGATCAGAGAAGGTTTGGATAGACCTAATATTGTGCTATCATGGTTTCCATGTTTTGTCCCTTTTTCTTCCACTGAATGGTAAGAGAGATATTCATCTACCGAGTCCTTTATCTCCCTTAGACAGATGATTATGATGAGAATATTCCTATCTGAAACCTCAGGCAGGTCTACCCTTCTTCCCTTGTGCGTAGCATTATAGTAGGTTTTCTTGATTAATTAGGTTAATTATTGAGCAAGGATTGTTATTCCCTTAATTAATCAATATTCCAAAATATAATATTACACATGTGATAACGACCATCAAGCACTCACCACACAACCATAATATGTTCCACTGTATATAGAAAATAATTGGGTGGAGGGAGATATGTAATATCAACCAAAGTAATTAAAAATAATAGAATCAAAACATAATGAAACTGAATTTGGAATTTAAAACTGAATTATGAATTGAAACTATATTTAGAAATAATAAGGGATCTTATTAAATTGTATCACAAGAACTCAAGCAAAGCACATAGGTAAAACCTCCCCCTTTTCAATCACTCAATGAAACTACCCCTCCATAGATGAGGAAGTCAAGATGATACGGGAGAGGAGAGACATTACAGAGTATAGAAAATAAAATAGAAATAAAGAAGAGAAATAAATCTATAGGTATTCATCATCCAATTCTTCCCTCATCGGTCGATTGGATAGTGTGGGATGGATTGGAATTCTTTAGGTAGGAGGATCTCTCCTTTTCTATAGTCCATCATTTATCTTCAAAATTTAATGTGTTTTATCCCCATTAAATGGTCGATTCATTCATAGCCTCCTTCATAAAAGTTATTCATAAATATATTTCGTGTCTAACCTAAAAATTTCAGAGTTTTTGTCCATGTGTAGTGAGGTTTATGTCTGTTTACTCTAAGAATTTATTCTTCCTAGATAGACTCTCCATATTTCATATCTCTGGTTTCTCATGCATTAATGACCATGAAAATGGCCTATTAACACATGGATGCCTTCATGAAAATTTTTACAAAGTGTCTTTCATGTCTAACCTACAAATTTCATAGTATTTGAGTTTTCCGGTCATGATATATGATCCTAACATCCAAAATTTCTAGATCTGTGAATAATTTTCAAGGACCAACTTATTAGTTTTTATCTTTGAGATGGTGGATTTAGCTTTGGGTCCACAAGAATGAAATGAAGTCCAATATGTATAGAATCCTAAAAAAATAATTTCATGATTTAGATAAGTATATAAAATGTTATGGACTAAATACAAAAATAATTTAAAATATTTAAACTCAAAATTTGGCCATTTTTCTAATTAAGTTCAAAATACCACTAAAATCATAAAATGAGACAGTTTTACTTAAAAATAAAAAAAATGGATTAAAAACATTTTAAATTCAATGTAAAATTATTGAAAATATTAGTTCTATAAATTCCCTCACACTTAAACATGATTTTCCTCAAGTATAAAATCTCAACATTGAAAAGTAGAGGGAAGCAATGTTACCAATATTCAAATTCCAAGGCAATAAAATTAAACAATCATCAATGTCAAATAAAATTATAAAATGTTACATAAAATATCAATTTAATTTCCCATTTTTCAAATAAACAGTCAATTCGTATATTTTACTTTTAACCTTTGAAAAATGATGGAACTTCTGCTTATATTCATTCAAGCTCCTCAATTCATTTTTATTAAACATGGCAATTCATAATATACCTCATAATGGGTTATTTTATCTCATCACTCATGATACAATTCATGTATGTTTATTATCATATCATGAGAACATGCTCCTTATCCATAGTCTTGTAAATTAACTATTTTATCCACTTTGAAAAGATGAAATGCACATAAAACCATGATGACTTTTCAATAAAGGTTAAAATAACTCTGAGGCTGAAGGCTGATAAGATTTGATGCTTTAAAAATTAAGGCTCAAGGGAGAGTTTTATCTCTTAAGTAAAATGCATGATATCAAAAAGTGTAATAAAGTTCTCCCCTTTAAAGTAGAAACTCCCACTTCTCCCAAACTCAAAGTAAGTTTATGATAAAATTGCGTATAATTAATGATTTGTGCACCCTCTTGAATATTTTTTCCAAATAATATTTTTCCATTTTTTTATTTTTTGTAATTTATGCTTGAAAAAAACCTCACATTCATCACCTAACAACATATAATAAAAATCATTGGTCAATTAATGGTGATTTTTGGTTTTCCCAAATCACAACCCATTTTTATTTCTTTCTTTTTTTTCATTCTCTATTTTTTATTAAAGAGGGGGAAAACAATAAAGAGTACAATGAATAAATCAAATGACCTTTCTCATTACCCAAAATATCACCCCCCCCCCCCCACACACACACACACATACACTTCTTCCTTACAATTTATATCATCCCTTCTACTATGATTCCCTTTACCCCCACACTTCAACTTTAAAATATCATGAAAATACCATGAGTATATAAAAATGAATAAAAATGGATTAAAACATGTATCATCCTTATAAAGGTCATTCATGGTCTTTATGGGCTAAAGAAGGATTGATGTAAAGGTGTTTTTTATGGATAAGTGGTTTATCAAAATATAACTCAATAATATTAAATGTGTTTTTGTATATTCATAGCTTTTACAAGTTCAAATTCATGTTCTAATAGGTGACATGTCCCAAGATCACTCAAGAAATATTTTAAAGATAAAATAAGAAGTACTTGGTCTGGAAATCCTCTCAAGAATGGAAATGTGATGTTGGAAAATCACTCATGGAATGACTAATAATAACAAATCAATTAATGTGAATTTCAAAAATTCAAATCATGAAAAATGGTAAGGAAATTTCATTTAAATGAATCAATCAATTCCCTTGAATCATGAGTCATCATTTCAATATCCATGCTTTACTTTAAATATTAAATTCTCCATTTTAATCATTCAATATCATTAACATTGAAATCTAAAACATGGAATCACAGGATTTCTAAGAAACCCATGTCTCTTATATAAGTTAAGTAAAGCATTAATTCAAGTGTGGATATGCAATTTTAGTTTAAATATAGAAACAAAATATTTTAAAACAAAAATATAGGGAATTAAAATGATATTGAATGTAAAAGAAAACTCCCTTTAATAATGATGCTTCAGTCAGGTGGTGCATGCCCTGTTCCTTCAGTTCTATTTTGTATCACTTTCACGATGTATGTTCTATTAAGTATCTCTGTTTTTTATACTTGCATCATATTCATTAATAGACCTGAAATATAAGAAAAAAATGATAGTGTAGGACTGTTCAATCATGCTAGAATATGATCGAGGGGAAGAGTGGAGTAAGGGAAAAATATGGGTTGCATCTTGGAAGCACTTTTGTTTAATGTCGTTGGCTCGAATCAAAAATTGAAAAAAAAATGAAAAATCATAGGATACAAGATTACCTCCCCCAAAATTAATTTATTCAGTGTCCTAAATGAATTTAAATTGAATTTTTTCATGTAATTATATAAAAAATGGAGTTGCTGCTTTTAATCAAGTTTAAAGGAAAGATAAAACCTGGTAGGTCTTCATTGGTAATCAGGGTGAAGGAGTGTGATCTCCTCCACTGGTTATTGAGGTATGGTACCATAGAACTTTTTCAGTTTCTTCCCATTTATAGTGAATAAGTTTTATCCTCATTCTTTTTTTATCTTCACAACACCGAATGGGTATATATGAATAATAGTAAAGGGTATTTCCCATCTGGAATGAAGTTTACTTAGCATTAGCTTAAGTATGGATTTGTATAATAGCACTTGATCTCTAGGGTTGAAGGTTCTAGGTCAAATTATCTTTTCATGGGACATCTTTGTTCTCCCTTAGTATATCATTGAATTTTCAAAATATTCCCACCTGATTTCATCTATCTCCTATAATTGCAATCTTTACTCTTTCCCAGCTTTATTAAGGTCCAAATCCATCTTTCTTACCACCCAGTAAGCTTTGTGCTCCAATTACATAGGAAGGTTGAAACTCTTTACATAAATAAATCTATAGGATCTCATACATATGGGTGTATTGTAGGTTGTTTTGTACACCCATAAGGTATCATCTAACCTTTGGCTCTAGTCCTTCCTGTTTTGTTTAACAATATTTTCCAAAATGCCTTTGATTTCTCTATTGGAGACTTCTGCTTGGTGATTTTTTTAGGGATGGTATGGTGTTGATATTTTATGTTGTACCCCATAATTTTTAGTAATGATTCCATTTTCCTATTGTAGAAATGAGTTCCCTAGTCATTTATGGTTTCTTGTGGCACTCCAAACCTATAGAATATGTTAGCCCTGACGAAATCGCAAACAACTTTACCATTGTCAGTTTTGGTTTCTTTTACTTCCACCCATTTTGAAACATGGTTGACAGCTAAAATAATATATGAATTTAAAAATGACATCAGGAATGGTCCCTTGAAGTCTATTCCCCATAATTCAAAAATTTCACAAAAAATTATTGGTTTTTGAGGTATTTCCTACCATTTTGAGATATTACCATAAAACTGGCATTTTTCACATCTTTTACAAAATTCATATGCATATTTGAATAAGGTGGGCCAATAAATTCTAGATTATAAAACTTTTTGGGTTGTCTTATAAGGTCCAAAGTGGACTCTATAAGATAATTTAAGATAGAATTCAAACACTGATTCAATTTCACTTTCTGGTAAGCATCTTCTTATGATTTTATCATTAAAAATTTTCCACAGAAATGGGTCTTCCCAAATATAAAATCTTGATTCATATTTAAGCTTATGTTTTTAATAAGATATTAGATGAGATGGTACCTAAGATGTAACCAAATAATTGACAATGTTGGTGTACCATGGCACTTCACTGTTGATGATGTAGAGTTGTTCTCCAGGAAGCTCTTCATTAAGTGGGTTCTGGTTTGGAATTTTTGCTTTAGTGGTGTGGGGTAGTCAAATTAGATGATCGACCACCTAATTTTCAGTTCCCTTTTTATCTTTAATTTCCAAATTGAACTCTTTTAAGAGTAGTATCCATCTCACCAACCTTGGTTTAACATATGAATTTTTCATTAAATACCTGAGTGCTACATGATTAGAAAAAACAAAAACTTTAATTCCAAGAAGATATGATTGAAATTTATCTAGTTCAAAGATGACTTTACGGAACTCCTTCTCGGTGGTTGTGTAATTTATTTGTGTGACATCCAAGGTGTAAGAACTCGGTTTTTCACTCAGGTATAGATTCTTTACTTTTCAGTCTGATTCTTTATTTTGGACCTAATATGGATGTCTAATGAGTTAGAAAGGTATTATGAGTGTTTAGGGATTTTTCAGAGCCCAGAACCCATATTTTTTAGAGAAATAGGTCTAGAGAACGATTTATAATAAACCATGTGGGGAGGTTTCATGGTTAGAGCAAACCGTGTGGGTAGCATGCCTTTTTGGACAGAGCCTTACCACACGGTTGGCATACGATTTCTCAAATTGTGTGGCCTAACCATATGAATGCCTCTTTTTCCTAGGTTCCCATGCATTTTTGACACACGGTTTGGAAAACCATGTGACCAAACTATGCATAGTCTAATTTTTGGGTAATTTTACCATTTTACCCTTATTGATCTATTTAACTTAATATTATTCCCTAAGCAAATTTCTAGAGATATTAGCCTCTTTTCCTCTCATTTTGGATATTTTTTAAGGCCTAAGATAGGGATCAAGAGATCTCCTTCATCTAGGATCCGTTCAAGCTTCTGTTCATCACAATGGATGCGCAACAGTAAGTACTCGAGTCCATTTGAGCCTTTCTTCTCCCTCACTCTCAACCTAGTTATCGAGGTGTGAGTGTTTTTTCCTTTTTTCAGATCTTCTCTGATACAAGATAAATCATAGGGTAATAATAGAGGAGGAGATTCATACGAGCCTAAGTTGGGTGGTCTATAACTCATCCCTCAAGTTCATTGGTTTTGAAATTTGTCATGTGGGGCCCGCTAATTTCATCGGGTGTCGTTTATTGAATTTATATGTCATTATTATAATCATTATAACCATATGGTTATGACCTTTCCAAATATTTGATTATTTTTTAGTGGTTACACCCACAACTCTACCCATCCCATGTAGGATGTTTTTCCATAATTGTCGTTTTAGTGTTTTGACATGTTTGAGTCGTTGTTTTGGTGTGCATTGTCTTGACATTCCTAAGGGTAAGCTTTTCTAAATTAAATGGATTAATTTATATTGTAAATTGAATAATTTAAAGTAGCATGTATGCTCACCACTTAACCCACCTAAGGTAAGTGCTTTAATTTGATAATTAATTGTGAAATGGAAATTAGCAAGTATGTTGAGTATATGACTTGGCCTTTTTAAATGTAATTAATAATAGGTTTCATGTCCATAGAACCCCTTACCATGTTAATAGAGGGTAGCAGAGTGAACCTTGATTTATGAAAATTCCTTAAATGGGTTAAATAAATGGTTTCATGCTACTTAGCCTTGTCACACTGATGAACGGAAAGGCTTGAACCAAATGGACTTATTGATTAATTAAGACTCGATTAAATGGTTTCATACTCAATTAGCCTTATCAAACTAATGAAATTTAATGTATTGAACCTTATGAAATATTATATGACATCATTATCAAATAAGAGTGGCCTGACTCAAGCTCACCTTGGATTCTATAGGGAATTCCTTGAGCACTCGGGAACCTCATTCCGATTCAAGGATACGGCTTACTTAGGTTGACACCCACCTAGAACCCAATCCTTATCTAACTTTGGATGCCTAATATGAAACCGTAGGATCCCTCATGTATTATTACAGGATGCATTGGATACACTCCTGGGATTCAATATTGACAAGTAGGTGTCATGGTTAAAGCCCATTAGGCCTAGTTATTGTTTAGCCTCGTTTTACCTTGGATGAACTCCTTGGACTTAGTAGGTGTCTCATTGTGGAATGAATTGGACTATTCTCTTTGTATTACACTCTTACCCTTAGAAAAGCAACATTTATTACTAATTTAGAGACCCTTGAGGTCTAAGTTGCCTTGGTTATTACCTTAGAACTCCATTATTAAATATCATTGCCTTGTTACATCTTGGAACATTTACTATTGTTAACATATGAATTAATTATAAAATAGAAATAATAAATTAATGAACTAGTTACATATTCATACACTAGTTAAGGGCTAAATCAGGTATTTGGGTATTTAGTTACATTGTACTACTTTACTTATTATATGCATGCTTGCACACTCTTACATTTCCATTACACAGGCTAGATGTTATAGACGTCATTGGTGGTGGCCCACTAAGATTTATCTCACACCCTTTCCAAGAATCATTTGGGACCTAGATCATATTACATGAATGCAAGTGTTGATAAAGGGAAGCATATAGCTTCAAACACCTGATTGCTTGTTGTTTAGGATGGAGCTTGATAGCAGATGACTGAGTCGGATCTACGGATTCTTGGGATTGTATTTTGATTTCCTTTATGATTTTGTGAAACATGTTATTCCTGTTTTCTTGTATCCATGTCTTCCATATTTTTAGATACATGATATATCATCATCAGTTATTGTATGTTATTCTAATTATTTCAGTTATTGTTGTTGTTGTCTCTATTTTCTGTTGTGCCTTCTGTTAACTTATATTGCTTCTGCTATTTACTTATGTTTATATTTATCTGTTGTGATACACTCTGGTAATAAGGTCATAGTCCCCCCAAGGACACACCCTAGGCCATCGCTATTAGTCATCAGCCTCTGGCATTCGGAGAGATGCACTTGAGGCCATGTGTCCCACCATGATCAGGGCACCTATTAAGTGGAATCCGGGTCTAGGATGACACAAAGTGGTATCGTAGGGGATTCCTTTCTTGATTTAATATTTGGAGACAATATATTGGAGATTAGTAATGTTATGGGACTTGGTCATAAGTCATACTTGGGCATCTCGAACCCAGGTTTGGGGTAGAAGCTAAGTTACCCAATATATAATTTTTTTTCCTATTACAGTTGAAATTATTTCAACATTGGGTGATGCAAATGCTATGTGGAATTGTTGATTGTTATTCTGATTGATATTTTATTTTATTTCTTTTCCTGATGAGATGATGGTAAGGATCATTGTTACATGCATCATATAGGCACCTAGAATTCTCATGTCATGCATATTTCCATTCCATATAGGTTCATTTCACTACTTACATTGCTTAATATGTCAATGATTGTTGAGTGATGTTGTGATAGTTAGCTTATGCTTTTATTACTTTTGGTTGTGATTGAGTGATTTATTATCTCAATTCATGAGGTATATGGGCCCTCATGGGTTGGGATGAGTAATTTACTAAGTTGATCCATTATGTTATAAATAAATGGGTGTCATTTTCAATAATAAGGGGTATGGGAACTAATTCACTGGGAATGGATATCTATTATAATGTGAATCATGACATCTAAAATGAATTTATTTCACAACCTTATCCTACCTTGTCATGTTTATGAAAGGTAAAAGAGTGAACCTGGTAATTAAATGTAAAATTAAATGAAACTTATACTTGAGCACTTACCGATACCTGGTCGTCTAAGTGGGTAGTTGGGGTAGTATGCCTTGGGTAGTGCATTTTCTTAAATTTAGCTTCCACTAGTGATGTTATCAATCTTATTGAATCCTGTTATGAGGTGTGTGTTGGGCATTTTTAGACCAATTCCACCACGACATCCTCGTATTGTATGCTAGGAGGGTGGTCGTGATCATGCTCCAAACATGGTGGGCCCTGATCCACCAGTCTTACCTCTAGGAGTGCCACTCAAGGCACCACTTGTTGTACCTGATCTAGGAACTGATTCCCAAGTTCGTGATATTTTCCTACATCTCATGAAATCCATGTATAGTACTCCACAAGTTGCACATACGATGGTTGGTCTGAATCACAAGTTCCAACAGCAGCATCCTCCTACCTTCTCAAGGGATAGCGGTCCATATGTTGATGATTCTTGGCTATAGGTCACCCTATTTATCTTTGAGAATCTAGAGATGCCTCTAGATCAGAAGATCAAACTTTATACTTACATGTTGTGTGATTCATCCAAGTGCTAGTGGGATGTGATTACCCAGGCTGGTCATCATCAGGTCATGTTATGGGTTGATTTCTAAATTGCTTTCTATGATCAGTTCTTACCTCAGATGTTGAGAGCTGACAAAGCTAGATAGTTCATGCATCTTGAGCAAGGTTGTATGTCAGTTAAGGAATATTTAGTGCATTTCACTGAGTTACAATGCTTTTCATTGCTTCTAGCTGATGATGAGATTTCACGTGTTATATTTTTCAAGGATATGCTTGTATACGCCATCCATATGCAGGTGAATGTATTTCACCTTCATACTTTTTCTGAAATAGTCAATCAGGCTCTTATCACTGAATGAAACCTAAGGAATAGAAATAATACCGGGTGTAGAGAATTAGCGTCTTGGCAGACCAGTAGTTCTCCCAGTGGTAGAAAACATTCCCTCGAGGTTTCTCGTTAGGGCAGTGACAACCAGAGTACCTATTTTGATAACTCCATGGTTTGTCATCAGTGTGGACGACGGAGGCATCTAAATCCTCAGTGTGATAAATACCCACTAGAGTGTCAGTATTGCAACCATATGGGGCATCTTCAAAGATTCTATAGGTCCTTTACACTAGCTTCAAGTGGAAAAGGATTTGTGACACATCCACCTTCATGAGTGGGTTCTCTTTCACCACGTTAGGTAGGGAGTTAGAATAGTATCGGTAGGGCAGGATGAGGAGGAGGTTGTGGTTGTGGTATCTAGACCCCTGATCACTAGTAACACCAGTAGAGCAATTATGATCATGGTAGTCCATGTGTTTCATAGGTTCATGGATCAAGAAAATTACATTCACTACAACTGATACCCGAGGATCGGGCTGTGGGACCATCTATAGTATGAGATACTATTATTATGGCATCTACTATAGTATATGCTTTATTTAATATAGGTTCTTTGAACTCTTTTATCTCTGTATCTATCATGGAAAGTCTTATACTGGAGATACAGTATTATTATGGTTTAATGATCATAGATACACCATTAGGAGTACGGTCAGAGGGCATACGCCAATGTTGGGACTATCCCCTTGAGGTAGTCAGTTACCCTTTCTTATGTAACCTATTTATTCTCAAGATGATGGAATTCGATATCATTCTTAGGATGGACTGGTTGGTTCAGTATCATGCTTTTATAGACTGCTATCACCGCATGGTATCATTTACATCACCAGAAGGAAGCATTTATCTACATAAGGGTAAGTGGGATGTCCAGGATGGTAGAGCGGGACCAGAGCATCATGGGATAGGTTCAGTGATCACCCAGATGTAAAATCTCTTCATGGAGGATTAGGTTTTATGACAAGCTGATTTCTTTCTAGTAGTGAATCATTTCATGGATGTCTTTCCCAATGATTTTTCTAGCTTACCTCCCGAGAGAGAGGTAGAGTTTAAAATCACGCTTTTTCTAGGTGTAGTTCCAATTTCCATTCCTCCATATAGGATGGAACCTAAAGAGCTTCAGGAGCTCAAGTTTCAATTAGAGGATTTATAGTCCAAAGGATTTATACAGCCCAGTACATCCTCTTGGGGTTTTCCAGTGCTTTTCTCTAAGAAGGTATATGGAACCTTACATCTATGTGTGTATTATAGATGGTTGAACCATATTATGGTCAAGAACCGGTATCCACTACCTCGAATAGATGATCTCTTCAACCAACTCTGAGCATCTAGGGTCTTCTCTAAGATCGACCTGAGATCGGGTTATCATCATGTGTGAGTAAATCCATAAAACATACCTCATACATCTTTTAGTAGTAGGTATGGTCTGTATGAGTACCTTATTATATCATTCGGTATTATGAATATTCTCTCCATTTTCATGGTTCTAATGAATAGGGTTTTATATCCCTATCTAGAATATTTTTTCATGGTCTTTATGGATGAAATCTTGGTGTATTCTCATACTCGTGACGACCATGCCAAACACCTTGAGATCGATCTGAGTACACTAAAAGAGCATCATCTTTATGCCAAGATTGCTAAGTGAAACTTTTGGATCGACAATATAACAACCCTACTCTTTATTACACACTTAAAAATGATTTATTACATAAAGTTAAACTTAAGACAACTCTGATGATCAAGAGGTTTAGTGTCTTGGGAAATTAGGAACATTACATAATAACTTAGAACATAAAACCCAACATCTTTATTTAAAACTTCTTTTACATGACCACAACAATCCTTCGTACCTAGCATTGCATGGGATAACCTGAGGACATGCATAAGAAAATGGTGAGCTATAAAGCCCATTAAGGGAGTAAACAAGGCATAACATGAAGAATATAGTACATGTTAGTTAATAGGAATATCAATGGAGTACAAGAGAAACATGAACATAGAGGCATGATATAGCATGATTATCATAACATAGAAATGTGGCAACAACATTTAACATGATATTAGCATGATACAAGGCTCATTGCATGTGGAGCATGATTAAACCCTATTTTAACTTAAATTATCATGAGTAAACTCTCATTTCACTTGAAGTATCATGATACTAATCTTTACCTAGTGGATTGGAGTTCCATAAAGGTGCACCCTTTATAAACATTTCATTTCATGCATAAGTGTGCCACATGGATCATACAACATCGATTCATTAAAAATAATAATTTATTCCATGAATAAGAGATGTGGAATACATAAATTTAAGTCCTAGATCAAAAAGTACATGTTCATAAAGGTGAATAACCTTGATATAGAAATGGGTATGATATTTACTTACACGATGATTTTGGCATGGGAAATCTTGGTGTAACTTCGGCAGTATAACGACATCAAATATAAATAGTAAAATGAGTTGATGAGAGAAAGAGGGGTCTCTCATAATTAACACATGAAATAGATTTTAAGGGGGTCATGTAACATAATATCCCAACATATGTAATGTAATTTAGATGCATAATATAAAATAATTACGTGAATGTAAATGAGAAGAGAGAAATTCCTTACAGAATTTTGGCATGGGAACGGGGTGTACATGGGAGGAGTTAATGAGAGAGAAAGAGGTATATAATCATTCAAAAATAGGGAGGGAATAATGGTGTAGGTGATAAATTATACCCCAAAATTTGTAATTGAAAAAAAAGGCTATAACAACATAAAGAAACTTGGAAAAAAAGATAAAGAAAATCCCTTACTTTGAAGTGTGATCCCAAAGGCTTGGGAGAGGCTTGAGAGAGGCTTATATGTATCTTGGTGCACCTTGGGAGGATTATATAGAGATGAGGGTAGAGTTTCTTCAAGATCCAAAGGTTTTGAGTGAAGATAAATGGGTGATTGAGTGGTTTATATAGGAAAGGATAGGGAATTATTTATTATTTAGGTCTTCGACACTACACATTAGACTAATCAAAACCACAAACCATACCATGGTTTTTGCCCATGGTTTTTTCCAAAGTGGAGTAGAAAACATTATTTTATAATTCCAATGTGCTAACTTATTAAAATATTAGGCATGATTATGTGGAGGTGAGTCACACTCAAGGAAATCATTTTAAAAAGTGAAAATGTTTTATAAGTCTTGGAGGGTCCACTAAGGCACCATAAAATTAATAAAACAAATATAAAATCACATTATTTTAAATATAAAACAAATATTATCCAAACAACCTTTTTATAGTATTTTATTACATCACTATTAGGTAATTATGATGTCATAAAACACATTATATATTTAAATGGTATTTAATTTTTACCCAAAAATTTGATTATCTCGGAAAATTATGAAAAATTCACCGTTAGATAATTTTGATGTTCTGAACACAAAAATAATATTCATTTTATCTAAATAATTTTCTAAATATGTGAATTTTCAATTTAAAAAAAACTAAAAATTATCGAAAATTCATGGGTTTTGACAAAAAGAGATTTCAAATAAAAATTGCAATTGTATAAAAATTATAAGATCATTTATATTTAATAAAAAGTAATTTAGTAATAATATTTTATTAAAATATTATCTAATTCAAAAATCCATTAATTCTTAAAAATATATTTCTTAAATTAATATTAACTAAAAATACTATTTGTGATTTAAAAACTATTTACAAAGTAAAAATAATAAAAAGAATGTGTATTATTTATTCTATACAAAACTAATGCACATAATCATAGTGCTAGGTTCTTGTTACATAACCCCTTATAACACCCTCATATGATCTAAGGGTAAGGTTTGTGATGGTGATAGACTCTTGGGGTGGCTCAGATAACATTGCTCGGGTGGTAATCTCTATCAACTTCCACTTCTCCCATAGGCGATTTCATTCAAGATTAACGTGTCAAAGCTTAACTTGGGATTCATCAAGAGTGAATCCAAGTGACTCTACCTCCTTTCCAAGATCTAACAAATGGGATTCGTATAGAGAAATTCTATTGGATGAGGTCATCGCTTCCTTTTTCTGAGTAAATTGGATTTGTTAAATCCCTATATTTATACTAATCATGTGATCACTATTCAACAGCTATATTAGCAACAGTAACAATTCTTAACAGTATTTTAAAATCCAAAAACATAAAACCAAATAAGTACATATGTTTTATGTAACCATTTTACATAATAATACATTTAATTAGATCAAGAATAATTTTCATTAATAAAATTTTGGGTCATTACAATCTTCCCCCTTAAGAAATTTCACCCTCAAAATTTTGTTTTACATTCTATTCCATAAACAAGTTTCGATACTTTTCCTTAATTTCCTCTATGATGTCTTCATTCTTTCCTATTATCATTGCCTTCATGTATAAAGGGTTCATGCTTCCCAATGGTAACTCAGGATTTTTTCAAAATCATTTGCTTCCTTTTCCCAAAAACACCTCAAGAATATTGGTTTATATTGATAGAAGCATTGATAAGTCATTAAAAAGGTATTTATTATATATAATTTTTAAATATCTTCTTGAACTTGTTTTTTATAAAAAAAAGGTCTTAATAATTCATATTAAAATATTTTAAAATAAGGTTTTAGTAAATTATTTTTTCTATTTCCCCAAAGAAAAAAATCTATAATTTGATACATATGGGCTGCTTGGATGTCTCCCTCTTTTGTAGCATCAAGAAAATATTTTAGTGCTTAAGAATTTGAAATGCCCCTGATGGTACTTCCCATGCTTAGCATGGTAAGAAATTTGAGAGTGCAATATTCCCCAATAGACTGTACTTTATCTTTTAAAGAATCATTCAATGGTAGAGGTATTGGATTCCTCATAAAGTTGTTTGCAGGAAACGTTGATATTTGAAAAATTTTCAAAGTCATCTGATCATGACTTCAGGATGATCTTTCCAAGTAGTTCTTCAAGAAGAAAGAGAAGAATTGCTTGTGATATTCCTCCTTCCATATTTTAACTACGAAAAAGAGAATACAATTATGGGTTTTTAATACTTATCTATTGAGAATAAAAAAGGAAACTTTGAACATAAAAGGATAAACTTGTAAAGGATAAGTATATCCTAACTTGCGACTCTTTAGGTTTAAATCTAGGTTATGCTTGATCTATTTCTTAACTTATATTCTTATGGGATTTTTTTATTCCCTTAATAATTTCTTTTACTAAGCTCATGAATTTACTAAAGCATATTCCCCAGGAGTGTCATAACCAAGAGTGAAACATTGCCTGTATTCGTGCACCAGTTCCCGTTCAAGTCTAGCTCAAAGTGGTGTTTTCGGGTTTTACCCCTAGATATATATGTGCCAGAGCCACCCCTACTTGTTTGTATCCAGATAAGGATGAATTTTATTTATAAACCACTTACTCTGTACTCACCAAAATTTAGGGATGTTTTTATTATACTTAGTCTTATCCCTAAGGCTTTCACTAGGGTTTTCTAATCCTAATCCCAAAAATAACTAAACCTATCCTCTGATACTAACTATAATAACCCTGATCTTTATTATATGATTAAACATGATTTATTACATAAAAATTCTCTCAATACAACTTTGAGTATTGATAGGTCTAGTGTATTGAGAAATTAGGAATATTACATAACAACTTAGAACATAAAACCCAACATCTTTTTTGAAAACTTCTTTTATATGACCACAACATTCCTTCGTACCTAGCAATGCATGGGATAACCTGAGGATGTGCATAAGAAAAGGGTGATCTATAAAGACCAGTAAGGGAGTAAACAAGAAATAATATGAAGAATATAGTACATGTTAGGAAATATTCATATTAATGTAACACAAGAGAAACATTAACATAAATGCATGATATAGCATGATTATCAGAACATGGAAATGTGGAAACAACATTTAACATGATATTAGTATGAGTCAAGGCTCATTTTACATGGAGCATGAGTAAACCCACATTGAACTTGAATTATCATGAGTAAACCCTCATTTAAATTGACTTATAATGATACTAATATTTACCTAATGCATTGGAGCACTATCAAGGTGCACCCTTTATAAACATTTCATTTTATGCATAAGTGTGCCACAAGGATCATACAATATGGATTCATTAAACATCATAATTTATTCCAGAAATAAGAGATGTGGAATACATAAATATAGTTCCTCAATCAAAAAGTACATGTTCAAAAATTTGAATACCCATAATAGATAAATGGGTATGGTATTCACTTACACTATGATTTTAGCATGGGAAATTTTGGTGTAACTTCAGCAACATAACGACGTCAAATAAAAATCATAAAATGTGTTGATGAGAGAGAAAGGGGTATATCATAATTTATACATGAAATTAACAGTAATTGAGTCATGGAACATTATATCCCAACATATGTAATGTAATTTATATGCATAATATAAAATAATTTTTTGAATGTAAATGAGAAGAGAGAAATTCCTTACAGAATTTCGGCATGGTAACAGGTGTACATGGGAGGTATTAATGAGAGAGAAAGATGTCTCTCATCAATAAAAAATAATGAGGGAAGAATGGGGAGGTACTAAATCATACCCCAACATTTTTAATTGAAAACAAAATGGTATAACAACATAAATAAACTTAGAGAAAAATGAGAAAGGAAGGAAATCCCTTACTTGGAAATGTGATCCCAAAGGCTTGGGAGAATCTTTAGAGAGGCTTATAGGGAGTTTGGGGCACCTTGGGAGGATTATAGAGAGAGGGGGAAGAGTTTTTTCAAGATAAAAATGTTTTTAGTAAAAAGTAATGGGATATTGAGTGGATTTATATAGGAAAGGAGAGAAAATTCTTTATTATTTAGGTTTTCAACACTATATATTAAACTAATCAAAACCAAAAACCAACCCATGGTTTTTTCCAAAGTGGAGTGTAAAACATTATTTTATAAGTCCAATGGCCAAAATTATTTAAATATTAGACTTTTTTTTGTGGAGTTCAGTCACACTCTCAAGGAAATCACTTTAAAAAGTTAAAATATTTTATAAGTCTTGGAGGGTCCACTAAGGCACCATAAAATTAATCAAACAAATCTAAAATCACATTATTTTTAAGATTAAACATATATTGGACTAAAATATTTTTATGGTATTTTATTACATCACTATTACGTCATTATGATGTCATAAAACACATTATATATTTAAACAGTATTTAATTTTTACCTAAAAATTTGACTGTCTCAGAAAATTATGAAAAATTCACCTTAGATAATTTTGACATCCTGAAAAAAAATCATCATTTTATCTAAATAATTCTTAAATATTTTAATTTTCACTTTTAAAATAAAAACCAACATTTATCGAAAATTCATGGGTTTTGACAAAAATAGCTTTCAAATAAAAAATTACAATTGTATAAAAATTATATGATCATTTATATTAAATAAAAAAAAATTAGTAATAATATCTGTTAAAATATTATTTAATTCAAAAATCCATTAATTCATCAAAATAGATTTCTTAATTGAATATTAACTAAAAATACTATTTATGCTTTAAAAACTATTTACAAAGTAACAATAATAAAAAGAATGTATATTCTTTATTCTATACCAAACTAATGCACATAATCATAGTGCTAGGTTCTTGTTACATAACCCATTATAAAACCTTCATATGACCTAAGGGTAAGGTGTGAGATGGTGAAAGACTCTTGGGGTGGCTCAGATAACATCGCTTGGGTGGTAATCTCTATAAACTTTCACTTCTCCCATAGGTGATTATTTTCAAGCTTAATGTGTTGAAGCGCCGCTTGGTATTGGTTAAGAGTCAAGCCTAGTGATGCTAACTCCTTTCTAAGCTCTGACAAATGGGCTTCTTATGGAGAAATTCTACTGAATGAGGTCATCGCTTCCTTTGTATGAGTAAATTGGATTTGTTAAAGTCCAATATCTATACTAATCATGTGATCACTGTCCAATGTCTATATTAGCAATGGTAATAATTCTTAACAGTATTTTAAAATCCAAAAACATAAATCCAAAGAAGTTCATATGTTTTATATAACCATTTTACATAATAAGACATTTAATTAGATCAAGAGGAATTTTCATTAATAAAATTTTGGGTCGTTGCAATCTTACCCCCTTAAGAAACTTCACCCTCCAAATTATATTTTACATTCTATGCTATAAACAGGTGTGGATGCTTTTCCTTCATTTTCTCAATGACATCTTCATTCTTTCCTATTATCATTTCCTTCATGTAGAAAGGGTTCATGATTCACAATGGTACCTCAGAATATTTTCAAAATCTTCTACTTTATTTACCCAAAAACACCTCATGCGTCTTGTTTTATATTGATAGAAGCATTGATAATTCATTAAAAAGGTATTTCTTATATATAATTTTGAAATATATTCTTGAATGTTTTTTTATAAAAAAGTATTACTGATTCATCTTAAAATATTTTAAAATTGTGTTTTGGTAAATTAGTTTTTTCATTTCCCCAAAGACAAAAATATATAATTTGATACATATAGGCTGGTTGGATGTCTCCCACTTTTGAAGCATTAAGAAAATCTTTTAGTGCTTCATAATTTTCAAATAAAGAGAATAATTTTAAAAAACCTTGATGTTACTTCCAATGCTTAGAATGGTAAGAAAGTTGAGAGCGCAATATTCCCCAATATATTGTACTTGATCATTGAAAGAATTGTGTAATGGTTGAGGTATTGGATTCCTCATAAATTTTTTTTAGGTAACTTGGATATTTAAAAAAAGTTTCAAAGTCATATGAGCATGACTTTAGGTTGATCTTTCCAAGTAGTTCTTCTGGAAGAAAGAGAATAGTTGTTCGTGATATTCCTCCTTCCATATTTTAACTACGAAAAGGGAATAAAATTAGGGGGTTTGAATACTTATCTATTGAGTATAAAAAAGGAAACTTTGAACATAAAAGGATAAACTTTTAAAAGAGAAGTATATCCTAACTTGTGACTCTTTAGGTTTAAATCTAGGTTATGCTTGATTTATTTCCTAACTTATATTCTTATGGGATTTTTTTATTCCCTTAATAATAGTTTGTACTAAGCTAATGAATTTACCAAAGCATATCCCCCAGGAATGTTATAAAAAAGAGTGCAGCATAGCCCATTTCCATGCACTAGTTCCCATTTGAGTCTAGCTCAAAGCGGTGTTTTTGGGTTTTAACCCTAGATACATCTGTGCCAGAGCTTGCTCTACTTGTTTATATCTAGACAGGGATTTATTTTATTGATAAAACCCTTACTATATACTCACCAAAATTTAGGTATTTTTTTTATTATCCTTAGTATTATCCCTAAGGCTTTCACTAGGGTTTTCTAATCCTAATCCCAAAAATAACTAAACCTATCCTATGATGCCAACTATAACAACCCTGCTCTTTATTACACACTTAAACGTGATTTATTACATAAACTTTCACTTAATACAACTATGAGGATGGATAGGTCTAGTTTATTTGGAAATTAGTAACATTACATAACAAATTAGAACATAAAACCCAACATCTTTATTGAAAACTTCTTTTACATGACCACAACATTCCTTCGTACCTAGCATTGCATGGGATAACCTAAGAACATGCATAATAAAAGGGTGATCTATAAATCCAAGTAAGGGATTAAACAAGGAATAACATAAATAATATAGTACATTTTAGGAAATATTCATATCAATGGAGAACAAGAGAAACATGAACATAAAGGCATGATATAGCATGATTATCATAACATGGAAATGTGGCAACAAAATTTAACATGATATTAGCATGAGCTGAGGCTCATTGCACATGGAGCATGAGTAAACCATCATTAAACTTTAATTATCATTATTAAACCATAATTTCACTTGATTTATCATGATATTAATCTTTACCCAATGCATTGGAGTGCTATCAGGGTGCACCCCTTATAAACATTTCATTTCATGCATAAGTGTGACACATGGTTCATACAACATGGATTTACTAAACATTATAATTTATTCCAAGAATAAGATATTTAGAATACATCAATTTAGTTCCTAAATCAACAAGTACAGGTGCATAAAGGTGAATACCCTTGATAGATAAATGGGTATGGTATTCACTTACATGATGATTTTGGCATGGGAAATTTTGGTGTAACTTCAGCAGCATAACGACATCAAATAGAAATCGTAAAATAGGTTGATGAGAGAGAAAGTGGTATCTCATAATTTATAAATGAAATGAATAGTAATGGGGTCATGTAAAATAATATTCCAACATATGTAATTGAATTTAGATTCAAAATATAAAAGAATTTCTTGAATGTAAATAAAAAGAGATAAATTCTTTACGAAATTTCAGCATGGTAACAGGTGTACATGGGAGGCATTAATGAGAGAGAAAGAGGTATATAATAATTAAAACATAAGTATGGAAGAATTTTGGAGGTGATAAATCATAACCCAAAATTTTTAATTGAAAAAAAAGGGTATAACAACATAAAGAAACTTGGACAAAAATGAGAAAGGAATTAAATCCCTTACTTGGAAGTGTAATCCCAAAGACTTGGGAGAGGCTTGAGAGAGGATTATAGAGAGCTTGGGTCAACTTGTAAGGATTATAGAGATAGGAGGGAATATTTTGGTCGAGATCAAAAGGTTTTGAGTGAATAGTAATGGGAGATTGAGCGGATTTATATAGGAAATGAGAGAGAATTTTTTATTACTTAGGTTTTCTACACTATGCATTAAACTAATCAAAATCACAAACCATCCCATGGGTTTTGCCCATGGTTTTTTAAAAAGTGGATTAAAAACCATTATTTTATAATTCCAATTTTCTAAATTATTAAAATATTATGCTTGCTTTTGTGGAGGTGATTTATACTCCCAAGAAAATCAGTTTAAAAAGTTAAAATGTTTTATAAGTCTTGGAGGGTTCACAAAGGCACCATAAAATTAATCAAAAAAATATAAAATCACATTATTTTAAAGATAAAACATATATTAGATGAATATTTTTTATAGTATTTTATTACATTACTATTTGGACATTATGATATCATAAAACACATTATATATTTAAACGGTATTTAATTTTTACCCAAAAATTTGACTGTCTCCAAAAATTATGAAAAAATCACCATTAGATAATTTTATCATCCTGAACTCAAACATAATAATAATTTTCTCTAAATAATTTTATAAATATGTGAATTTTCACTTTTAAAATAAAAACCGACATTTATCTTAAATTCATGGATTTTGACAAAAACAGCTTTCAAATAAAAATTACAATTTTATAAAAATTATATGATCATTTATATTTAATGAAGATTAATTTATTAATAATATTTTATTAAAATATTAGTTAATTAAAAAATTAATTAATTCATAAAAATATATTTCTTAATTTAATATTAACTAAAAATACTATTTGTGCTTTAAAAACTATTTACAAAATAACAATAATAAAAAATATATATTCTTTATTCTATACAAAACTAATTAACATAATCATAGTGATAGGGTCTTATTACATAACCCTTTATAACACCTGTATATGACCTAAGGTTAAGGTGTGCGATGGTGACAGACTCTTGGGTGGCTCAGATAACATCGCTCGAGTGGTAATCTCTATCAACTTTCACTTCTCCCGTAGGTGATTCTGTTAAAGCTTAATATGTTGAAGCTCGTCTTGGAATTGGTCAAGAGAAAAGCCCATTGATGCTAACTCCTTTTTGAGCTCTGAAAAATGGGCTTCATATGGATCAATTCTACTAGATGAGGTCATCGCTACCTTTTTCTGAGTAAACTGGATTTGTTAAAGCCCAATATTTATACTAATCATGTGATCAATGTTCAATGGCTATATTAACAATGGTAACAATTCTTAACAGTATTTTAAAATCCAAAAACATAAAATCAAATAATTGAATATGTTTTATATAACCATTTTACATAATAAGACATTTAATTATATCAAGAGTAATTTTCATTAATAAAAGTTTGAGTCATTACAATCTTCTCCCATTAAGAAATTTTTCCCTCAAAATTTTGTTTTACATTCTATTCCATAAATAGGTGTGGGTAATTTTCCCTCATTTCCTTGATGACGTCTTCATTCTTTCCTATTATCATTTCCTTCATGTATAAAGGGTTCATGATTCACAATGGTAACTCAGGATATTTTCAAAATTATCTACTTCCTTTTTCCCAGAAACACCTCATGTGTCTTGGTTTATATCGATAAAAGCATCGATAAGTCATTAAAAATGTATTTCTTATATATAATTTTGAAATATCTTATTGAACTTTTTTTTTATAAAAAAATATTACTGATTCATCGTAAAATATTTAAAAATAGGGTTTTGGTAAATCAGTTTTTGTATTTCCCCAAAGACAAAAATATATAATCTGATACATATAGGCTGCTCGGATGTCTCCCTCTTTTGCAGCATCAAGAAAATATTTTAGTGATTAATAATTTTCAAATAAAGAGAAGAATTTGAAATAACCCTGATGGTACTTCCCATGCTTAGCATGGTAAGAAATTTGAAAGTGAAATATTCCCCAATAGACTGTACTTGATCCTTGAAACAATTGTGCAATGGTAGAGGTATTTGATTCCTCATAAATTTGTTTGCAGGTAACTTGGATATTTGAAAAAGTTTCAAAGTCATCTGAGCATGACTTCAGGTTGATCTTTCCAAGTAGTTCTTCAGGAAGAAAGAGAAGATTTGTTCGTGATCTTCCTCCATCCATATTTTAACTATGAAAAAGGTAATACAATTAGGGGGTTTGAATACTTATCTATTGAGCATAAAAAATTAAACTTTGAACATAAAAGTATAAACTTGTAAAGGATGTAACACCCCAGGTAAATAAAGAATATGACATTTTCATATTTATCCATATTTGTGAATAAAATATTAATATCACTTTAAATGGGATGCTATGCATGATGGCGTACCCAATACGCAACAATGAGTTTCATGGGAATCTTGCGTTGCACTCTAATAATAAAATAATATTATTTTAAATGGTAGTTAACGCCTAGCCGTTGTAATGGTGGGAATGAACAGAACTAACTAAAAAATGATTATATATGTTTGTCAAATATTTTTACTCTTTACAATAAATGTTAGAGAATTAAAAATGCGAATGAATCCAATTTTAAGCGTAGACATTCTAATATTCTTTAAAAGGTCGATTAACCGCCTTTTGAAGGTGAACCTATTTTAAATCCACTTTTTGACAATTTTATGTGTTATATTTGAAAAAATAAAATTCTTATTTAGAATTGGGACATCAAAATTTTCTTTGTGTAAATTTTTGGTATCTTTCCGATAAAGTTCATTTTTTAATGAATAGTGAAAAATGTTGTATTTTAATTCAAAACCTCTTTTTAATCTAATTTATTTATATGATTAGATTATCTTTTGAATTTTTTTTAAAGTAAAATTAGAATATATTTTTACCATTCAATCCAATAGTGGTCGTTGGAATTAATTTCACTTTGAAATTGGACTTAAACTAGTGTCAATGTTTTGATACTTATTGTTTCATAAAAACAAGCTATTTGCTCTGACAACGGGAATTAATTATTAAATTGATTAATGTAACTTATATGTTTTGAATTTTGTAAAATAGCCATCATTTTTGAATTCATAATATCAAATATAGCTTAGGGTGAATTTTTGGTAATTTCTGAAAAACTTCAATTTTTGATGAATAGTGAAACCACTAAGTGGTACTTATAAAAACTGATTTTCCGTATAAATTAAATTTTTCCACCTTTGTGTTTTGAATTTCAAAAATCCGACATACATGGTTGTCATTAATAATTAAAATGTGGTTCAATGGGATTAAAATAATTTTTTGGTGAACAGTAACTTTTAAGTTTTTAATCGCGATTAGAGGTAATTAGTGTAGTTTAAGGTAAAAATAATGTTTTAATAATATAAGATGAGCTTGACACATGTCCTACCCTCATTTTATGTGTCATGGCCGATCAATACAACCCATGGGTCAACTTTGGGACCCCATGTAACCACTTTGGTTGGGAAATGACATAAATAACTTTTTATTTAATGTTAAAGTAAAAATGACACAAACATGAGTTGTTTCACTATAACAATTTTTTAATGGGGCTATACAAGTCAGATTTTTTATTATAAATATTAATTGGAAAGATAAAAAGATTTCATATATCATAGTATTTTTTTTATAATTTTTAGACATTAAATAAATTAAATTATTTATGATATCATGATGATGCAGCGATGACCTCATTATTTAACGATTTAAATAAGATGGAAGGATAATGTAAAATCTAAGACCTACACATGTCCAAAACCTGTTTTATGGGTGTATTTCGAGCTCTTATCATCTTATCCTCAAAACAAATCAATTTTGGACCATTAAAATCCTAAAATCATTCTAAAATAAAGTAACATTTCTTTACTTTCCAAGAGTGCCCCTCCTCTCCTCTTATAAAAGGCCCCCACCTCTACCTCCTTACCCACACTTCCAAATCCTTTTGCTCGGCCAAAACCTACCAATTTTGTCTCTACACACCCCTCTATAACCCCTTGAAGCCTCACTTTGGTCAGAAGTCTTCCCAATGAAGCCTTTGAGCTCAAACCAAAGGGAGTTACCTGATTTTAAGGTAATGTCTTCACTTGAGTCCTTTTGTTTTATTTTGCTTCTCCAACCCTCTAAACTATTTTTATTCATTTATTTTATAACAAATACAGTATCTTAAATATACTAGGATGTTATTATAAGAATTATTCGATCTACACTTACACACACCTACATATAATGGTTAAATAATATACTGTTTCTGTGGATGGCGAATTTCTGCCTCACGAAACGATGATTGTTCAAACTTCTTATAACACCTTCAAAGGTGGCCATTAATATGACACTATATTTATATATGATATATAATATGTTTATGTTTTACTTAATCTTCTGTATTTTTCATTTATGGCATACATTTATGGTTTCCATTATGGGTAAACGCGATATCTTCATTTAAGGAAGTGCGGACTACCGCCCCCTCAAAGTGATTTGATTCGTTAATACCATATGTGGTACGTATAAAGGATATATTTAATGATATTATATATTATACCATACTTTAATTAAAATACTATTATGTATCATTATGTTTTAATTCCATTAAATATAAAATAGAAATGGAAGTAGCGTTCATGCGTATGTACGGCTTACCGTCTCCATGAACGGTACATTTCATTTCTTTTCTCAAAATATTATGTACTATTATAAGTACATATATATAATGGATATATATGTAATATATTACATCTAAATTATGGATATCATTCTAGAATTATAACATATATATATATATCATTTTGTTTTAATTCCATTAATATGACAAAAAATGAAAGTAGCGTTCATGCGTACGTACGGCCTACCGTCTCCATGAACGGTGTTTTTAATTTTTATCTCCAAATGCTATGTAATAGTATAAAATGAATATATACTAGATATATATGATATTTAAAACATCAATACTATTCTGGATATGATGTACCTATAACTACATGGAAAATTATTTTCCAACAAGTTCAATTTTTGACTCATGTACCAAACATCGACAAAAACGTCTGATATGAACTCATATTATTAACCAATTATTATTACATTAAAATATGTGATATGAACTGAATAATAATATTTATAGGAGTTCCTTAAGAAATTATAAATTGACCAAAGTTTATTATTCAGGAATATAAAGAAACGAACATGACAAGTTGGACTTGAGGTAAGGGATCCTACTCCTCTCTTTCTTTTTAAGTACACTCTTTTATGTCATTCATTTTAAGATCATCTTTATTATGATTGGGATGTTATTTTATATTACTACTACTATAATATTTTTTTTCATAAGGTGAGAGACCCTATTTTCTCTCATCAATCCATTTTTGGAAGTTTTAAGTGGCGTCGTTAGGCTGCCGAGTTTTCGTAAGGGATTTTTCATCTCACTTTTATTCCCGTGAGATTTATGCTACATTTGCCACAATTTCCTTTGAGTGGTGTATTTACTGCCCATTATTATACTCTTTGTGTAATATAATTTCATTTATGGGTATTTACATATTCATTGTATGACCCTTCTTCAATGGGGTGTACGTTTCGAAAGTTACCCAAGTCGGTAAGGGAACCTTTCACCCGCCTCTTCTTTTTAAAAGACTTATTTTGTTATGTATTTTAATTAACATACTATTATGTTGGAATATGTTCTTATATATCCTTTTTTATTTAAAATTTATGTACATCTGATGAGATACCCTTTTATCTCTCATTAACTCTTTTTCTGAATTTTGAAGTGACGCCGTTAGGCTGTCAAATTTCTGTAAGGGAACTTCTTAACCCACTTTCAATTATTTGGGTTAAACCTCTAATTCTTGATTTTATTATGCCAAGATTATGTGTGGAATCTCTATGTTGTAGTTTCCACAAACCTTTGTGTGGATATACTATTTCTACACATAATCATATCATTGATAAATTCTTATGTCATTTAGACGGACTTGTATCGGAAATCATAACTCAATCTCATTTCATTGAGTTAAATATCTATGTCATTGGTTTTGTTTTTCCATTATTATGTGTGAATTACCTCTGATTGTTTTACACTTAATATCCACTTATATTTTTTGTATTCGTATTTTTCACACATAATCATGTAATTGATTTATCCTTAATCTAAGGATACCGACTTTGTAAGGGACTTCGTCTCAATCTCCTTTCATTGAGGCATATTTGGTTTTACACACAAATTTCTTTTATATGGTGTATAAACCCTTTTGACTTTTAATTTTATTCAAAAGGAATCTTTTTATATGAAGTGTTTTACTAAACGAAAAAAAGGAATGTTTCATTTAACGAACACGGTGACAACGGCCTTTTTCGCCGCCGTGAGTATTATTTGGTCGTTGGCTTCCTCAACAAGCCGTAATGTTTTTTAAAATGAAATAAATACCATATACTCTTTTATGTATGTTGGTATTGAAAATGGTTTTTATAAATGATTTGTTATGTCGATATATTTAAGTGATATATTGTGATCGAAATGTGGAAATGTTTTCTTTCCATTATATTTGTTTATTGTTTTATGATTTTATAATGGTACTTGGACATTATGACAGGTGGTGCCGTGAATACCAGGACGGGTGGTTACGTTATAACCTCCAATGCATTGGGTATGGAAGTCGGTCGTATGGCTATTCCATTAAGTAGGAATGGAAATTAGCTGAATGGCTATTCCATTAAGTGATATGTGTGGAAGTCGACTGTATGGTTATTCCACTTAAGTATGTTTATGTCCCAAGTTACCTTTGTATTATGTGATCTTTATATGGGTTTTATGGTAATCTTTTGGTTACAAAAGGGTAAGTAATGATCTTTTATTCAGTGAAGAGTTTTGACTACTTCATAAAGGTGAAAAGTATTACTTTGATAAAGTATACATGTTTTACTTGATGTTTGAAAAACTAACAGTTTTCATTCTTTGTGTATCCCTTACTGAGCTCTTTATACTTACCCCAAGTTTTTGAAATGTTTTTCACAGGACATAAAGTGCAATAGGGTCAAGGATGGGATCAAGGAAAAGTCATGCTATCTAAAACATGGAACTAGACATGTTTCCTTTTAATAGTTTTTATTTTATGGAAACTTAGTAGAAGTTTCTACTTTGTAATCTTTTGAGATGTAATAGTTATGTTCTAATTCTATAAAACTCTAAACCTGAAAAGATCCTCAATGTGAATTATTCATTTAAATCAATATTAAGTAAGGTTTAAGGTCGGGGCCTTATAGTTGGTATCAGAGGTCGGTTTAGATAACTTTAGAGGTTAGGGTATCTTCTAAGCATAAGTGACATTACCATAATAGTTAGGATTTCAGAAAGAGTCCTAGTTTTAGATAAAGTGAATAAGTAAATATATCTTAGTGGTTATCTTCCTCATTAGTACATATGGTTTTGTTGATATACTCACACTGACATTTCTGTTTTTAGTGAATTGATGGATCTAGTAGGCACCAAAGTGACAATAGGTTTGAAGGAAACTGTGGTGGTTCTCTGATTAAGAGACTGGATGAAATGGGGGATTCAATGAGGAAACTCATGGTTGTTATAAACTGACTATCAATAATTCATGATCAACCACCTGAACCTTGGTATGTTCTGTAATGCATCATGTACGAGATGACCAATCGATGTGGAAGTTCAGGTAATAATTATAAAGGTAACCATTAGGGTTTATATGATCCTTACTTTTGAGGTAATTATGGGATATTATATGTCATGATGGAAAATGAAAGGCATGAGATAAACTTGAGGTTAAAATATGTTATGATTATTTTTGAATATTTTATCTCATTTTGGGGAATGTTTTAAGAATTATATAGTTTTGGAAAAAGGACAACACGCAGACCGTGTGACAACCCGTCGCGTCGGACAAAGCTGCGGGAATCGAACCCACAACCAAAGTGCGAATGGTATTTATCGCCTACCACTGGAGTACGTGAAGTCCCTGGTTAGTTTGAATAATTATTTTTAGTTAAATGATTTTAGGAATCAATAGTAAGTTTATTTTGGGTTATCTATGGAAATGATTAACCTATCATCGAGAATATGTGATTAGGTTAATTACTTTTCAATATGAGAATTTAAGAGCAAATGATGTTATTTAGAGATAAAAGTTAATTTGTACCTCAGAAGACTATGTGACTAAATCCTTCAAATATTTGGGTTTCAATCTTAGTTTGGTTTACTTTGAAGAATTTTATGAACAAATTGTTTATCGAATGGTCCTCGTTGAACTTTGGGTTTTGTTGGACAAATTTTGGAGATTAAGAATAGATTTTCTTTTTATAAAGGGTTATCCTTTTTTGGATTATCTGATCTTGTACTAACCTTTTTGGTTTTGGTTTTGGTTAAAGTCTAAAGACATGGGAAGTATATAGTTCTCTTTTTTGGATTAGGTGATTCTCTAGAAGTTGATTATAGTACTCTTAATGTGAACAAATCTTCCTAAATACTCGTCTTTTGGAGAAAATATGAGTTTGTGTAAGGAATCTAATAAAAGTTGAAAGTCAACATGATAAGTGATTATGTTTCCTTATGAATAAATTCCTCAATAAAAAGTAACTTAAAACAAAAATGTTGTCTATTAACTTTTCCTACTGGGGAATCGAATACAGTTTAACCCATCACAAGTTTGTGATTTTCTTATGGTAAACTTTCTCCTAGACATGTTTACTATCACTCTCCATCAGAACATGACCCTTTGTTTTTTCCTCCATGTCCATATTTTCATACTTGGAATCATAGTATGGGTTAACTCGGGTGACCTTTGTACTTATCTTTCTTTATTTTAAAGTGATTGTTTTACTGAGTCTTGTTCCGATGTGGGATTTTCAATGAAGTTTCAAAGCCCAATTTTAAAAAATTGTGAGGACACAATTCCCAAAAGGGGGGAAGGATGTAACACCCCAGATAAATAAAGAATATGACATTTTCATATTTATCCATATTTGTGAATAAAATATTAATATTACTTTAAAGGGGATGCTATGCACGATGGCGTACCTGATACGCAACAATGAGTTTCTTGGGAATCTTGTGTTGCACTCTAATAATAAAATAATATTATCTTAAATGGTAGTTAACGCCTAACCGTTGTAATGGCGGGAATGAACAGAACTAACTAAAAAATGATTATATATGTTTGTCAAATATTTTTACTCTTTACAATAAATGTTAGAGGATTAAAAATGTGGATGAATCCAATTTTAAGCATAGACATTCTAATATTCTTTAAAAGGTCGATTAACCGCCTTTTGAAGGCGAACCTCTTTTAAATCCACTTTTTGACAATTTTATGTTTTATATTTGAAAAAATAAAATTCTTATTTAGAATCAGGACATCAAAATTTTCTTTGTGTAAATTTTTGGTATCTTTCCAATAAAGTTCATTTTTTAATGAATAGTGAAAAATGTTGTATTTTAATTCAAAACCTCTTTTTAATCTAATTTATTTATATGATTAGATTATCTTTTGAATTGTTTTTAAAGTAAAATTAGAATATATTTTTACCATTTAATCCAATAGTGGTCTTTGGAATTAATTTCGCTTTGAAATTGGACTTAAACTAGTGTCAATCTTTTGATACTTATTGTTTCATAAAAACACGCTATTTGCTCTGACAGCGGGAATTAATTATTAAATTGATTAATGCAACTTATATGTTTTGAATTTTGTAAAATAGACATCATTTTTGAATTCGGAATATCAAATATAGCTTAGGGTGAATTTTTGGTAATTTTCTGAAAAACTTCAATTTTTATGAATAGTGAAACCACTAAGTGGTACTTATAAAAACTGATTTTCCGTATAAATTAAATTTTGCCACCTTTGTGTTTTGAATTTCAAAAATCCAACATACATGGTTGTCATTAATAAGTAAAATGTGGTTCAATGGGATTAAAATAATTTTTTGGTGAATAGTAACTTTTATGTTTTTAATCGCGATTAGAGGTAATTAGTATAGTTTAAGGTTAAAATAATGTTTTAATAATATAAGATGATTTTGAAACATGTCCTACCCTCATTGGATGTGTCATGGCCGACCAAGATAACCCATGGGTCAACTTGGGGACCTCATGGAACCACTTTGGTTGGGAATGACATAAATAACTTTTTATTTAATGTTAAAGTAAAAATGACACAAACATGAGTTGTTTCACTATAAAATTTTTTTAATGAGGCTATACAAGTCATATTTTTTATTATAAATATTAATTGGAAAGATAAAAAGATTTCCTACATCATAGTATTTTTTTTATAATTTTTAGACATTAAATAAATTAAATTATTTATGACATCTGATGATGCACTGATGACCTCATTATTTAACGATTTAAATAAAATGGAAATATAATGTAAAATCTAAGACCTACACATGTAAAAAACCTATTGGATGGGTGGATTTCGAGCTCTTATCACCTTATCCTCAAAACACATCAATGTGGGACCATTAAAATCCGAAACTCATTCTAAAATAAAGTAACATTTCTTTACTTTCCAAGAGTGCCCCTCCTCTCCTCTTATAAAAGGCCCCCACCTCTACCTCCTTACCCACACTTCCAAAGCCTTTGGCTCGGCCAACACCTGCCCATTTTGTCTCTCCACATCCCTATATAACCCCTTGAAGCCTCACTTTTGGAAGAAGTCTTCCCAAGTAAGCCTTTGAGCTCAAACCAAAGGGAGTTACCCGATTTTAAGGTAATGTCTTCACTTGAGTCCTTTTGTTTTATTTTGCTTCTACAACCCTATAAACTCTTTTTATTCATTTATTTTGTAACAATTACAGTATCTTAAATATACTAGGATGTTTTTATAAGAATTATTCTAGCTACACTTACACACACCTACATCTAATGGTTAAAGAACATACTGTTTCTGTGGATGGAGAATTTCTGCCTCACGAAACGATGATTGTTCAAACTTCTTCTAACACCTTCAAAGGTGGCCATTAAGATGACACTATATTTATATATGATATATAATATGTTTATGTTTTACTTAATCTTCTGTATTTTTCATTTATGGCATACCTTTATGGTTTCCATTATGGGTAAACGCGATATCTTCATTTAAGGAAGTGCGGACTACCCCCCCCCCCCTCAAAGTGATTTGATTCGTTAATACCATATGTGGTACGTATAAAGGATATATTTAATGATATTATATATGATACCATACTAGAATTAAAATACTATTATGTATCATTATGTTTTAATTCCATTAAATATGAAATAGAAATGGAAGTAGTGTTCATGTGTACGTACGGCTTACCGTCTCCATGAACGGTACATTTCATTTCTTATCTCAAAATGTTATGTACTATTATAAGTAAATATATATAATGGATATATATGTAATATATTACATCTAAATTATGGATATAATTCTATAATTATAACATATATATATCTCATTTTGTTTTAATTCCATTAATATGACAAAAAATGAAAGTAGCGTTCATGCGTACGTACGGCCTACCGTCTCCATGAACGGTGCTTTTAATTTTTATCTCCAAATGATATGGAATAGTATAAAATGAATATATACTGGATATATATGATATTTAAAACATCAATACTATTCTGGATATGATGTACCTATAACTACATGGAAAATTATTTTCCAAAAAGTTCAATTTTTGACTCATGTACCAAACATCGACAAAAACGTCTGATATGAACTCATATTATTAACCAATTATTATAACATTAAAATATGTGATATGAACTGAATAATAATATTTATATGAGGTCCTTAAGCAATTATAAATTGACCAAAGTTTATTATTCAAGAATATAAAGAAACAAACAAGAGAAGTTGGACTTGAGGTAAGGGATCCTACTCCTCTCTTTCTTTTTAAGTACACTCTTTTATGTCATTTCTTTTAAGATAATATTTATTATGATTGGGATGTTCTTTTATATTACTCATACTTTAATTTTTTTTTCATATGGTGAGAGACCCTATTTTCTCTCATCAATCCATTTTTGGAAGTTTTAAGTGGCGTCGTTAGGCTGCCAAGTTTTCGTAAGGGATTTTTCATCTCACTTTTATTCCTGTGAGATTTATGCTACATTTGCCACAATTTCCTTTGAGTGGTGTATGTAATACCCATTATTATACTCTTTGTGTAATATAATTTCATTTATGGGTATTTACATATTCATTGTATGACCCTTCTTCAATGGGGTGTACGTTTCGAAAGTTACCCAAGTCGGTAAGGGAACCTTTCACCCTCCTCTTCTTTTTAAAAGACTTCTTTTGTTATGTCTTTTAATTCACATACTATTATGTTGGGATATGTTCTTCTATATCCTTTTTTATTTAAATTTTATGTCCATATGATTAGATACCCTTTTATCTCTCATCAACTCTTTTTCTGAATTTTGAAGTGACGCTGTTAGGATGTCAAATTTTTGTAAGGGAACTTCTTAACCCACTTTCAATTCTTTGGGTTAAACCTATAATTCTTGATTTTATTATTCCAAGATTATGTGTGGAATATCTATGTTTTATTTTCCACAAACCTTTGTGTGGATATACTATTTCTACACATAATAATCTCATTGATAAATTCTTATGTCATTTTGACGGACTTGTATCGGAAATCATAACTCAATCTCATTTCATTGAGTTAAATATCTATGTCATTGGTTTTGTTTTTCCATGATTATGTGTGAATGACCTCTGATTGTTTTACACTTAATATCCACTTATATTTTGTGTATTCATATTTGTCACACATAATCATGTAATTGATTTATCCTTAATCTAAGGATACCGATTTTGTAAGGGACTTCGTCTCAATCTCCTTTCATTGAGGCATATTTGGTTTTACACACAAATTTCTTTTATATGGTGTATAAACCCCTTTGAATTTTAATTTTATTCAAAAGGAATCTTTTTATATGAAGTGTTTTACTAAACGAAAAAAAGGAATGTTTCTTTTAATGAACACGGTGACAACGGCCTTTTTCGCCGCCGTGAGTATTATTTGGTCGTTGGCTTCCTCAACAAGCCGTAATGTTTTTTAAAATGAAATAAATACCATATACTCTTTTATGTATGTTGGTATTGGAAATGGTTTTTATAAAGGATTTGTTATGTCGATATATTTAAGTGATATATTGTGATCGAAATGTGGAAATGTTTTCTTTCCATTATATTTGTTTATTGTTTTATGATTTTATAATGGTACTTGGACATTATGACGGGTGGTGCCGTGAATACCAGGATGAGTGGTTACGTTATAACCTCAAATTCATTGGGTATGGAAGTTGGTCGTATGTCTATTCCATTAAGTATGAATGGAAATTGGATAAATGGCTATTCCATTAAGTGATATGTGTGGAAGTCGACCGTATGGTTATTCCACTTAAGTATGTTTATGTCCCAAGTTACCTTTGTATGTTATGTGATCTTTATATGGGTTTTATGGTAATTGTTTTGTTACAAAAGGGTAAGTAATGATCTTTTATTCAGTGAATAGTTTTTACTACTTCATAAAGGTGAAAATTATTACTTTGATAAAGTATACATGGTTTACTTGATGTTTGAAAAACTAACAGTTTTCATTATTTGTGTATCCCTTACTGAGCTCTTTATGCTCACCCCAAGTTTTTGAAATGTTTTTCACAGTACATAAAGTGAAATAGGGTCAAGGATGGGATCAAGGAAAAGTCATGCTATCTAAAGCATGGAACTAGACATGTTTCTTTTTAAGAGTTTTTATTTTATGGAAACTTAGTAGAAGTGTCTACTTTGTAATCTTTTGAGATGTAATAGTTATGTACTAATTCTCTAAAACTCTAAACCTGAAAATATCCTCAATGTGAATTATTCATTTAAATCAATATTAAGTAATGTTTAAGGTCGGGGCCTTATAAAGGATAAGTATATCCTAACTTGTGACTCTTTAGGTTTAAATATGGGTTATGCTTGATCTATTTCTTAACTTATATTCTTATGGGATTTTTTTTATTCCCTTAATAATGGTTTTTACTAAGATCATGAATTTACCAAAGCATATTCTCCATGAATTTTTTAACCAAGAGTGCAGTAAGTCCCGTTTTCATGCACCAGTTCCCGTTTGAGTCTAGCTCAAAGCGGTGTTTTTGGGTATTAACCCTAGATACATCTGTACCAGAGTTGCCTCTACCTGTTAATATACAGACAAGTATTTATTTTCTTGATAAACCACTTAATCTATACTCACAAAAATTTAGGTATGTTTTTATTATACTTAGTCTTATCCCTAAGGCTTTTACTTGGGTTTTCTAATCTTAATCCCAAAAATAACTAAACTTATCCTCTAATACCAACTATAACAACCCTGCTCTTTATTACACACTTAAACATGATTTATTATATAAACTTTCACTTTAGAAAACTCTGAGGATCTAGAGATATAGTGTATTGGAAAATTAGAAACATTACATAACAACTTAGGACATAAAACCCAACATCATTATTGAAAACTTCTTTTACATGACCACAATGTTCCTTCATACCTAGCATTGCATGGGATAACCCAAGGACATGTATAAGAAAAGGGTGAACTATAAAGACCAATAAGGTAGTAAAAAATAATAACATGAATGATATAGTACATGTTAGGAAATAGGCATATCAATGGAGCACAAGAGAAACATGAACATAAAGGTATGATATAGCATGATTATCATAAAATGGAAATGTGGTTAAAAAAATTAACATGATATTAGCATGAGCCAAGGCTCATTGCATATGGATCATGAGTAAATGCTCATTTTACTTGAATTATCATGAGTAAAACCTCATTTCACTTGATGTATCATGATAATAATCTTTACCCAATGCATTGGAGTGCTATCATGGTGCCCCCTTTATAAACATTTCATTTCATGTATATGTGTGCCACATGGATCATACAACAAGGATTCATTAAAAATCATAATTTATTCCACGAATAAGATATGTGGAATACATAAATTTAGTTCCTCAATCAACAAGTATATGTGCATAAAGGTGAATGCCCTTGATAGAGAAATGGGTATGGTATTCACTTACACGATGATTTTGGCATGGGAAATTTTTGTGTAACTTCGGTAGCATAACGACGTCAAATAGAAATTGTAAAATGGGTTGATGGAAGAGTAAGGGGTATACTGTAATTTATACATGAAATTAAAAATAATGGGGTCATGGAACATAATATCCCAACATATTTAATGGAATTTAGATGCATAATATAAAAGAATTGCATGAATGTAAATGAGAAGAGAGAAATTACTTACAAAATTTTGGCATTTTAACGGGTGTACATGGGAGGAATTAATGAGAGAGAAATAGGTATCTTGTAATTCAAACATAAGGATGGAAGAATGGGGGATGAGATAAATCATACCCCAACATTTGTAATTGAAAACAAAAGGCTATAACAATATAAAGAAACCTGGACAAAAATGAGAAAGGAAGGAAATCCCTTACTTGGAAGTGTGATCCCAAAGGCTTGGGAGAGGCTTGAGAGAGGATTATAGGGAGATTGGGGAACCTTGGTAGGATTATAGAGAGAGGAAGGAATAGTTTGGTCTATCTCCAAATGTTTTGAGTAAAGAGGAATGGGAGATTGAGTGGGTTTACATAGGAAAGGAGAGAGAATTCTTTATTATTTAGGTTTTCGACACCACATTAAATTAATCAAAATTAAAAACCATCCCATGGTTTTTGCTAAAGTGGAGTGTAAAACATTATTTTATAAGTCCAATGGCCAAAATTATTAAAATATTAGGCTTTCTTATGTGGGGGTGATTCACACTCTTAAGGAAATCATTTTAAAAAGTTAAAATGTTTTATAAGTCTTGGAGGGTCCACTAAGGCACCATAAATTTAATCAAACAAATATAAAATCACATTATTTTAAAGATAAAACATATATTGGCTGAAAATAATTTTTATATTATTTTATTATATCACTATTAGGTCATTATGATGTCATAAAACACATTATATATTTAAACGGGATTTATTTTTTACCCAAAAATTTGGCTGTCTCAAAAAATTATGAAAAGTTTACTATTAGATAATTTCAACATCCTAAACAAAAAAATAATATTCATTTTATCTAAATAATTTTCTAAATATGTGAATTTTTAAATTTAAAATAAAAACCAACATTTATTGAAAATTCATGGGTTTTGACAAAAACAGCTTTCAAATAAAAATTACAATTGTATAAAGATTATATGATCATTTATATTTAATGAAAAGTAATTTAGTAATAATATTTTATTAAAATATTATTTAATTAAAAAATCCATAAATTCATCAAAATATATTTCTTAATTGAATATTAACTAAAAATACTATTTATACTTTAAAAACTATTTACAAGGTAACAATAATAAAAAGAATGTATATTCTTTATTCTATACAAAACTGGTGCACATAATCATAGTGATAGGGTCTTGTTACATAACCCTTTATAACACTCGCATATGACCTAAGGTTAAGGTGTGTGATGGTGACAGACTCTTGGGGTGGCTCAGATAACATCGCTCGAGTGGTAATCTCTATCAACTTCCACTTCTCCTGTAGGCAATTTCATTCAAGCTTAATGTATTGAAGCTCAGCTTGGAATTGGTTAAGAGTGAAGCCTAGTGATGCTACCTCATTTCTGAGCTCTGACAAATGGGATTCGTATGGATCAATTCTACTGGATGAGGCCATCGCTTCCTTTTTCTGAGTAAATTGGGTTTTTTAAAGCCCTATATTTATACTAATCATGTGATCACCGTTCAATAACTATATTAGCAATGATAACAATTATTAATGGTATTTTAAAATCCAAAAACATAAAACCAAATAAGTGCATATGTTTTATATAACCATTTTACATAATAAGACATTTAATTAGATCAAGATTAATTTTCATTAATAAAAGTTTGGGTCGTTACAGACAAAGTTCACTTCTTGGGTCATATTATATCTGAATTGGGAGTCTTTGTTGACCTAATAAAGGTAGTATTGTGGTTTCCTAGGATCATCCCAAGAACGTTTTTGATATACAGAGTTTCTTGCAGTTGGGTGGATATTATAAGTGTTTCATACAAGACTTGTCACATCTTGATTCACCTCTCACTGGTCTTACCAAGAAGGGTGTTAAGTTCCTATGGTTAGAAGCATGCGATAAAGCCTTTTAGGAGCTGAAATGGTGGCTTGTCTCGACACCTATTCTGACTCTTCTAGATCCAGGCGTAGGTTATACCGTATTCTATGATGCATCAGCCATTGGCCTAGGAGCATTGCTGATGTAGGAGGATAGAGTTGTTGTGTACAGATCTCGATAGTTGAGGCCTCATGAGATAAACTACCTGATGCATGACCTTGAGCTAGTAGCAGTTGTCCATGCCTTACGTTGCTTGAGACATTTTCTGTTGGGTGAGCACTTTGTGGTGTACATGGACCATAAGAGCCTGAAATATATCTTTTCACAACATGAATTGAACCTCAGACAGTGAAGATGGGTTGAATGTCTACTGTTCTTCGATTTTGAGCTTACCTATATGCCTGGGAAAGGCAATGTGGTTGTAGATGCGCTGATTTAGAAAAATCAAACACAAGCCATATGGGAAGTCGGTGATGAATACAAGTTAATGGCCCTATTTTATGAGTTTCGTATGGAGTTTCATGATATTCACGAGCAGTCTTATCTCTCATCTTTGACAATTACCTCTTCCCTCCTTGAGAAGGTGAAGGGTAGACAATTTTCGGATCCTGAGGGCTTGGTTCTCTCAGAGAGTATATCAAGAGACACTACGGGAAAAACTAATTTTTGTGACAGGTTATTTGCGACAGGAATAAATCTCGTCGCAAACAGTCTATCGAAGAGGTTATTTGTGATGGGAAAATCAACCCGTCACAAATAACTAATTATTTGTGACGGGCCTAGGTGCCCCGTCGCAAAAACTTATGCACGGTTTGTGCGCCAAACCGCACGAAAGGGTATTTGCAATGGGTAGGCACCGCCCGTCGCAAATGTCGGGAGGCGGTAAGCACTAGTTGTGACGGGGGATCCCCCGTAGCAACTAGTTCAACCCCTGGATGGTATTTGCGACGGGACCCATCGCAAACAACTGGCGGTGGTAAAAACCTATTTGTGACGGGATGTTGTCCCGTCACAAATAGTGTGTCGGCGGGTTACTTTTTGTGACGGGACCCATCACAAATAACCTTTTAATCGCCGACAGTAATTAATGCGACCGAAGGTATTTGCGACGAGACACGTCGCAAAGAATACTATTTGCGACGGGATTCCCATCGCAAATAGTCCTGTCACAACTAATCTAACCTATATATACCCTCCATCTATTTTTTCTTTCCTCCTCAATTCCTTCTTTCTCTGCTTCTCTAAACTCTAATTTTAGAGTAAAAATTTTTCAGAGATAGTTTTTTTTACGAAGAAGTTGTGAAGCCATCTACAATTATAAGAGATCAAGTTTAAAAGTTATTTATGTTTTATTTAATTTAGTATTTATTTCATTTCTTTATATTAATTTTAATTATTGTTGATTAGTTGTAATTAAGTTAGATTTAAATTGTTTTGTCATCAGTATTTATTTGTAATAATAAAATTAAATTATTAGTACTAATTCTTAGTAATTAGTAATAAATGATAATTATTAACTATAATTAGTAATGTATATAAATAATTAGCGGTAATTAGTAATTAGTAGCTGTATTTTTTAGTAATTAATAGCAATTAACACTAATTAGTAATAATTAGAAAAAATAGTAATAATTAGGAAAAAATAGTAATAAATATTTACAATTAGTAATAAATACTAATAATTAGTAATAAATAATAATAAATACTAATAAATACTAATAAATAGTATTAAATAGTATTAAATAGTATTAAATAGTAATAATTAGTAATAATTAGTAATAATTAGTAATAATAAGTAATAATTAGTAATAATTAGTAATAATTACTAGTAATTAGTAATAATTAGTAATAATTAGTAATAATTACTAATAATTAGTAATAAATACTAATAATTAGTAATAAATACTAATAATTAGTAATAATTAGTAATAATTAGTAATAATTAGTAATAATTAGTAATAATTAGTAATAATTAGTAATAATTAGTAATAATTAGTAATAATTAGTAATAATTCGTAATAATTAGTAATAAATACTAATAATTAGTAATAAATACTAATAATTTGTAATAAATACTAATAATTAGTAATAATTAATAATAATTAGTAATAATTAGTAATAACTAGTAATAATTAGTAATAATTCGTAATAATTCGTAATAATTAGTAATAATTAGTAATAATTAGTAATAATTCGTAATAATTGGTAATAATTAGTAATAATTAGTAATAATTAGTAATAAATAGTAATAATTAGCAATAATTAGTAATAATTAGTAATAATTAGTAATAATTATTAATAATTATTAATAATTAGCAATAATTAGTAATAATTAGTAATAAATAGTAATAAATCATAATGAATCGTAATGAATTGTAATCAATAGTAATGATTAGTAATGATTAGTAATGATTAGTAATGATTAGTAATGATTAGTAATAAATACTAATAAATACTAATAAATACTAATAAATACTAATAATTAGTAAAATTTAGTAATTATTAGTAATAATTAGTAATAATTAGTAATAATTAGTAATAATTAGTAATAATTAGTAATAATTAGTAATAATTAGTAATAAATAGTAATAATTAGTAATAAATAGTAATAAATAGTAATAATTAGTAATAATTAGTAATAATTAGAAATAATTAGGAATAATAAGAATAATTAGGAATAATTAGGAATAATTAGGAATAATTAGAAATAATTAGGAATAAAATCAATTGTAATAAATTGTAATAACTTGGTAAATTTCCAGTGGATTGAAAGCACTCCTTTTGCTCGATGTCTCTTCTCCTTTAAACTCTCACAGACTCAAAACATTATGAAAAGTATGCTTCTACATATTTATATCCAATCTCATATGCACGATTTTTAATATGCGTTCGTAAGACCACATTTTTATAATGTTTTTAGGTGTTGAAATTTGCAAGAATATGATTCATCGACGAAAAGGGGGCTCTTTTGTCTAATGGATAATTTACTTACATCTTTCTCACACTAAAATCACAATAAAGAATCTGCTTAGAGGTACACTTATATATTCTCATATGCACGAGAATGAATATGTGTACCTCCGAGAAAACTCTTCCTTGTGATTTCAGTGTGAGAAAGTTATAAGTAAATGAGCTGTCAGACAAAAGAGTAGTTTTCAATCCACTAGAAATTATGTCGCCCATAATTAATGGTAATTATTAAGAAGTAGTTGTAATTATTTATCTTCTTTTTTTGGATAGTGTTTTTCTAATTTCAAATTATTCAAAAACAGTAATGATTTTATATTTTGTAGAAAAATATGGAATAAGGAAGTTGACAATAAACGTTATTAGATGATCGCACTTGGATCAATCAACGTAGAAATCCAAATGGTCCGGGTTTAAATCCTGTATATATTGAGGGTGTTGAAGCTTTCTTATCATTTGAATCATCAAAACCAGAATTATTTTCAAAAGGCACAATTAAGTGTCCTTGTAAAAAATGTGCTCTGATAACGTTTGACACATTTGACAGGGTTGGGGGACATCTCTTGTGGTTTGGTTTTCAACCAGATTATATTTTTTGGTATCAACACAGTGAACGCAGTTCCATAGAAGATACTAATAACTTGATTCTAGATTCATCACAGTTTCAAAATTTAGTACATGTGTTACAGGTCTGTCTGTTCAACAAACTAAAACTCGGGATGATATTTATTTAACTCCTGAGTTGGCACCATCAGAATTTTATGATTTTTTGAGGTCTTCTGAGGATGCATTATATCCTGGTTGTAAGATAAGAAAATTAGAATCAGTTGAAAAATTTATAGCTATTAAATCAGATAATGTAATGCCAAACAACTATTTTGATTAGATATTTTCTTTGGTTAAAACACCATTACCTAAAGAAAATATGTTACTTGTAAATTACTATGAGAGAAAGAGGATGGTTCGTAATCTGGGCCTTAGTTATCGGAAGATTTATGCATGTGAAAATGATTTCATCTTATATTCTAGTGAAAATGAGTCGTTGGATAGTTGTCCCACATGTGGACAATCGAGGTATAAAAAAGCTCAACCAGGGAAGTCTAGATTGATTCCTATAAAACAGTTGAGATACTTCCCCCTTACACCCAGGTTGCAATGTTTATTTATGTCTCAGAACACAGCGCTAATGATGTCATGGCACAAAAACAATATCTCAACTGATAAAATCTTGAATCGTCCATTTGATGGTGATTCATGGAAAAATTTTGACCGACTACATCCGTCTTTTGCTTTAGAAGCCCGAAACGAGCATTTGGGTTTTTCTACTATTGGTTTCTATCTATTTAGTTCTTATGGTAATAAGTATTCATGTTGGCCTATATTTATAACTCTGTAAAATTTACCTCCATGGATGTTGATGAAGGATCCCTATATATTTTTGACCTTATTAATCCCAAGACATCCAAAAAATAATATTTATGTTTATTTGAAACCATTGATTGATGAGTTAAATTTATTGTGGAGTAATGGTGTTGGTACATATGATGTTGCTGCGAAACAAAATTTCATATTAAAAGCTGCATTGATGTAGAATATTAGTGACTTCCCAGCATATAGCATGTTATCTGGCTAGAGTACACATGGTCTGAAATCATGTCCTTACTGTATAAAAGACAGCAAAGACTTTATGCTTGTCGATGGAAAAAAAACTTTCTATTTTGATTGTCATCGTATATTTCTTCCAACTGATCATCCTTTTAAGAGGAACAAATCTCATTTCAGAAAAGACACAATTGAAAGGGATGAACCTCCAAAAATGATCTCTGGTACAGAGTTAAAATCAGTTGTATTTTCATTACCTCCCATCACGTTTGGGTCAACAATAAACCAACAGAAAATTTATGGCTTTATAAAAGAATATAATTGGATAAAACAGAGCTTTTTTGGGATCTTCCATATTGGTCTGATTTGTTGTTCTGCCACATATTGGATGTCATGCATATTGAGAAGAACTATTTTGATAATTTATTTCATACAGTTTTGGATACACCAGGTAAGACCAAAGATAATGTAAAGCCACGATTAGATCTTTCCCAAATTTGTAGATGAATGGAACTTTAATTGTTTCAAAATATCATATCACAGAGGTTAATGAAGCCAAAAGCAGCTTATACACTGTCCAAGAGAGTCACTTATTATTTTTCCAGTGGATTGAATATTTGAGACTTCCAGATGGATGTACTTCCAATTTGGGCAGATGTGTTAAGAATGGTCATATTACCGGATTAAAAATTCATGATTTTTATGTTGTAATGGAAATACTTATGCCAATTATATTTAGAGGTTTGTTGAATTCAATGATTTGTGATTCGATAACAGAAATATCATATTTTTTTTGAGACATTTGTGTGGTGACAATAGACTATGACACACTAAGAAAACTGGAAGAAGATGTTGTTGTAATTATATATAAACTGGAAAAAATCTTCCCAGTAGCTTTATTTGACTCAACAAAACATCTTATATTACATTTTCCATATTAAGATAAATGTGGAGGTCTGGTACAGTTTTGATGGATGTACCCATTTGAGAGATACATAAAGAAATTGAAGAAATAAGTACGTAACAAAGCATTAGTTGAAGGCTCAATTGCTGAAACTTATTTGCAAGAGGAAATTACTTTTTTATGTTCTCATTATTTTGAATATGAATATCCATAAAAACACAACTGCATGGGATGGAACAAGGGGAATGTTGATGATGAAATGGAAAATCAATTATTAGTTTTTAATCAGTCAGAGCTTGGCTTGGGTGGAGTTCATGAACGATGGCTTTCTGATGATGAACATCACAGAGCTCATACATATATTCTACTCAACTGTGAAGAAATGACATCATTTATATCATGATTTCTTCTATCACTTATTCTATAATTTATGTTATAGTAAGTAAACTTATTTTATTTGTAGGTTATATGATAATCATATCAAGAAACAACTTCCAAAAATTACAGTAGCTGCTCTAGAAGAACACCTACAAAAAAAATCTCAATGGTTTCAAAAACTGGTAACATAAATTATTGATGGTTTAACATATCAATTCAGTTTATTATTTATTATATTGATAATTGTTTTAAAAAATTTTAGGTGTCTCAACATGCTGATAAAATTGATAAACGACTATGTATATTGAGTAACCCACCATCCGAAATGGTTAAATCTTATAATGAATATGTGGTGAATGATTTTTGAGTTCATACACGTGCATATGGGGAATAAAAAAAACAAGGAATAGTGGAGTTTTATTGAGAGGATCACATCATAGAGAAACTGAAGTTGACTTTTACGGCATGCTGGATGAAATTATTAAATTGTGTTATCTAGGGAAAAATTATATAACAATGTTTAAATATCAGTGGTTGGATACTGAGAGAGGCTTGTGTGTTCATCCGATCATGTAATTGTCGATATTAAATATAAAAGTCTTCTTGAAGTAAATGAACCATTTTTACTGGCTCAACAGGTACATCAAATATATTACGCAAAGTACTATGCTACTTCAAGAGACCTGAGTGATTAGTGGTGCATAATAAATATGAAATCTCAGGAAAATCAGTTTACTCAAACTGAATGTGGTTCTGATGAAGTACAAGGAATTGAAATTTTTTAAGAGACTACTTGAAATCCATCTTTTTCACAAAGAAACATGAATATCTATGATGACACCCCACAATTAAGGTTCGATGGTGACGATGATGTTAATGATGTTACAAATGAATTTGAAATTGCAAGAGATGATGAAACTGAAACTCATATTAATATTGATGATGTCGATGATGAATATGAAGATATTGACATCGTCAGATATGAAGATGGTGATGAAGGTGAATATTGACATAGTTAAATGTTGGTTATAATCATAACTAATATATATCTATATGTAATAGTTATTTTCAACTATCGGCTAACAAAAATAATTTTGTGTTTCAGATAGACCTTGATCTATTTCTTGAGTTGGAAGAGGCTGAGCTACCTTTAGATAATGAGGATTTGGGATCATCTGACCCTTAGCATATTGGCGGTTCAAGGGGTGCATGGAGGGGGCATGGTCTCGTGTGACTGATGATTCCTGACCCTATCCCTGAGCGATGTCCACATCTTGGCTTCAATCCATGCACACGGAGGTATGGTAACCTATATATTTTATTTATCTTTCATTAATTTATTTATATACTAATTATTTTATTGTTTGTTCTTTTTTCATAGTTTTGGGCATGTAGCTGTTGGACAGGGGAGCACTATCTTGTGCAATTATTTTTCTCAGTCATGGATCACATGGGAACAGATTCCTATTGATGTGCAGCTTAGAATATTCAATCATTGGCTGGTACATAAATAAATAATATTTATTTAGAAATTTATTTCATTAATAACTTGATATTATAAATTATTTTTAGGGTTTATGGTATCCCATCAATGATAGCATGTGGGACGCTATCCACAAGGCATGAGAGGTGTCTATGTGTGAGCGTTTCTGTCAGTTTTTGCACAATTTGAGAAGGACAGACATTAAGAAAGAAGGAGTGATAGTATTTGATGATTCATATAGAGCCCACCGACCAGAGTACATTTCATCTCATGTTTGGGATGGATTATTTTCACACTGGTTGAGTGGTGAATTTCAGAGGAGATCTTCATTGGGTCGGTAGAATCGGGGGAGACATGAGGTGACACATCGAGCTGGTAGTCGTACATTCAGTACGCATAAAGAGTATCTAGTAAGTATATTTTTTAAATATTTTATATAACATTAAATATAAACAGTTTATTTTATATTCATATAGGCAGTCGAGCATCCCGATATTATGGTGTACGGAGTTTATCAGAGAATGTACAGTGATCCAGCCACTAGAGAGATTAGTGGTGATCACCAGTGTCAGATTTTGGTCAGTATTATTTCTTTTTCAGTTTGAAAATTAATTGCATATAATATTTTCTCTATTTTAATTTCAAATTGGAACTGAAGGAGTCATATAAGATTGCAACATCTCTAACACGGGCTGAGAGTCAGGTCAAGACAACTGATCAGACTAGTACCCACCATTTTGATGAGGCGACATGGATGCAGGTGACCCGGTATGCCTTCGAGAAGGGCTGAGTAGTTGGTATTGCCTCACATTTGACTCATGTGACTTATTATGGTACTACTGCAATGTCAGCATCTAGCTTGAGAGGAGCTCATAGAGAGGCCTCATCTTCTGGCTCATAGTATCAGGAGCAGTTGCGAGCTCAAACTGAGTTTATAGAGAGTTTGCAGAAACAGTAGGAAGAGATGCATCAGTAGTAGTAGCAGTAGTAGCAGCAGCACGAGGAGGACATACATCGATGACAGCAGCAGCAGCACGAGAAGATGGAGTACATGCACCATCTGACTGGTAGTTTAGGGATGGAGTTTCCTCCACCATCTCTTCTAGCTCCTCCAGCTCCTTCAGAAGACTATCCCCCCTAGTAATTTTTTTGTTCTGTTAAAAACATTTGAATTTAATATTTGTTATAATATGAACTATTTACAGTTTTTTTCTTTTATATTGGTGCGAATATTGCATAATTTAAATTTTTATTATTATTATTTTTAATATTTTATTATTTTATTATTTATTATTAGTATTATATTTTTTAATGTTTGTTTATTTTACTAATAATAATAATAATAATAATTTATGATTTTTTATATTTTTTGTTAATATTGAGGATTTTAATATTTTTTATTTTTTTTATTTTTTTAATAATATTAATATTATTTTTTCATTAATCATAATTTAATTAATTTTTTTTATTAAGTATTTGTGATGGGGTCTTTTGCGATGGGACCCCATTGCAACTAGATTATATATATATATATTAAAACTTATTTGTGATGGGTTACTTTACTGTCACAAAACATTTTTTGCGACAGGCTCGTCGTAAAAGGTTTAGGTATATATAACATATATAAACATAGAACTATTTGCGATGATACAACAGGCCCGTCGCAACTAATTTTTGTGATGGGATTGTTGCAACTGGCTCTTGTATATATAATGTATTTAATCAGAGATCTATTTTTGATGGGAATGCTTCCCATCATAAATAGTATTTTTTCGATGGGCCCATCACAAAAAATACTAGTTGTGATGTCATTTTCTGCAACAGGATATTTGTGATGGGACCCCATTGCAAAAGAGTTTTTGCGATGGGATCCCATCATAAATAGCCCATTTCAAATAGTCAAAATTCCAGTAGTGAGATAACCTGCCTCTAGATTGGTCTGTGGATAGAGACAACATCCTGTATATTTATTGATGTGTCTCGGTTCCTATAGATATGAGAGAGGAGTTGATGTTTGATTCCCACGCTTCTCAATGGGAAGTTCATCTAGGCATCTACAAGATGTATCGAGATATGTGATTCTAGTATTGGTGGTCCGGGATGAAACATTAGATTGTAGGCTTTATCACTAGGTGTTCCTCCTATTAGAAGATGAAGGAAGAGCACCAAAGATATGCAGGCTTGTTACAGCCACTTCTAGTCTCGGAATGGAAATGGGAAGATATTGTTATGGATTTCGTAGTCAGCTTACCTAGGTCTATGAGAGGTGGTGATGTTTTATGGGTAGTTATTGACCGAATAATGAAAGCATCCCACTTCATTCCTATTTGGGAGAATTTCTCAGTCGATGATCTAGGAAGACTGTATGTTTGTGAAATCATAAGACTACATGGGGTCCCTCATACTATCATTTCAGATATGGATGCTCATTTCATGTCACGATTCTGGTAGGTATTTCATAAGGATATGGGAACACAAGTTCTTCTAAGCACAATTTTTACACCCTCAAACCAATAGACAATCAAAATAGACAATACAACTTCTAGAGGATATGCTCTAAGCATGTTTCCTTGATTTTGAAGGTTCATGGGAGAAGCATATACCTCTCATTGATTTTGCTTATAATAATAGCTTCCAAGTTACAATTCATATGACTCCTTTTGAGGCCTTGTATGGTATTCCTTTTCGTTCACCATTTTGCTGGCTAATGGCAGGTAAGACAGCCCTACTAGGTCCTCATCTTGTTCAGGAGACTTAAGAGTAGGTTCAGTTGATCAGAAAGCATATGACCACTGACCAGTTTAGATATAAATATTATGTCAATCACCATCAAAAACCTCTAAAGTTTGAGTTTAGGGATTGTGTTTTCCTTCAGGTATCACCCAAGCTAGGGAATATATGATTATGGAATCAAGGGAAGCTATATCCTTGTTATGTAGGGTCATTTGAGATTTTAAAGAGTCGGGATGGTAGCTTATTGGTTGTTATTACCTCAGAATTACCATGACATGCATGACATCTTCCATGTTTCATAGCTTCACCAATATTATACCAACCCATCACATACCTTTGACACTGAGGAAGTTGAGTTAGATATTGATGCTTTCTTTTTGTAGTATCCAGTACGCATCATTGACTAGAGCACAAAGGTTCTCCATGGTCAATTTTTCTCTCTAGTATGGGTGTTATGAAAGCATGGCCATGTGAAGGAAAATACTTTAGAGTGGGGGGATGACATACGTGCCCAGTGGCTAGAGTTATTCTCAGATAGTGTTTTTCCACACTTGGAAGGTAAACTCAGGGATGAGTTCTTTTAATGGGGGGAGACTGTAAGAACTCGGTTTTTCACTCAGGTATGGATCCTTTACCTTTCGGTCTAATTATTTATTTTGGAACTAATATGGATGCCTAATGAGTTAGAAAGGTCTTAGGTGTGTCTAGAGATTATTCAGAACTTGGAACCCATATTTTTAGGAGAAATAGACCTGGTACATGGTTTATAGTAAACCAAATGGGAAGGTCTCATGGTTAGAGAAAATTGTGTGGGTGGCATGCCTTTTTGGATAGAGCCTTACTGCATGGTTGGCACATGGTTTCTCAGACTGTGTGGCCTAACCATGTGAGTGACCCTTTTTCCTAGGTGCTCATGCATGGTTGGCACACGGTTTGGAAAACTATGCACAAGCTAATTTTTGGGTAATTTTACCATTTTAACCTTAATGATCTATTTAACCTAACCTTCTTCCCTAATTAGATTTCCAATGGGATTAGCCTCATTTCCTCTCATTTTGGATATTTTTTAAGGCTTAAGCTAGGGATCAAGAGATCTCCTTTATTCAGGATTTGTTCGAGATTTTGTTCATCACACAGGATGTGCAATGGTAAGTGATCGAGTCTATTTGATCCTTTATTCTTCTCTATTTCTCTTGACCTAGTTGTCAAGGTGTGAGTGTTTTTTTCCTTTTTCTCATATTTTCTTCAATCCAAACCAAATCAGAGGCTAATACTAGAGGTAGAGAGTTATACAAGCCTAAGATGAGTGGTTTATAACTCATCCCTCAAGTTTTTTTATTTTGGAATTTATTGTGCGAGGCATGTCGATTTCATCGGGTTCCACTTATTGAATTTATATTCCATGCTTATAATCATTAAAACTATATGGTTATGATCTTTCCAAATATGTGATTAATTGTTAGTGGTTATGCTCGTAACTCCATCCATCCCATGTAGCATGTTTTTCTATAATTTTCATTTTAGATTTTTGACACATTCGAGTTGTCGTTCGGGTGTGTCTTGGCTTGACCTTCCTAAAGTTAAGATTTTCTATATTAAATGTATTCATTTATATTTTGAATTTCATAATGAGAAGTACCATGTATTCTGGCCACTTAACCTACCTAAGGCAAGTGCTTTAGTTTGATAATTAAATGAGAAATAGAAATTGAAAAGTATACTAGGTATATGACTTGGCCTTTTAAAATGTAATTGAATAATAGGTTTCATGTCTGTAACACCCCTTACCATGTAAGAACCCGATTCTTCCTTTGAGGTACGAGTCTTCTTTTTCCTTTTCTTTTTATGTTGTTTTTGAGAAAAAGGGGGGAAACTAGGTAGTTCTGGAAATTTCCAGAATACATGTCATGTACTCCTAAGTACACACCATGTGTATGTTAGGCGTGTACTAGCCACATGCTGGCTGAGTACATGTCATGTGGTGATTGTGTAAAAATAATCAACTACACAGCGTGTAGTGTTCCTTAACACATTGTGTATTTTCCTTTCCATGTACCGGTTGAGTCCTAGTTTTGAGCTAACCCGTGTGATGCGTCTAAGCCGTGTGATGACCTGGAAACCCACGTAAGTCGGAGTACGGACAAGCTGCTACACGGTGTTTAGTCCTTAATACACATCATGTTATTTTATTTTTTATTCGCTTATAAGGGATATTGTTGCGTCTCGTTTCCAAAAATACCTTCTTCTTCCCTATTTTCGGACTGTGATGCTCTGGTAGACTGAGAACATTTCTTCTCCTAGATTCTTCATCCAACATATGTTCTTCAATCCGTCGGTGGATGCGGGATCACATTAGGAAGGATAAACTCATACACTCTTTTTTGTTCTTGTTCCTTCATCTCACACACCGCAGTTTACATCTGAGTAGAATTTTTGGGATTTGATGTAAACATAGATCTACGAAGATTGAATTTGAATTGGAGCTCGATATCGGACATGCCTACGTATATAAGTCTAAGGTAGGTGGTGCATACCTTGTTTTGTATTTTTGTGGTCACTTGGGGGTTGTGGATTTTTAGCAAAATGTTGGGTATTGAGAGAGACCCATGTTTTGTTATATTGAGTGGATTGTATGCCTTATGGGATGTCATTGGGAATTCCCTTACCTTGTTATGCTTGAGTAAGGTGGGGTTAGTGGTTAGTGCTCATTTGGGGAATTTTGGTCGGGGGTTCCAAAATGGTTATAATTGAATTGTTTTGATTAAACTGCTGAGTTTAAAACATTTAAGCATGATTGAGTTTATTTGAGGCTTTCAAGACCTCAGTGCTAATATGGAACAGTACTTGGATAGTGTAATTCAATTGTATAAATTGTCTTTCCTGTTTAGGGTGATTATTTTGATTAAATATATGTGATGCTTGATATTTCATATGTTGGAACCCTTGGGTTTTGTTGGGTGTGTCCTGGATATTCTTGAGAAATGTTGATCACAGGTTGGGCTTGGCCTAGATTATTTGGGTGGTTTGGCCACAGGATTGGGCATCGTGGACGTCGGATTAAGGTAGTGTGACTGTCGAATTGGGCATGACCCAGGTAACTTTTATGGCAAGGCCATTGGATTCTAAGCAACATGGTCATAGGGGCATGAGGTTCTAGAGAGGTTGTGTCTTGGGTTCTATATTTGTTTATTATCGTTCACCTGTGATTTGGGTCATGTGCACATAGATGACTCCATGATAAGGTGGTTTTGACCTCTCGTGTGGGTAGAGGCCCCCATAGTTGCGGTTAGGTGATTATGGTTTGGGGGTGCTTGTTGTGGAAGTCGCATGGAAGGTGAGGAGCCTTCAGATTGGTTTGGTCGTGCCTATGAGATGTCGGTACTTGATGCATGAGGTGTTAGGAGTCACATGGTGCCAGGTTACTATCACTTGGGCGTGCCTATGGGACATCGTTACTTGAGACACAAGGTATCAGGAGGCACATGGTGCTGGGTTAATATTGCTTAGGCGTGCCTTCGGGATGTCGGTACTTGAGATATATGGTGTCAAGAGGAACATGGTGCCTAGTTATGTGACTGAGATTCCAGCGTTGGCCGAAGCAGGTGGCGCTCCTTAGTGGTTGTTGAGCACCAGTGGAGGTTCAGTTTACATTGTGCATTATACTGTTTACTTTCTTTATAGATGTATGCCTACTTAAACACCTATACTAGGTACACACCATTGGGTGGTATCCTAATGAGATTCTTCTCACACACTACATGGGTCATTCGAGACGTGTGTAGACTTTATGGATTTATGTGTAGGAAAGAGATCAGCTTCAAGAGATGGGTCTTATTAGCTATTGTATGGAGATTTTGTATGGACCCTGAGGTCATGCCTAGCTGGAGTTTACTTTTTTTTCTTTTTTTTCTGTATCAGCATGATCACCTTGTTTATTGTAGCTATTGTTGGTTATCCATTTGCGCCATCTTTATATATTGAATTGATATTGGTGCATGACTTGTCTATTATAGTAGTTGTTACAAGTGATTTTAGCATATTGTTTTGTTTACATTCTACTACACTTGTTTCTATATTGCTTCTATTGGTTTATCTTCTATTGATTGTGATTCCGCTATGCGGGTCTGGTTCGAGTCTTCAGAGTCTCTTATTTTATTATTATACTTAGACCAGTACCTTACTTTCCTCTGAGAGGGTATAACCTCCCCACTATACCTTTTTACACCCTCACTTATAGTCGGAAACCTTTGGAATTTGGGGAGGTGCGCCTAAGGTATTAACACCCAACCCGCTTAGCACCGTTCGGGTGGATGTTTGGGTCCAGGATGTTTCAAAGTGGTATCGGAGGGGTTTTTATTGACAGGGATTTAGTAGAATCTCTTGACTAACTACTAATGGTATTGAGACTACCTTTTATTTCTAGTGGTTTTACTATTTGGGATATAGTAGACTGGAGATAGGTTATTATTGGAACTGGGTTTCTAGCTTGTGATTGGATGCCTGTAGCCCCAGGTACGAGGGATGGACCAAGTTACCTTGGGTGGGAATTGCTATTTTTCTTTTGCTTGGATTATAGTTTATATGATTTCTACCTTGGTAGATCACTTGGTATGTGATGTTATTGATTGTGATATGTGACCCTTGACCCGGTGAGGTAAGGGAGAAATTTTACCATGGCCCGATATGGCAAGGTGTGTTTACTTGGATTTTGATAGGAACATTGTTAGGTTATCTCAATTTCATATCTGCACATATGATTTGTGAAGTGATAATACCATGTGAATAATATCAATTTCCATGCTATAGATGCTTTTAAAATTTTAAAGTTGAAATTCTTGATAGATTTGATTGTGTATTGCAATGTAATATTCCATGCTTTAAATTATGTGAAATTGCATAATGAGATTGATCCTGGCTTATATATGAATAGGTAGGTACTATGACTGAGGTGATGTTGATCACTAGGATTGGGTGACTCGGTCATCGGTTTGAGGCAATGATGGTTGTTGGGATGGGCATGGCTCGAGGTTACTAGGATACTTAGCTCTGTTGAGGGCGGGTAAGGAGGCCATGAGGTCAGGATGTTGTGGGGCATGGTTGCGGTGGGGGAGAGTAAGGGTAGTTGTTATGCATTGCCTCTTTATAGATTTTCTTATCTGTGTTTTATATATATATATATATATTGTTATATATGTGGGATGTCTGACCATTTATGGTATTTAGTGGGTTTCTCCTAGATGTCTTGATGGAATGTCAGGTGGGTGATGGTACAATGCCGCAGGAGCACGATCAGGTTTAGACACCTAAGGGACAAGTAGAGTACAAGCCATAGGTACATGCTCAGGGACAGGATCAAGTTTAGGATCCAGTGCAGGCAGAGCAGCTAGGTTTGGTAGCGTTTGGGTCATGCCTCGACGAGAAACTCCAGTCTAGTCTGGTATGTGTCTTGCAGAGGATTGATAGAGGTGCGTAGGGTAGAGATTCCTTTATGGAATATTTGATGTGTAAATTCTGGTCATAGAACCCACCGCTTTTTTAGGGTGGGGGTGGTCCACAGGCAGCTGAGGGTTGGATAGAGAGAATGCAGATGATCTTTGAGTATCTTGAGACACCTCCAGGGTGGAGGGTCAAGCTGGTGACGTACATGCTGAGAGGACTGGTGATGCGTTGGTGGGATGTGAAGGTTTAGGCTCGCAGACATGAAGGACTGGCATGGAAGGACTTTGAGGATAGGTTTTTAGAGCACTTTTTTCCAGAGACGCTAAGGGAAGAGAGAGTTCAGGAGTTCTTGAGCCTCCAGCAGGGTGAAATGTCCATCATGGACTATGCTGCTACCTTCAATGAGATGTCTCAATTTGCACCAGGTATGGTAAGCGATGACACCTAGAGGGTGCGGTTCTTCGAGGATGGCTTATGACATGCCATTAAGGTGCAGGTAAACATCTTCAGGTTGACCTTGTTCTCAGAGGCAGTGAATCAGGTGCTAATAGCCAAGGGAAACTTGACGAAAAAATCTCGTTTGAGCTGGTTGGTGTCTTCAGGTGATGGCTCATATAGCAGGAAGTGAGGTCAGGATGAGTTCTAGTAGGGCAGTCAGACCAAGGACTCAGCTAGGACACCTCGTGGAAGTTAATTGGTGGTTTACTTTTAGTGTGGGCATCCATGGCATGTCCAGATTCAGTGCGATAGGACTCCAAATGAGTGTCGAGCATGTAGATAGATTGGACATCTGGAGAGGTTCTGTAGGAAGTATTCTCAGACAGCTAGCAGGTAGGGACCAAGATAGACAGTAGTGTCCAGGGTCGATTCAGGTTTGATACCAGGTGAGGGTAGTCGAGGCTCAGCTGCACGTGGAGGACATGGCAGAGACAGCAAGATCCAGTTGAGGGGTCAGTGGCTGGTAACTAGAGCAGCACCATAGGGAGGTCAGACATCAGGTAGTTGTACTTCAGGCCAGGTGCATGTTGTAGAGCTGCCAGAGGCTGATCAGGCTGGTGATCCAATGATGGTTATAGGTGTTGTAACAACCCAAAGTTTCATTAATGGAAATCCCTCTTAATCTTATTAAAAATGTCTCTTTATATAAAATGTTTTATAAAATGTCAACTACTTTGGTTTTATGATAACAGTTGTGACCATTACTTTTATATCCGTTGAAGAGTGATCACATGATTAGTATAAATATAAGGCTTTAACGAACCCAATTTTACTCAGACAAAGGAAGTGATGGCCTCATCCAGTAGAATTGCCCCATATGAAGCCCATTTGTCGGAGCTCGGAAAAGCGGTGGCGTCTTTGGACTTTTCCCTTGACCAAGCCCAAGCTGAGCTTCATCAATTCAAGCTTTAACGTGATCGTCTATGGGAAAAGTGGAAGTTGATTGAAATTACCACTCGAGCGATGTTATCCGAGCCACCCCAAGAGTATGTCACCATCGCACACCTTACCCTTAGGTCTTATGCGGCTGTTTTAAGGGGTTATGTAACAAATAATTAGTACTATGTTCATGTACATTATTTTTTTATATAATAATGAATATAATTTCTAGTCATTTTTGATACGTTGTAAATAGTTTTTAAAGTGCAAATGGTGTTTTTAGTTATTATTTAATTAAGAATTCTATTTTATTAAATTAAGGGATTTTTGAATTAAATAATATTTTAATAAAATATTATTATTAATATTAAATTAATTTTTATTAAATATAAATGATCTTATAAATTTATGAATGCAATTGAAATTTTTATTAAGGTTTGAAAGTCATTTCTGTCAAAACCCGTGAATTTTTTATAAATGACGGTTTTTATTTTAAAAGTGAAAATTCACATATTTAGAAAATTATTTAGATAAAATAAATTTTATTTTTGGAATTAGGACGTCGAAATTATCCAACGGTGAATTTTTCATAATTTTCTGAGACAGTTAAATTTTTGGGTAAAAATTAAATACCGTTTAAATATATATGTGTTTTATGACATCATAATGATCCAATGGTGATGTAATAAAATACCGTAATCCATATGTTCGGCCAATATATGTTTTAAAATTAAAATAATGTGATTTAGGGTTTGTTTGACTTACTTTTCAAAGCATTAATGGACCCCTCAAGACATATTCAACACTTTGCCTTTTTAAATTAATTTCCATGGGAGTGTGACTCACCTCCACATAAGCAACCTTATTATTTTAAGAAGTTCAGACTTGGGCCTTATAAAATATTTTTTTTCTCTTCCCTTTGCCAAAAACCATGGGATGGTTTTTGGTTTGGATTAATTTAATGTAAAGGGACCCAAACCTAAATAATAAAGAATTTCCTCACCTTTCCTATATAAACCCACCCAAGCTCCCACTTCCTCCTCACTCAAAGCCCTTAGAGTTCGTCCAACCTCTTCCCAATTCTCTCTATAATCCTCCCAAGGTGCCCCAAGCTCCCAAGAAGCCTCTCACAAGCCTCTCTCTAGCCTTTGGAAGCACACTTCCAAGTAAGGGTTTTTTCTTCCTTTCTCATTTTTGTCAATTTTCTTTAAGTTGTATTGCCCTTTTAATTTCAATTATGAATGTTTGGGTATGGTTTTGAACCTCCCCATACTGCCCTATTATTTTTGTAATGATGGGAGACCCATTTCTCTCTCATTAAATGTCTCCCATGTACACCCGTTACTATGCCGAAATTCCGATAGGAACTTCTCTCTCCTCTTTTATATTCAAGCAATACTTTTGTATCATGAATCTAAATTCCATTAAAATTGTTGGTACATGTATCTATATGACCTCCTTACTGTCCATTACATGTAAATATGATGATTAACCCCTTTCTCTCTCATTAAATGCTTCCCATGTACACCCGTTACTATGCCGAAATTCCGAAAGGAACTTCTCTCTCCTCTTTTATATTCAAGCAATACTTTTGTATCATGAATCTAAATTCCATTAAAATTGTTGGTACATGTATCTATATGACCTACTTACTGTCTATTACATGTAAATATGATGAGGAACCTCTTTCTCTCTCATCAACCTTTTTTATGAATCCTTATGTCACGCCGTTACGCTGCCGAAATCGCACCGATTTTCTAAGCCAATGTCATTGTGTAGTGAATACCATGCCCATTTCTCCATAAAGGGTATTCACCTTTACGCACATTTACTTATTGATTGTAAAGTTTCATGTATGAATTCCACATTATTTTATCGTGGAATAAATGATTATGTTTTATGAATCCATGTTTTATGATCCATGTGGCACACTTATGCATGAAATGAAATGTTTAAGAAGGGTGTGCCCTGATAGCGCTCCAATGCATTGGGTAAAGTATAGTATCATGATACGTCATGTGCAATGAGTGTTGACTCATGCTAATTCAAGTTCAACAAGGGTTTACTCGTGCTTCATGTGCAATGAGGGTTTACTCATGCTCCATGTGCAATGAGCCTTGGCTCATGCTAATTCAATGTTAAGTGTTGTTGCCACATTTCCATGTTATAATTATCATGCTTTATCATGCCTTTATGTTCATGTTTCTCTTATGATCTATTGATATTCCTTTTTCCTAACATGTATTTTGCTCCTCATGTTATTCCATGTGTACTCCCTTACTGGGCTTTATAGCTCACCCTTTTCTTATGCATGTCCTCAGGTTATCCCATGCAATACTAAGTACGAAGAAATGTAGTGGTCATGTAAAGGAAGTTTTAAATAAAGATGTTTTATTTCAAGTTTTAAGTTTTTATGTAATGATCCTAAGCCCCAAAGACACTAAACCTCTTGATCTTCTTTGTTTTATCAAGTGAAGTTTTATGTAATAAAGCATGTTTAAGTTGTAATAAAAAGCAGGGTTGTTATAGTTGGTATCAGAGGATAGGTTTAGTTATTTTTGGGATTAGGAAAACCCTAGCAAAGCCTTAGATACAAGACTAAGTATAATAAAAACATCCCTAAGTTTTGGTAAATACTAAGTAAGTGGTTTATCAAACAAATACATCCCTGTCTGGATACGAGCAGGTAGAGGCGGCTCTGGCACAGATGTATCCTAGGGGTAAAACCCGAAAACACCGCTTTGAGCTAGACTCAAATGGGAACTGGTGCATGACAACGGGCCTTGCTGCACTCTTGGTCACGACACTCCCGGGGGATATGTTTTGATAAATTCACAATCTTAGTATGAACCCTTATTAAAGGAAAAATGTCCCTAAGGATATATGTTAGAAAGTAGATCATGAAAATCCTAGATTGAAGCCTATAGACTCATGAGTTAAGAAAATTAAAGTTTATTTATAAGTCATCAAGTTTTGTCATTGGATTACCCTTTATGTGTTACCCCTAACTTTCCTTTTATTCCAGCCAATGGCCGGTAATAGGAGGACTCGGGCTAACAACTGTTGTGAAGATCAGTGTGATGACTGTACTAATGAGATTCCAAATCCAATGGGAGCAGGAATCGCGAACTTTGTCACGCTTCTCTCTCAACTAACTCAATTTTTGAATAGAAACACGGGTCAAGAGGAACGTTCAACCCCCCCCCCCCTAAGAAAGAACAAGTCGCTATTGAAAGCTTCATGAGACAAAGGCCTCCTACATTTAGTGAATCATCCAATCCCACGATCGTTGAACAATGGATCAACTCCATTGAAAAGATCTTCTCTATCCTTCAATGTTCTAAACAAGAGAAGGTTCTCCTGGCGGCCTATCGTATGGAGGTTGAAGCTGATCAATGGTGGATGTTGATCAAAAATACGAAGCCTGAGGAGGAGATCGAGGCTTCGGAATGGAAGGAATTCTGGAAGATGTTTTTCGATAAATATTTTCCGCGCACCCTCCGGCTTAAGATGGAAAGGGACTTCCTTTCCCTCAATCAAAAAGATGAAGAATCTGTTGGAGCGTACGAGGAAAACTTCACAAGGCTTGCATGATATGCTTCTAGCTTTTCCGTTACCCCTGAATGCAAGGTTGACCGCTTCTTTGGTGGGACGAAGCCTAGTTTGCGGAAAGCATTAGAGATCCGTGACTTCGACAGCTATGAGGAAATTGTCTGATGTGCCCTCAAGGTTGAAATGGAGATTGGATAATCACAGGGGTATCATGGGTATAAGAAGCGTAAGGTGGACTTCAATGCTGGTGGGCTGATGGATAAATCCAACAGCGCTAAGAAGTTCCAGCACTCCACTTGCCAAAAGTGCAGAAAGAAGCACCCTGGAAATTGCCTTATGGGGACAAGAAAATGCTTCAGGTGTGGAAGAGATAGGCACCTAGCTGTTAATTGTCAGCAAGAAAGACCCACGGCTGCGACAGAGGAGAGGAATGCTCCGTTCGAACCTCAACGTGTTGTTCAATGCTATAAATGAAAAGAGCCGGGTCATTTTGCAAATCAGTGCCCTAATCCAAGGGTTTTTGGAGGCAACCAACAACCTCCAAGACAGCAAGGAAGAGCTTTTTTCATCACTGTTGCCGAAGTGAACCCCAACAATGAAGTGGTGACAGGTACGCTAGTTATTCATTCAAGAATAGAGAACTTACTTTTTGATTCAGGTTCTACGCATTCTTTTATATCTCGAAAGTTTAGTAGAACAATCCCAGCACCACCACAAATCATGGAAGTAAAGATGTCGGTGAGTACGGCAAATGGGGAAATCATTGCATCCCATGAATATAAGTCCTACCCTGTTATAATCTGTGGATTGAATTTCTCGGTGAACCTCGTCATACTCCCTCTGGTGGAATTTTATGCAATTCTTGGCATGGATTGGCTTTCCTTATATAGAGCCAACATAAATTGTCGGGAGAGGGAAATCACACTCCATATAGAGAATAGACCCCCGATTCTTTACAAGTTTCAGGAGGAAGATGAATCTTCTTTAGCTCCATCATCTCAAGCATGGATATTACTGACCTATAAGCACGCGTATCTGGCTCAAATGATTGAGTCCAAGTAAGAAAACATCCTTGAAGAAATGCCTATTGTGAGGGAATTTGCTGAAGTGTTTCCCGAGGAACTGCCTGGTCTTCCTCCTATAAGAGATTTTGAGTTCTCAATTAAACTTATACCTGGGGCGCTACCAATATCCAAGACTCCATATAGAATGGTTGTTTTTGAGCTTGAAGAGCTGAAGAAACAACTACAAGATAATCTGGATAAAGGGTTTATACGCCCAAGTGCTTCACCATGGGGTGCACAAATCCTCTTTGTCAAGAAGAAGGATGGTTCAATGCGGCTTTGCATCGATTATCGTGAACTTAAAAAAATCATGATAAAGAACAAGTATCCTCTCCCAAGAATCGATGACTTGTTTGATCAGCTGCGTGGAGCACAATACTTCTCCAAGGTGGACTTGTGGTCGGGATATTATCAAGTAAGGGTGAAGAAGGAAGATATCCCCAAGACTGCTTTTCGTACAAGGTACAGGCACTATGAATTCATAGTAATGCCTTTCGGACTCACCAATGCTCCAGCAATATTCATGGACTTGATGAATAGAGTCTTTAGAGATTACCTTGAAAAAATTTTGGTAGTCTTTATAGATGATATTCTAATATACTCCAAAACCAAGGAGGACCATGAGGAACATTTAAGAATTGTACTAGAGACTTTGTGCAAGGATAAGCTCTATGCAAATTACAGTAAGTGTGAGTTCTGGTTGAAGGAGGTCTCATTCTTGGTCCATATCATCACAAGCAATGGGATATCTGTGGACCCCTCCAAAACAGATGCAATTGAGGGATGGTCGAGGTCAACATCAGTAACGGATATCCGTAGCTTCTTGGGTTTAGCTGGATATTATCGACGATTTGTGAGAAATTTCTCACGATTGTCCAACCCTCTTACCAAGCTAACTCAAAAGGGAGTAAAGTTTGCTTGGAGTGATGAATGCGAAGAAAGCTTTAAGGAGTTGAAAAGGAGGATTATCACTGTGCTCGTGCTCACTTTACCCACAAGTGGGGAACTTGTGTGGTATTCAGTGATGCCTCAAATAAGAGCTTAGGTTGTGTGCTGATGCATAATGATAAGGTTATATCCTATGCCTCAAGGCAGTTGAAAATCCATGAGCAAAACTATCCAACGCATGATCTGGAGTTGGCGGTGGTGATCTTTGCCTTGAAAATCTGGCGGCATTATCTCTATGGAGAGAAATGTGAGATATATACTGACCACAAGAGTCTTAAATATATATTCACACAGAAAGAGATTAATATGTTCCAGAGAAGATGGATAGAGCTCATCAAGGATTATGACTGTTCAATCAATTACCACCCTGGGAAAGCGAACAAGGTGGCAGATGTTCTAAGTAGAAAGGATCCAGTGATTCTATCAATGATGAGAATTGAGAAGGATCCAATCTTCTTAGACTTTATAAAGATGTATGTGGGAATCATAAAGAAGGGAACATCATCAATCCTTTCACAAATGATTGCTCAACCATCTCTTTTGGAAAGGTTAAAGGATTCTCAAAAGCATGATGTGGGAATTCAAGAAAAAGTGGAAGCTATCAAAAAGGGGAAATCCTCGGAGTTTAATGTTAATGAAGAAGGAACTGTGCAGTTTGGGAAACGACTATGTGTTCCATCAAGTCAAAAGCTAAAGAAGGAACTCTTGGATGATGCACATAGTTCAAATTTCTCTATTCACCCGGGGAGCACAAAGATGTATCGAGATCTCCGAGAAAACTTTTAGTGGGATAATATGAAGAAGGAGATCGCTGAATATACATCAAAGTGTCTGGTGTGTCAGCAAGTGAAGGCAGAGAGGCAGAAGTCTAAGGGGATGATGCAACCATTGCCCATACCAGAATGGAAATGGGAGAACATCACCATGGACTTTGTCACCGGACTTCCAAGGACATCCAAAGGCAACAATACAATCTGGGTTGTTTTGGATCGTCTTACAAAGACTGCACACTTCATTGATATTCAAGAGGATTTCTCTTTGGATCAACTGGAACTGATATATATCAGGGATATGGTACGGTTGCATGGAGTACCACTATCTATTGTGTCTGACCGAGATCCAAGATTCACCTCTAAGTTTTGGAAGAGTCTTCAACATGCTCTAAATACTGAACTGAACTTCAATACGGCCTATCATCCTCAAACTGATGGCCAATCCGAGCGGACTATCCAAACACTTGAGGATATGTTGAGATCATGCTCAATGGACTTTAAAGGAGGATGGGATCAACATCTTCCTCTGGTTGAGTTCTCTTATAATAACAGTTTCCACTCGAGCATCCAAATGGCACCATATGAGGCCCTTTATGGGAAAAGGTGCAGAACACCAGCATGTTGGGATGAGGTCAGTGAACATAAGCTGCTTGGACTAGAAATGGTCAAAGAAATGGTGGAGAAAGTGAAAACCATACAGCAGCATATCAAGGTAGCCCAAAGTCGACAGAAGAGTTATGCAGATAATCGTCGACGAGACCCTGAGTTTAAAGTTGGAGACATGGTGTTTCTACACGTATCTCCGTGGAAAAAAGGTCATGAGGTTTGGAAAGAAAGGGAATTTGAGTCCAAGGTACATCGGCCCCTTCGAGGTTATTGATCGTGTTGGGGCTGTGGCCTATCGACTAGCACTTCCACCTACCATGGCCAAGGTGCATGATGTCTTTCATGTATCCCTATTAAGGAAGTACATACCGGACCCTTCACATGTACTCTCTTCCGAGGTGGTACAATTGGAAGATGATCTTTCTTATGAGGAGCAACCAGTGAAGATCTTAGATCGTAGAGAAAAATTTATACGAAATAAGACAATGCCCCTTGTCAAGGTGTTGTGGAGAAACCACAAGTTTGAAGAAGCGACTTGGGAGTCGGAGGATATGATGAAGCTGAGTTACCCACATTTGTTTTAGTGTGGGAAAAGGAAAATTTCGAGGGCGAAATTTCTTAAGGGGGGAATATTGTAACGACCCAAAGTTTCATTAATGGAAATCCCTCTTGATCTTATTAAAAATGTCTCTTTATATAAATTTTTTTATAAAATGTCAACTTCTTTGGTTTTATGATAAGAGTTGTGACCGTTACTTTTATAGCCATTGAACAGTGATCACATGATTAGTATAAATATAAGGCTTTAACGAACCCAATTTTACTCAGACAAAGGAAGCGATGGCCTCATCCAGTAGAATTGCCACATACGAAACCCATTTGTCAGAGCTCGGAAAAGAGGTGGCGTCTTTGGGCTTTTCCCTTGACCAAGCCCAATCTGAGCTTCTTCAAGTCAAGCTTGAATGTGATCGTCTACGGGAAAAGTGAAAGTTGATTGAAATTACCACTCGAGCGATGTTATCCGGGCCACCCCAAGAGTCTGTCACCATCGCACACCTTACCCTTAGGTCTTATGCGGCTGTTTTAAGGGGTTATGTAACAAATAAGTAGTACTATGTTCATGTACATTATTTTTGTATATAATAATGAATATAATTTCTAGTCATTTTTGATACGTTGTAAATTTTTTTTAAAGTGCAAATGGTGTTTTTAGTTATTATTTAATTAAGAATTATATTTTATTAAATTAAGGGATTTTTGAATTAAATAATATTTTAATAAAATATTATTATTAATATTAAATTAATTTTTATTAAATATAAATTATCTTATAATTTTATGAATGCAATTGAAATTTTTATTAAGGTTTGAAAGACATTTCTGTCAAAACCCGTGAATTTTTTATAAATGACGGTTTTTATTTTAAAAGTGAAAATTCACATATTTAGAAAATTATTTAGATAAAATAAATTTTATTTTTGGAATCAGGACGTCGAAATTATCAAATGTTTAATTTTTCATAATTTTCTGAGACAGTCAAATTTTTGGGTAAAAATTAAATACCGTTTAAATATAAAATGTGTTTTATGACATCATAATGACCCAATGGTGATGTAATAAAATACCATAATCCATATGTTCGGCCAATATATGTTTTAAAATTAAAATAATGTGATTTTGGGTTTGTTTGACTTACTTTTAAAAGCATTAATGGACCCCTCAAGACATATTCAACACTTTGCCTTTTTAAATTAATTTCCATGGGAGTGTGACTCACCTCCACATAAGCAACCTTATTATTTTAAGAAGTTCGGACTTGGGCCTTATAAATTATTTTTTTCCTCTTCCCTTTTCCAAAAACCATGGGCAAAAACCATGGGATGGTTTGTGGTTTGGATTAATTTAATGTAAAGGGACCCAAACCTAAATAATAAAGAATTTCCTCACCTTTCCTATATAAACCCACCAAATCTCCCACTTCCTCCTCACTCAAAGCCCTTGGAGTTCGTCCAAACTCTTCCCAATTCTCTCTATAATCCTCCCAATGTGCCCCAAGCTCCCAAGAATCCTCTCACAAGCCTCTCTCTAGCCTTTGGAAGCACACTTCCAAGTAAGGGTTTTTTCTTCCTTTCTCATTTTTGTCAATTTTCTTTAAGTTATATTGCTCTTTTAATTTCAATTATGAATGTTTGGGTATGGTTTTGAACCTCACCATACTTACCTCTTATTTTTTGAATGATGGGAGACCCCTTTCTCTCTCATTAAATGCCTCCCATGTACACCCGTTACTATGCCGAAATTCCGAAGGGAACTTCTCTCTCCTCTTTTATATTCAAGCAATACTTTTGTATCATGAATCTAAATTCCATTACAATTGTTGGGACATGTATCTATATGACCTCCTTACTGTCCATTACATGTAAATATGATGAGGAACCCCTTTCTCTCTCATTAAATTCCTCCCATGTACACTCGTTACTATGTCGAAATTCTGAAAGGAACTTCTCTCTCCTCTTTTATATTCAAGCAATACTTTTGTATCATGAATCTAAATTCCATTACAATTGTTGGGACATTTATCTATATGACCTCCTTACTTTCCATTACATGTAAATATGATGAGTAACCCCTTTCTCTCTCATCAACCTTTTTTATGAATCCTTATGTCATGCCATTACGCTGCCGAAATCGCACCGATTTTCTAAGCCAATGTCATTGTGTAGTGAATACCATGCCCATTTCTCTATCAAGGGTATTCACCTTTATGCACATTTACTTATTGATTGTAAATTTTCATGTATGAATTCCACATTCCTTTATCGTGGAATAAATGATTATGTTTTATGAATCCATGTTTTATGATCCATGTGGCACACTTATGCATGAAATGAAATGTTTAAGAAGGGTGTGCCCTGATAGCGCTCCAATGCATTGGGTAAAGTATAGTATCATGATACGTCATGTGCAATGAGTTTTGACTCATACTAATTCAAGTGAAACGAGGGTTTACTCGTGCTTCATGTGCAATGAGGGTTTACTCATGCTCCATGTGCAATGAGCTTTGGCTCATGCTAATTCAATGTTAAGTGTTGTTGCCACATTTCCATGTTATGATTATCATGATTTATCATGCCTTTATGTTCATGTTTCTCTTATGCTCTATTGATATGCCTTTTTCCTAACATGTATTTTTCTCCTCATGTTATTCCATGTGTACTCCCTTACTGGGCTTTATAGCTCACCCTTTTCTTATGCATGTCCTCAGGTTATCCCATGTAATGCTAAGTACGAAGGAATGTAGTGGTCATGTAAAGGTAGTTTTCAATAAAGATGTGGTATTTCAAGTTTTAAGTTTTTATTTAATGATCCTAATCCCCAAATACATAAACCTCTCGATCTTCTTTGTTGTATCAAGTGAAGTTTTATGTAATAAAGCATGTTCAAGTTGTAATAAAAAGCAGGGTTGTCATAGGTACGATGTAGGTGTGGCCATGATTTTCTTGTTTTTTTTTGGCATGGTATGTTGAGGCATGTCTATTTTGAGTGCACTGGGTGCACGGGATTTATTTGGACTGACTAGACACTGGTTGGTGATATTAACACCATTTTGAGTGCATGATATTTTTATTTATATGTATGAGATGTGTGGCATTGGGGCATCAAGGTTGCGGGTTACTTGAGGTTTTGTGGGCATAGGGGCATCGAAGATGCGGGTTACTTGAGGTGTCATGGGAATCGGGGAATCGAGGATGTGGGTTACTTGAGGTGCATGGCACCAGGTTTTGTTTTGAGCATCCATGGGATGCAGGACCTCATGGAGGCAGACACCAATACGGTGCGGGATACGTTTGGGTGTCAGGAATGACACAGGAGCACCTAATGAGGTGCAGGGGTGACGAGATGTCACAAGAGGATAATGAGTCCGAAAATAGGTCGTTGGACCTTTGTTTGATTTTTTTGCGCTAGATTGGTCTGGAGTTTTTTTCACCACCCTTGTAAGGGAAATCTGGGTATGAAATTCTTTAAGGGGAAGTTTGTAAGAACCCAGTTCTTCCTTTGAGGTATGGGTCTTCTTTTTTCCTTTTATTTTTATGTTTTTGTACTCCCAAGTATATGTTGTGTGTATGTTAGGCATACACTAGCCGTGTGCTGGATAAGTACATGACGTGTGGTGACCGTGTAAAAATAATCAATTACACCACGTGTAGTGTTCCTTAATACGCTGTGTATTTTCTTTTATGTGTACCAGCTGAGTCCTAGCCATGTGCTGACCTGTGTGATGCATTTAAGCTGTGTGATGACCTAGAAATCCACATAATTCAGAGTACGAACAAGCTACTATACAACATGTAGTACTTAATACACGTTGTGTACTTTTATTTTTTATTCGCTTATATGGGAGAGCATCATGTATCATTTCCAAAAATACCTTCTTCTTCACCATTTTCAGACTGTGATGCTCTAGGAGGCTGAGAACGTTTCCTCTCTAAGATTCTTTATCCGACATCCATTCTTCAATTTATCAGTGGCTGTGGGATCGCATCAAGAAGGCTAAACTCACGTACCCTTTTCTGTTCTTGTTCCTTCGTCTCACACACCGCAGTTTCCATCTGAGTAGAATTTCCGAGATTTTACAGAAATATATATCTATGAAGATCAGCTTCAAATTGGAGCTTGATATTGGACGTGTCTACATATACGAGTCTAAGGTAGGTGGTGCATACCTTGTTTTGTGTTTTCATGGTCACTTGGGGGTTGCGGATTTTTAGAACAATTCCAGGTATTGAGAGAGACCCATGTTTCTTTATATTGAATGGATTGTATGACTTATGGGATGTCATTGGGAATTTCCTTACCTTGTTATAATTGAGCGAGGTCGGGTTAGAGGTCGTTGCTCATTTGAGGCATTTTGGCCAGGGGTTCCAAAATGGTTATAATTTAATTGTTTTGATTAAACTGTTGAGTTTAAAATGTTTAAGAATGATTAAGTTTATTTGAGGCTTTCAATACCTCGGTGTTGGTATGGGACAGTACTTGGATAGTGCAATTCAACTATTTAAATTGTATAGCCTATTTAGGGTGATTCTTTTGATTAAATATATGTGATGCTTGATATTGCATATGTTGTAACCCTTGGGTTGTGTTGGGCATGGATCAGATATTTTTGAGTGATGTTGATCATAGGTTGGGCTTGGCCCGGATTATTTGGGTGGTTTGACCATAGGATTGGGTGTCGTGGATGTCAAATTCAGGTAGTGTGATTGTCAAGTTGGGCATGGCCTGAGTTACTTTGATGGCAAGTCCATCAGATTCTGAGCGACATGGTTACAGGGGTATGAGGTGCGAGAGAGGTTGTGGCTTGGGTTTTATATTTGGTGATTATCACTCACCTATTATCTGGGTTGTGTGCACATAGATGAATTTGTGATGAGGTGGTTTTGACCGCTCGTGTGGGTAGAGGCCCCCGTAGTTGTGGTTAGGTGATTATGGTTTGGGGGTTCTTGTCATGGAAGTTGTTTGGAAGGTGAGAAGCCTTAAGATTGGTTTGGGAATGCCTATGGGACGTCATTACTTAAGGCACGAGGTGTCAGGAGGCACATGGTGCCAGGTTATTATCACTTGGGTGTGCCTATGGGACATCGGTACTTGAGACACGAGGTGTCAGGAGGCACATGGTGTCAGGTTAATATTTCTTGGGTGTGTCTTCGGGATGTCGGTACTTGATACACGCGGTGTTAGGAGGCACATGGTGTCTGGTTACGTGACTGAGATTTCGGCATTGGTCGAAGCAGGTGACGCTCTCTTGTGGCTGCTGAGCACCAATGGAGGTTGTGCTTACATTGTGCATTGTACTGTTTACTTTTCTTATAGATGCATGCCTACTTAAAAACCTATACTAGGTATGCACCATTAAGTGGTATCCTACTAAGATTCATCTCACACCCTACACAGGCCCTTCGGGGCATGTGTAGACTTTATAGATTTACGTGTAGGAAAGAGATTAGCTTCAGGAGATGGATTGTATTAGTTGTTTCATAGAGATTTGGTATGGATAATAAGGTCATGCCCAGTTGGAGTTCACTTTGTTTTTCTTTCTATTCTGTATCAGCATGATCGCCTTGTTTATTATAGCTACTGTTGGTTATCCATTGTCGCCCTCTTTATATATTGACTTGTTATGGGTGCATGACTTGTTTGTTCTAATAGTTGTTACAAGTGGTTTCAGCATGCTATTTTGTTTACATTTTGCTGAAATTGTTTCTATATTACTTTCACTGGTTTATCTGCTATTGATTGTGCTTCCACTATGCGGGTCTAGTTCGAATCTACAGAGTCTCTTATTTAATTATTATACTCGGATCGGTACCTTATTTTACTTCGAGAGGGTATAACCTACCCACTATACCTTTTTACACCCTCACTGCTAGTCGGCATCCTTTTCCATTTGGGGAGGTGCGCCTAAGCTAGTAACATCCAACCCATTTAGCACCGTTCGGGTGGTTTTTCGGGCCCAGGACGTTACATCAATCAAATAGACTTATTGATTAATTAAGACTTGATTAAATGGTTGCATGCTCAATTATCCCACACCAATGAAAGGTAATGGCTTGAACCTTATGAAATATTATACGACATCATTATCAAATAGGAATGTCCTAACTCAAGCTCACCTTGGATTCCATAGGGAATGCCATGAGCACTCGGGAACCCCATTCTGATTCAAGGATATGGGGCTTTCTTAGGTTGACACACACCTAGAACCCAATTATTGTCTAAATTTTGATGCCCAGTATGACACCATAGGATCCCTCATGTATTATTATAGGGTGCCTTGGATACACTCCTTGGATCCAGCATTGACGAGTAGGTTCCATGGTTAAAGCCCATCAGGCCCAGTCTGTCACGAACCAACCCAGGTCGACCCTAAATCGGTTGCCCGACCTGGTCCGCGACATGGCCCGAAGGGTGTTCCCGATCCCCACGGGCTGGAAACTATTGTTGGGCATCAAAATAAACCAGTTGGGAATGATTTTGGCCCATAACAAGGATGAATAAACATAAACTAAACAAGCAGATAAATAAAGGGAAAAAGAGCAAACAACTTGGTAGCGGAAAAAGGAATTAAAGAAGCGACGTGACATACCTCAAGTGACCCTGTGGGTCAACACAGAACGTAAACCACACTCGCTCCCAAAAGCGAACCAAGGCTGAAACCTTCAACTGAAAAGTAAAGTAGGCATAAGCACCAAGAAGCTCAGTAGGAATGCCAAAATATGACCACGTCCTATGCCCCCGCCTTTAGTAAGAAATCCAATTATGCCAGTTTGAAAATAAGATATAATAAAATAATGTTTCTCCTTTTCAAATTCAAGTAACGAGTTTGCATTTTCAAGTAAATCATTTTACTCCCACTACATTTTCAAAATAGGTTTCAAGCATGCATTAACATTTCAAAATGAAAAGAAACAAGTTTGGATTAAAATATGGTTTTCACAAACAAGACATCAAGTATGAAACAACTGAAAAGAAAGTTACATCGCTAGAAGCATGTCACAAATAAGCACCATGGGTAATCCCTATAGGTAGCTAGAACAAGTGGGAACCTAGAGACATCATACCTCGGTGAAACGTGGCTTAGAAGACCACGACCCTCAAAAAACATGGCTTAGAAGACCACAACCCTCAGAAATTCATATGTTTAGTTAGTGTTGTTGCATCAATCCTGCTAGACAAACCAGGACGAACCCCTACCATTTCATCTAGAGTACTAGTCCTGGTCACCCACCTAGATACCTGGGTTTCCCATTGTGCTCTATTTCAAGTGGTGGTGAGTTTTTCTTTATCATGAAAACATATATGAACATAACATTTTCTTTATCAAAAACTCATTCAACCTCTCACCACTGTTCTCCCTCCTTAAGCGCATCCCCCCCCCCCTTCACGTCACATAATGCATAAACTTCAACGTTAGGCAAATCATAACACTTTCAACATACAAATCATTTTCTAAAACCAAGGGGGTGTGCCTCAAGAGAGGTTTTTTTTCTTTTTCATAAAACATTCTTAAGGTTCCAAATAGGATTTTTCACATAAAGGGAATAATTTTTAAAATTAACCATCCAAAAGGACAAAAACATTTGGAAATACACATTACCAATTCAAAACCACTTAGGAAATCAATTTTTCAAGAAAATGTCACTTAAGACCTATAGCATTAAAAATACATTTCAATTTCCAAAGAAAAGGCATAATCATTTCTAGCAACCGTAACCTGATTTCATAGCATGTGTATATAGCACAAATGTAAAACATATTTTTAAAACAAGAAAACAATTATGAATCTCAAATTAAAGGCATAGGCATAGAGGACCTACCTCAAACTTGTTGTTATTTGTCGATGGCCACTCGAACCGACACTTGGTGCATACACACACATGCATTTATACATATATATATATACACACCCCTAGCTGCATTGAACATATTCCACGCTCCATGAGTAAATATGTACAAAGAGGGCATATATATATATGCCTTACCCTATGCATGTACATGTAGGATGCCTCGACACGCGCATCCCAAAACCAATGAAGCAAGGCCCAACGCACTACAAATATAATTTAATAATACAATTAAGCAATTTATTAAACACTTCAAAGTTAGCGCTAAAAAAAATCACACCAAAAACACTCTTTAAAACCCAAATGTACACTAAACCATTTGAAAATACATTTCACACTACTTGTATAACTCATAAAACTCATTTATAATAATAAAAGAAAAGCACATAATCAATTTAACCATTTCCAAAGGCCATTTCAAATTATCACATAAACCGTAACCAATTCCAAAACAATCATTTCATTGTTTAAACCATTTAAAATTTACATTTAGAAATACGCGACAACCCAAACATGCCAAATTCTGCATTTCCCTTTAAAAAAAACCTACACCCAAACCCATTTTAACCATAAGTGCCTTTGAAAACGTGATTCGCACCACTTGAAAAACTAAATAAATCATTTGTATAACTTATAAAACACCTAAAAGAGGCACAACAAGATTTTACACGAAAAGTACACCCAAATTCACATTAAGAAACCAATTCCAACACAAATGCATATCAGATTCTCTCAAAAGCTAGTTTTGAATCACTTGAACCATGAAATTAGTCATTTGTATAATTTATAAAACATTACCAAGGTGCATAACAACACCATACTGAAACATAATCTACAGATTTTTCATGATCTAATAAAGCAAACGCACACTAAAAACCTTACCAAACATCATTTGCATCACGTACATAATCCAAATAACCAATTTCACGATTTATAAATTGACGTCAAACAACATGATAAGAGTTAAACCTGAAAAGTACTCAATTTCATTTCAAAATGCTACTTTAAATTCAAACGCGTATGAATTTTTAAAAAAAAACACACTTCGCACCTCACCTATTAATCATGTAACACATGAAATTAACCAAGTAAGAAAAATAATAATCCAATTACTGATTATACTCAGAAACACCAACCTTTGATGCTGAAACCACCCGAATTTCAGTGTGAAACTTTAATTGCACCATATTCACACCAAAATGGACCAAGGATAAACCCTAAAGACAAAGTATCGAAGCAATCACACCAAAAATGGACCAAATAAAATATGAAACCTAAACTGAAAATATTCCAATTGGAAGAAGAAAACAATCGAAGCAAAACAAACCTGCGGGAAATGTGTAGATGGCCAACCAAGCAAGGGAGTGGGCCACCGGAGGTGCGCCGCACCGAAAATCCCAGCTAGAAAGAAATGGAGGTGCGGTTCCAAGTGGTGCGAAGAAGCAAGGGGGGTGACGTGGTTCGGTGCGAAGCGAACAGCAGTGTGGCTTGGTGGTAGCCAATCGATGTAGCCAGAGAGAAGAGTGGGAGGAGGCTCCAGTCATGGTGGAGTTGCAAGGAGGAAGAAGTTCAGCGGTTCAATGGTAGTGTTTGTAGAAGATGGTGTGGCCCGACAGAATTGAGGGGGTGTGTGCCGACTGCTTCGGCTGGAGGGGGAGGAGAGGAGCAGATCGAGGGTGGGTCATGATAGGCTGGAGGGTGGGAGGCGTGCCTAAGGGCCCTCGCTGGTGGGGGTAGCGCGAGCGAGAGAGGAAGGTTGGGGGGGTCGGTCACGCGAATAGGGTTTCATGTGGGGAGGGGAATGTGCCGCATGAGTCTGAGAGAGAAGAGTAAGAGGGGGGAAGACAAGGGAGGAAAAAAAGAAAATGAAATAAAATAGATAAATAATTAATAAATAGTGATAATATTAATATTCATAAACTTAATAATAATTATAATAAACTTGATAATAATAATATTATTAACCATAATAATAATAACAATAATCACCATTATTATAATTATTAAACTAACTCATTAAAACTCATTTTATTTATTTGTCTTGTACATGAGGTAGGCCGCACGGTGACCCGAGCAAAGCCGCGCGGCTTTGAACACGCTCTTCCCATGCATCAGATGCCGTCAAGGGCAAAGCATTCATTCATCAATAAAATGCAAAAAATTTCAAACAGTCTTGGCCCACAACATGATATAAAGTTTCAAAGTTTGATAAAATAATAAAATAATATTAATTTAAAAGTTCGGGTGTGATAATTCTCCCCACCACAAAAACTTTCTGCCCCCAGAAAGTCACCCAGCCAAACGAGGAAACAAACTCGTGTTTGAAACTGAATGAGTCCAACAAGATCACAACTCGGCGTGACTTTTCACTCCATCAGTCACACCCGACCAAATCTAAGGGAACTACAAAGAGAAGAGTCATCAGGAAATGAGGAGGGTTCTCCCCACCACAAGAACCCGACTAGCACAACCAACATTGAGACTCTCAGCCTGGGCTAACTCTGGAACTGGTAACTTGGTCCAAGAGGGAACCGCCACACAGACCAAACCTCAAAGAAGGCACGACAAGATTCATGGTGGGTCTCCCCGCCATTTAAGAACTGACCAGCTAAAGCCAATTAGCACAGAAAAATACGAGAAACCTAGCACAAACTGACCCATGAACTCTCTACATAAACCAGACCCCCACCACATGGGGTCATCAACGAAAGACCCCAAATCGAGTAGCAGACCAAACCCCTATTCATTATTTCCCAAGACACATGTGTCTCAAAAACGATCACATCCTAGAACAAGAACAGGTCACCAATGGAGTTAGCCACACAAGAGAGACAAACATCTTGAGACTCATAGCCATAAAAAGACAACCTTCAAAGCTCACACTTGAGGAGGCACAACTACTAGAATTTCAAGAAAATGAGATCACCACGCCTCCTTACAACCAAAGTGGGGTATTCAAAGAACAAAGACCACAACGAGAAAAAAAGACCTTTACGCCTCTTACAGGTAAAAATAACATTCAAAGACGAGGAAGCTATAATAGAGGGATTTAAAACTGTCCCTATTTTAGCACTGAAGACAAAATTTATGCCAAGGTGCCCCACACCCAACGATTCCTGACTGCGTGAAGAGATTCACTCCGAGACCTGTGGCTGGAAATCTGATGTCTTGAAGCATCTGTTGCCCCACAGTCAGGAGTTGACATCCTTCGGTCGAGACTCCTGCTGATGATGCCTCTAGCAGAACCTCTCCAATTTTCCCAAATGGCCACACTGACGGCAATCCTTTGGAGGATGATGACAAGGCGACTTAAAGTACCCAAACCGAGAACACTAGAATTAAACAAGAGGGTGTCCCAACTAATAGAGGATGAGATTGACAAGATGACTTGTCTAAGATAGGTTCCTCTGATTAACTCTCATCACCGGATGGGGAACCTCCTCGAACACCAAAAGGAAATGGTCCTGGAACCCTGGACAAAGACCCCACACAATAGAAACTTTAATTAATTCCACAACGCTACCTCCAAAGAAAATGGAATCAATTCCTTGGAATTCCCCACGTAGGCCTTCACTGCTCGTTGGCCTTACTCGACACTCACTAGTTCTACCACTTTTCTCGAATTCACTTCCTTGGGCATAAACCATCGAATGAGAGTGGTCTTAAACACCTTCCAATACATACCATCATGCAACGACGTAGGGATTATCTCCTCCACCAATCCAAAGTTGCACCTTCAAATAGACATGAACCAACACAAACTCTCATAGCTTTGGGAGTTCCTAATAACCTGAAAACACCAACGATTTCACCATGCCGGTCTGCTACCTTCGATAGATCATGATCACCACAGAATTTGTACAACAACCAAAAAGAATTCAATTCCACCACCCCGCTAAGAGTCTGGGTAGAACCAACAACTAGAAGAGGCTCACTAAAAACTTCTGGGACTTTTTTGGATAGCATACTCAAAAACAAGAGGTACAAATCTGAATTAAAACTCATCATAAATCAAAATTCCACACCTCAATCACAAACAAAAGATCAAACTCAAATCACTATTCCAACCACAATTCAGTATGTCAAAACCAAGAACCCACGAAAATAATACCCAACACGAAAATAGAATGTTAAACAATTGCTCACTCACTTTTCAAAACATTTATATTACCTTTTTGGAAACCATTTTTTTCATCAAACAAATCAACTTAAATATCCACCATTGGTATTCCATGAAGTCTCACACAAACATATCTATGTACTAGCTCAAGCACCCATCCACTCACATCATCAATTTCTCCACTTTCCACATGCGCACCTCAATGTATGTGATCACTCATATGAATACCAAGGGTCAATTCAAGACACGTCTTATTTTCAAAATAGATCATTCAGCATAAAGCACAAATTCCCAACCAATTTGAAAAAGTAACTTATCATTAAAGCGATACATTTCCAATTTCCAAAACATTTTCCAATTAACATTCCAAAAAGTGTTACTGAGATTCCAAAACAACTTCCAAAACACCTCCCATTTTCCCTTTTGAAACCACACATTCGTTAAAAGAAAACAATTTCCATTTCAAAACCACTTTTCCACTCTAACACCACATTCCCTTTCGAAAACACCTTCACAAAAATCCATTTTCATTTTTTTAGATCTACTCACACCAACCAAAATGAAGTTAAAACATAACTCACATCAAAATTTCTAAAAATAAGGGACTAGTGGCTATGCCAACCCGGTAACATGGCTTAGCAGACCATGCTCCGAGTGGGCATCCACCACAGTAAGTATCTTGAACCGTGCACTCGGGTTGTACATGGGTCGCTACTCTATTCAGGCTCGTCGCGTAACACCGGATCACTTCCCTTGTCATCCCTCATCCACAAAGACCAATCAAAAGAAAAACTCAAATCCCATACTACCCCTAGAAACTCGAGTCTCGAGATGGGAAAGGGTTCATGACGTTCTTCCCGCACCTACCTCTCGAGTCCCGACACACCTCATCACCCAGCTACTTGACACCCCAAATAACAAGGGCCCCTCTGATACCATTTTGTCATGAACCAACCCGGGTCAACCCTAAATTAGTCACCCGACCCGGTCCGCGACATGGCCCGAAGGGTGTTCCCAATCCCCACGAGCTGGCAACTAGTGTCGGGCATCAAAATAAACCAGTTGGGAATGATTTTGGCCCATAATAAGGATGAATAAACATAAACTAAACAAGCAGATAAATAAAGGAGAAAAAAGAGCAAACAACTTGGCAGTGGAAAAAGGAATTAAAGAAGCGATGTGACATACCTCAAGTGGCCCCGTGGGTCAACGCGGAACATAAACCACACTCGCTCCCAAAAGTGAGCCAAGGCTGAAACCTGCAATTGAAAAGTAAATTAGGCATGAGCACTGAGATGCTCAGTAGGAATGCCAAAATATGACCACGTCCTATGCCCCCGCCTTTAGTAAGAAATCCAATTATGCCAGTTTGAAAATAAGATATAATAAAATAATGTTTCTCCTTTTCAAATTCAAGTAACGAGTTTCCATTTTCAAGTAAAGCATTTTACTCCCACTACATTTTCAAAATAGTTTTCAAGCATGCATTAACATTTCAAAATGAAAAGAAACCAGTTTAGATTAAAATATGGTTTTCACAAACAAGACATCAAGTATGAAACAACTGAAAAGAAAGTTACATCACTAGCATCATGTCACAAATGAGAACCATGGGTAATCCCTATAGGTATCTAGAACAAGTGGGAACCTAGAGACCTTGTACCTCAGTGAAACGTGGCTTAGAAGACTAAGGCCCTCAGAAATTCATATGTTTAGTTAGTGTTGTTGCGTCAGTCCTGCTAGACAAACCGGGACAAACACCTACCGTGTCATCTAGTGTACTAGTCATGGTCACCCACCTAGATACCCAGGTTTCCCATTGTGCTCTATTTCAAGTGGTGGTGAGTTTTTCTTTATCATGCAAACATATATGAACATAACATTTTCTTTATCAAAAACTCATTCAACCACTCACCACTGTTCTCCCTCCTTAAGCGCATTCCCCCTCTTTCACATCACACAATGCATAAAATTCAACGTTAGGCACATCATAACACTTTCAACATACAAATCATTTTCTAAAACCAAGGGGGCGTGCCTCAAGAGATGTTTTTTTTCTTTTTCATAAAAAATTCTTAAGGTTCCAAATAGGCTTTATCACATAAAGGGAATACTTTTTACAATTAACCGGCAAAAAGGATAAACACCTTTGGAGATACACATTACCAATTCAAAACCACTTAGGAAATAAATTTTTCAAGAAAATTTCACTTAAGACCAATAGAATTAAAAATACATGTCAATTTACAAAGCAAAGGCATAATCATTTCTAGCAACCATAACATGATTTCATAGCATGTGTATATAGCGCAAATGTAAAAAATATTTTTAAAATAAGAAAGTAATTATGAATCTCAAATTAAAGGCATAGGCATAGAGGACCTACCTCAAACTTATCGTTATTTGTCGATGGCCACTCGAACCGACACTTGGCGCATACACGCACATGCATTTATACATATATATATACACACCCCTAGCTGTATTGCACATATTCCCCACGCCATGAGGGAATATGTACAAAGAGGGCATATATATATATATGCCTTACCCTATGCATGTACATGTAGGATGCATCAACACACGCAGCCCAAAACCAACGAAGCAAGGCCCAACGCACTACACATATAATTTAATAAAACAATTAAGATATTTATTAAACACTTAAAAGTTAGCGCTAAAAAAATAATCACACCAAAAACACTCTTTAAACCCCAAACATACACTAATCCATTTAAAAATACATTTCACACTACTTGTATAACTCATAAAACTCATTTAAAATAATAAAAGAAAAGCACATAATCAATTTAACCATTTCCAAAGGTTATTTAAAATCATCATATAAACCGAAAACAATTCCAAAACAAGCATTTCATTGTTTAAACCATTTACAATTTACATTTAGAAATACGCGACAACCCAAACATGCCAAATTCTGCATTTCCCTTTAAAAAAACCTACACCCAAACCCATTTTAACCATAAGTGCCTTTGAAAACATGATTTTCACCACTTGAAAAACTAAATAAACCATTTGTACAACTTATAAAACACCTAAAAGAGGTGAAACATGATTTTACATGAGAAGTACACCCAAATTCACATTAAGAAACCAATTCCAACACAAATGCATATCAGATTCTCTCAAAAGCTAGTTTCGCATCACTTGCACCATGAAATTAGTCATTTGCATAATTTATAAAACATTACAAAGGTTCACAAAAAATCCATAATAAAACATAATCTACAAATATTTCATGATCTAATAAAGCAAACGCACACAAAAAACCTTACCAAACATTATTCGCATCACGTACATAATCCGAATAACCAATTTCACAATTTATAAATTGACATCAAACAACATGACAAGAGTTAAACCTGAAAAGTACTCAATTTCATTTCAAAATGCTACTTTAAATTCAAACGAATATGTAATTTTTTTTAAAAACACACTTCACACCTCACCTATTAGTCATGTAACACATTAAATTAACCAAGTAAGAAAAATAATAAGCCAAATACTGATTATACTCAGAAACACTAACCTTTGATGCCGAAACCCCCCGAATTTCGGTGCGAAACTTTAATTGCACCATATTCACACCAAAAGGGACCAAGGATGAACCCTAAAGACAAAGTATCGAAGAAATCACACCAAAAATGGACCAAATAAAATATGAAACCCAAACCGAAAATCTGCCAATTGGAAGAAGAAACAATCGAAGCAAAACAAACCTGTGGGAAAGGTGTAGATGGCCAACCGAGCAAGGGAGTGGGCCACCGGAGGTGCACCACGCCAGAAATCCCAGCTGGAAAGAAATAGAGGCACGGTTCTGAGTGGTGCGAAGCAGTAAAGGGGGGTGACGTGGTTCAGTGCGAAGTGGACAGCGGTGCGTCTTGGTGGTAGTCGATCGATGCAGCCAGAGAGAAGAGCGGGAGGAGGCTCCCGTCATGGTGGAGGCGCAAGGAGGAGAAAGGTCGGTGGTTCAATGGTAGGGTTTGTGGAAGATAGTGCGGCCCGACGGAATTGAGGGGGTGTGTGCCGACTGCTTCGGCTGGAGAAGGAGGAGAGGAGCAGATCAAGGGGGGGTCGTGACGGGCTGGAAGGTGGGAGGTGTGCCGAAGGGCCCTCACCGGTGGGGGTAGCGCAAGCGAGAGAGGAAGGTGGGGGGGTCGGCCGCGTGAATAGGGTTTCAGGTGGGCAGGGAATGTGTCGCGCGAGTCTGAGAGAGAAGAGCAAGAGGGGGAAGACAAGGGAGGAAAAAAAGAAATGAATAAAAGAAAATGAAATAAAATAGATAAATAATTAATAAATAATGATAATATTAATATTCATAAACTTAATAATAATTATAATAAACTTCATAATAATAATATTATTAACCATAATAATAATAACAATAATCTCCATTATTATAATTATTAAACTAACTCATTAAAATTCATTTTATTTATTTGTCTTTTACATGAGGCAGGCCGCACGGAGACCCGAGCAAAGTCGCGTGACTTTGAACATGATCTGCCCATGCATCGGACGCCATCAAGGGAAAAGCATTTATTCATCAACAAAATGCAAAATTTTCAAATGGGCTTGGCCCGCAACACGATAGAAAGTTTCAAAGTCTGATAAAATAATAAAATAATATTAATTTAAAAGTTCGGGTGTGACACGGTCATTTATTAGCCCCATTTTACCTTGGATGAACTCCTTGGACTTGTTAGGCATCTAATTATGGAATGCCTTGGACTATGCTTCTTGGATTACACTCTCACCCTTAGATAGGCTAAAATTATTACTAATTTGGTGACCCTTTAGGTCTAAGTTGTCTTGGTTATTACCTTAGAACTACATTATTAAATATCATGGCCTTGTTACATCTTGGAACCTTTACTATTGTTAACATGTGACTTAATTATAAACTAGAAATAATCAATTAATGAAATGGTTACATGTTCAAACACTAGTCAAGGGATGAAGAAGGTACTTGGGTATTTAGTTATATTATATTGTTTTGCTTATTATATGAATTCTTGCACACTGTTCCATTTTCATTACACGAACCAGATGTTATAGACACCATTGGTGGTGGCCAACTCAGATTTATCTCACACCCTATCCAGGAACTGTTTAGTACCTAGGAAAGATTACATGAATGCAGGTGTTGATAAAGGGAAGAATACGACTTCGAACTCTTGATTGATTATTGTTTAGGATGGAACTTGATAGAAGATGACTGAGATGAATCTCAGGATACTTGGGATAGTCTTTTGATTTCATTTATGCTTTTGTGAAACATGTTATGTCTGTTGTCTTTTATCCATGTCTTCTAGTTTTCTAGATACATGACATATCATCATTAGTTGTTGTATGTTATTTCAGTTATTTCAGTTATTTTTGTTGTTGTCTCTATTTTACATTGTGTTTTATGTTTAATTATATTTCTTTCGCTATTTTCTTTTTTTATATTTATCCACAGTTCTACACTCTGGTAATGAGGGCATAGTTTCCCCATGGACACCCTAGGACCTCGCTACTAGTTAGAAGCCTCTAGCATTTGAGGAGATGCACTTGAGTCTATGTGGCCCACCAGACTTGGGTCACCTATTAAGTGGCATTCGGGTCTGGTACATCACACAAGGTCATTGATGCATAGGATATGACTTGATTTTTGTTGTCAATTCTTTGTGATAGAATAGCTCCCACCACTTGGTTGGATACATCACAAAGTAACTTGAAATGGTACTCCTAGTTGGGTGCTTTCATTATTGGTGGTGTGATCAACCTTTTCTTCAATTCATCAAATGATTCCCTGAATTCATAATAAATATTAAAGTTAGTATCCTTTAAAAGTAATCATGAGAGAGGGAGAGAAATCTTACTAAAATTCTTGATGAATCTTCTATAAAATATTTCATGCCCTAAAAAGGATATAACATGTTTCACACAAGTTGGATATGGAAAGAAATTTATTAATTCAAATTTTAATTTATCAACCTCAATCCCTTTTTGTGAAATTATGTGCCTCAACACTATTCCCTTTTCAACCATGAAATGGCATTTTTTTAAATTTAAGACAAGGTTCTTTTCAATGCATGTTTTCAAAAAAAATCCAAATTTCCTAAGCAATGATCAAATAAATTTCTAAAAAATATGAAATCGTTGATAAATACCTCCAGGAATTCCTCAATATGTTCTGAGAAAATACTCATTATACACCGTTGAAATTCACCTGGGGTGTTTCATAGCCGTAAAGGCATCCTTTTGTAGGTGAATGTGCAAAAAGGATAGGTGAATGTCATCTTCTCCTGGTCTTCTAGTGTGATAGGTACCTAGAAGTATCCTAAGAATCCATTTAAAAAATAATAATGAGTTTTTTCAACTAACCTTTCTAGTATCTAATCAATGAATGAAATGAGAAAGTGGTATTTTTGGTAATTTGATTTAGCTTCCTATAATTTATACACACTCTCCAGTTGTTTTTTACTCTCATAGGGATCAGTTCATTTATTTCATTTTTAGCAGTGTTTATACTGGTTTTCTTTGGGACTACATGAATGGGGCTGACCCACTGAGAATCAGTGATTGAGTAAATGATGTTTGCTGCTAGAAATTTCTCTATCTATTTCTTAACAACCTCCATGATAATGGGATTGAGTCTTCTATAAGGTTGTCTAACTGGTTAGGAATCACTTTCTAAAAATATTCTATGAGATAAGACCTTGGGATTAATTCTGGATATATCACCTAAAGTCCATCCTACAGCTTGGAAATTTCTTTTGAGAAGGACAATGAGAGTTTGTTCTTGTGAATGGGATAGGTTATTAGCAATGATTATCGACAATTTATCTCCTTACATTATTTAAGCATACTTAAAATCACTTGGAAATGGACTGAGTTCTTGACATGGGGGTTGTTCAAGTGATGATATAGAATTTAGGTTTCCTATTTCTAAGGTAGGAATGTCCAGTATAATATCACACTCTTTTAACAAATCATCCAAAAAAATAATATTTTACCTCTTCCTCTAATATGAGATCAGGATTTTCAGGTTATTTGGAATTGGGACATTTAAATGAAAAATGATATTTTAATGATAAGAAGTCACAAATCATACATGATTCTTTAATTAGTTTTATACCTTCATTGTGGGAGATCGCATAAATTGGGTGATTACTAGAAGGATGTTTCATCACATCAATAAAGTGTATTTTACTATCACCAAGTTCCATTTTGAGGGTTCCTTCGTGGAAATTAATGATATTCCTTGCTATTTTCACGAAGTGTATCCCCAGGATAATGGGAGATTGTCCTAGTTATCATTATTCTTCCGTGGTAAGGACATAAAAGTATGCTGGAAATATCAATCCTCTTACTCCCATGAGTATATCTTCTATAACTCCAACTGGGAAAACAATGGATCTTTTTACTAATTATACCACAAATCGAGTTGTTTTTAGTTCTCCAATCTGTAAGGATAAAAATACCGAGTGAGTCATAACATTTATTAAAGCTCATAGATCACATAGTGCATCAGTAAAATTTACATACCCAATCATGCAGAGAATAGATAATGTCCCTATATCTTGGAATTTTTGTGGTATCAGTGATGTGATCAGTTTTGAGACACTTCTTCCTAATTTTATTCTCTCATTTCCATCCAGCTGCCTTCTTTTAGTGCACAGATCCTTCAGAAATTTTGCATACATAGGGATTTTTCAGATTTCCTCTAGTAGTGGGATGTCAATCTCAACTTTCTGGAAGGTTTCCTGAATTTCCCATTGAATTTTTTCTTCTTCACCCTTATTCAACTCAACTAATTTATATGGGAATGGTGTTTGGATATCCTTTTTCTCCCTTTGTTGTTTTTGTAAAGGTGTTTCTAGCCTTTCCTTCATAAACCCGGTTCTTTATCCTTTATTGTTATGGTATCCTTCTTTTGGATGGATGGTTTGAGCTTCATAATGCTTCAATAATCATCATACTCACTTTGTTTATGTGGTGTGATCTCCTTCCCACTTTGGGTTGTGATTTCACTGACATTTTCCTTTGGATTTGGAACTGTCTGTGCTGGGAGTTTTCCTTGATTCTTGGTTAGAATGTTCACAAGGCTATCAAATTTATTATCCAAATTTTTCACTATCTTATTTAGCTCTTTAATCTCCATTTCTTGGTGGTTCTTTTAAGATATTGTTGAGGTTTGTTAAAATGGTTTATGTTGGTATGGATATTTATAGGGTTGTTAAAATGGTGGAGGGTTATGGTTTTTCTTCTTCTAGAATAGAGGTTGATTTTTTTATTGATTCCAAAAAGGATTTATGTCCTGGTTCTATTGGAATCCATATCTTGGTTGGGTTTGGGGTTGATGTGGCTGATTTGGATAGAATTTCCTTTGCTTATAGGCTATAACACAACTTCCCCCCCCCTATACTTTTGGACATTGATCAGTGTAATGATAAGTAGAAAATCATAAACCACTTACCTGAGTTGGTCCTTGTTGTTCCTTTACTTGGTTCACAGTAAGTTGTCTCATCACACTGGTAATTTCCTTAAGTGTTACTTCAAGTTAGGTTGAGGAAGAATCTGAAGTCCTTATCCCATGGATTCCTCTGGTGATCGTACCACTAGTGATGAATTTTTGTGAGATTTGTGCAATATTTTCAATTAAACCTCTGGTATCCACTAGTGACTTATCAATCAAGGCTCCTCCAGATGAGGTGTCTAGAAATTTAGGATCATTTTTGAGAAGTCCTTGATAGAATAAAAAAAAAGAAATGGTGTTCTTCCACAGTTTGATGTGGGCAGCTAGCACAGAGCTTCTTGAATCGGTCCTAGTACTCATTAAGTGTCTCACCAGTTGATTATGAATAGCATAGATCTATTTTCGGATAGTCATGATCTTGAATGTGGAAAAAAAATCATGAAGCATCTTTGAAGATATTCTTGGTCTTGGACTTCTCCTAGTTGTAGACTACACAATCATTCCTTTGTCACTACCTCAAGTGAGAAGGGGAATGACCTCCAATTTACCTATTCTTCTACAAATCCTCAAGGTCTACAACTAGAGCACACATTTGTAAATTTTTGAATATGTCTGTTGGGGTCTTCACCTGCAAAACCATGGAATTTAGGTAGAATTTTAATCATGTTAATGCGCAATTCAAAATCATTCTCTAAGGTAGGTATAGCTATTTTATTATGTTGGTTAGAAAATTATGGGGCGTAGAGATCGCGCAGAGTTTGGTTGGGATTTATGGCCATTATTGTAGGTTTCGAGTGATCGTTGAAGGTGTAACTTGAATCTATGAGGTGTATTTCTTCAAACTCTATTTGTAATTTTTTTCTCAATTTGGTTATTGTTCATTCAATTTCAAGATCAAATTCAATTAAATGGTTATTCAAACTATAGGTTATTCAAAAGAGAAAAAAATTAAATTTTTTGGGGTTTTGAGTCACTACCTCCCCAGTAATGGTGCCAAGTTTGACACACACCTATCGTAGGGCATGGAAAAACAATATTTTAAATTACCTAAGTATAGTATAGTAGTTAACACAAGGTAGTCTCTTAAAGATGAGTGCACACAAAATAAGGTTTTCACTGTTTATTGGTTTTCTGAAAACAATTGGTTTTAATTAATTTTGAATAATGTAAGATAAATAAACAATTTGATTTTATTGGTTTTAAATAAATGAGAAATATGGTGATCAGAGTGGGTTTGGATAAACCTAGTGTTGTGATATCAGGGTTTCCAAGTTTTGTCCCTTTTTCTTCCACTGACTGGTAAGAGAGAGATTCAACTACCAAGTCTTTTCTCTCCCTTTTCTAGATGATTATGACACAACTACAAAACCGACCTTTAACAGCACTAACATTTATCAGCACTACAAAAAAATGCTGATAAATGGAATATTTATCAGTGCTGAGGAAAGCGTTGATAATTTTACACTGCCAAAAAATAAGATTTTATTAGCACTAAAAAGGCATTTATCAGTGCTAAAAAAGCATTGATAATAGAGTTGTTGTTAAAGGGGGGTCTCCTTTATCAGCGCTCTAAAAAGCAGTGATAAAGGTTTTCCTTTATCAGTGCTATTAGAAGCACTAATAAAGTCACCATTTATCAGTTCTTCAAATAGAGCTGATAAAGTCCCCATTTATCAGTGCTTCAATTATCACTGATAAAGGATTCCTTTATTAGCACTATTTTAAGTGCTGATAAAGGCTTCCCTACCTAGGTGTTCTATTTATATAACAGAACACCCAGCCAACCTATAAAAAATAAACAACACCCAAACAGCAGACCAAAATAACCAAACCAGCAAAAATAACCTACACAAACTAGAGAAAATCTACTCAAAAATAACAACCCATAATATATACAAAAGAACCACATACACGATGAAAATGATGAAAAAAAACAGTGCACACAAAGGTTTGGCAAACAATGCTATATACATTTAATTGACATCATGAATACAAAAATATTCACTAATGGTATATACCAAAAAAAACACTTTTGTATACATTTTGAACATTGTTTTATAAAATTACATTTACAATTATCCAACAAACAGTTAAAAATGTTAAAAGTTTTTTATTTTGACGTTTGTGGTCCCCTTTAAAAAATGTCCTTTGATGGTAATAGTCGCCGAACAAATCATCCCAACCTGAGAAAAAGGTTCCAACTATATAAAAAACAAATATTAATTTAGTAATACTATAAAGAAATAAATTAAACATTAATATGTAGAATATAATAAAAAAATGTCAATTTTTAATAAAAATGACACATTTGGAGTTATACCGATCACACCATGCATCGTATTGAGGTGGGTTTAGATTCCCACATGTCACAAATGAATAAAGGATCATTATCCTAAATTATCAAAACAATCTGAATGTGTTTTCTCAGTTTTCAGTATGTCTGTTGTGTTTTCTTACTAAAATATCATTTCAAACTGAAAACATGAAATTTGAGTCATATAGGTCCCATCGTGTGTCGGTTTGATGGTAAACTGCTTCATAAAAGTCACAAAGGACTTACAAATTATTTTCCTTAATTTTTAAGATAATCAGAGTGTGTTTGCTTGGTTTTCAGTAAGTGACATGTTTTGAGCTAAAATGTCGATTTTAAACTGATAGCGGACACTTTTAGTCATACCGATCATACCATTTTTCGGATTGAGTTGGGGTTAATTCCTAAAAATTACAAATGACTCATGGATCATTGTTCTAAAGTATTAAAATAATCAAAACGTGTTTTCTCAGTTTTCAGTATGTCAGTTGTGTTTTTATACTTGAATTAATGTCAAATTTAAATAACAAGACACATTTGGAGTCATACTGGTGACATCATGCATCAGATTGAGGTGATATTTATTCTTACACATCACAAATGATTGGTAGATCAATGTGCCAAAGTATCAAAACAATCAGAATTCATTTTCTTAGTTTTCAGTATGCCAGTTGTGTTTTTTTACTAAAATGTCATTTCAAACTGAAAACATGCAATTTGAGTCATATCAGTCGCATCGTGCATCAGTTTGACGTGAAACTACTTCATAAATGTCACAAAGTACCGAAGAATTATTTTCCTTAATTTTGAAGACAATCAAAGTGTGTTTTCTTGGTTTTTAGTGAATGACACGTTTTGAGATAAAATGTCAATTTTAAACTAATAGTGGACAGTTTTAGTTATACTGGTCACACTGTTCTTCATATTGAGGTAAGTTTGTTTCCTACACATCACAACTGACTCATGGATAATTTTCCTAAAGTATCAAAACAATCCTAATGCATTTTATTGGTTTTTAGTATGTCAGTTTTGTTTTTTTTTTACTTGAATTAATGTCAATTTTAAATAAAAAGACACATTTTGAGTCATACTAGTGAAACTGTGTGTCAGATTGATGTGTCGTTGATTCCTACATGTCACAAATGACTAATATATCATTGTACTAAAATATCAAAACAATCAGAATGAATTTACTTAGTTTTTAGTATATCAGTTGTGTTTTTTTACTAAAATGTCATTTCAAACCTAAAACATGCAATTTGAGTCATACCGGTCACATCGTGTGTTGGTTTGATCCCTATATACTTGACACAGAATAAAATTCTTCTTCTGAATCATATCTTCAGTCTACCTAGTGAAGAACCAACTGTCATATATTCAGGACCTCCAAATGAATATATGAAAGTTGGTTCTTCACTAATTCGACTAAAGAGGGGAATTGAAAATGTTGTAGATTGAATCGATTTTTTTTGGATAAAACCCCTTCTCGTTGTTGAAAATGAGAAGATTGGAGTAATTTCTTGTGATTTTTATATCTCAATACATCACAACAAACTCAAGAGATGGGTAACCCCCTTCTAGATACTCATTATCTTTTTTGGTCTATCAACAATACACATACCCTATAAATGAGGACCACCAATTTCTTTTAAAAAACCAATCAACATGTAATTCATTTAGTTCTCAAACAAGGACCACCAATGGCTATGATTTTCAGTAGGGAGTTTATCCCATAAAAATCACAACATTACCATCAAACAAAGAGAAATATAAGGCAGACAAGATTATTAAAGTTGAAATTATTTGAGAAGTTTATCGTCTTCATTCTATATTTTTACATTCTTCCATCAGGTATGCTTCCCATTCATTTCTAAGCATATCTATACCGTCTTTTGAATATGATTGTTTTCGGTAGTCATGGTAGTATTGAAAAAATATAAATACACAAATGATTAATAAATATTTTAAATTAAATAACAATTATCTTCAAAAATACCTCTTCAAGGATGTTGGTTTGTAAATGGAATATGATCTCTTTCATAAATTTACAAACATAATAACCACAGTCTTTACCATTTGTTTATTTAGGGCACTGAAAAAACATTGATAAAAATAATTAATTTTTTTATATGTGTTTAGATAGTGAAATATTATTATATATACCCTAATACTTATCCAGTCATAGTACTTGTTAGGTTTCTTGTCCTTTTCCCCTAGCCTCATTCCATGATGTAGACGATATTCATGCACCACCCTATCATAATATAATCCTCATTAAAAGATAATGTAAATTATATAACTGGATGTTTAGTTCTAAAATGTTGGATGTAGTATATTACAAATTGACAAACACCATCATGTATGATCGGTTTGTTGGATATCCATGCATTGAATCCAGAAAATAAATATTTGGTGTATCCAAATTGACCGCAATGAGAATCCAATGTTTCCTAAGAACACAAAAAAAATAATGAAAGAAATTAAAATATATTTGATATGATTAAATTGTAGAGTTTTACCCCTGTACTATTGGTATTAAGAAGATTCTGTCATTCGTAATTTTGTTGTTAAACTATTTGAGTAGTCTTGCCACTATTTCACCCTCTTTCTTAAAAGTTATGTCTTCTTGTTCTGTAGAGGTGATGTGAGGACTAATGAGTGAAAATTTATGTTCATGGGGAAATCCCTTAAATTTTTTTCATATATACGCCTAAAAAAATATGAAATTTATTTATTCATAATTAACATAGTATAATAGCTTTTGGAAAATAAAATCAGGAAAACATACCTCATGTATACATTTACAACTGAGCCGCCTAACTATTCATAGCCTAGGATTTAAGTTTCACTCTCAACACTGATGAAGTTTGGATATTTTCCTCCATACATTTTTTCTTCAAAATAAATTATGTGAGTACCACCATCTTTCAGCTTCATATTCACATGAGCCTTAATTGATAATAAATGTGTATATAGAACAGGGGGTTAAGGTGCTTATGGTAGATTGTTTTGATTGGTTGGTTGATCCTTGAGATGGTTTTGAACCGGTATTTCATTTCACCCCTTCCCTTTGTTTGTCTGTAATAACATGCATCATTTCAGACCTTTTTTCATTAAATTTTTAAGGTTTAGCTTAAAAATTAAATTGGAAATGAATACCTCATTTTCAACATGTTTTTTTACAAGATGTGATGGTCATGTGATGAATGTTCCAAGATCTTGTTCGACTGTATAAATATCTGCATCATTAATTAGAACAGGTAGCTCAGTGCTTAGATCTAGGGATACAGTAATTGACACTCTGACATGACCTATTGGAAGTTGTATATTTCCTATCATATTGTTTTAGATATTGAACATTGTAGCCCTCACTACAAGCTGACAGGTGGGTGTTGATAGATATAAATCACAGTCATTTTCACCCTGTAGAATATCAATGCAGTAAAGGTATCAGTGTCTAGTGTCTATCTGATACAAATTTCATAGAAACAATTATTGGAAAATTGACTACCTCGGTTAAGAATTGTTTTTGAGGGGACTGGATTACCTCAAAACTGTTGGGGTGGGGCGGGATCTTCACGAGCGGGTTGTTCTTGAGTTGTTTTGTCACGAACTGAATCTGGTCGCCGCAAAAACCGGAACCCGACCCGACCCGTGGCAAGTCCCGAAGGGCGTTCCTGATCCCCATGGGCTGGCACAAGTGCCCAGGTATCAAAAACTGAAAATTGGGAACGATTTACCCGAGTTTTTATACTTGAAACATCAAATGAATCTAAGAAACCAAATCTGGATTTTTCAAACTGAAACATCTTTTTAATAAATTCAGAACTGAATTGCACAATTTTAAACAATTTTTGAAGATCATTACAAAGGTACAAACCCAAGAAAAGACATCCCAAGAACCTCAACATGGCAAGAGGCATCTTCCTCAAGCCATCTCCACAACACCGCATCATGAATGACCGGTGGAAACCCGAACTGTTGGCACAAAAGTTATACCCAAACCTGTGACAACAAAATAACCAAGTCTACTTACACCCAAGGGTGTAAATAGGGTTTGAGCCAAATCCCAATAGGATACCACCACTAAGAGATTCCATATAATAAACATTTAAAGACGAAAAGCATGCAAGTTTTCAAAAACATGAAAAGATAGTTACAATTTCTAAAAGCTGCAACTTTGAATAAGAACAGTTTTCAAGTGGGATATTTTAAAGGATTAACACTTTTTAAAATAAACACCAAAGCTACTTAATTTTCCAGAAAAATGTACCGTATGCCGATGGTAAGCACAAAATATCCAGTGAGCACAAGCAATTGGAAATAACCCCTAGGCACTAGCTAGTTGTGGGTCCCAGGTACCTCGTATCTCGGTGAGAGTAACCATCACAAATATCTGTTCTCGTGCACGAGCCACTAGTAGGGAACATAATCATAACCTATTGGTCCCCAATCATCATCATCTTAGTTTAGTTAGAGTTGTAAGTGTCAATCTTGCTAAGTGAAACTGAGGCCAAACCCCACGGGATCACTAGCATACTAGTACGCGTCCACCCACCTAGATACCCGGGTTTTCCCTTTGTGCTCAAACAATTTCAAAAAGTCAATTAATATACATTTCACATTAAAATAACATTTCCATATCATAAATTCACCAAACAGCCCACATGTATACAACACAAGTCACAAAAGTCTACTTTTCATTCAAATGCATTTTGAAATCAAACCCACACCAAAATAGCCCACAACACTTTTTGCATAACTTTCACAATCCAACAGATCCTTTAACAATTTTATAAAATACCTAAAAATATACTAAACATCACATAACATCCCACTCACATGTTTCCTAAAACCCTTTTTATAAACAAAATCCACTTTTCACATCGCACTCACACAAACAGCCCATATAACGTTCACACCTCTTTCACATTTTAGTAAATCCATTAAACATTTTTATAAAACATTTCCAAGAGGATACACATAACATAACAGAACTATTAACATTTAAAATGGTCCATTTGAAAGTATAAACAATCCAAAACAGTTTTCCAATATGGTTTCACATCTTACATAAATCATTAAACCATTCAAAACTTTCATAAAACAATTATAAAGAGTGTACCAAATCTTTTCACAAAAAAACTCATTTCAAAACCATATTTCAAGAAAAAAATCACACCAATACAAATTAAAAACAGAATTTTTATCCCCAAAAACATTTATTAAACTACCCCCATGTGTTATAAAAACACCTCAAACAATACCACAAAAGATCCACATGAAAAGCACACGTTTTCAAAATCACTTTCAAGAAGTACAATAAGGCTTTACACCTTAAACCCATTAAAAGAAACCTCTTTAAAACCTAATGGAACACCAATAACCTACCAAATCAAAATTGTCAGCCCAAACAAGATTTATTAAACCAATTTCATATGTTATAAAACACACCCAAACAATACCCAAAGGGTTGCACATGTAAAACACCCAATTTTTTTTAAACTAAAATGAAACTGTAAAAACAAATGCTTTACCAAATACAAAATAAACAGTTCCCGCACAACACACAGCATATTATTAAATTCATAATAAGTAATTCAAGCAAACTAACTCATCTAGAAATGATTACACATGGAATCACCTACCTTTTATGCCGAAACCCTCAAAACATGGTGCGAAACATCAACCGCATCACTGCCGCAGATCAAGGAATATAAATCCAGACCTAAACCACCAAAAATTGACTCAAAAGATACCAAATAAGACCATATGTTCGAACCCTATGTTCTGGACATTCTATAAACTCTTGAGATAGGGTGGAAACCCTAAGGAGAATAGGAGAATTGAAAAGAGAAACATTACCCAAAATAATCTTGAAGAAAACGACCTAAACTCCACCAGAATATGAATTTAAAAATATCCAACCATTCAAGGGAAGTTCGAACATGGATTATGAGATAATTTACGAATTGGAATGGGGGGAAAAGAGTAAGAATTGAGAGAGTTATGATGGAATGAACTTACCTCCTCAAATCTGCCCGATTTTAGAAACCCCAAGAATGTCAGCACCAAATCGCGATGAAATAGATCTCCAAAGTGGGGTAAAAGGCAATGGGGGCGCGCCTGGGATTCTTAGGGTCTATAGGGAGGTGGAATAACCGAAAAATCCATTTTAATGAATAAGATATTAATAAATTAATGAAACAATTTAAAACTGGAAAATGGGCCTTCGGGTTGGCCCAATTCTCAAATAAAAACAAAAATCCCCCATGCTTATGGATTTATAAAGGCCCCAAATTTAAATTTGGGGTTCCTATATCAGGGGAGAACAATTAGGAGTTGGAATGAGTCAAAAATATTAAAAATTGAAAAAGTTATAAATGAAACAAAATTTATTTTTAAATCTGGAATTGGGCTCGCAGTTTGGCCCAATTCATGAAAACTCACCTATTCTCAATAAAACCTTTGGAAATCACCAAAACAAATCATGAGTGGAAAATAAATTTAAAATAACCCTAAAATAGGTTACGTACGTGACAATTCTCCCCACCTTGAAAACTTTCCGCCCCGGAAAATCACAGCAAGGTCAAAGCAACAACCAAACCCAACTGAGAAACCAATAGGTACACCCTTGCCAGGTTTCACCCCCAAAGGTCAAAACACCTCCAGTGATCAATGATGGAAGGAATACTCTCACAAACCAAACTTACACCACTTTCCTGAAACAATCAAGTACATTCAGGCTTTATCCCAAATGAAAACTCCTCAAACACAATCTGAACAATACTCAATCAATTTACCCAAAAAAAACAACAACATTGAACAAGGTTACACTTCCCTACTATAACTAAACCATTGGAAAATCTCCAATATCAATGTTTACCCAATTAATATGTAGGTAGTTAGATATCTTCGAACGATAATACCTACTTCCCAGACAAGTCCAAGGAAAAAAAATATGAGTTACTCGTATGAAGAGACACAAATGGGCTCCCCACCATAAGAGACAACATAAATTGTTTTCCCGAGACAGAATCAAGACACTAATAGTGGGAGGCCCAAACATACTCTCTAGTACAAGGGATATACTTCCATTAAATGTTTATGAAGGAAAATTCATGAGAATCATAGTGGGTCTCCCCACCATAAGAACTGACCATCTTAACCGACCAGTATGGGCCGACACAGAAAGACCCAAAAAGAAATTAAAGATTTAGGAAGGGCGCAGGATTAGTCCGCATGGTTTGGGAAACTGTGCACTAACTATGAATATAATTCTTTCTACATGGATTCCTAGCACACGGACACTACTAAACGTGCACAAACTATGTGCTCAACCATGATGAAACCAGAGGTTTGAACTATTCCCATATTTCATACTAAGGATAGGACTTTGTACAAGGGTTTAAATGGCCCTGGGATTTCTCCTGACTACGAGCCAGCTTCTCTCCGAGACCTATGGCTGGAGCTCAAATGATTGAAGCATATTCGGCCTCGTAGTTAATATTTGGAAACCCACTGAATGAGAATTCTTCTTTTCGGTGCCACCAAAAACTAAACCGCAGTCCCAAATAATTTTTCTAAACATAACACATTCCAAACTCACTTTACCTTATCCCGATATTTCACTGAAACAAGGGCTAAGAAGATACACACACATCACAACTTGTTTCTTCAGGTGAGAAACAATATAAGTAAAGAACACCTACACTCACATTCCTCTAAAATAGATGATTTTGAAGTTTTTTCAAGGGAGAAATTTGCCCAACATAACAGGGACTCTCAGAGGATTTCACTACTTTCACCTATACAGTCAATCGAGTACATGACATCATAAGGCATCACCAAACATGACCATTTCATCTGATATAAACAATTCATGGAGAGGGACCTTATACTACATCCCCAAAAGGCACACAATTATAGAAAGTGGCCACAATATCCTATCATGACCATATTTCCCACACAAGTGGTTTAACATGAACTCGTGATTAAAAGAAACTTTGAAGAACCCAAAGTCCCTCTTAGACACCATCGAGACAATCATCCACACTAACAACCCTAGACCATATCCACCTTCGACGAATCAAGAAACTTAATAAACTAAGGTCTCTTTCAACCTTCCAAGAGCACTCTCCCGTTATAAGGGGATCTAAAAATCAATGAAAGGAATGGGTGTAGACTCAATCTAGAAATATCAAGAAAAAGATTCCTTATATTGATCAATTGGAGGGTCTTCAAATGGCGAAACAATCCGGGTTGCACTTCAATTGTGCACTAACCAATAATGGGGGTGTACCTTATCCAATGATTGAACCCAAGGACCCAACCAAGATAGTCCATTGGTCAAGATATACCACAAACCAGATCCAAACACATGTAGGGAACCATCGTAAAGGCGTCCCGAAACATTTTTCAAAAGAGACCACTAACCGTCCCTACAACACAACTTACTGACCAAACCCAAACCCAAAACACAGTTCAAACAGGAGGGTTTCTTAGACTCAAAACATCCCACAACATCAACATTTTCCGAAAACACATAATATACACCATCCCAAAAAAATCATCAAGAAATCATGTTTTTTTTATTTAAAAACATTTCTTTGAAAACAAATGGTTCAGCGGTTAGCGCATCCACAAATGGTACCCCATGGGCCTTACACATGCATGTTTCTATGCCACACCAGGAACCCTCCTCATATCCATCCCGAAACTCATCCAGTCATGTCATCAACCATCCATCTTCCCATATAACCCCATGCATGTGGTTGCTCATGAAAATACCAAAGGTTAAAACAAAAATTCTTTCCACTTTTCAAAACCAAAATGGTCAACCAACACATCCTTTTTCTCAAAACTGCTAACCACGAGATCAAATTCCAACTCAAATCTTACAAAACTTTTCAGAAATGCACAAACATTTAGAAAACATCTCATCCCATTAAAACACTCTTTGATTGTTTAGAAAACTCTATTGTAAACACTTTTCAAAACCAACTTCAATATAGTTCTTGCTTTCAAAAGAGGTGTAAAAACACCATTTTCCATTTCAAAACAATTCTAAAAATTCAGTTCCACCATTTCATAAATCAATCCATTCCTTATTTATTTGAAAATAATTTCAGAAAAACTTTATACTTCTTAAAACCAAGTCCTTTTAAAACCAAAGTTCCAAGATTGCAAAACTATAGTACAAAACAATCTGAGAGGAAACTAGTTTCAGTGGGTGAATTGGAAATATGGTTGGTGACCATATTCCAATCACTTCACTGTCACAGAGAGTGTTCTAGAGAATATCCCCAGCTCCACATAGCTTTCCAGGCCCTATGAGCTCACTGAGACCATTAACCCAACTCTCTTTTCATTTCCCCTAATCATCATTAAACCAAGAAAAACAAAGAACATAGATAAATCCTGACTTCCCCTGGTGACTCGAATCCCGTCATGAGGTGTGGTGATCAGGAACACTACCCATAACCGAACTACAAAGTCCCAAAAATTCTAACTCCAATCTATCCCGATTGTTCCCTGAATAACATGACCCAAAGAGTTAACCAGAACCTCCTCTGATACCATTTTGTCACGAACCGAATCTGGTCGCCGCAAAAACCGGCACCCGACCCAACCCATGGCAAGTCCCGAAGGGCGTTCCCGATCCCCACGGGCTGGCACAAGTGCCCGGGTATCAAAAACTGAAAATTGGGAATGATTTACCCGAGTTTTTATACTTGAAACATCAAATGAATCCAAGAAACCAAATCTGGATTTTTCAAACCGAAACATCTTTTTAATAAATTTAGAACTGAATTGCACAATTTTAAACAATGTTTGAATATAATTACAAAGGTACAAACCCAAGAAAAGACATCCCAAGAACCTCAACATGGCAAGAGGCATCTTCCTCAAGCCATCTCCACAACACCGCATCATGAATGACCGGTGGAAACCCGAACTGTTGGCACAAAAGTTATACCCAAACCTGTGACAACAAAATAACCAAGTCTACTTACACCCAAGGGTGTAAGTAGGGTGTGAGCCAAAGCCCAATAGGATACCACCACTAAGAGATTCCATATAATAAACATTTAAATACGAAAAGTATGCAAGTTTTCAAAAACATGAAAAGCTAGTTACAATTTCTAGAAGCTGCAACTTTGAATAAGAACAGTTTTCAAGTGGGCTATTTTAAAGGATTAACACTTTTTAAAATAAACACCAAAGCTACTTAATTTTCCAGAAAAATGTACCGTATGCCAACGGTAAGCACAAAATATCCAGTGAGCACAAGCAATGGGAAATAACCCCTAGGCACTAGCTAGCTGTGGGTCCCAGGTACCTCGTATCTCGGAGAGAGTAACCATCACAAATATATGTTCTCGTGCATGAGCCACTAGTAGGGAACATACCAATAACCTAGTGGTCCCCAATCATCATCATATTAGTTTAGTTAGAGTTGTAAGTGTCAATCTTTCTAAGTGAAACTGAGGCCAAACCCCACGGGATCACTAGCATACTAGTACACGTCCACCCACCTAGATACCCGGGTTTTTCCTTTGTGCTCAAACAATTTAAACAAGTCAATGAATATAAATTTCACATGAAAATAACATTTCCATATCATAAATTCACCAAACAGCCCACATGTATACAACACAAGTCACAAAAGTCCACTTTTCATTCAAATGCATTTTGAAATCAAACCCACACCAAAATAGCCCACAACACTTTTTGCATAACTTTCAGAATCCAACAGATCCTTTAACAATTTTATAAAATACCTAAAAATATACTAAACATCACATAACCGCCCACTCACATGTTTCCTAAAACCCTTTTTATAAACAAAATCCACTTTTCACATCGCACTCACACAAACAGCCCATATAACGTTCACACCTCTTTCACATTTTAGTAAATCCATTAAACATTTTTATAAAACATTTCCAAGAGGATACACATAACATAAAAGAACTATTAACTTTTAAAATGGTCCATTTTAAAGTATAAACAATCCAAAACAGTTTTCCAATATGGTTTCACATCTTACATAAATCATTAAACCATTCAAAACTTTCATAAAACAATTCTAAAGAGTGTACCAAATTTTTTCACAAAAAAACTCATTTCAAAACCATATTTCAAGAACAAAATCACACCAATACAAATTAAAAACATAATTTTCATCCCCAAAAACATTTATTAAACTACCCCCATGTGTTATAAAAACACCTCAAACAATACCACAAAAGATCCACATGAAAAGCACACGTTTTCAAAATCACTTTCAAGAAGTACAATAAGGCTTTACACCTTAAACCCATTAAAAGAAACCTCTTTAAAACCTAATGGCACACCAATACTCTACCAAATCAGAATTTTCATCCCAAACAAGATTTATTAAACCAATTTCATATGTTATAAAACACACCCAAACAATACCCAAAGGGTTGCACATGTAAAACACCCAATTTTTTTAAACTAAAATGAAACTGTAAAAACAAATGCTTTACCAAATACAAAATAAATAGTTCCCGCACAACACACAGTATATTAGTAAATTCATAATAAGTAATTCAAGCAAACTAACTCATCTAGAAATGATTACACATTGAATCACCTACCTTTTATGCCGAAACCCTCAAAACATGGTGCGAAACATCAACCGCATCACTTCCGCACATCAAGGAATATAAATCCAGACCTAAACCACCAAAAATTGACCCAAAAGATACCAAATAAGACCATATGTTCTAACCCTATGTTCTGGACATTCTATAAACTCTTGAGATAGGGTGGAAACCCTAAGGAGAAGAGAAGAATTGAAAAGAGAAACATTACCCAAAATAATCTTGAAGAAAATGACCTAAACTCCACCAGAATATGAATTTAAAAATATCCAACCATTCAAGGGAAGTTCGAACAGGGATTATGAGATAATTTAGGAATTTGAATGGGGGGAAAAGAGTAAGAATTGAGAGAGTTATGATGGAATGAACTTACCTCCTCAAATCTGCCCGATTTTAGAAACCCCAAGAATGTCAGCACCAAATCGCGATGAAATAGATCTCCAAAGTGGGGGGAAAGGCAATGGGGGCGCTCCTGGGCTTCTTAGGGTCTAGAGGGAGGTGGAATAACCGAAAAATCCATTTTAATGAATAAGATATTAATAAATTAATGAAACAATTTAAAACTGGAAAATGGGCCTTCGGGTTGGCCCAATTCTCAAATAAAAACAAAAATCCCCCATGATTATGCATTTATAAAGGCCCCAAATTTAAATTTGGGGTTACTATATCAGGGGAGAACAATTAGGAGTTGGAATGAGTCAAAAATATTAAAAATTGAAAAAGTTATAAATGAAACAAAATTTATTTTTAAATCTGGAATTGGGCTCGCAGTTTGGCCCAATTCATGAAAACTCACTTATTCTCAATAAAACCTTTGGAAACCACCAAAACAATTCATGAGTAGAAAATAAATTTAAAATAACCCTAAAATAGGTTACGTACGTGACATGTTTCTTCTCTTTTCCTCCCCCCGCATCAAACTTACTATTATATCTCTTTGGTATTATAATTCTTCTTCAAAAATATCTAATATTTCTCTCATCTTTTTCATTTCCTCAGTTTTATCCTCCGCTTGTTTTTCTTCTAAAAATATGTTCGGGGTGTCACCCTAAAACCCGCACCTATGACGCGGCCATACTTTTCTGGTTGCTTCAAGGCCACTGAAAGTATGTCTACATCTGGTGTGGGTGTTGTTGATTCTTGTGACTATGTTAGATAAAATAGAAAAATAAGTAATCATTATTATGTAATAGCGATTTAAAGCAAAAAAATAGTATATCGTACTTGCACATGTTTCCCACACTTGTGTGTTTTCATCTATTAGTTTACCATCTTTAGTTACACGTTCCTCCTTCCATGGCGTGGGATGGAAGTGACTTTGGATTTGAACTTTTCAAGTTGTATATAAACAAAAGAACATAGTTATTGTGTTGTTTTATGTCACATAAAAGTATTATGGTATATTTAAAATACGTACCAAATTTTTTTCAAGTGATGTGTACCCTATCCTTGCTTTACGGTAGGGGTACATTGGTTTTGATGCTCGTTGTTTATTTTCAACACTCATTTGATGTTTCATAAATAAAACATTGTCAATCAAAGTGATGAATACACATACGTTCAAAAAACGTATTACCAGACATAATGTACCTAAAGAGACGGATTCCCACGATGGCTAGTAAATGCATCCCACGATGCTTGGGTTATCAGGTGTGCATAAATAAGAGGTGGGTGCAGTTTTATTTTCCCTTCAGCATCTTTAAGATGATATTTCATTAAAATTGTAAAAAAACCCCTATGAATACTTCCATAAACCCTTATGACATAGTCTTTGTGTGATTCATCTACTATAAATACACTCTGAAAGAGATGGTGAAGTGTATTCCAATGTTTCATTATTTAATTTTTAATAAATTAAAAAAATGATATCATAATTTTACCATAATATCTCCTCGCATCAATGTCTTAATATTGGCTACAACATGGTTCCATGAAGTTACATCAATCGTCACGCGTTGCCGAGTGACGATTCCAATGTAACTACTAAACATGGCCTTGTTGGGGTTAACATGTTGGCCCCACTTATTCTAACCAATCTCGTATTTGATTTCTTTCTCTTTAGCCTTCATGATTTTTGTTAATATCGTTAAACCACAGTGCTATTTTTTTTTCACCACTAGTGTTTCACCACCTTTCATTTCCTCGGATCCACCATCATCAATATATTCCTACAGCTCTGAAGGGATATCATCAGCATGTGAAGATGGTGGTTGTACCTCTATACTAGGAGCAACAAGAGGTTGAGAAACCCATTGTTCTTATGCACTACAAGCAGCAGCAGGTTAAGAAACCTATTGTGCCTAGGGATTGGGAGCATCATCACGTGAAAAATTCATTATCTGCAAAAGTGGTTTAACATTTAATTTAGATAACATAAAATTAGCAGTGAAAAAATATTAACATAAGACAACAGGTTGAGAAACCTGTTGTTTGTTTGCACTGCAAGCAAAAATAGGTTGAGAAACCTATTGTGCCTAGGGATTGGGAGCATCATCACATGTATAAGTCATTATCTGCAAAAGTGGTTTAACATTTAGTTTAGATAACATAAAATCATCAGTGAGAATATATTAACATAAAGTAACATGATGTATATTAGAAATATATATATAACCTGATTATTGAACTCTTTTTTTTTAAATGTTGAAGGGATTTGACCCCTCTATCGACTATCAAAATCCCTTCATTATGGTATCCTCTTACATACAAAATTTCATCTACACTGGGACTACTGTGAAATGATTGCAACATCCCAATGAAAGGGTCATCCTCCATTGAATTTTTATTTGACTCTTCGGTGGTTTTGGTAGATAACAGAACAATTGACAAATTTTGGTTTGCAGGATCTGGAACATAAAATACTTGTACTGCCTATGATTCCATTATAAATGGTTCATCTTTGTACCCTTCCTTACTAAAATAAAATTTCACAAATCCCAACTCATCTATTCTAACAACACTTCTATTATCTACCCACTTGAATTGAAAAAATGACACTCTGAATGTCTTATAATCCAACTCCCATATTTTTTTGATGATTCCAAAGTATGAAATATTAACGTAAATTGAATTTCTATCCTTAGGACCAGAAACATGCATTGCTTCATCCACAAGTGTAACTCCACTATTCTGTCTGGTACTATCTTCATCATGTTAATTAGTATAGAATGTATAACCATTAATTACATAATCATTGTAAGATAATATGTACACATTTGGTCCTTCGGCTAGCCATCGAAGTTTTTCTGAAATTGAGTCTAGATTTTCATCTAACACCTTAAAAATACGGCCCTGAAACCATCCTATAAACTATTGATTATGTTTATTTGATATCCATTTTTCAGCCCTTGATGGATTCTAATGCCTAAGAATTTCTTTGTGGGTTTCAACATATGGGTCAACATCCAAACTATTATGCAAAACGTAAATGTGGGCCTACTCCCAATCTATAATATTGATCGTGACAACCTCTTTTCTAGAAATTCCTTCACCCACAAGTCACCTAGTGTGATGAGATTTCATTAGACCAATGCTTTTCACACCAAACAGGTATTTGGTAAAGAATTCAATGGCTTCCTCAACAATATATTGCTTCTCAATACAACCCTATGGATGAATTTGATTTTTGACATACCCTTTCAAAATCTTCATATATCATTCAATGGGGTATATCCATCTATAGTGAATAGGACCACATATCCGAATATCTCTCACCAAGTGCACCATCAAATGAACCATCATATCAAACAATGTCAGTAGGAAAAATGTTTCCAATTCACATAATATGACGCCAATTTTTCTTTCCATAGTCAGCAATTTTGTCGGGTCTATAACTTTTCTACATATAGCTTTAAAGAAGAAACTGAGCTTCGTTAATATATGACAGAAATTCTTGGTAAAAATGCAATGTAAAGCTATAAGAATTAGATCTTGCATCAAAACATGACAGTCATGTGATTTTAGACCTTTTAACTTTAAATAGTGCATTGACACGATGTTCTTGATATTCGATAAATACCCCTCTGGAATCTTTACGCCATTCAAGAAGTTGAAAAACTGATATCTCTTATGCCAAGAAAGAGTGTAAGCATCAGGAGGAAGAAATGTTGATTTTTCACCCTTCACTAGTGCTAACTCTTCTCATATTCCCATCTCAACCATGTCCATCCTAGACTTAATTTCGTCCTTTATTTTGCTGGGTTCATTTAGCAACGTGCTTATGACACTATCACATACATTTTTTTCAACATGTATAACATTAAGAAGATGTCTGACGTACAGAAAATTCCAGTATGGTAATTCAAAAAAACTGATTTCTTTTTCCAACCAGTTTTCATAAGGTTTTTTGAAAATGGTTTACCAAAAGTAGTTTCCACATCTTTAACTTTCTCAAATAGTTGATCTCCTGTTAGTGGAGACAGTGTTGTACGTTCTTCTGAACTTCCATCGAATGATGTTGTCCAAGATCAATACTTATTTCATCGGGGGAGAAATCTGTGAGGTCTTAGAAACACAGTTTTTGATGAATGTTTCAACCTAATTGATTGTGTACCTTGTTTTCATATGGGACACCCAAGAGTTCTTTTAATGCTATATCCTGAAAAATTTCCATAATTAGAAAAGTCATTTATCGTCTCATACAACATGGCTCTCAACATGAAATCTTCATTTCTATAAGCATCATACATCATAACACCTGAATACCACAATAATTTCAAATCCCCGGTTAATGGATAAAAATAAACATCAATATCATTACTCAGTTGTTTTGGTCCTAATATAAGCATAGATAACATTATGTGTTTTAGTTTCATGCATAACCATGGTGGAAAGTTATAATTTACCAACATAACCAGCCATGTACTGTGAGTGCTACTTTGAAAACCAAAAGGATTCACTCCATCTTTAGATAATGCAAGACGAAGGTTTCTCAGCTTGTTTCCAAATTCAGGATACTCATGATCAATTCTCTTCCATTGAGGAGAGTCTGTTTGGTGTTGTAGTTTTCCATATTTATTTCTTCTATCTATGTGTCACGTCAATTGTCCTACAGTCTCCTCACTTCCATATAGGCGCCTAAACCTTAGAATGATTAGAAAGTACCATGAAACGTTCATAGAACTAGATTCATCTTTCTTGTATCAAGAAGCAGCACACTTTGGGCATTCTCTAAGTGATTGCGGTCCTTAAGAAATAGTATAAAGTCATTCGGGTAGGCGTGTATTCTTTTAGAGATCATACCCATCGAGTATAGCATTCATTTGGCATCATATGTTTGACCCAGGAGCTCATTATCTTCTGGGATCATGTCATTCAAGAGAGAAAGTAATTTTGTAAAACTGGCATCACTCCATCTGTTGCCTACTTTCAAATTATACAGCTTCAGAATGGCTATCAATGTTGTATATTTAGTGCAACCATCATACAATGGAGTCTTTGCACAACTCTTTAACTGATCAAACAATTTTGGGTAATCACGAAGTTCATCTTCAATTGTCCTTATCATTTCCTTAATATGATCTTCATCATCATGCACATCTGTAATCACATCCTCAATACGGTCTTCTTCATTTTCCATACTTGTAATCATATCAAATGATCTATAAAATGAAGTGTTATCCCAATCACTAGCTACATTCACTTTTTCCCCATGTTTATTCCAACATTTATAACTTTGATATATTATGTGACAGATCAAGTGTTCTTCCAACTCCTCTGGACTAACTTTTCTTGAATAACAATAGCGTAAACATGGACAAGGGATTTGAGAAGGATCATATGCATGATCTTTTTCAAACTTGATGAACTCTTTCACTCCATCTTCATACTCTTTTGTCAGACAATTGGCATTCAACCATTCTTTATTCATATCCATCCTATTTGATTCGGTGATATTAATATTTAACAAAATAAATACACAAAACGTTGATATAAAAATTAACCAAGGATAAAAAAATTATAGACTTTAAATCTCCTTTGAAAACTATTTATAAAATCATAGTTGAAATCCCATTAAAAACCAACCATTTACACAAATTCCACTTTAAAATAACAAGCCCTTTTTAAAATAAACCAATTAGTTCCAAACATCCTTTCTCAAAACCCTAATTCTTTTTTAACCATTTTAAAGCAATTTAAAACCAAAAAAGGGTATGTTGAACACATATAATTTTTTAAGAAACATTTCAAAACACTTGAATCATTTTAAAAGTAAACCCCTAACAAAATCACTATATTCCATTGTCACTTCCCTCTATCTATCCAATGCAAATCATTGATGGTTTCATGCCTTATATGTCTCATGACACCCCCTATCTAACTCTGATCACTAGTTTTCAGTGTTCCTCCCATCAACCTTATGGACTGGCCAACCCATCACTAGTGGGTGAACTCCTTTTCCGGTGTTTCTACCCCCCAACTGGTTACTCAAAACCATATTCACATTTAAATTTATGATTAGAGATTAACACCATCACACTCACCTGTGAACATAGCAACTTGTTAACTTATTCACATGTATTATTATGAGTAGAGCTTAACAAAATCACATTCACCCTTTTTGAACCTATAGACTTACTAACCTATTCACATAACATTTATATATCATGATATATAATCTTTTACCCAATGCATTGGTGATAAATATAGGTACTAACCTTCTCATAATACATAAATTTGTTTGCCACTTGAAAATAAAAAATTCATTATCTCATAAAGAACCCATATCAACTGGAGAAAATAAATTCACAATGAAGAAGGGAACCATGTGATCAAGGAACAATATAATAGTAAAGAAAACCAATATTAATAGTTACACTAATAAAACAAGCATTAGGGGAATGTAATCAATATAATAATTTAATCATCTATATAGAACCACCAATCAAGGAACAAAATGTCATGGGATGTACCCTAGGTACTAGTGTGTGACGATCTAAAACGGCACTATAAGTACATGGACCAACACCTGATATATGTTTCATCCAACAATAACATGATCCACCTAATTAAACTATAGTTAGCTTATCATAATGGAACCTACCCACTGGCCTTGTCTTAAACACAACTAGGGGGACCATAGAAGTGTGTGTACCAATAGGGGTGTAATTTCGGGCCGGGCCAGCCATGCAAAGAGTCGGGCCGCTGACCACTATTCGGGTCGGGTAGGGCCGGCCCGAACAACCCCATGAGGCGGCCCGAGCCCGATCTCGGGCCAGCCCAAACCATCAGGCCAGGTCGGGCATTTTTGGGCCGGGCCGGGCTTTTTCAAGTTGGGTCGTGGTGGGCTTTTATTATTTTCAAAATAATTGTCTCTTAATTTTTTTATTTAAACATTTTTATAAAATTTATTTAAAACATTTCTTTACATTTATTTTTAAATGTATGTTTTTTATAAAAACGTTTATTTTATTTTTTATTAATATTTTACAGTGGGTGGATATGTTTTTTGTCTAAATATATATATATATTATTTGCAAATTGTAAAAAAAATAATAAGGGGTGCGCAACTGTCGTGGGTGAGTTTAAAGCCTTATTATTTAAACGTTTTTCTAACATTTATTTAAAACATTTTTTACATTTATTTTTTTTAACTTATTTATAATTTTTAAGCGTTTGTTAGTATTTTTTATTTAAACATTTTGATTTTAACTGTTTTTTTAACATCTGTTTAAAATGTTTTTTTACATTTATTTTTAAATGATTAATTTAAAACATTTTTTAATTTTTTTAAACGCATGCTTTTTACAAGTATTTTTTTAAAACATTTAACTTTTTTTCGCATTTTAATGCAAAAAGTATTTTTTAAGTGTTTGTTTTAAAAAAAATTAATTTGAATGTTTGTTTTTAAAACTTTTTAAACATTTTTATTTAAACCATTTTTTAACACTTGTTTAAAACGTTTTTTTACATTTATTTTTAGACGTTTAATTTAAAAAAAAAATTTGAACGCATATTTTTTACATGTATTTTTTTTAAACATTTTACACATTTTTTGTAAAGACATTTTACAGTAGGTGAATATGTTATTTTTTCTAAATAGATTTATATATGTCTGTGAATTTATATATATTATGTACAAATTAAAAAAAATTAATGAGTTATTGGGGGGTGCGCAGCAGTGAGTGGTGAGTTTAAAGTGTTGTTATTTAAATGTTTTTTATCATTTATTCAAAACGTTTTTTTTTTACATTTATTTTTTAACTTATTTATTAAAAGTATTTTTTAGCGTTTTTTTTTTTGATTTAAAACATTTTTTTAAACGTTTTTTAATTTTTTTGCAGGGCAGCCGGCCCTGTCTGGACTGAAATTACACCCTTAGCGGGTGCGCAACAGTGGGTGAGTTAATTTTTTTCTAAATAGATTTATATATGTATATATAGTATATATAATATATGAAAGTTTTATCATATTTTAAAAAAAATAATGAGGTTGGGGGTGTGGGAATATCATTTAGTGAGTAGTTATTTTTTGTTAATATATAATAAGTTATTATATATATATATATATATAATATGAGAAAATTGTAAAAAAATAATTAGGGGTTTAGGGGTGCGCTGCAGTGGGCGGGTTAATTTTTTTTCTAAATAAATTTATATATTATATATGGAAGTTGCAACATATTTAAAAAAATTAATGAGTTTGGGGGACGTGCACGAATATCATTAGGTGAGTGTGTTATTTTTTTGTTAATATAAAATAAGTTATTATATAATATTAAATCATTGACACACACACATATATTATTAATGGATTTTTAAAAGCCACACTTAATTGATATATATTATTAATACCTTTATATATAATATTAATGGCTTTGCTTATATATATATATTGGGGGTGTGCGCGAACATCATTGGGTGAGTTAATTTTTTTTCTAAATAGATTTATATATGTATAGTATATATAATTATGCATGTTGCAACATACTTAAAAAAATTAATGAAGTTGAGGGACTTGCACGAACATCATTAGGCGAGCGTGTTATTTTTTTATTAATATACAACAAGTTATTATATATATATATATAATATTAAATCATTGATATATAAATATATATTGCTTTGTTTATATATATATATATTATATTAAATCATATACATATACATACATACATACATACATACATACATATATATATATATATTATTAATGGATTTTTAAAAACCACACTTAATTGATATATATTATTAATGGATTTGTTTATATATATAAACTATTATATATATACACTATTATATATATAATTATATATCGTTGTATATATATATTTATACACACATTATAATTATATATAATAATAATTATATGTATATATATAATATCATTTTTTATTAATATATAATGATATATGCACATATAGATAGAAATACACCCACACACACACACATATATATAGATACATATATAGATAAATATAAATGTATAAAGATACATGTATATATATATTTATATGTAGATATATATATAGATGTATGTATATATGTATGTATATATACAGATATATAAAGAGATATGCATATAGATATAGAGATATATATATTAATATATATATATATATATGTATAGATAGAGATATAGATAGAGATATATAGATATAGAGATATATATATAGATATATGTATATATAGATAGATATATACATATAGATATATAGATATAGATATATGTATATATAGATATATGTATATATAGATATATGTATATATAGATATATGTAGATAGAGATAGATATATCCATATATATATATAAATATATATATATAGGTCTACATATATATATATATAAATATATCTATATATATATAAACCTGTGATTAATTTACAGGTGCAGCGCTTGGATCAGTTGGTCCAGGCGCAGCCTTGGGAGCTCGAGGTAGGGGGATCGTTATATTTTTTACAGCAGGCGGGCCAGCGGGCCGGGCTTTTTCGGGCCGGCCCGGCCTGACCCGCTAAACCTGCGGCCCGAGCCCGGCCTGGCCCGATGCGGGCTTTGCCGGGCTGGGCAACTCGGGCTTTCGGGCCGGGCCTATCGGGCCGCTGGGCCAAAATTACACCCTTATGTACCAACTAGGGTAGCATAAATCAAGACCTCTCACCTAGACACTCAAGTTGCCATAAACAAACAACAATGGAGGTGAGAAAGAAATCAAGATAATTACCCAAAAAAGTCTCACACCTCACCTCCAACACCATAACATATAACATCCACCTTTCACATCATACATCAATCATATAAATAATCAATAACCCATAACTGGTGAAACAAGTATAGGGGAAATCATTGAGGGTCACATGAGAAAAAAAACCATTTACTTTTTAAAGTAAAAAATTGGTCTTCACATGAAAACCAACTTAGTATGTAGAGTCTCACTCCCCTTCTTTAAAGTCTCACCATTTCAATGATTTTGGAATCACTTGAAAAAAATCCCTTTTTCTTTCCAAAACATTCTCCAGGCACATGGAAATTTACTTTGAAAAACCAAAAAAGGCATAAGACCTAAATTTACTATAAAAAACATTTAAATAACCATATGAACCTTTTCAAATATGATTTTCATGAGAATTAATCTAATTTAAAAATAGTAAATTAAATTCTTATGACAAGCCTAGAATTTAAGAAATAAATTTATAATTTCACCCAAGAACCCATACATTACTATACTTTAATTAAAAATAAATGTATAAAGTATACACATTCCATGAATTATAAAATAAAGCAAGAGAAAAGAAACACCAACTTTAAACCAAATGGTAGCCAATACACAACATGTCACCTTCCATGGAAAACACTCAAAAAACCTAAAGCCCTAAATCCTCATGAAAAATGAATTCAGCTTTTGGGATAAGGAGAAACCTATGGGAAATAAAGAAGAGAAGAGGGATGGGGGAGATAAAGGATAAAGAGTGGGAAGAATGCTTGAAATGGAAAAATAATTGTTTTCTTAAATAATTCAAAAAAACACATAACACGAACTTAAGAAATCATAGAATATTATAATTCTCATTTTCCAAATTAAATCATATCAAAATAACAAATAAACCGTGACTAAAATATCACTACAAGGAAAAAAAATCCTAAGACAATAAATGTAAGTGAAAATACAAACCTTTTCACAAAAACTTTTTAAAACATAGAAGTGAAAATTATATTTATTTTTTTAAAGGGAAATAGATTACTATTGAAAACATTATTATAAATAGTTCCTAATAAAAACTTATTCAATAGACACAAAGGTTTTAAAAATGAGAAGTAAAAAATACTATTAAAATGTTTGATTTTAATATAATCCTTAATAATTCAAACTTGAAAAATACATAATGTATTAAATAAATGAAGTAAAAATACATTGATAAATTTTACTTTTAAAAACATTCATCAATAATGGAAACTTGATAAATGTATAACTTTTATAGTAAATGAAGTTAAAATACTTTGAAGACTTTTACTTTTAAAAAATAATTTTTATAATATAAACATAAAAAAAATACATAATGTTTTCTATAAAATAAGTGGAAACACTTTTAAGACATTTAATTTTCAAATTAATATTTAATAATATAATCATGAAAAATACATAAGTTCAATAAAAAATAGGAGTGGGTGATAAAAAATTTATTTTTGAATGTATGGAAAAACATTTTAATTTTTTTGAAATAACCATGATGAAAACCCACATTGCATTGAAGATTTTTAAATCAACCAATTCAAAATATGGTATAGTCAAATTTAATTTTACCAAATATAACTAGAGGAGAATATAATTCTAGAGAATTTATAATTAAAAAGCAATCTAATTCCCCATATTGAATATCACATTTGAGAGGTATCACTTTTTAAAAGGATGTTGAAAATAAATCATTATGGGTTATAAAACATATAAATCAAAACTCTTGAAGGAGAATAGTTATGAAACATAACATAGAATACCATGAATGGAGAATTAATTAATGATATAATATATCATATTATTATTTAGTGTGCAAACAAGGACCACCAATGGCCATAATTTTCAGCAGGGCATTTAGCATGTACAATTCACAACATCACCATCAATATCAAACTATAATAAGTGAACCTAATGAGAAAGAAGAGAAAACTAACCGCGGAGGTGTGGTTCATCACGCGACAGAGGTGCGTTCACAGTGTAGGAGAGGCATGGTGAAGGAGAGGCCATAGAGGAGGAGAGACGTAGTGAATGAGAGGCACGGAAAAGGAGAGTTATTTGTAGAGGAGAGGCATGGTAGAGGAGAGCTGTGCGGCGAAGATCGGTTCGCGGTGATGGAGGAGTCGGCGGCAGAGGAGGAGTAGGAGGCAGGAGAGGAGGGAGGAGAAGAGGCGGCGTTGGTAGGGATCGGCTTCTGCGAGAGATTGAGGGGTCCGAGGAAGGAGTAAAAAGTTAGGGTTTATTTATAAAATTCAGTGACACTTTTATCAGCACTATATAAAAAGCACTGATAAAAGTATGTTTTATCAGCGCTATAATTAAAAACACTGATAAAAGTGTGTTTTATCAGCACTACAATTAAAAGCACTGATAAAACATGTCTTTATCAGTGCTTTTTTAGCGCTGATAAATGTCCATCTTTATTAGCACTAAAAAAACATTGATAAATGTATGTTTTTTCAGCACTACAATTGAAAGTACTGATAAAACATGTCTTTATCAGCGCTTTTTTAGCACTGATAAAGGCTCATCTTTATCAGCGCTAAAAAAAGCACTAATAAATGTATGTTTTGTCAGCGCTTTTTAATTAGCGCTGAGAAAACATACCATTTATTCATAATTATAAAATTATAACCTATATATTTATTACATTTATAATTTTATAAATATATATAATTAATATATTTATTATAATTTAATAATTTAAATTATAATTATATATATATATATATATATTTTGTGTTTTGTATAAATTATAATTATATATATATATATATATATATAATTTTATAATTTAAATTATAATTACATATATATAAATATAAATTGATATATTAATTTTAATTTTAATTTCATAAGTATTTAAATATATATATATATATGTTTGTGTCTGTGTATATATTCATTAAAGACATGTATTTATAAATAAATATATTTAAAAGGTATTCATAAATATATATTTATCATTTAAAAAAATATTTTTTAATTTTATAATTATTTAAACATATTTATATTTAATTAGTTATATATAATTATAATTATATATAAAATATTTAAAAAGTATATAATTATATATAACTAAATATTTATATTTTTAAATATAATAAATACATTTATTATTTATTTAAATATATTTATCGTGATTTTAAGTATTTATGAGAAAATAAAGCTTCAGATATATAGGAAATGAATGAATACACCAAGTATAGTATTATAGTATATATGGCCAACATTAGGGTAAATAATGAACATATTCATGAGAATATGAACGTACGCATCAATTGACACATTCATTTGAAAACATAGATTTATTTAAATATATATATATAATAAGTATATATATATATATATATTAAAAAGTATTTATATATAATATTATAAACATATAGTATAATAAATATATAATAAAGATATAACTAAAACTAATATTAACATAAATAAAACATAAACATAATAAACATAATAAACATACGTTCTTTATTTAATGTATACATATAAACATTATTTTTTAATATAATTAAAATATTTTTATATAAATTAATAATATTTTCTATTAAAAACTTTTATTGGTGCTATTATTAGCACTAATAAAGGGTAGATTTATCAGTACTTTTTTCTAGCGCTGATAAAAGTTCCCCTTTTATCAGCACTTTCTGATTAGCGCTGATAAAACACGAGCGCTTCCCTTGCCCACATTTGTGGTATTGTTAACCTTTTATCAGTGTTTTTTTCATTGATAAAGGGTACCTTTATCAGCACTTTATTATTAGTGCTGATAAAGGGTATCCTTTATCATCGTTTTATTCTTAGCACTGATAAAGGGTACCCTTTATCAGCACTTTATTTTTATCACTGATAAATATTTATTTCATCAGCGCTTTTTTAGCACTAATAAAGGTCTGAATAAATAAAATGAAATAATTAAATAAATAAAAAATAAGTATTAAAAATATTACAAATTTTATTCATTAAATAATTATTGATAAAGATTAATAAATTGATTATACGTTATTAAACATTAAACATTTTATTAATTAGATAGTTATGAAAATTAATGTTATTAAATTATATATATTAAATATAAATAAATATATATATATTAATGTATATAAATTTGATTTATATATTACAAAATATTTATGCGATTTACATTAAATAGTCATATATTTATTGAATAATGATTTATAATTAAAAATTATTATGAATTAAAAATATTGGATAATTTCATAGTACTCGACATATAATTGAATATTGTTTGATTTTTCAATTTAACATAGATCAAATTTGTGTTACATTGATTTCACATATACGTAATTAATGCATTTTTATATACAATGCACACATAAAACTTATCCATTTTTTCAATATTTTTTTAGTGTACTTATTCTTAATTTATTCAATTTCACTCATTTTTAATATATATGCATGAAATTAAAATTAGATATTCATTAATAATGTTAAAAAATATTTGTAAAAAAATATTTATAAATAAGTATATTTATAAATTTACAATTAATATATTTATACAATTATATATTTATAATTATAAATAAATAATATTTTTTTTAAAGTATTTATATAATTATAAATAAATAATTATATATATTTAAATAATTATTAAATTTATAATAAATTTACTTAAATAATGAGTATATTTATTATATTTATATTTATATATATTTATTAAATATATATATGTATAATTATATAAATATATATAATGATATAATATTATTTTTTTAAAATATTTCTATAATTATAAACAAATATTTATAAATAAATAATTCTAAAATTATAATAAATATATTTTAAAAGGAATATATTAACTATATTTATATTTATATATATTTATTAAGTATACATAAATATTTTTAAAAAAATTATTTATAATTATAATTATAAATCCTTTAACAATGCTTAAGTAATAAGTGTTGATAAAAGCATCTTTATTAGCATTTTTTTCATGCTGATAAAAATGAGGTTTTATCAACACTAAACAAAGCACTGATGAAATGAAAATTTATCAGCGATATAAGTTTAGTGCTGATAAAGATTGGTTTTATTGGCATTTTTTTAGTGCTGATAAAGGTCTACCTTTATCAGCGCTTAGGTAATAAGCACTGATAAAAGGACTCTTTATCAGTACTTTTTTATAAGTGCTGATAAAAGTTTCCTGATCTAATTAAAAACCCCTAACCATTTGCGAACCCATTGCAATATCAGAAGATTCCCACAGAATCCACCCGCTGCCAGCACTCCTCCACAGTGAATTGAAGCTCGAATCCCACCACTTGACTACCTCCAGTTGCTCAAAGATCTCATCTGATATCCAGTGTTTGATTGTAATTAGGGTTTCCAAAGAGGGTCTCGGATTTTCTTCAACCTAGCGAGGTAGTCCTTTCGATTTTCTTTGTGTATTTTTGGTTTCGTTTTTTATTTTTTCTTCGATGATGTCATTATTTTTGGTCTGGTGATTGTATACTAGCTGGGTAGGCCTTATGGTTTTCTTAGTTTCCCATTTTGATTCAACTCTTGATCGCTCATGGAGAGTTTATTATTTCTGGACTCGATGGTGATACATGGAGTCACATGAAGTTTAGTTAGTTTTTTATTTTGTTTATGTTTCCCAAACTGATCTCCCAAAGTTATCATACATATTTTTATTCTTTATTTTATCTATGTATTACATACATGTGAAATTTTAGAAATTGAAACAGGGGATTTTGTGTGTGAGGGAGTTGAAGGTAGGTTAAGGGATTTATTTTATATTATACTACTTCATATCTTCTTTTTTCTACTTATCTGTGTTTGTGTGATAATCCAATGTATGGATGCATCGTGATAGTTTTTATTTAAATTTTCTTTCTACTAGTTTTATTTATTTATTTTATCTAAATTATTATCATTGTGTTGTTTTTCATGCCCTGGTGCTTGTTTCCAGCCCGAGGGGGATCGAGAATGTCCCTCAAACACTATCATGATATAGATTCACATTCCACCCACAAGATTTGAAAATTTTATTCAAATTTCAATGGGTGTCAACATAGGTTTTCAATATTCCTTTTGAAATCTATTAAACACTTCCCTCACATACATGGATTGGGAAATAAATATCCCATGAATTCTACGAGTCACCTATAAATGAAGGAAAATGTCAACTCACTAATCATCAACATTTAAACATTGGTCATTGTTAATATAGAAAATTATTATCATCATTCATCTCTTAAACCTCTAAATATTATGTCATCCACATTGATAAGCACTTTCAATCTATCCATAAAATTATTTTTTATGTAATGATTATGATCAATTCCTTATTCTTTAAATTAAAGTTTATTTAATAATTCATTTAACCTTCAATACCAAGATCTTAGTTATTATTTCAATTCATACATCACCTTTTTCAATTTACAAACATTATTATCATATCAAAGAGTGAGAAAACTATCTATTTGTTTGATGTAATTCTTATTCATGTAATCCATTAGTAAATTCTAATTTTACATTCAGTTAGAGTACCTTTAATTTTCTTAGGATGGGTCGGTGTGGTGATATGACATCCCAAGAGTCTTGATATGTTTTCAAATATTTATATACCATTAATTTTAAATGTAATAATTCCTTAGGTTGCTATATCACTTGTTCCGATACATTTTTATATCTTCTAGTTGATTGAATGAGAGTTTATTATTCTTGTTTATCATATTTGAGTTTCGTATTACTTCTTAATTTCCTATATTATATTTTCATTTGTTTATGGGATTTAAGAAAGATTTGATGTGGAGTAATTCTTTTCTTAAATTCAATTACCCATTTTCTTCAACATACTAAAATTCTTTAAAACAATCAAATGTTGAGTTTCCCTTATTAGAATTGTCTGTAACTTTCACTTTTTATAATGAATATATTATGTGTATTTATTTATATGATGTATAAAATTAATATTTTATGAAGCCAACTGGATGTATATGAACTTAAAATGAGTTCACTCTAATCTTTTGAAAAATGAATATGAAGATGGAGTTAAATATTTTATCAAGTTTGCAAGAGAGCATGCAGAAGACCCTTCTAAAATCCTTTGTTCATATTTACATTATTGTTATTCAAGACAAATTAGTTTGTAAGAGTTGGAAGAATATTGATGTATATTTGGATCCATTGATCAATGGAGCCAAAACAAGGATTGTTTGTGCACCACTCACAAATCTAATAACAAAACTAAGGATTCTTTGTGCATTTCACTATTGTTGGTTAACTACTACTTAGCATAGCATCTGGCCTGAACTTCCTGCCTGGAATCCCTATGATGATCTCATCCCACACATAGAGAGAAACAAACTAATTATATTCTTGAAAATAGAGATAAAATTTTATAAAAATATCTAATTCATTGGGTAAAGTTTTTGTGGAAAACACATATTATTTAAGAATAAACACGAGAATCAGAAAATGCTACAAAGGAAAAATATTCCCACTTGTTTAAATGATGAGTAAAATTGTGAGAAAGAGAAGGAAAAGTGAATACTGAATGGTGATATGATAGATATGGTGGCGAGCGTGTGTGGTATGAGAGCATCATAGGGATGACGGACAAGAAGTTCAGGTCAGATGCTATGTTAATTAGTAGTTAACCAACAATAGTGAAGTACACAGAGAATCCTTAGTTTTGTTATTAACTTTGTGAGTGATGCACATCCAATCCTTTTTTTGGATCCATTGATCAATGGATCCAAATAGATATCAATGTCATTAATTGCATCACGATTTCCTGACATCCATATAGTCTTCTAAACCATAATAAATTACACAAATAATCCTTAGTTTTGTTATTAGATTATATTTGGACCAAAGAAAACCTTTAGAAAGATGTAAAGGTATTTTTATGATATAATTTCTCTATTTTACTGAAAAATTATATAATGAAACATTGATTTAATTTTCATTATTTCTTGCAGAGTTCGTTTATTTTAGAATATTTCTATCTATGTTTCATGTCTTTTCAGGAAGAGCAATGATGTTGTCTCTGCTCAATCACAAAGGTAATATTGATATTTACATAGTAAAATAATTATCCATATAATTAATTTATTGTTTCATCTTTATGTTTAATTTATTTCTTTTTAGTATTACTCACATAATAATTGTTTTCTTATACAGGTGGATTCTTTTGTTCGAGTTAGGGTGTTTTGTCTAACTTTCATGTTTCTTCTCCCTTAAAACCTTTTCACCCCTATATTGGTGCATTTATCACTTTCTTTCAACTTAACTCCACTACCTTTGCAGGAAGAGAAATAGTACCACCTCTGCTCAATCATAGAGGTAATCTTGATGTTTTCGTAGTAAAATCATTGTCCATAGAATTGATGTATTGCTTCATATTTATGTTTTATTTATTTATTTTTAGTATTACTCACATAATAATTGTTTTCTTATACAATTGTATTCTTTTTTTTGGGTTGGGGTGCTCTATCCAAATTTCATGCTTCTTCTCCCTTGAAAACTTTTCACCTCTATAGTGGTTCATTTATCACTTTCTTTCAAATTACCTTCACTACCTTTGTAGGAATAAAAATGACACTACCTCTGCTCAATCATAGAGGTAATATTGATGTTTTCATAGTAAAATCATTGTCCATTGAATTAATATATTGTTTCATATTTATGTTTAATTTATTTCCTTTTAGTATTACTCACATAATAATTGTTTTCTTATACAGGTGTATTCTTTTGTTTGAGTTGGGGTGCTCTATCTAATTTTCATGTTTATTCTCCTTTAAAACCTTTTCACCCCTGTGGTGGTTCATTTATCACTTTATTTCAAATTACCTTCAATTCCTTTGTAGGAAGAGAAATGACGCCACCTCTGCTCAATCACAGAGATAATCTTAATGTTTTCACAATAAAATCATTGTCCATATAATTAATGTGTTATTTCATATTTATGTTTAATTTATTTATTTTCAGTATTACTCACATAATAATTGTTTTCTTATATAGGTGGATTATTTTGTTCGAGTTGGGGTTCTCTGTCCAACTTTCATGCTTCTTCTCCCTTAAAACCTTTTCACCCCTATAGGGGTTCATTTATCACTTTATTTCAAATTATCTCCATTTTCTTTGCAGTAAGATAAACAATGTTGCCTCTACTCAATTACAAAGGTAATATTGATGTTTTCACTGTAAAATCATTGTCCATAGAATTAATGAATTGTTTTATATTTATGTTTAATTTATTTCTTTTTAGTATTACTCACATAATAATTGTTTTCTTATACAGGTGGATTCTTTTGTTCGATTTGGGGTGCTCTACCCATATTTCATTCCTTTCTGGACCAAAACTTCCACAAACTTATTCTCCCTCAAAACCTTTCACCCCTATAGTGTTGACATTTATCACTTTCCTTCAGGTTCCCTATACTACTCAATCAAATAGGTAATCTTGATATTTGTGCAGTAAAATCATTGTCCATAGAATTAATTTATTATTTAATATTTATGTTTAATTTATTTCTTTTTAGTATTACTCATAATAATTGTTTTCTTATACATGTGGATTCTTTTTTTTTGAGTTGATGTGGTTTGGTCGAAGCTGCTCATGTAGTGTTGGCAGTTCAACAAAGAAAGTCAATGGAAATCATGGTAACATTGACAGGATTGTTTTGAGACTTTGGGATGTGTAGGAATCAACTGCACCTCAATTCGACACATGATGTGACCATTATAAATCCAATTACTTATTTCTATTTTAAATTGACATTAATTTTAGTAAAAAATACAACTGACTCAATGTGTCTGTTATCATTTTAAAATTGACATTTCACTTTAAAATTTTTCACTCACTGAAAACTAAGAAAATGCATTTTTATTTTCTTGATAATTTAGGGCATCAATTCATAAATCATTTGTAACATGTAGGAATCGGTCTAACATTAAATCGATATCGATGTGATCCATATGAGTCAAAGTGCATGTTTCAAGTTTAAAATGACATTTTAGTAAAAAATACAAGTGATGTACTCAAAACTAAGCAAACACATTCATATTGTTTTGATACTTTAGGAAAACAATCCATAAGTTATTTGGAATGTATAGGAATCAGTCACATCTCAATCCAATGCACGGTGTGATCGGTATGACTCGAAATGCTTCTTTATTTAAAATTGGCATGAATTTTAGTAAAAAACAAAATGACCTACTCAAAACCAAACAAACACATTCATATTGTTTTGATAGTTTAATACAATGATACATAAGTGATCTGAGATGTGCATAAATCATTTTCACCTCAATATGATGCACGGTGTCACCGATATGACTCCAAGTGCGTGTTTTTATTTAAAATCGACATCAATTTAGTAAAAGGGCCAACTGACCTACGCAAAAGTGATAAAACTCATTCAAATTGTTTAAATACTTTAGTATAATTATTCATAAGTCATTTTTGATGTGTAATAATCATCCTCACCACAGTACGATACACAATGTGATCATTATGAGTTATAGTGCATATTTCAATTTTAAAATAACATTTTAGTAAAGAAGACAAGTGATGTACTAAAAACTAATAAAACACATTAATATTGTTTTTATACTTTAGTAAAATGATCCATAAATCATTTGGGACATATAAGAATCAGTTTCACCTCAATCTGACGCATGGTCTAACCGATATGACTCAAAGTGTGTCTTTTTATTTAAAATTGTCATCAATTTTAGTTAAAAGGACAATTTTCCTAATCAAAAACTAAGAAAACACATTCTGATTGTTTTTATACTTTATCAAATTGATCTATAAGTTATTTTTGGTGTATAGGAATTAGTTTCACCTCAATCTGATACATGATGTGTCAGGTATTACTCAATGTGTCCATTATAATTTTAAAATCGACATTTTAGTTCAAGAAGTGTCACTCACTGAAAATCAATCAAACGTGATCATATTTTCTTAATAATTTAGTAGAACAGTTCATGATTCATTTTTGATGTGTAGGAATTCATTTTACATCAAACTGATACACGATGTGATCATAATGAGTCAAAAGTGCGTGTTTCCAATTTAAAATGACATTTTAGTAAAAAAGACAACCGACGTACTCAAAACTGATCAAACGAATTAATATTGTTTTGATACTTTAGGAAAATGATACACAAGTTATTTGAGATGTGTTGGAATCAGTCATACCTCAATTCGGTGCACGGTGTGACTGATATGACTCTAAGTCTGTCTTTTTATTTAAAATTGACATCAATTTTAGTAAAATTAACATTTTGTTAGTTTATTTCTTTATATTAATACTAACATAAGAACTATTTTCTTATACAAGTGCATTATTTTTCTCGATAAGGGGTGTTTTTTTTGTAATATCATGAGTCATTTCAGGATTAAAAGATAAAGAAACATTGATGTTTGTGAATGTATGTAATTTTTTTATTTATGTAATTATATAAACCAGTGTTTAAAATGTCTATAATATTGTGTTTTTTTCTTGTGTTTTTTTATAAATTTCATATTATTTAAATCATGTGTTGGGACTTGTTTTTGTTGATATTTGGTGTATTTCTGGTGTTGCGGTGTGTTGTAACAGCACACTGTAGTGTGGCCCTTTATCAGTGCTTTTAAAAGCACTGATAGAGGCCTCATTTATCAGCATTGGTAAAGGTCTAATTTATCAGTACTCATAGAAGTGCTGATAAAGATCCATTTTATCAACGCTCAAAAAGTGCTGATAAATAGTTCCTTTGACAGTGTTAAATTAAAACGCTGATAAAGGTCTCATTTATCAATGCTTTATTTAGTGCTGATAAAGGGCCCTTTTATCAGCATTTTCTTCGCATCTTGGATCTAATATAATTGTCATTCCAAATATTATAGGTAATGGCTCAAATTATTTATCAAATTTTTATTTCATGGAATTAATAATGGGTATATAATATTCATAAGACACATATTTTATAAAAACAGACATTATAACTATTAAATAATGTAAAACTAAAGGCGATGTAGGAATATATATATATATATATATGAAAACATTGAGTAAATTTTTCAAATACTTGTATAAAATATTTATATAATTTAACTATACCCCAAACATTTTTTCCAGGGATAATAACCCCATCACGTACTATTGTAGACTGGAAAAATAAATCTATAGTTTTTCTTTGCTTTAAAGATAATTTTAACATATAATATATGGAATTCCATTTATTTTCAATATATGATTGTAATTTTTGTTCTGTCATATTTTCCCATTAACGGATCATTCTATATAATTGTACATAATTAGCAAAACTATTAATAATACTAATAAATTTTCTAATAATATCTACATAATCTTTATAAATAGATAAACCATCTTTAACAATCAAATTTATAATATGAGTACAACAACAAACATGAAATATTTTTCAATTACATGGTAATTGTAATGCAGATGTAAGATATTTCACTGTGTTATTATAATAGGATGCATTATCTATAGAAATTGTAAATACTTTATTATGTAAACCCCATTCAAAAATATGATCTCTTAATGCAACTCCTAATGAATGACCAGTATATGGTTGTTCAACTAATTTGGATGAAATAATTTTTTTATGTAATTTCCAATCATTATCAATAAAATGAGCGGTAATGCATTAATATTTCATATGTTGATTAGAAGTCAATAAATTAGAAGTTAAACAAATGCATCCATTTAATTATTTAAAAATATTTGTAATATCTGATTTAATATTGTTAAATTTTTGTAAAATTATTTTCCTAGTCATATTTATTGAAAAAGGTTTATACTGAGGAGTAAACACTCCTTGAACTAAATTAGTAAAATCTGGGCATTCACTTGTATTAAAAGGTTATTCTTTTTTAATTATATAATCAACTATCATCTCTTGTGTATATATAGGATCATAAGAAAAATTACTTAATTTATTACATCCTAATTGCATTTGTGTTCTAATATATGATTCATTGCTTCTAATATGTGCATCGACATGCCTTCTAAGGTGGCTAGTGCCACTATTAAATGAACCACTAAGTAACTTAGCACAATATTTTCATTTTTCTTTTAATGTGCTTGTACCATCATATTCATTGACATAAATTTTTTCAAAGTGATTCTAAACATTAGATTGATTTTTAGACCTAAATGATGATATAACTTGAGGATAATGAGACAAAGATATAATATCAACACTTGGTGAACCAATTGATTCAGGATCAACAGATTGACCGGGATCCATTTAAAAAAATAAAATAAATTAAATTAAATTATAAATTTTAAATAAAAAATAAAATACCGTATTAGGAGTGTATTATGGAAACACAATGTTGATATTTATGTTTACGCATAACTTGGAAATGTAGACGAATCACCAAAATGACGTTTTTGTATTACTGCTGGCAGCCTGGTAGCAGTTCGATGGAGGAGCTGGACAATTTAGAATAATAATGGTAAAAAAGGAGAGATTTTATGTTATTTATAATGAACAAAATACATTATTTTTTTAATTATGAAATGGTCATATGACATTTTTTTAATATCCAGTGAGCTTCTCAAATGGTCATATGATCGTTTGAGTTTTTTTTATCATGGATTTGTTGGGGGATGGGGCGCACAAGGTCCAAAGCTGGAGGTGGAATCTTTAAAAAAAATTAATATGCATTTTCTTTACCATTTAAAAAATATACATGGGGGAGGGGGCATGTCATTCCAGTAGAAGGTGGTATTTTTTTAATTAGTATCCTTTATGGGGTGGGGGTATGGTGGGTCAAGGGGAGAAATGGGGCATGTGGGTTTTTTTATTTTTTAATATGAATTTTAATTTTTTTAGGGAGGGGAAAGTGGGTTTTTTTAGCAACATATTTGTTTATATATATATATATATTCTGACAGTTTTCATTTAGGAACACCGCCTGGACCAGTTGGTCAAGATGCAGCCTTGGAAGTGTGTGGTAGGGGGTTTGAGTCTCCCTACTAGCAATTTCCATAATAATTTTTTAGAATAGGTGGGCTTTTACAGGCTGGGCCTCATACGGCCCAGTGAGCCATTATTTTATGGGTTAGCCTGGCCCAGCCCGCGGACCTCCTTTGATGATCCTAAGCCCGGCCCGACAAACCATAGGCTCGAGCCTGGCCTGGCCTGACTTGGGATTTGTCGGACCGGGCCGGTTGGGCTTTCAGGCCGGGCCGGGTCGGTCGGAATTTTGAGTCGGGTCGGTCGGGCTTTCGGGCCATCGGACCAGAATTACACCCTTAACTGGGTCCTAAAAATTACGAGGTTATCTTCCAATTTTTTAATTTTAGTTAAATAGTTTTCCATCTACATTTAATCCTTTAAAATTCACTGAAGTTTTCTTTGAATCATCAAATTTTTTTATAGACTCTCAACACCGACAACTCTTTTGTTGTGACCCCTAGCTTGTGTAACTTTTTGCAATGTACAAGTTGACTTCTAATTTTTAGAGTGACGCGTTGTAATGGATCAGACCTTTCCAGTCCATTATTTGTGTGAAATCTAGTGTTTGGGGTGTCCTGAGAAGTCAATGTGACTCATTTCAACACTTTTCAAAAAAATCCCAGTTTTTCAAGTTTTCTAACAATGTATCGCACCAACGGTGTCACCCTGGTGATGTCTCACCCTGGCGGTGTCACCCTAGAGGTTTCTCGTCCTGGTGATGTCTAACCATGGTGGTGTCACCCTGGCGGTGTCTCACCCTGACAGTGTCACCCTGGCGACCACTCGCTGGCGGTGGCTTGCTGGCGGTCGCTCACCTAACGATGCCTCACCCAGTAGTGCCTCATGCTTAGCGATAGTTCACCCTGGAGATGAATCATCTAAAGATGTCTCGCCCGAAGGTGTCTCACCGACCATAGAAGACGGTTCATCCTGACGGTGCCGCGTCCATCAGTGCCTTGTTTGGCGGTGTCTCGTGAACAATGTCCCCAGTTCTTCCGGTTTTTCCCTTTTGATGTCCTCTTTGTCATAAAATAAGTTTCATGCCAGATTTGAAATTATTTGAGACTAATTCAAATTCCTTAAATTATATATTTAATTTTCTAAGATTCTGGGGGCTTTTAATTGGTCAAAACTGCGTAGCCTTGGTCAAATCCACCTTTGATGAAAAATTTAAAATTGTATCTAATTCATGAGTTGGATCAGATCTTCCTCAAGCCAAAATATATTTCCCCTTGTTCGTTACTTCTTCCTTTATCTTAAGAACGGATGTCCCTAAAGCCTTCTTTTGTAGAGATTTTTCATGGGTTTGGTTTGGGGTTCCATGGAGAGTCACTTGTTGTACGTGCACCCCTGTTTGCGCAACCAAGAAGTGTCGATCATTCTCCTTCCAAGTAGGTTTTTCCTTCATCTTTCTAAATTGTGCATCATGAAGGATGGGTATATATATGTTTTCCTTGTGAAGATAGTTGATTTTGGATTAATAAAGATAATTTAATTGGTTTAAGAATCAATATACATAGGATGGGGAAAAGTGATGCGTGATCTTGTTGTGTTATTGTTTTTGATGATATTATGATTTATATGGGCTAACTACCCATTGAAAATCATGATTGTTGGGGGTCCTTGTTTTCACACTGATGGTGTGTGGAATGCATGTTGTTTGGTTTTTATTGAATGCTTATATATAAAATTTGGTTAACCACGTATATTAGGCTAATAAATGGATTCCCCAAGATTTTCCAGTTTTTGTGATAACCCCTAAATTAAAAAGTAGAATTAAATAAGGGATTCCTTATTAAATCTGAAAATGTGTTTACCTTGGTATGTGATGTAATGTGATGTGTGTAATTGATGTGGTTTTGCAGTGGGGATGTGATGGGTGTGGTGTGATTATACAGTAGGGCTACAGTTTTTGGTTGTGCTTTAGTGTGTTGCTAGATGTGGTTGTCAGTTGGGGGTTAGTTCTGTTAATATGATGAGCTAGGAGGATGAGTTTGAAGAAGGACAATAGTGATTGGTATGTGTGTTTCGCCATTGATAATATGCAGAAAGCTTCACCCCATACCTAGAGGTCATGGTGACATGTCTTTAATGTGAAGTGTGTTGGTTTACCATGATTGTTAATATGTTGCATAGTTTCTCGAGTAGTGATGGAATGAATAAATAATTTCTTAATGAAGTTTGGAATGGATTTGGTTGGTTTGGTTAATGAAATGGAAATGGTTAAATTAATTGGTTGGGAATGTGAAATGGGTTTTGTGGCTTAATGTATGGTGTTGTGAATTTAGAGGTAGCAATAAAGGTGACAATTTTGTGAGTTGGTCATTTGTTTGAAAACCCATAGGTTTTTCTTGTGTGTTAGGTATCATATATGTATATACTTATATTTTCCTTGTGATTTCTGTTCACACTCCACCCTAGTTGAGCACTATGTTTCAAACACCCCCATAGTCACAGGGGAGGGTGTCTTGCCCAACATTTGGTGAGGAGTACAGATGGTTGTGTACCCAATATTTTTTCACTCTCTCTTCTAGAAGAGGTAGGTATGGCACAAACTATGATGTTCAGAGGTCTTTTAGTGTATTAGATGGTGGTTGTGATGGCTCGAGTGTCTTTGGGTGAGATGTGACTACCCAGGTGTTTGAGGGTGAGGTGGTTTTTGCTTTCCTAGGTGTCTTTGGAATGAGATGTGATATGCTTTCTCATGTTTCTTCGGGATGAGATATGATGCGATGTGTTGTGAAGCCCATATGTGTGAAGGTGGGATGTGATTTGGTATATATAAGGGATGGGAGTGTCAGGATGTACGATGTTGGGCAAGAGTGGCATACTAGTGGGAAAGTGGTGTTGGGTACCCTATCATCGATGTGCTTTATATTATATTACTTTACTTGTGTTACTTAGTGATCATGCCTTATTGAGGTTGGGTTTGGTTAGTATACCTATTTAGGTGTTGTTTGGTTCTGTTATTTTCTCACAGGGGCGTGAGTATGCTTCTTTCACATGTGCACGAGAGACTTTGGATTTACTACTGAGTATACTTGTATGCTCACGCTACGTATATAAAATTGTTTTCAGGTTTCTAGGAGGATTACGTGGACCGTGTTGGGAATTACTTTCCTAGGGCTTGGAATGGTTGTTGTGCTGCTGTTTTAGATTACTTTTGGGTACTTACTTTGGAGACTTTACTGTTTTGTATTAGTTTTACTTCCTGCATGCATGTGGAATGGTTTTTGTCTTTATATTTTATCTATATATGTCTTGGAGTTATTGTGGGTGATTCATCTTATCTCCCAATCTTGTTTCTTATAATGGATAATGCCTCCCATATTGTGATATTTGTACACCCTTGGTGCTAGTCGTCAACCTGGGGCCTATTAGAGGCGGGACTCGGGGGTCATTATCTCCCTTTCTTCATTTCTAGCCCAGGAGGGATATCTTTGGAGGGAGGGGATAGCGACATTCTCTCCAAGAACCAAATATAAATCATTTAATATATTTGTAATCTAGTCTTTATACTGAATATTATCTTAAGTTTCTCCTTTTGAGATCTGATCAATAAAGGGCATGATTTTGTACCTGCTATGTAACTATCATATCTACTTACTCACATGAGAGTCGTTATGTCATAACCCCCTCCCCACAGAGATATCGCAATGAGGGGGGGGGGAGTTAGTGACCACCTGAGTCCCACCTCTAGTAGGCCTTGAGTTGGCGACTAACATCGAGGGTATAATAAACATGAATATGGGAGAAATTACCCTCTAAGAGAAACATGCAGAAGAGAGAGATAAGAAGGATACACCAATCAACACCCACTCAGACATATATATATATATATATATATATATAAAGAAAACCCAAGTGCAAACATTAAATTCCATATAGTACTAAAACAACTGAAATAGAAACTACAGGTACCAAAAAGGTAAGGATGATAGTAACCATGAAGCCCAAATAGCTCTAGAAAAACCATGAGCTAGTAATATCCAGCCCGATATCCAACCTGCTCCAGCTGACCTGAAAAACAGTTTATATATACATAGAGTGAGCATAATAGTATACTCAGTAGGATCCTCCCAGTAGTATCTCATGCAAAAGATAAAGAAAACATGCTAAAGCACAATGAACAACAGTGAAACTAATTCATCACCTAAAGAGGTATACTAAGTTTCCATCCTCATCATGGATAACGGTCACCAAGTATCTCATACAAGTGATCATATAATATAGTAGAGAAACATCAAGTGTACTCCGGTCCTTCTTTCCCACTGGTTTGTCGCTCCTCCCCAACGTCGCACATCTTGAGCCATCTCTCTCCAAAAGTAAGCCACCCAGAAGGCACCTGGGCAAGACATCACAACATGTACCTCATGCATTACATCATCACATCATCACATATACATATCCACATATATTAACCAAGTAGTTTCTAGGATATACCACAACCCATATGACATATATCAAACATCGGGTTTTATACCTCAAGCTGTCATAGCTCATACACTGAGTAAGTACCTCAAGCCATCACAACCTATACACATCACACCTATAATAATTATTTGGATACTATATTCTATAATACATGTGTGTGAAATAAACACAATCTATAACAACCCTCTATACACACATATGAAAAAACTAATCATCATGCATACCATAACAATTAACTACCAAGAGAAGAGAGCGGAGGCAGAGGGGTAGTCAGTCATCTATTCTCCCACCGGGATGTTGGAAAAAAAACCATCCCAGAGTCCACAGGGGGTCAGTTTCCATAATCAACACGGGTGGGGCAGCGTATAAAATCACAGAATATATAAGATATAATATATTTCACACCCACACTATGATCATAACTTAGTCTTAGACTCAACTACGGCTAACGTCACTTGGACTCCCGAAGACCAATGTTAAGACTAGATATCCTATCAGTACACAAGAATTTAAAAGAGTTATATTAATTACTTTTATTTTAATCATTTACTTATGTTAATTAATCCATTATACATTAATTAACCATTAACATTATTCCACATTTCATTACAATAACCATCCGATTAAAGTCCATTCCCTCCAGGCATAATCCAAACTGAGGACTTAGTTTATCACGATTAACATCATTTAAGTATTTTCATTCCATCCATACTGTAGAGACCCTAGATTGATGTAAATGGAAATTACATTTCTTTCACTACAAAATAAACAGTGTTTAGCGGCGGTTTTGTGGCGGCGGTTCACAAAACCGCCGCTAAACGTTTTCCGAAATACGTTTCGCGGCGGTTTTTAATAAACCGCCGCTAAAACTTTGTTTTTTTTAAAAAACCCCAACCCTTCCCTACCCCGACCCCGTTTCCCTGCAACCCTCGCCCGCAGCCCCCTTCCTGCAACCCTCGCCCGCAGCCCCCGGCGATCCCGCGACCAACTCCGGCGACCCCGCGACCTCCTCCGGCGACCCCGCGACCTCCTCCGGCGACCCCGCGACCTCCTCCGGCGGTGCCTGCGACCGACAACCCGCGACCCCCTTCTCCCGAGGACCTTTCTTACTTCGACCTCAGCCCCAAAGTGAGTTTTATGGATGTTCATATGTTGTTTAACCATATTATGGGTGTTATTATCATGTAATTCTCATTTTTAGACGTTTATGCATTCTCACATCATGGTATGTTTAAAAGCTGATATGTTTTTTTGGTTTTCATTCCTGATGCTAATGGTTTTAGTGTATCCTCTTAGAAAATGGAGGAAATAGTGAATGAAATTTTTTGAAATGGTCAGTGATGTTTTTGAATGACTTATATCTGGTTAGTTTGTAAAAAGTATTAGTGTTTTCTAGACAACACATCATTGAAATGACATACTGATTAATAAACTGCTAGATGAATTGACTGCTGAATTGGAACTCATTTGGTTATTCTTAATTAATTATATAATTCCCTAGTAGCGATGCATCGTGTTCAGAACGAGACTATGTGTCAACTGGTGAAATTGAGCTTCTTTAAAAGTGTCAAAAATAGCTAGTTTGTTTGGTCTTAACATGCATGGTTGGGTGAAGTTGGTTATAATCAATATAGAGAATATCATCTTGTGCTTGGATGGGTTGTTTTAATGGCGAGAATCGATGTGTACTGGATTTAAAATATTTCCATGTTTGTATTGTGACATGAAAACATAAGTGAAATTTTTAGCTCGGGACATCACTAGAAGTTGGGTATGAGTTCCAGTGGATAACTTTGATGTAAAAATATTGTACCGGAGGAGGCGCATCACATTTCTAGATGAAATGTGTTTTCTATTTATGATGAGTGTTTTTTTAAATTATCATCTAGCTATGGATCAACATATTTCTTATCTCTTCATTAATTTCTATCATTGAGGAACTTTTTCATGGAACACTGTTAAGTTGAGGTGAGTAGAGTGTGAATCAACCATGTTTTTTTTATAAAAAGTAGTATTAACAAATCTAAATGAGGTTGATTTGAAATAGACCATTACATATTTTATATAACCATGCCAAAGGCATATTTGTAATTCTAAAAGGGTTTGTTCATTAGAATGTTCTAATAGTAGAGATACTGTGAATCAGAATTGGAATTTAAATACTAGTTCTTATGTTAAGAAGAAACAAAGGTTGAATTATTAATGATAGTATTAAATGATCAAATCTTCCGTTTTAAATAATTGGTAATGCATAGTCTCTATGTTTCAGTTAGGAATACGAGATTTTTATTGATTTTTAATTTCTCGTGTATCGTATGCCTAGGGTATTCTTTGTGGAGGGTTGTGCATCTGGATGTACAACATGCCTATTTGAATAAATATTTATCACATAAGTATGTAGGATTTTTTTTCCATCTATTCCTCAAGGATTCTCAGGGACCATAATTTTTAAGGCGGAGAGATTGTACCATCCTGTGTTTTTTACTATTTCAAAATTTTCAAGAGTTTTTTATCATTTAATTTGGCAGGAAATACGTATCCTAAATTGAGATTCATAATGTAAATAAAAACCATTGAACACATAAAAATTCATTTTTTGAGGTTTATGTCTATTATAGTATAATATAATGAATCTAATTCCCTAATTTCATTGTCCATTGTATATTAAATTAGAATCATTGATGGTTTTAGGCCTCAAATTTTTACCACAACTTAAGTGTGCATTCCTTGAATTCTTTTATGTAACCAATTATTTTCTAAAAAAAATCATGCGGAGGTGTGCTATCTTATAAAATGAAAACATGCTGATTAATGAAATTTTAATGGGAATATCACTCCAATATGTTATTCCATAATGACCAAACAATAAATTAAGTGGGGTTTTAATACCTTTTATTGAAGGAACTAAATAATTTTTTGTGTCACGAATGATAGCATGGCCTAAATTATACAATGTTCATATAGTGTGTTTACTATTTATGAATGTTCACCTGGACCCTAATACTTTATTATGTACATGGAAATATAGGCAAGTGGAATGATATTGGAATGGAAATATAGGCAAGTGGAATAATATTGGAATGGAAATTTAATTTCCATTCACTATTATTAATATTATTCAAATTATTATAATTGAAATACTTAAGTACATTGACCTTATTATTTTATAATTGAAAAGTAACATGGAAATGGGCATCTAACATATGCATGACTTGTGATGTGGAATGCTTTTAAACATGACAATTCTTATATTTGTTGGAATTAAATTATCAAATTAGTTATGTATTCCTTGAGATATACTTTGGTTCCATATATTGAACTCCATGAATGGACTCATAGGTTACTTGTTTTATGAATACCCCAATAGTGATACTTTGATTCTTTTATAAAATTCCCTATACTGGAAAATGAGGCATATTACATATCTACCAAGGAGTGATCCTGATTCTCTGGATGAGTGACCTTCTTTAGGGATAGATTTTTATACCATTCCACAAGAGACAATCAGACCCCTACATGATATACATGGGAAGATCTCAAAAGTTCAGGCTTTACACCATGCCGAAAGTGATACAAAGGCTTCATCATATGGATCACCTTTGATGGACGCTTACAATGATGTGTATTTTTTGTTATCCTAGAAAGATAAATAGGATCCTTTTTATGGATCACATTATATGGGCTCATGATTAAATGAATTATATTCTAAATTTTACTTAAATGTGGCCATTTAGATTTCCCTAGAACAATAAAACAAACATTACCCATTGTGAAAATGGTTTCAGTGAATGTAGTTAACTTGATTTAAAATGCATTATGATCAGTTTCGATCACACATCAAAGGGGTGTTGTTTGAGGCAACATAAATGTGTGATCGATGGTGTTATGATAAGTGTGTATCCCGATATTCTTATTGCTCCTAAATGAGGTGTTGACGCTGTCTCCTATGGACCAGACTTGTTCAGTTGGTCTAAAATGGTAAATGTGGTCAATGAATCATCTTTATTATATTATGCATACTTTATGGTCAATGGTTCATCTTTATTATATTATGTTTCTGTAATCTTACACTATCGTATATTTTGTGTAGGCACATTGTGATATACATGGATAAAATCTGGATCACATTACCGAGGAACACATCTCAATATGTTAAGGGTTTGAATGGGTTTTTAGATTTTGCAATTTCTAATCGATCCGTTGAAGGGAGAATAAGATGTCCATGTCCTAAATGTAAATTTAGAACATGGTTGAAGAGAGATGAAGTTTATGAACATTTAATACTGAAGCAATTCCCTGAGCAATATTTGTGTTGGATTTGGCATGGAGAATCAAACAATACAGAAAGATTGAGGACTGATGTTAATCCACAGAATGAGGTCCCAAGTTCTTCGACAATGGAAAATGAAATGCAAAACCTCATAAATGATGCATTCGGTACTGCAAGACACCACTATGAGCATCAAAACATATCAGAACAACCAGAAGAGGGTGCTACAAATTGCAACGTGACAAGTGATGTTTCTGAGACTGTAACACAAGCAGATCAAGATTGTAACATATCATTGGATCCTCTTGATTCTGTGGAGCCAAATGTAAGGGAAAACTTCAGTGAGGAAAATGCATTTCATGATTTAGTTGACGATGGAAATCAAGAGTTGTATAGTGGGTGTTTGAAATATTCAAAGCTTTCATTTCTACTGAAGTTGTACCATATCAAATGTCTATGTGGAATTACAAATAAGGCAATGTCCATGTTATTGGAATTGATTCGTGATGCATTTCCTGAAGCAAAAATCCCAGAATCGTTTTATGATATGAAAAAAGTTGTTAACAAGCTTGGTCTGAATTATACAAAAATACATGTGTGTCCCAATGATTGTATGCTTTACTGGGGAGAGGATTCAAGTAGACAGAATTGTAAGAAATGTTCTTCTTCTAGATGGCAGTCAAAGGGTGATGTTGGAAGTATGACTGAACATAATTTCACGGAGAAGAAGAAAAGGAACACACCTGCAAAAGTTTTGCGTTACTTTCCTTTGAAGCCTCGATTGCAAAGATTATTCATGTCATCAAAAACCGCCGAACACATGAAGTGGCATGTTGTAGATAATAACAATGATGGGTTAATGAGACATCCACGAGATTCCCAATCGTGGAAGACATTTGATTCATTACATCCAGATTTCTCAGCTGATCCTAGGAATGTTCGATTGGGATTGGCTGCCGATGGATTCAACCCATTTGGGACTTTGAGTACGAGTTATAGCATTTGGCCAGTTGTTTTGATCCCTTATAATCTGCCTCCGTGGATGTGTATGCAACAAACATATTTTATCATTTCGATGATTATTCCTGGAAAACAAATGCCTGGAAATGATATTGATGTATACCTGCAGCCTTTGATTGAAGAATTGCAGGAGTTATGGAGCAACGGTGTTGAGACATTTGATGTTTCTTCTAAAACAATGTTTAAAATGCATGCTGCTTTAATGTGGACCATTAGTGACTTCCCTGGGCTTGGGAATTTATCTGGTTGGAACACTTATACGGGTTTGGCTTGTCCCGTTTGTAACTTTGATTTCGAGCCCAAACGGCTACCTCACAGTAGAAAATGGTGCTTCTTGTGCCATCAAAGATTTCTTGATGCATCTCATAGATTTCGGCTGAACAAATCAAAATTTAATGGCTGCATTGATCGTAGACCACCTCCAAAGTTGTTAACCGGTTCTGAAATATTGACACAGCTTGAAAATGTTAAAACAGAATTTGGGAAGGTTCATCATTTGAATGATAGCGGAAAACGAGTGCGAAGTGCATCGTCAAGTGAAATCAGAACGCAACAATGGAAGAAAAAAAGTATATTATTCAAACTTTCGTATTGGGAATTTAATTCTTTGCGCCACAATCTTGATGTGATGCATATTGAGAAGAATGTATGTGATAATTTGATTTTCACATTACTTAATGAGCATGGAAAGTCGAAGGATCATCTCAATGCTCGCAAAGACTTACAAGTAATGAACATAAAACGTGATCTCTGGCCAGATGAGAATGAAAAGTATGCTCCGGCCATTTTTTCATTGAAAAATAGGGATAAAGATACGTTCCTTCAAATTTTAAAGAATGTGAAGGTATCTGATGGGTATTCGAGTAACATCTCGAGGTGTGTTGACTTGAAGAATCGTAAGTTATATGGATTGAAAAGTCACGATTCACATGTTTTGTTACAACAGTTACTACCATTGGCATTGCGTACATTATTACCTGAAAAAGTTACTGCTGTTGTACTCCATTTCTGCACATTTTTCAGACAGTTATGTGAGAAAGCTCTACATCCATTTCATCTTGACAACCTACAGGAGAGGTTTGTATTGACCCTTTGTGCAATGGAGATGATCTTCCCTCCATCGTTTTTTACTGTCATGATGCATTTAACTGTGCATTTGGTTGACGAAGCTAAATTAGGAGGCCCCATTCATTATCGATGGATGTATCCAATTGAGAGGTATTTTATTTATATGTTTCCAGTTAAGTAAACATTTTTTGGAATTTAAATAAATGCATAATATTATTATTTTTTTTCACAGATATCTTGGGCATTTGAAAGCATACGTGAGAAATAAAGCTCAACCAGAAGGCTCTATTGCTGAAGGCTATTTGGCCGAGGAGTGTCTCACCTTTTGTTCCAGATATTTGGATGATATTGAGACAAGATTTACTCGAGTTGGACGTGTTGACGACACATCAACTCAATCTCAAATGCATCAGAAATCAAAAATATTTCCTGCTATTGGCCGATCAGTTGGGAGGACCTCATACGCGACACTAACAGAATTGGAATTATTACAGGCACATAGATATGTGCTGCTGAATAGTGAAATTGCAGATCCATTTATTGAAGAGTTGAGGATACAAACAAAGAGACGAATGAGAAGCCGAACACGAAATGAAAAAGATATAACGAAAGCTGTGAATAAAGAGCTGGTAGAATGGTTTGCACGACGTGTAAGTTTATAAATATTGCAATAAATACGAATATTACTTTGACACATACAATTTGCAAATCTATTAAATTATATTTTTTTTTTCAGATCATGAATACTGATACTCGAGCTGACTTTTCAGAAGATTTGAAGTTTCTTGCTAGAGGTCCTATAAAACAAGTTAGAAAGTTCAACGCTTATAATGTGAATGGTTTTAGATTTCGTACAGTCGATCGAGAAGTGGGTTTGAAAACACAGAATAGTTGTATTTTTACATTTGCTGAAGTGGAATACTATGGAAAGCTGCATGATATTATTGAATTAAACTACCACGGGCATTTTTCTGTTGTTTTATTCAAATGCAAATGGGTCGATTTTATCAGAGGTGTTAAAAGAGATTCCTTGCAATTTACTTCTGTAAACTTCTCTCGCTTGATGGATGTTGGTGATCGTGAACTGCATGATCCATATATCTTAGCATCGCAGGCAAAAATGGTATATTATGTGAATGATGTTGTGGATGAAGGGTGGAGTGTAGTTACTCACGTAATACAAAGAGATTTGTATGATATGGGTGATGAAGTGGAAGATTTGACCTCTGCAATTGAATTTCATCAACAACAGGAAGCAGAATTATTTGTCCATCATGATATTGAAAATATTGGTCTAGCAAGGATGAATGAAGTGGATGAAGCAATGGAGCAGGAAACCGACATGATTGAAGGGGAAAATGATTGTATGTACAATTATTTATTCATTCAGCAACTACTTGTTTCATTTCTGTAGTCATTCATTATCATTGTTATATATATTTTGTTTGTTAATACTGGGCATCTATTATCATTTTTAATTTTTTTTCTGCATAAATTTTTTGAAATATATATTCTGAACTTAATTTTATTTGATTAAATGACAGGAATGCCAAGGAAGAAGCGGTACACTATTCCTTCTTCTTCTGCGACAGATGACGATCCGTCTGTCCCCACAGCATCATCTCCCCCTGCACCATCTCTGACACCATCAGTGGATGCCTCATTAGAGGATGAGTCATCGCCTCCCCCTACAGGAGCTTCAGCAGCGAGGCAGCGACACGCCCCCTCCAGTTCATCACGGACATTCTGGAGGGTCGCAGTCATAGGTACAGATTTTAATTAAATAAATTTATTGCATTTTGTTTATAGTAATTGTTTGCTCATTGCAGATGAAGACAATGAAACCGTGGAAAGAGACATAAAAAGTTCTGATGTTTGGAACATGCATGGCAAGAAGATAGTGGTGCCATTTGATTCTTATGGGGTCCCGACGGATGACGCCGCAGGTTTACTTGGTCAGATTATAGGTCAGCTGGCAGCGGAGCCCGTTTCCCTGCCTATTTCGTATGATGATTGGAGGCATATGCCTCCAAACTGGAAAAATGAAGTTTATGATTCTCAGATAAAGGTAATTTTATTACTTTATGGTTTAATTGAATGTCATTTTACTAATATATTCAAAATGAATTTCTGTATACAGATGTTCTTCCACTTTACCGTTGCTGATGTGATAGCACGGAAGTGGACATTGAAAAATCTTGGAAAAAAATGGAAAGATTTCAAATGGAGGTTGTGGTGTGATGTCAACGATTCTTCGTTGACCGTGCAGCAGATGTATGAGAAGATACCCAGTGGGGTACCGAAAGAACAGTGGAAGGTTTTTGTCGATAAACATCGTGATGAGAAGCGGATGGTATTGAAATATATATTATTATATTATCCTCATTTTACATTTATAAATGTACATGAAGAGGAGATAGACATTGAATACAATACTATTAAATTGAATTTTATTTATTTCAGGATCTCTCAAGAAAGAATGCTTCAAACCGGGCGAAGCAGGTAATCCCGCACACTGCGGGTTCAAAAAGCTTTTCAAGAAGCCGAATGTCATTGGTAATCTTTTAATTAGTTTAAATATTTATAAGATAATATTATCTATTTAACATATTTGATTGATGATTTATCTTTGTTTAATGCAGTCACAGAGTTTAGGGCATGAAGCATCCCGTACAGAACTGTGGCTGGATGTTCATAAAAAAACAGATGGAAGTTTTGTTAATGAACCTGCCAGAGAAGTTGGGGTATGAAGTCAATTATTTATTATAATAACTTAATATCAGTTTTTACTGTGTTAATATATATTGATATTTGATTTATAGGTAAAAATTAAAGAAAAATGGGATGCCAATCCTGGGCAATCCTACTCAGTCTCCCAGGATGACCCGGTTGGTCAAGTCCTTGGGAAGGAGCATCCTGGTAGAGTGCGCGGGATGGGTTTGGGACCCGTACCATCTGAGGTCTTTCGCATGCCATCAGGGATTTCGGCCTCATCTACTCCTGGTTATAGTCATTTCATACCTGAAGATGCTCAGAGGGAGATGTCTGCTCTACGAAACACAGTTCACCAGCAGGGGAATCAGATATCTGATTTGCAGAAAGAGTTGCTTGAAATACGTCAGCATATGAGCAGATATGCCCCCGGTGGTAGTGCATCGGGTAGTGGTGAGCAGGTAAATCACAAAAAAATCAAAATCATTTAGTTTGCAAACTTTTATTGGTTTTAATTTTTATTATAAATATGCAACAATATTTAATTTTCAATATAATGTTCTTACAGGTGGCAGCAGGTGGTGGAGATGAAGGTGGAGAGGGTGACGATGCAGCATCAGATGATGAGTAGTAGTATTGTTGATGTGTTGAACAAGTATGATAACAGTTGGTTTGTAGTAAAAGCATTTCATTTGCTGAAAATTATTTCTTTTTAGCACTCTAGTGTTGTTCTCTATGTATTAAGATGGTATTCTGAGACTATGTTTGGAGTAATTAATGTTTAATTATCATAAAATCAAGAATTATTACCCATTTTAATTGTAGATGATATATTACACCATTTAAAGGAATCTGATAGGTTTTTTATGATTGATATATGGTCTAAAAATCACCCGAGGTGGTTGAATGATGAGGTTATCTTGAATACATCCTTCCCTCATAGGTTTGAATACATCTGGTTTGTGGTTATATCATTCAGTGTTATAATAGAAGAAGATATATAAATGGGGCTCACAATATATATGATCTATGAATTCATATACTAGTTCTTAGATGTGTACATTCATGAAATCATTATATACCAATTGGAAGTGGGTGGAAGTCAAAATTGTGATGGTCACAATGTATCCCCAATATTAGGGAGGATATGTGATCATATATTGAATAATGATTTCATAACATTATATAGAAATCAAGGAGTCCAGTTAAATACATTATTAAGAATGATTGTACATGGATGAGGTTTTAGGACTCCCCATGATACCATAATTAATTGTTTAGAATGTAATTCCTATTTCATATCATCATTATTGGGAGGAACATGGAATCCCTCCATTACCTAAACTCTCTTTAAAATGACTTTCAATCCCCTAATCGATGGAAATCTGGAATTGAATTTCAATAAGTTGTGGGATTTTTTGGGAACATTAATTTTGACCTAGTTGCATTATGGGTGAATAAAACACCAATTTTTTCGCCCCTTTCCGGCCATTTCGCTTAACCCTAAGGTCCCTGACCTCCACGAAGGCTCTCCTCAGCTCGCGATTTCGCTCAAGGAATTCAACGCGGCGTCGGATCTGCACAGATCAACGCTAGTGGCTCGTTTCAGAGGTCGTCGTCCCTCGGTAGATGCCTTCGACCGCTTCGTCTTTGGTTCTTGGGGTTTACAAAATCGAGCGGTGGTGGGTTTGCTCGACCGGCGTCAATTGATGATTCGTTTTGAATCTGAGGACTTGGTCGTCGCCTGGTCGAGCGCGCCACGAGTGTTTGATGGGTGCGGCTTCTTCCTTCTACGATGGTCGTTCGACTTCAACTTGAACCGCGATCCGCCGTCGGCCGCGATTTGGGTTAGCTTTCCCGATTTGCCTCTTCCTTTCCAGAATCCCTCTATCATTTGTATGCTTGGGAACTTGATCGGCTGGTATCTCTGTTCTGATCATCGAACCTCGGCGGTATGTCACCCTATTATGCCCCGTGTTTGCGTTGAAGTTGATATTTCTAAACCCCCAACTGAGTGGCTATGGATCTCGGTTGGAGAAGAACTGAGATGGAAGCAGCGGGTGGTGTTTGATTCTTGGCCCGCGTTCTGTACCGATTGCAGCAAGATCGGCCATGACGTTTCAGGATGTCGCCGCAGGAGTTTTGACAGGTCCTCGAAGGTGTTGGTGGCTCTAGAGGCAGAGGACCAGTCATGCGCAAGAGTGGATCCGGGTGCGATTGGTGTGGCGCGCGGGGAGGATCCAGGGGCGACGAGGGTTCTCTTGAGTCCTGTTAGGATTGAGAAACCTGGGCAACTCAAGGAGGTTGGCCCGAGGGTTGCAGATGTTTTTTCTAGATTGAGGCATGATCTGGGTGTTAGGGGCGATGGTGTGGAGAGGTCCGTTGTGGATGTGGGGCTTCATCCTGTATTACCCAGCCAAGCCGAGGAAGGTGAAGGCAGTGAGGCTCATGGGGCTGGAAGCTCTCCTGGGAGAGGTCGGGGTGACAACCATCATCTGCAATTCATGGTTCGGGGAAATGACCAACCCATGGGATCGGCCTTGGTTCCGGGGAAGTCATTCTTGGCTGCTGTTACTTCTTCCAGAGAACAGGAGAAGTTGGCCAATGCCAATATCTTGAAGGCACTAGATCCTAACACCCTTGGGGATCATCCGAAGGTTGGGATTGGGGGGAAAGATAAGTTCATGAAGAAGAAGGTAGATCTGGAGCATTCACTTTTCAAGCCGAGCCCTCTCTACGAAGGCATGCAGTTATCGTTGGGGAACCGCTTTGTTGGATTGGAAGTTCAGGATCCTATATTGTCTCCGGAGGATGATTTTTCAGGTGATGACAGTTATAGTACTCCTTCAATGGACAGCATGGATCGATGTAAAGGTAAAGGCCCTCATAGCCCTCGGCGGAAGAAGGGGAAAAAAGTCGCTAGAGATTCTGGAAAATGTATTGTGGTCCAGGGGAAAAAGACTAAGAGTCGCAAGGATTATTCTCATCTTCCAAAACCAATGGAGACTAGGTCGGCCAAGAAGGGAAAGATCAAAGTAAGCACAACCCTTCAGGAGGGGGAAAAAGAAGGAACAAACAAGCCTATATGTGACAAAGAAGAAGAGAATGGAGAGTGCTTGAAACTCATCCTGCACTCCAAGGAAGATATGATTGAACAAGCCATTCGTCCTAATGTTTCAGAAGAGGATCTCAACAGAATTTACGCACGAAGGCTGCAAGTTGATGCCACAGAGGAGCAAGAAGTGTGGTTAGATAAACAAGATAGAATTCTGGCCCGCGGGTTCAATAAGGGAAAAATCAACTCAGAGGAATTTATTCAGACGATGGAGAGGATGATTTCCTACTTTGAAGAGCTCATCAGAGAGGATCCTGACATCCAGGTTGGTATGCTACACTGGGAGCTCTTTAGAGCAGCAGAGTCAAGTAACTTAAGCCTTGTGTTTCACCACTTTGTAAGCTCTTTCAGCATGTAGTGCTCCTGTAGTGTACTCTGGTTTTTTCCATTTTCCTTAAAATGGCTTAATAAAAAAATCTAATTTGGCCAGGATCATTTCAATACCACTGTATAATATAGATGTAGACCCATGTAGTTATATTTCAAAGATCTTGTGTTCTTGAGGTTGTTTCCATGATGGTGTAGGCATATTTTGTGTGAGGGAGTGTGGATTCTCCTAGGTTGTTCTGGATTTTTTAGGTTTTGGTGAACATTGGTGAGGTGTTATATCAGTTGGAGCTCTAACCACTGATAAAAATAATTCACAATATCATCAATTTATCCCAACATTACTGAAATAATCATGATTCATCCCATATATTCAAATATAGAGAGTTGGATGATGAGGATGAAGTAATGATTTGGTGAACCCAATGGAAATCATGGATCATTTGTAGATTACTCTTCATGGGAATGTTAATCCATTTTATCATTTTCTATGGTGGAATAGTGGTTTGGAGGAGATATTTTTTGGTACATATTCAAAGATGAATGAATAATGTCATAAAGTGTTTTAATTCATTCATTTTTTTCAATGTAACTGTGTAAATCTATTTTATTGTTTGTCATAATATGAATATGGTCCCTTTAATTGGTTGGTTATGACACATGGTTATGTGTTTATTTATTTAATGATTAGTTTTGATCAAATTATTATATTATCCTTGAGAGGTTTCCCACAAGGGTTCTATTTTGGAACCATTTATATTCATTGGAACATGAGGATGATAACTGTTTTAGTGGTATCCTAGGTAATATATCCAATTTTAATAAAACCCACCTACTTGTTTTATTGGATTTTGGATATTTCAATATGGTTTTATGAGTCATTTCACATTGAAACATTCATGGGTTTTCTCATAGATTCCCTACTTGTTTTATTGGATTTTGGTTCTCATAGTGAGATACATGTTTCTTGTTATGGTGTGGTTTTGTCTATGAGGGATGGTGTTTTTAATGTTGGTTTTTATTATGGTAAGAGATGTTATGGTCACTATTATGAGGATGTTGGTTTTTGTGTGTAGTGGTTTGTGGTAGTATTCTTTTAGTGATGGAATATGAAATGGTAATGATGTAATAATGTTGTAAGCTGTTGTACATTACAAATATGTGTGGATGTGTTATTATGTGGGGCTGATGGGTGAGATGTGGCTGTGGTTTTGGAAAATTTAGGGCAGTGGTGGAGCAGATGCAACATATTTTTTTTTTCCAGGTCAACGTTTAGCGGCGGTTTTAACCGCCGCTAAATTCCATACCTGTGAGCATTTAGCGGCGGTTTTAACCGCCGCTAAATAACCGGGAATCAGTTAGCGGCGGTTTTAACCGCCGCTAAATGATGAACTGGGCAGAATTTAGCGGCGGTTTTAACCGCCGCTAAATATATTATGTTGATATTTAGCGGCGGTATTCACCGCCGCAGAATAGGCGCATCAAACGCTTGAATTTAGCGGCGGTTAAAACCGCCGCTAAATAAGATACCCATATAACCGCCGCTAAATGACGGACATACGACACATTTCTAAAACCGCCGCGGAATCGAAAAAACCGCCGCTAATAGATTGTCGACGCCAAACTTAGCGGTGGTTTTTGTAAACCGCCGCCACACAATATAGCGGCGGTTTAAACCGCCGCTAAACCGGAAAAAAACCGCCGCTAGGATCGGCATTTGTTGTAGTGTTTTGTGCAATACTTAATACATGAAACAAATAGATGCTCAAATACCGTATTAGTTTAGTGCCTTTGGAAACTCAGAACATGATTTTCTAATCATGGTGAAAGATCTTCAACATCTCCCATAAATATCTTCCCCTTTTGTTTTTCTACCTAAAACCTTTATTTATATCCTGGAGAAAATAAAACATAAAAAAGGGGGATCTTAAATGCTAATTAAGGGTAAACATGGATAACATAAAACAAACCATAAACATTTGAACGTAAAAACACGAACATAAAGTTTAAACATCAAAATATTGTGTCATGAAATAAATCTTGGCAGTATGTAAGACATGGATCATAGAGGAACATTAACCATGATATAACAACATTGGAATAAAACATGTAATTGTGGAAAACTAATAATCACATAATATGATTTCCATAGTAGCCAAGTCATTACTTCCAAGACTATCATAGTGGACAAAGTCCATTACTGAACCAGGTTTACTTGTCATTCCAGCCATGTATTACAGAACCAGATTATCTTTTCGTTTCAGTCATATCTATCTCATGAGATATAAATCTTTACCCAATGAATTGAAGGGAGATATATGTCTCACCCATCTCATAATTAAATCATTCTTACATGTGCCACAAAAAACATAAATCATTCATCATAGCATAACCCAAGAAATAAAATGGGTTTTCTTAGACATCATTCCATCATAACATAATCCATATAAAATATCATTCTATCATTAACACAATAAAATCATAGTAATAATAGTGATAAAAACATAACCATATTTAATGAGATTTACCTTAGATGGAAAATAATTTTGATAAACCACTTGAACTCAGTTCTTGAGGAAAATATTCTTTCTTCTTCAAAAAAGTTTTCTTTTCTCAAAATGCCACACAATTTTAAAAGAAAATAATTTAGTTGAAAATACACTTTAAAACTTGTAGAGGACTCTTCATGTAAATAAGGTGTTATGAAGATGAAAAAATTCATTCATGTCGTATAAGTTAAAAAAACATTCTCCTCATACTTTTTCCAGAAAATTCAAAAAGTGCCTCGTATGGTAAAAAAAAGAAAGATTTTATCCACACCATGTTTTAAAAGTTAAAAATAGGTAAAAATGACTTTAAAAATACATAAAATAATAGTAAACATTTTTTGAAAACATTTTTATAAAACATGGACATGGATGATAAATATATCCCCAGTAAATACTTACATATAAACAATCTTGGATAAAAATGAGATTGCAAAATTATCCCTTACCAATTATAATCAGTGGAATATATGCCTCATAAAATAAAGAATATTACATGAATATGTAAATATCATTACCTTCATAATAAAAATCATAAAACATTCATGAGAATCATAAACACCAGACAAAATAAATAGGTGGTGTTTAAGACATATGTCCCACAGAAATAAAAGTGAGACGAAATAATTCATTACCTTATGTCTGATTTCTTTTGAATGTGTCTGAAACTCCTGTATAATGGGTTTAAACATATTATTAACTTGTAAAATAACCATAATAATATTTATGATATCATGTATGATTCACTTACAACTTTATATTACCTATTCATTTGTCAATTCCATGTTAAAGCAACGTTTTGGGTAATAATTGTTTTATTTATCATACGTGTTTTGAATTGTTATTATTGATATTATTAATTACTTCCAGAATGAAAAAAATTATTTATATATTATATATATTAAATATATATATATATATATAATAAATAGATAAAAATATGGAATACACCGTTCATGGAGACGGTAGGTCGTACGTACGCATTAACGTTGTTTTCATTTCCTTATTAAATTGAATAGAAGTAAATGACATATATATATATATATATTAGAATTATTATTTTATATATTTAATTATTATTTATTATATATACTTTATAATCATTCTTTAATGGTTAACGTCGATAATAAATCTCAGAGCGTTGTGGAGACGATAAGCCGTACGTACGCACGAGCGACGATATTGTTCCCATAATTGTTGAATGGTATTAAAGTGGATGGTGAATAATATCTCATAATTAGTATCATGTTATAATAATCGTATATAGCTATTATTTCCACCATTATACCCATCCAAGTAAGGTGGTGGTGAAAAACATACTACACCACAACGTGGAGATGGTAAGTCGTATGTACGCACGCGCGATGATTTCGTTTTTTGTAGGATAGATAGAAGGTGAAATAATGTTGTTTCATATTTATAATGACATAAAATTATATTATTTATACTGATATTATTACTTTATAATGAAACAACTAATGAAGAGTAAGTATAAGAAGAAAGAAATTTGAAAGAATCGGTAGAAGAGATTACCTCTTCCTTGACGTGCCTCCTATAAATTTCCTCTCAGGGCACTAGAGTTAGTCTTTTGAGAAGATAAAAACCTTTATAATGTAACTAGGTAAGTTGAGAAGAGAAATTTTCAGGGGTTGGCTGAGATTAAATGCTCAAAATTGAGTGAAGAGGAGATGGAGGAGATGCCCATTTATAAGAGAGGAGAAGGTCACTTTAGGAAACTCTCAAAATATTAATTTATTACAAAATGATTTTCGGTTTCAAAAGGTCCAAAACTCATTTAATTCGAAGTTAAGATGAGTATTATTTAAAATCCTCTCAACCATTTGGTTTTATACAATTTTAGGTCTCAAATTTAACCTTATATTTTATCTTTAACCCTTAGTTAACTAATTTAATTCTTATCATGTCTTCTTGTATATTCATACTATATGGTTAATATAGTTACTATAAAATGACAATCAAACCTCAAGTGGTTCATTAATGACATGTTAAACATTATCTAAGTCATTTGGTCAAATATTATATTTTTAGGACTATTATATAATTTAACAAAATAGTATTTTTTTTTTAAACTCATTTATGTCAATTTTTATACTATTTATTTCATGACTTTTTAAAAATCCATAACAACTTGATTCTTTCAAAAAAACTTCATTAATTCAAAGATAAAAAGTCATAATCATCCATAAAATTTGTGTATGGAATAAAAAGGTTCAAAATAAATTTATTTTAATATTTATAATCTTATTTATTTAAATCATTCATTAATAAGATAATCACTACATCATCATTGTGTCATAAATAAATTTATTTATTTGGTGTCTAAAAATTATAAATAAAATACCATGATATGGGAAATATTTTTAGATTTATAATAACTATTTATAGATAGATATATCAGTTATATAACCCTATATTAAAATTAATTTAGTAAAAGATATATGTTTAGGTTATAATTATCTTTACTTTAAATTAATTCTTATAAAATGTCATTTTCACATCCAAGTGAATCCATGGGGTCCCAAAATCGACCCAAGGATGCCCATGGTTGGAAATATTTTATCTAATAGGATTAGGACATGTGTTAGGGTAGTTTAATATTATTATTATATTATTATTATTTTACCCTTATTTACTAGATTTACCCTTTAACCATGGTAAATAAAATAATTACTGAAGTTACTATTCATAATATCTAAAAATAAAAGGTTCTTATTTGCACAATTTGAAACTTATGGTTTAAAATATGGAATCCATTTTTTCAAATTCAAAACACAGAATTTTTAGTAATTAATTTAAAATCAATTCTCGTTGCCAAAACCAAAAAGCGGGTTTTTAAGAAGTGATAACTATCAAAAGATTAACTTGTGTTTATGTCCAATTTAAAAGTGAAATTACTTCCAATTAACAACATTGGATTAAATTATAAAAATATAATACAATTACACTTTAAAATCAATTAAAAATATAATATAACTATATATAAAAAGGTAGTTTCGAATTAAAATGCGGTATTTTTCACTATTCATTAAAATTTTAATTTTATTAGAAAAATACCAAAAATTCAAAAAAAGTAAATTTTTATGTCCTTGTTCCAAATAAGAAATTTATTTTGTAAAATTTAACTTATAAAAGTGTCAAAAACTAGATTTAAAATGGGTGCGCCATCAAAAGGCGGTATAACTGCATTTTTTGAAAAATACTTTTTTTATCCGAAAAAAATGATTTTTTATCATGTCCTAGAAAATGTGTAAGATGAATTCTAATGTTATATAAAATTCAAAATGTGGTTAATACTATTCATAACGGCTAGTTTATATCCCATTAAATAATAATATTTTAATAATATATCATTGTTTAGTGAAACTCGGTATCGCGTACAACACAAGCTATCGAGGAAGGTTGCTCTTGCGTGTAACACGAGACAAGTCAGTGTTGTGTGTAGTGAAATCTTCCTTTGATGTTGCGTATAACATAATCCAAAATTAGTTCATTTATACATTGAATAAAATATATACTCAGTGTTGCGTGAAATGAATTGTATCAAAAGAACTTGAAATTGTATGTAACACAAGCCAAGTATAATGTTGCGTATACTGCAAGCTAATACGGTGTTGTGTATAGTGCAAGTTAATCTTGGTGTAGCATGCAAGAAAAGACATCAAAGAAATTAAAAAAAAACGATCACATAAAATATCAAGGTGTTACAAACACCAACTCTGTGGGTTAATAATTATTTATTCATTATTCAATACTATAAAATAGGCTTTTAACAGTGCTAAAAATAGCCTTTATCAACACTAGAGAAGCGCTGACTACTGGAGCGAGATTAAAAGCCTGAGTCTTTTATCAGTGTTGATAAAGGGGCATATTGTAGTGTGTTATAACAACACACTGCAACACCAGTGAAGTGTGTTGTAAGAGAACACCACAACACCAAAAACACCACAAAATTAAAAAAATAAAGTACAAATTCATAATTTAAATGAAGAGAAAACAATCTAGGCTTGTTTGCTCAGTTTTGGCGATGTGATGCGCGTTTTAAACTAAAATGATACTTAAATATTGAAAAAATGCACTTGGAGTCATACATGTCACACCATGCATCAGATTGAGATGAGGTTGATTCTTACATGTTTTAAATGACTTATGAATCATTTTCCTGAAGTATCAAAACAATCTGAATGTGTTTGCTCAGTTTTGAGTACGTCGCTTGTCTTTTTTACTAAAATGTCATTTTAAACTGGAAACACACACTTTGAATCATATCATTCATATCGTGTGTCAATTTGACGTGATATTTATTCCGGCACATCAAAAATGACTTATGAATCATTTTCCTAAATTATCAACAAAATCTGAGCGTGTTTGACCAGTATTCTGTGAGTAATACTTTTTGAACTAAAATGTTGATTTTAAACTGATAACGAACACACTTAGTCATACCAGAAACATCTTGTATCGAATTGAGGTGAATCTAATTCCTACATGTTACAAATTACTTATGGATAATTTTCCTAAAGTATCAAAACAATCCAAATGTGTTTGCTCAATTTTGAGTAGGTCATTTGTCATTTTATTAAAATTGATGTCATTTTTAAATAAAAAGACACACTTGGAGTCATACCAGTCATACCGTGTGTCATATTGAGGTACGAACAATTACTACACGTCACAAATGACTTATGTATAATTTTCCTAAACTATAAAAAGAATCTGATTTGTTTGCTCGACTTTGAGTACGTCAGTTATCTTTTTTATTAAAATTGATGTCATTTTTAAATAAAAAGGCACACTTTGAGTCATACCGGTCACACCGTACATAAGATTGAGGTTTTTGTGATTCTTACATGTCTAAAATGACTTATGGATCTTTTATATAGAGTATTAAAACAATCTAAATGAATTTTCTTAGTTTTTAGTAGGTCATATTTTCTTTTTATTAAAATTGATGTCATTTTTAAATAAAAAGACACACTTGGAGTCATACCGATCACATTGTGCATTAGATTGAGGTAAGGATAATTCCTAGATGTCTCAAATGACTTATGTATCATTTTCCTAAATTATCAAAATAATCTAAATGTGTTTTCTTAGTTTTAAGTAGGTAAGTTGTCTTTTTTATTAAAATTGATGTCATTTTTAAATAAAAAATGAACTTAGAGTCATACCGGTCACACCATGTGTCAAATTGTGGTAGAAATTATTCTTATATGTCTCAAATTAATTATGGATTGTTATAATTAATTATAAAAACAATTTTAATGTGTTTTCTTAGTTTTGAGTATGTCGCGTTTTTTACTAAAATGTCATTTTAAACTGGAAACACGCACTTTGACCTGTACTGACCACATCGTGTATCGGTTTGATGTGATACCAATCCCTACATGTCAAAAATGACTTGTAAATCAATTTACTAAATTATAGAGAAAATATGAGTGTGTTTTCTTTGTTTTTAGTTAGCGACAATTTTTGAACTAAATTGTCAATTTTAAACAAATAACTAACACATTGAGTCATAATGATCACACCGTGTGTTGAATTGAGGTTAGGTTGCTTCATACAAGTCTCAAATGACTTATAGATAATTTATATAAAGTATTAAAACAATCATAATATGCTTTCTTGTTTTTTAGTATGTCATTTGTCCTTTTTACTAAAATTAATGTCAATTTTAAATAAAATAAGTACTTTGAGTCATACCAGTTACACCATGTGTCAAATTGAGGTGTGACTGATTCCTACACATCCCAAAGTCTAAAAAAATCCTAATTACCAATGTTATCATGTTTTCACTATCTTTTTATGTTGAACTACCAACACTGCATATTGATTCTATTTTCTTAGCAGAAAAACCTTTCTCGTTGTTGAAAGTTAGAAGAGTAGAGGCTTTCACCAACGAGAAAGGTTTTTTGGCTAATAACATAGAATCAATATGCATTGTTGGTAGTTCGACAAAAAAATCAATGAAAATAGAAATCATGGTAACATTGGTAGAAAGAATCATTTTATCTCTTTTGTGGCTTGTTGTAGATAATTAAAAGCAAAATATGGCTTCCCAAAAGATCTATGAAAAAAAAATATTAGATAAAAATGATAAGGAAATTAACTTACAAATCGTATATAAAATTATGACAAAAGTAATTTAATAATTAGTAAAAATTCACCTTTTCCTGATGGTTGTATACATTCTTAACGCACTTCCTTGTTGTCATTATCTCAGTTGCGGGATTGAACAAAAGAATCAACTTGTACAAGAAAATAATTATTATATGAGTAATACTAAAAGAAATAAATTAAACATAAATATGAAACAATATATTAATTTTTATGGATAATAATTTTATTGTGAAAACATTATTGACCATAGGGATATACTGGCGGTAAAGCTAGAATGATGATAAAAACACAAATAGATCTTTCCAAAAAATCAATCAACGATTGAGGAGAATGAAGAGAAAATAAGATACATTGGATTGAAGCTTTGAATCGTCCGAGATAAATTAAAGATATCATATTGGGTTTATAAAATATTTATTTTGTATATTAAATAAATAAATACACATAATATATTCATTATCAAAGGTGAATGTCTCCCATTTGTGAGAATTACATGGATGGTAATCAGAGATTCCTAAGGGTGGAACCAAAAGTCAATGTTAAAGAATGATATGTTTTTAGATGAATTAAAGTAAAAAATACATAGTGTTTATTAGATGTGTGATGAAAGAAATGAAGTGATTTTTAAGAAGTATTATAATGAATGGGTTATCATTTCAAAGATGGCTTATATTTTTATCAACTGTAAGAAATACAAGCAAGGTTGAAATCAATGAATAAAATATCATTGGTGATTGGAAAGTTTCGATGAAAACTTAAAGGAGTAAGACTCTAAAAAAACCCTCATTTTTTCCAAGTAGAGCCTAAATCATTTGGAGAGGTTGATAAGGAAGACAATTGGATCAAATCTATGCATGAGGATCTTGATCTAAATAAGAATAATGTGACATGAGGAGCCTGATCTGAATAAGAACAATGAAGGCTTCTTATGGATCATGTTGTTGCATATATTGTTCCAAAAAATGTCTATTAGTATTAAAATACATGAGTTTTTTAGTTAATTTTTTGTCCCGATTTTGTAAAACTCTTAACATAAAGGATCATGGTAATGTATTATAATGAAACATTTTTTTATGTCATGTAATTGAGATGGTCACATCTGTGGTGAATCATATTACCACTTGCACATAAAAATGGATTTAAGTTTATGTTAGTAAACCATAAAATTAAATAGAATTAAGAATCCATAGTGAACATAGCATGACATTAAATTATTAAATCCAAACTAATAAAGTTGACTTGAAGTGGGATTCTAAAGATGTAATGATTTTATCCATGAAAAATAATTTTTGTTTAAAAGAAATAGATTTTATTAAAACTTATTTATTAAATTTACATCAATCAATGTTAAAATTTTATTTTATCAAAATTAGTTAAATCTAGTGGTATAAGATTTATTCTTGAATGATTGAAAATATTCTTTAAAATTTAAATAATAGAAAATTTTTATCCTTAAATAAGTTACTTTTCAAATAAAATATCAAATTCAGAAAAATCTTGATCAATCCTAAAGGACTGAGAAAATAAATTCTATCAACAGTGTACTCTTCTTCTGCACTACATAATGAAACAGTATTTTGTTTCTTAAAACACCATGATGTTAAAGTATTTCCTATAAAATGTCTCATTCTAATTGTTTATTTTATAACTATATTTCAACAACCAAAATCAAAATATAAATTACATTTTATCTCAAAATCAGTTTTTCCTGTATAATAGTCCAAGGATTATAGAACCTCAAACCTCTTTGATTTTTCTTTTTATAGCATTTAATTCATATTATTTAAATTCAAATTAAAATATTTCAAAAATAAAAAATGAAAACAATATATTTTTTCAAGAAGTAGTTAAATAAATAAGACAACAAATCAAACATATATAATGTTCATTCAATTGATGCACAACATAATATAAGACCCCAATGATGTCAGATATTTCATCATCCAACTGATTTGCAATGTAATATTCCAAACCAATGACAACACTAACCGCTATATGGATGAATTTTTCAAAATTTGATGATTTCACAGAGGTGGATGTCATGGAATATGGGTATTGGGAACCTATTATACCTCACAACAACATAACCCAACATTGGGTTTGATATATTTCAAGTTGCACAGTACAAATGTTGTCCTAAGGAGACCCACATGATATTGGGGAAGATGATACTTCAATATATCTAAAAAATAATGAATTTTGGGTTGTTTTATTATAATATAGTGCAACTAAACTTGTTGGGATACACGAATGTGGGATGAGAAGGTATTGTGGATAATCTAGGGAAATTAGAGATATCGAAAAACTTGGATTTCGTTCGATTCATGGTTGCGTTCAACCCTTGAATCGCTCAAGACTTGGATTTGTGCCTTATAATTGTTGGAGCCTTGATTCTATCATAGATTCAAGCTTGGATTAGACAACAAGGAGCGTCGATAGCAGGTCACTTCTATGGAGAGGTTCAGATATCGCAAACTGGTTCGCGATGGTTAGGGTTCTTAAAATAGATCGTGACACTTTTATCAGTGCTTAAAAAAATGCTGATAAAGATAAATTTTATCAGTGCTAATTTAATAAGTGTTGATAAATAATTATAATACTTTTAAAAAAAATATAGTATTTTTTAAAAAAGTGTAATTATTATATATTATTATAATATAAAATAATAATTTTTATAAAATAATAATTTTATAATTCTTTGAATATATAATTATTTATTAATAATCATATAAATACTTTTTAAACAAATATTATTTATAATTATAAATATATAAAAATAGTAAATATACATTTATAATTATATTTATTTATAAATATTAATTTACAAATGTATTTTTAACATTATTAATGAATATTTAATCTTAAGTTTGTGCATGTTAAAAATGAGTGAAATTGATTAATTAAATGAGTACAATATTGAAAATTTAGATAAGTTTGATTAATATAAATCATTAAAAAATGGATATATATTGAAATAAAGATGAATACATATATTGAAAATATTAAAACATATTAAATAAATATTTATAAAATAAATAATATAAATTGATTAAATTCCAAAAAAAAATATTTGTGTGTGTGTGTGTGTATGTAAAAATGCATTAATTACGTATATATGAAATCAATATAATATGTTTGATTATAAATTTAAAAATCAAATGATATTCAATTATGTCCATTACTCGGTGCAATTAGTCAGTATTTTTAATTAATATTAATTTTTAATTATAAACTTCACTAAATATATTACTATTTAATGTAAAGCATAAATAATATTTTGTATTTATATAAATCATATTTATATACATTAATATATATATCTATATATTTAGTATATATTATTTATTAACATTATCAATAACCATTTAATTAATAAAATGTTTAATATTTTTCTCAATTTAATTATTTTCAATTTTAATTTGTTTAATTTTCATTTTACATATATCTATATATTTAATACATACTACTTATTAGTATTTATAATTTATATACAGTATAATCAGTTTATTCGTTTTTATCAATAATTATTTAATTAATAAAATTTGTAATATTTTTTTAATAAACCCACTTTTTATTTTTTATTTATTTAATTGTTTCATTTTATTTATTCAGACCTTTATTAGCACTAAAAAACGCTAGTAAAGGGACCCTTTATCACCACTAAAAAAAGTGATGATAAAGGGTTAAATTTATCAGTACTTGCTTTAGCACTGATAAAGATGTCATTTATCAACGCTGATAAATATTGATGTTGTTAAACGCTGGTTTTGTAGTAGTGATTAGCATCATTCCATATCCAGGTACAATAGGAAAACCATCCTAAACTACCACCAAGAGGAAACATGCAACCAAACACATCTAGCTGCTTCAAGTAGTGGGGAAGGGAATGCAGATAAACAAGCAACCCGACCATTGACCATTAAACATATCACAAGTGAACATCCTGAATCTCAGCATTACATTGACGGGTAAGCCCAACTTCAAACCATTCCATCACCTCTGGTGTCATCCCCGACACCCACATGCATATACCAATGCATCTCGCTATCACACGCGTCAACTGGTGTCACATCACTCGGACCTCCCCACCCCATATCACATCAACCATCCCAGACTCAGCCATATCAAACTCACATCGCATCTGGGCCTCCCTGCCCCATACCAAATCAGCCATCTCAGACTTAGTCATATCAGGATCATATAAAAAGTCTCGTATCCTAAGCACATCACAAAGCAACATGGAACAAACAAGCATAACCAACATGGAAACTAGGCCCTCAAAACAATACATTCAACATTCACATGAAAACATGCTCTCGCAACTACTCTAGACACTCGACCTTCTCGAGCAAATGGGCAACTGAGGCCCCAATAATTATCTTTATCGAAAAACTGGTTCTTATCCCATCTTGAATTAACCGATTCATTATTCATAAGTTCCAAATATGGAAAACCTAAGATATCAATCCATAATAAGCTACTAAATTAATTAAACAATTAATTTAAACATGTTTTCGAGCATCCAACCATTATCATTTATCATGCCTTTTTATTATTAACAACAAGCATAAACATGATTCACATTATTTATCATAGTTATTAATGGTGTGCGCCATGGTGTGCCATTGCGCCACCATCCAACGTCCATGAAATAGCCAAATTAGGATGGTGTGTCATGGCTTGCACTATGTTGCACCAAGTCACAGTGTGGTGTTGCGCGTGTCATTGTGTCATCTTAATTTTTTTTTTTTTTTTGTGTTTTTTTGCACCTATTTTAACCACTCAACCCAGACCTTATTAAAATACTTTATTACAAGGCAAACTACACCCCTCCCCCCTATTTCATGCGACACATCGATTGAGTGCTACAACCAAGCACCACCAGCAACTTTGCCACCTTCTCGACACCCCTCTCATAATCGAATTACGATTATTTGTTATTTGAATGACTTAAGGTTATTATAAATAGATTTTTCAAAATAATATTTAACTAAAATTTACAAATTATTTTTATTTATTTTTTATATTTTTTGTTATTATTGCTAATTTTGGTATCTAGCTTATTATTTGTTGTTATTATTATGCATTTATTTACCCTTTGTGTGCCACAAGTTAATATTACCACAGGTTGTGTGCCACGCAATGCGCTTTTTCACCAAGGCCTCATGTTGTTGTTGTGCGCCATGCACCGTAAATAACTATGTTATTTATCAATTCCATTAATCACATGGAAGATCACAATTTCAAACACATACACATTGCATCAATTTGATTTTCATCAAATTACATCAACCACCAGATTACAAACATGAATCTTCTTTAATTTCTTAAGCCAATAAATTATAAATTAATTATGGATTTACAATCTTTATCAATTTCAACATGTCACGACCTGCCTTCACCAAGATGAGGGAAGGGACAACGGATTGTCAGACCCTTCATTTCTCAAGTTGAAGGAGAGATAATGACCCCCGAAACCCACCTTCAATAGGTCCCGGAGTGGAGAATAGCACCAAGGGTATATAATCACACACAAAATGGAAGGCATTACCCTTTCTATTTAGTAGGATCAGGAGATAAGATAGTAAATCCCAAACAACACCAAAACTGGGGGTAGAGGTAAAGCCAAAACAAACCATTCCCATATGCATGTTCCAAAAGTAAGTGCTACAAAAGTACAAAAAAACTCCAAAGTTAAGTACCAAAGAAAAGAAAAACAACAACAGAAAAATCCCCAAAGTCCGAAATAGTAGGGTCCGACACAGTCCCTGAAATCCTCCTGGAAACCTGAAAGTAGTTTTATATACATAGTGTGAGTATACAGGTATATTCAGTAGGGAAAACCAAAAGCTCTCGTGCACAAGTGGGGAGGCATAATAATGCCCTGTGAAAAAGAAGATATCAAAGCACCTGGAAAGTAAACTATCCACTCAAACCTCACCAAGTCACACTTCTCAAATAACACAAGTCAAGTAAAGTAATAGTAAAACACATCGATGTTTGGGTACCCCGCCCCACTTTCCCTCTGGTTATTGAAGACATATGATGCATTAGACCTCCCATGTCATTCTCACCGTAGTCCCACTGCCATACCCCACCCACAAAAACATGGTCTACTACAACCACACATCCCACCCACAGACACCTGGGCCACAATAACCAAACGTAACCACACCCGCAGACACTTGGGCCTCATCCCGAAGACGCTTGGGAAACAACCTGCCCGCACACACCTGGGTCAACCACCACAACTACCCGACCCAAAGAATCTTGGGCTATAATAGACCTCAGGCCATCACAGCCTGCCCGAAGAGTCTTGGGAAACTTAGGAAAGGGAGCATAAAAAGAGCTAATAACCATCCACTCATAGGAGTGTTGGGAAAAACACCCCCCCCCCCATGAAATGGGGGTGTTCGGCATGAAGTGCTCAACTTGGATGGGTCCCGAATAAGAAATGTAAAAACTAAATTATACATATAGGTAACAAGAACTCATCCCGGCCTAGGGGTTCCAAAACCATCCCATATACAAGCACCCTCCTTACTATTCATTCATAAGAAGCACCACAACCACAACCATGTCACAACTCATTCCTGGAAAACAATTCCCCATTGAACCCATTCTTGTTTTCATCTCCAAGTGATTCTATTTAAATGATTCTTTACTATCGGACAACTAACATGCATAGCCACAAGCCAAAGAAGGAAAAACATCCAAGCAGTAAACAAGCATTCACACCCGGTTTTCTTGTAAGGTCACAACCACCAAAGGGATCCGTGAGATCCCTCAAAGTACTGGAACCAAACCATGCCCCAACATACGGCCCCACGCGGCCTTAGGTCCACAAAACCATGACTGCACGATAGGGGATCCCATCCCCATCCATGTCACCTCACAAGAATCAACAGTAAACATCACTAGAATAGAGCAAGGGACTTTTTAAATTTAAATATGTCATTCATTTAGTTCCGTCTTTTTTTTTGGTTAACCGGGGTGACCACACAAGGTTTCTTATTCATTGGGCATCCATTTAATCAACCGAGTTTACGTGATTTACCAGTTTCCATATTACATCCATTCAATCACATAAATATCCAGAAAATAGTGGTTCATTAGTGGGCAAGAATGGACCACCAACGACCATGATTTTCAATGGACATAAGACTATACAATTCACAACATATAAGTAAAGGTAAAGGAGTACCGTAGCATCGTCAAACACACCCCTTCATTCCTTAAAACCATTTATTATCTTCGTTAAGGTTTGATTTCATCCATACACGTAGGAACATTATAATACCCACCCTGCATGATGCACATTAAAGAGAGACGAAGGAAAAACCATACTTGGATGATCAACGATCGAAGTTTTTCTCCTAGCGCCAACAACTGGGGATGCACGACTTGCAAGGGAGGAACTCAGAGGACTCCAAGAATGAGTAGGAAAGATCTGGCATGGGCGCACCACTAGACTCAGGAAAGGGGGCACCAAACAGATTAAGGAAAGAAGGAAACTAGCCAAGAAGAAGAAGGAAATAATTATAGTGCGATAAAAAGGTGAGATCCTAGAGTTACTACATATGAAATTTTTTGAGTGGTTTTAAAGGAAGATCATGGTTTCACCATGAAGTTGGATAGTTACAAATGATGGGATTAGTTATTATTTAATAATTCACATTGGAGGGGTGGCCATAGTAGTTGTGAATTAAAGGACTTCATTTAAAGAGAGGAAAACGAGTCTGTTGAGGGTCTCCCCACTCCTAGGGGATTTAAAACGTTGTTTATGGCACTAAATGGCTTTGAACCACTTTAAAAAGGTTAAAATACTTAAAAGTGGCATTATGGAAAAAATGGGGAAGGAAACCCCAACACCCATCTGTGGCTGATTGGTGATAATGATAGGTGAAACCGATCGGTGGAGCTAATCGGGTGAAGCTGATCCCGTGAAGCTAATCCCGTGAAGTTGATCCCGTGAAGCTGATCAGTGAAGCTAATTAGGAGAAACTGATCCTATGAAGCTGATCCTGTGAAGTTGATCCTGTGAAACCGATCGGTGGAACCGATGGGGTGAAACTGATATGTGAAACTGATTGGGTGAAACCGATCTGTGAAACCGATTGGGTGAAACCGATCTGTGAAACTGATTGGGTGAAACCGATTGAGTGAAACCAATCTGTAAAACTAATTGGGTGAAACTAATCTGTAAAATGGATTGGGTGAAGTAGATCTCTAAAACCGATTGGGTGAAACTGATCTGTGAAACCGATTGGGTGAAACCGATCTGTGAAACTGATCAGGTGGAACCGATCTGTGAAACCGATCGGGTGGAACCTATCTATGAAACCGATTGGGTGAGACCAATCTGTGAAACCAATTATGTGAAACCGATTGGGTGAAACCGATTAGGTGAAACCGATTGGGTGAAACCGATCTGTGAAACCGATTGGGTGAAATCGATCTGTGAAACCGACTGGGTGAAACCAATCTGTGAAACCAACTGGGTGAAACTGATTAGTGATTCTGATTGGGTGAAACCAATTGGGTGAAACCAATTGGGCAAAACCAATCTATGAAACCGATCTGTGAAATCGATTGGGTGAAACTGATCGGGTGAAACCGATTGGGTGAAACCAATCTGTGAAACTGATTGGGTGAAATTGATATGTGAAACTGATAGGGTGAAACCGATTAGGTGAAACGGATCGGGTGAAACCTATGTGTGAAACTGATTGGGTGAAACCGATATATGAAACTGATCATGTGAAGCTGATCAGTGAACCTGATCAGTGAAGCTGTTCTATAAAGCTGATCTGTGATGGTGATCAGTGAACCTGATCAGTGAACCTGTTCTGTAAAGCTGATCTGTGATGGTGATCAGTGAAGCTGATCTGTGAAGCTAATCAGTGATTGATCTGTGAAGATGATCTGTGAAGTTGATCAGTGAACCTGATCTGTGAAGTTGATCTGTGAAGCTGATCTGTGAAGCTGATCTGTGAAGTTGGTCTGTGAAGCTGATCTATGAAGCTGATCTCTGAAGCTGATCAGTGAAATTGATCTGTGAAACTGATCTGTGAAGTTGATCTGTGAACCTAATTGCTAAAGCTGATCTGTAAAACTGATCTGTGAAGCTGATCAGTGAAGCTGATCAGTGAAGCTGATCAGTGAAGCTGATCTGTGAAGCTGATCAATGAAACTGATTTTTGAAGCTGATCTGTGAAACAGATGGGTGGAACTGATCGGTGAGTCCAGGACACCACAACACTTAGAATTTGGAAAAGTAATGGACCTGGAGAGTCTGGGCCATTACATTAGATACCTCTCAAAATTATTCTCGCCCTCGAGAATACACGAGTAACCTGAACAACCACTCCAGAAGATACCTCTCAGGGACAAACCACCCCAAACAGTCATACGAAACCCAAGGATTAAATTTTTTCGACACATGGATCAGGAAGTTCCTTCCTCCATATCAAGATACTATCTGCTTTGGGCGGCACTGACTCACCCGCATGGGTTTAATCGCATCTGCGCTGACGCGTCTTGATTAGGAATCAGGTTCTCCCTTCCCCACATATCTGGACTTTTCATAAACATTCACAAGGTATGGAAACAAATCATCTCAAAAACTAACAAGGTCAGCATTACATCACAGTAGGTCACAAAAACAAGAACAACAGGGAAGGCTCGGAATAGCAACTCAAAACATCTTTGGGTATTGGGCACGCATTTGAGCTTCTCGATCCCAAGTACTCTCCTCAATGCTATTGTGCCTCCACAACACACAAAACAAAGGGATGTTTCATCCACAAAGCACTTTCTCTTTTCAATCTTCAATCCTCACTGGTCACTCCACGAACGTAGAATCATCCCCTATATCCAACTCTTCCCAGTCAATGACATGAGATTCATCGTGTAGATATCGATGAAGCTAGGAGATGTGGAAAACGTCATGGATCCTTTCCAACTTAGGTGCCAACGCCAGCTGATATGCCACCTCACCAACTCGCCCCAACACTTCAAAAGGCCTGATGAATCTAGGAGAGAGCTTTCTCCCCTTGTTGAACCTTCGCTTCCCACACCGCGGGGAAACCTTCAAGAACACATGGTCTCCAACCTCGAACTCCAAGGGCCTCCTCCTACGATCGACATATGAATTCTGCCAGTCCTGGGTTTCCTTCATCCTCTCACGCACAAGTTGAACCTTCTTCGTTGTGCTCTACACTACCTCTGGGCCAAGAAAACTTGCCTACCCAACCTCGGTCTAGCACATGGGTGAACGACACAGCCTCCCGTACAAGGCTTCAAACGGTTTCATGCCAATAGTAGAGTGATAACTATTATTGTAATCAAACTCTACTAAGGGAAAATGTTGTTACCATGATCCCCTAAAGTCCAAAACACATGCCCATAGCATATCCTCCAATGTATGGATGGTTTGCTCTGTCTTCCCATCTGTTTGGGGGTGGAAAGCAGTGCTAAGTTGTAGTTGGGTGCCAAAAGTATGTTGCAATCCCCTACAGACTCGTGAGGTAAATTGGCATCACTATCTGAGATTATGGACCTTATAACTCCATGAAATCACACCACATCATCCACATATCTCCATGCTAAGGCATCCACTACACTTGACTCCTTGATTGCAAGGAAGTGAGCTGATTTCGTCAGCTGATCTACCACTACCCAGATAACATCACAGTCTCCTTGAACCCTGGGTAGTCCTATGATGAAATCTGTCAAGATGTCATCCCACTTATACTCGGGGACATCTAAAGGCTGCAACAAACCTCTTGGGATGCAGTGTTCAGCCTTCACCTAATGACACACCAGGCACCTTGTCATGAACTCTGCCACTGCCCATTTCACCCTGGGCCACCAAAACAGTTCCCTTAGGTCTTGGTACATCTTGTAAACTCTAGGGTGTACCACTACGAGTGAGTTATATAACTCACAGAGAACTCCCATGCGCATCACCTCTGGAATAAACAACTTCTCTCAAAAAAATCATCTGATTCTGACCATCCTCTGACCACCCTTCTAGAGCATTGCCTTGGTTAACCCGATCGCGCATTACTTCACTCTCTATGTCTCCCCACTGAGACTCCCCCACCTTTCACAACAGATAGTATTGCACTGTCATCTGAAATAGACAACCTCTACCACCATCCACCCTTGCATTCAGGTGTAGGGAAGCCAACTCCTTCATTGCCTTCCAAGCATCCACAGATTCCTAAACAGCTTCCCTCTGTGACTTTCTACTCAAGGCATCAACCACAACATTCCCCTTACCATCAGTGTAAGAGATCTCAAAGTTATAGTCCTGAAGAAACTCCACCCACCTTTGTTGTCACAAGTTCAGGTCCCGCTGGGTAAAGATATGCCTTAAACTCTTGTGATCCGTGAATACCACAAAGTGCTCCCTGATGAGGTGATGCCGCCACAACTTCAACACAAACACTACTATTGCAAGCTCTAGGTCATGGGTGGCATAGTTACTCTCATGAGAAAATAACTACCTAGACCCATAAGATGTCACTCCCTGCTGCTGCATCAGTACATACCCCAAGACAAGTCCAGAAGCATCACAAAATACCTCATACAACACCCCTTCCTCTGAAAACCTAAGCACTGGAGTGCTGACCAACCTTTCCTTTAAATAGTTGAAAGCTTCCTAACACTGCTCACTCCATACGAAGGCCTGGTTCTTTCTGGTCAAAGTTGTCAAAGGAGCTTCAACTCAATAGAATTCGGGTATGAACCTCCGATAATAGCCTTCCAGACCTAGAAAACTACAAATCTTCGTCACATTATTGGGTGCTTTCCAAGAAACAACTGCTTCAACCTTTGAAGGATCAACCACTACCCCTTGTTGAGACACCACTTTTTCAAGAAAATGCACTAATCTTGTAAAGAACTTGCACTTGGAAAATTTCCCATAGAGCTGGTGATGTCGAAGGATCTCCAGAACCATCCTGAGGTGTTTAGTATCTTCCTCCTCTGATCTTGAGTAGATCAAAATGTCATTGATGAACACAATGACAAATTGGTCCAGAAACTCACGAAAAATAGCATTCATGTGCCCCATGAACACAAAAGGTGCGTTTGTAACACCGAACGACATGACTACGAACTCAAAGTGCCCATACCTGCACCTAAAAGCGATCTTCGAAATATCATTGTCCTTCACCATAAACTGGTGATACCCGATCCACAGATCGATCTTAGAGAACCAACCTGCTCCCCTTAGTTGGTCAAAGAGATCGTCTATCCTCGGGAGAGGGTAACGGTTCTTGAATATTACCTAATTCAGTCTACGGTAGTCTATACATATCCTGAGACCAACATCTGCCTTCTTCACTAACAAGATCAGAGCACCCCATGGCGACACGCTGGGTCGAACAAAACCCTTTTTTATTAGCTCGTCAATCTGAATACGCAACTCCCGCAACTCTGAAGGTGTCATCCGATAAGGATCCATCAAAATCAGATGGGCACTGGGATGTAAGTATATCCTAAACTCAACATCACGTCAAGGGGGTAGAGTCACAACCTTCTCGAAAAAAATGTCTAGGAACTCTCTGAAAACTGTTGAAACATCCATCATCTCCACATCTGTTGATTCTGCTAAAATCTCAGCCAACTTAGAAAAAATAGGCTCTAAACGTTGTCTCGCCACCTGAAAACTCTGATCAACAACAAAAGCCACACGCTGGAAATCCTCATCAGAGAACATGACTCTTCTTCGAAAGCAGTCGATGCCTAGGATGACATCATATGGTTGCATTTGTTGCAGAAGGAGATCTCCCCTGGACTAATGTGGCCCTAACATCAGTATGCATCTTTGACAAACATCAAACAAACTGGCATGACCCCCAACTGGCGTACTCAGCACCAGGGGCATGGAGAGTCTCTCTATGTCTTGTCCCTAGGCATGGGCTAGACCAGGTATAACAAAGGAGTGCGAAGCTCCTGAATCAAACAAGGCGCAGTCAAGAGTGCTAAACAAGTTGATCATACCTCAAATGACTTCTGGCCCTACTAGAGCTGCTACCTCTGTGGCGTATAACTGCTCACGCCTAGATCCTCTGCCCCTCGGTTGTCGGCTACATCCATGACAATGCCCTGGTTGAGGTCCTTGAGGAGCACCCTGGGGTCGGCCTCCTCCTACAACGTCTTCTCTTAGAGGAGCGGGAGCTCGCTGTCCTTGTTGTTGTTGCTGAAAGGGTCTGGCCGGAAACTGCTGCTGCTGAGATGAGCGCTGAACCTGCCCACCCCCACTATACTACACTCGGTCTGAGCACTGAATCTGAAGGTTCCCACAACTACCATAGATGAAGCACCTCAGTTCTGGGCCCGTAAGGAAAGGGCGGGGACTGAGAGATTGAAACTGGAACTATTGGGGCCTACTCCCCACTGGCTGAAACCTAGAAGGTCATGATGTTGGAGGTCTGCTGCTGACGGCCTTCCCCTTGGACGATCCCAACTAGCTCCCCTCTCATGGAACACCTCCCAGCGTGTGCATATTCTCTACCACTTCAGCCTTCTTTTAGACCTCTAAGTATGTTGGTAGAGTGAAAGGAGTAACAACATATTGAAGAGAAGGTCGGAGTGCCTCCTCTAACATCTCGCCCAAGACTCCTCATCTGGAAAAAGGTCCGGAGTAAAACGAAAGAGATACTTGAACTTGATTCTTAGCTCCCTCACTGACATTCTCCCCTTCTGAAGGGAGAGTAGCTCCTGCCCCTTCTCCACCTTCATCGTGGAAGAGAGGAATTCCGCCCAAAATTCCCTCTTGAAGTCAGTCCATGAAACTTCAGCCTCCCTCTTCTCCCCAAGATAGAGCGTCCACCACTAATGTGCCGCTCCCCACATCTGGATTACAGCCAGAGAAACCCAGTACTCCATCAGAGCCTGGATCAAGCTGAAATCTATCACTAGATCCTTGAGCCAGCTCTATGTCTCCATGTTCGAGACGCTTCCCTCGTACTTCTTGAGAGTCTGTCGCTGAAAAGAACGAAGCATCCTCTTCCACTGGTTATCCTCCTACTCTCGATCAGCCCTCTGCTGATTAGCCAAAACAGCCTCCTGGTCCTTAATCTCACCCACTACCCGTGGTCATCGTCTGGGTGCTATAGCTGCAAAGTAAACAAGGAATGCCTAAGCCCGAGTAGTGTAGAAAATTTCTTTTAAATTTTTCTTAGACTTTTTTTATTTTAAATTCCTAAAACACCTGGAACACACAAGAACGCAAGTCATTATGATGCATTTACCTTTCCTAGGGTCTCTACCATACAATCATTGTAGGTTTGGTCGTTTGGTAGGTCCCGAGTCCTTGCATCGGATCATGGGGGGGGGCTAAAATCTCGTGTCCTAGCTGGTCTTCCCTAGCCTATTTCATGCACTAATATTGCCTAACATTGTTGTCCTACTATCCCATGCAATCCTCACTGTGCCTAACCCCAAGCTCCATCCTATCTCTCAATCAATCCTCTGATACCATTCTGTCATGACCCGCCTTCACCAAGATGAGGGAAAGGATGGCGGATTGCCAGACCCTTCCTTCCTCAAATTGAAGGAGAGATAATGACCCCTGAAACCCACCTTCAATAGGTCCCAGAGTGGAAATTAGCACCAAGGGTATAAAATCACACACAAAATGGAAGGCATTACCCTTTTTATTTAGTAAGATCGAGAGATAAGATAGTAAATCCCAAACAACACCAAAACTAGGGGTAGAGGTAAATCCAAAACAAACCATTCCCATATGCATGTTCCAAAAGTAAGTGCTACAAAAGTACAAGAAAAATACAAAGGTAAGTACCAAAGAAAAGAAAAATAGCAACATCAACTGCCCCAAATTCCAAACTAGTAGGGTTTGGCACGGTCCTCGAAATCCTCTTGGAAACCTGAAAGCAGTTTTATATACGTAGGGTGAGTATACAGGTATACTCAGTAGGGAAAACCAAAAACTCTTGTGCACAAGTGGGGAGGCATACTAATGACCCGTGAAAAAGGAGATATCAAAGCACCTATCAAGGAAACTATCCACCCAAACCTCACCAAGGCACACTCCCCAAATAACGCAAGTCAAGTAAAGTAATAGTAAAATGCATCGATGTTTGGGTACCCTGCGTCACTTTCCCTCTGGTTATTGAAGACATCCTACGTGTTAGACCTCCTCCGCCATTCTCACCGTAGTCCCACTACCATACCTCACCCGCACACACATGGGCTACCACAACCACACATCCCGCCCACAGACACCTGAGCCACAACAACCAAACGTAACCACGCCCGCAGACACCTGGGCCTCATCCTGAAGACGCTTGGGAAACAACATGCCCGCACACACTTGGGCCAACCACCAAAACTACTCGACCCAAAGAATCTTGGGCTATAATATACCTCAGGCCATCACAGCCTGCCCGAAGAGTCTTGGGCTACTCAGAAAATGGAGCAGAAAAGGAGCTAATAACCAGCCACTCATAAGAGTATTGGGAAAAACACCCTCCCCTGTGAAATGGGGGTGTTCGACACAAAGTGCTCAACTTGGGTGGGACGCGAATAAGAAACGTAAAAACTAAATTATACATATAGGTAACAAGCACTCATCCCAGCCTAGGGGTTCCAAAACCAGCTCATATACAAACACCCTCATTACTATTCATTCATAAGAAGCACCACAACCACAACCATGTCACAACTCATTCCCGGAAAATAATTCCCCATTGAACCCATTCTTGTTTTCATCTTCAAGTGATTCTATTTAAATAATTCTTCACTATCAGGCAACTAACAGGCATAGCCACAAGCCAAGGAAGGAAAAACAGCCAAGCAGTAATGCAAGCATTCACACCCAGTTCTCTTGTAAGGTCACAACTACCAAAGGGATCCGTGAGATCCCTCAAAGAACTGGAACCAAACCAAGCCCCAATATACGGCCCCACACGGCCTTAGGTCCACAAAACCACGACTGCACAATAGAAGATCCCATTACCACCCACATCACCTCACAAGCATCAACTGTAAACATCACCAGAACAGAGCAAGAGAGTTTTTAAATTTAAATTTGCCATTCATTTAGTTTTGTCTTTCCGTTTGGTTAACCGGGGTGACCACACAAGGTTTTTTATTCATTGGGCATCCATTTAATCAACCGAGTTTACGTGATTTACCAGTTTCCATGTTACAGTCATTCAATCACATAAATATCCAGAAAACATAGGTTCATTAGTGCGTAAGAAGGGACCACCAAAGACCATGATTTTCAGTGGACATATGCCCATAAAATTCACAACATATAAGTAAAGGTAAAGGAGTACCACAACATCGTCAAACACACCCCTTCATTCCTTAAAACCATTTATTATCTTTGTTAAGGTTTGGTTTCATCCATCCACATAGGAACATTATCATACCCACCCCGTATGATGCACAGTAAAGAGAGACGAAGGAAAAACCCTACTTGGATGATCAATGATTGAAGTTTTTCTCCTGGCGCCAACAACTAGGGATGCGCGACTTGCAGGGGAGGAACTCGGAGGACTCCATGAATGCGCAAGAAAGGCTCTGGCACAGGTGCACCACTAGCCTCGGGAAAGGGGACACCAAACGCACCAAGGAAAGAAGGAAACCAGCCAAGAAGAAGAAGGAAATAATTCTAGTGCGATAAAAAGGCGAGATCCTGGAGTTACAACATATGAAAAATCTTGAGCAACTTTAAAGGCGGGTTGTGGTTTCACCACGAGGTTGGACGGTTACACACGATGGGAATAATTATTATTTAATAATTCACATCAGAGGGGTGGCCATAACAGCTATGCGCTAAAGGATTTCATTTAAAGAGAGGAAAATAGGTCTGTTGAGGGTATCCCCACTCCTAGGGGATTTAAAACGTTGTTTATGGCGCTAAAACGGCTTTGGACCACTTTAAAAAGGTTAAAAGACTTAAAAGTGGCGTTATGGAAAAAATAGGGAAGGAAACCCCAACACCCCTCTATGGATGATTGGTGAGACTGATAGGTGAAACCGATCGGTGGAGCTGATCAGGTGAAGTTGATCCTGTGAGGCCGATCCCGTGAAGCTGATCCCATGAAGTCGATCAATGAAGTTGGTTGGGTGAAACTGATCTTGTGAAGCTGATCCCGTGAAGCTGATCCTGTGAAACCGATCAGTGGAACCGATGGGGTGAAACCGATATGTGAAACGGATTGGGTGAAACCGATCTGTGAAACCAATTGGGTGAAACCGATCTGTGAAACCTATTGGGTGAAACTGATTGGGTGGAACCGATCTGTGAAACGGATTGGGTGGAACCGATATGTGAAACCGATTGGGTGGAACCAATCTGTGAAACCTATTGGGTGCAACCGATCTGTAAAACCGATTGGATGAAACCGATCTGTGAAACGGATTGGGTGAAACCGATCGGGTGAAACCGATCTGTGAAACCGATCGAGTGAAACCGATTGGGTGAAACCAATTGGGTGAAACTGATTGGGTGAAACCGATTGGATGAAACCGATCTGTGAAACTGATTGAGTGAAACCGATCTGTGAAACTGATAGGGTGAAACCAATTGGGTGGAACCAATTTTTGAAACCGATGGGGTGAAATCGATTTTTGAAACTGATCACATAAAGGTGATATGTGAAGCTGGTCAGTGAAGCTGATCTGTGAAGCTGATTTGTGAAACAGATGGGTGGAACTGATCAGTGAGTCCAGGACACCCCAACACTTAGAATTTGGCAAATGGACCGGGAGGGTCTGGGCCATTACACAACATGCTACTCCAAGAATAAGAACATGGTGGCAAAGCATAGCATAGATATAACATTATCTAGCAAATCAAGAGGCAAACCACTATCACGATATAAAGAATCAACATGTGATCACTACAACCCATCTCTTTATTAATTTGACTAAACCATTATTAGGTTAATTTCATTGTTATCCAAAGGTTTAAACCATACTCAATTTAATATTGTACGCAAATGTAATAAGAGAAGCAATGACTCCCCTAACTCAAAGGCGTCAACGTTCTTTGCACGGGAATGGGCCAACATTGTGGATCTTCGATCACATCTCCCGCGAGAACTGCATCCCTCCAAGGACGCTGCACCACAACTGTACTAACAAACAACCAAGAAAACCTCATTAGAAACATGGGAGGTGATTCGTCGTCACATGGCAAGAAGAACGGGAGGAAAACAAAACCGAACAAGAAGAACCTGCAAGAAACGAAGGTAGAACTCATATTGGATCACCGTGGATCGAAGATGAAAACCAAGGATTGATCCCCATCAAAGGAATCCCCAAACGCCTGAGAAAAAGGTGGGTAGATCGCCTGGAGTCGAGAGGGCCACAGGGTTTTGAAGAAAATCCCGAGTGTTGTACCTTTTATAAACGCGTTGTCGTGTAATCATCGGGTTTCAGTTTTCGCTGAAAAATGCGTCGCCTCGAACCTTTTAACCCCAAATCAATATGCGTTGTGAAGCATCTTGTGAACCATCCATAACAAGTCATGAACTTCACATACATGAAGTGAAAACCCATTATATAGCGGGTATTCTCCCAACTTCCAGCTTTTTGCAGCTGAACCCCTCCACACGCACTCCAGGCCTCCTCCGACCACCACGAGCCTCGCAAACACGCAAAGGGTCAGACTACATGGATATGGACTCTTACACATTGATTGCCATATAAGATAGTTGCTCCTATCCAACTTTATAGGTCATATTTGTCCGAAGACACTTGTGCTAAGGCTTTGTGGCTTGATGATGGGCTTTGGCGGGCTGATCTGAACCTGCTTGTTTGGTAGGGTTTGAGTAGCACCCATCGTCCTTGGCTCTGTAAATTTATTTAATTTAACAGTGCAATTTTTCAGAATTATAGTAGTATTCATTTGGTAAAATGCATTAACGATGTTTAGTTTCTGCATAAATATTTGTTATATTAAATAAGCTCCCAGGTCTTAGCCTAGTGGTCAAGGGTCCTGTGCAGTGTTGGGGAAGTCTCGGGTTCGAGTCTTCCCGATTTCCTGCATGTGTGTTTGTGTGATTTCTTTGTGGATTTATAATCCCTCCCATTGTTTGTAATATATTTGTCATAATGAATGGCTATTTTTTTTTGTAATTTTTTTGTAAGTGTCACATTACCTAATGTCTACTATATATAATAAAGTTGGGTACCATGACAACGAGCTTGTACCCAAGTGGTACAAGCTCCTGCTTGACATCCAAAAGACCCAGGACCGAATTTGGGCAGAGACAAATTTCCGGGTTACTACAGCAGTACTGCAGCAGCGGCGAAACGGTTGCAACGAAGACACTGTAGCGGCGGAGGTACTGTAGTTGGAACTGTAGCGGCGATGTACTGTAGCAGGTATTGTAGCAGTCCAGGTAATGTAGCAGTACTATTTACTGAAGAATCCTTTGAGTGAAAAAAGTGGGATTTCAAACCTAGTATTCAGACCACTTGAGCTTGAGACTTCGGTTCCCGTACTTGATCAAAAAGAGAACTTTGGTTTAATAATAAAATGAAGATTCCGACCTAGCTTAAAAAAAAGTTAAGAGTACCGTCCGACGTAAGTGTCATTCATTCCATCCTCCACGTCCCTCCTCATATTCGCTCCCTTACATCCCCTTTTCCCTCCGCTCCACCTAGGTTCCCGCACAAAACCGCGTTCTCCGACTCCGTGTGCTCCGCCTCCGCCTGGCCTCCGGCTGGTCCGCCTATGCCTGCTCTGCAATCGGCAACTCCGCCTCCGAGTCCTCCGCACCACCTAGGGTTCCCGCAGAAAACCGCGTGCTCCGCCTCCGGCTCCTCCGCCTATGCTTGGTCCGCCTCCGGATGGTCCGACTCCGCCTACCCCTGCTCCGCATCCTGCTACCCTTTCAAGTCAGGTGCGATTTGTTATCACTGGGAATCTGTTCTGTAGAGACTACACCATTCATAGGAGTTATGATTTATAGGGTTCTTCTCATGGTCGAACAACCGATAAACTTGACGCTTAAATTGAAGCAACCACAACCCTTAAAGACCTTGATCTGAATTTCATATTCAGATTGCAGAAGCCTTGGTTCCAAGAGTTCTGTTGGTACTATATGTTTAGCATGACTAAAGATAACCTAATTAATGTGAAACATATGTTATCCATGTTTCATTAGTTCTTTCAATTAAGCTGAAGCTTGACAATTTTAGTGCTTACTATACTATTTTTTTTGCCTCTCTTCAATATTTATGCATACAATTTGTTTATACAAACTAATTATTATACTATTATTTGCATTCAAACTGCTAATTATAACTGGTTATCATACCAATTATACTATTATTTGTACCATGGTATCCAGTCTTTCTTTGGGTCGGTGAATCTTTCAACATTTGCATTTTCTACGGTGTAGACAACTTCCTCCTACAACACATCAAATCGTGAACCACTTTTGGTACGCCTAACTTTTTTATTCAATACAAACCTTTGAGCTATTTTTACCATGCAACCTTTGTGTATTGGTCATTGTTATTTTTATAATCATTTTAGGTTACATGTTTAGGTAACCTGCTATTTGACTTTCCAAGATATATTACATCCACTATACTCACAATGATGCATTACCCGGTTTTCTTGAACGCCTTGACAATTCAATAAAAAGGCAAACAACATAAACATGCAATTCCCGTCAAGATCTAGAGTGTAGGTTGAGAAACCCCCTTACCTTCAAGGTGAGGTAGAAACCTTCTTTTATAGATTGAGAAAAAGGAATACACATGGGAGTATTTCGATGTGGGACTTGGTAATACCCAAAATAATAAAAAAAAGGTTTTAACACTCCCTTTCAAGCTGGACATGCCCGGCTTGGACAAAAGAGTCCCACAAAGAAAAAAAAGGTGACACCATACAAGACCATATAAACTCCCCCTCAAGCTGGGCCGAAGATGTTATGGATGCCTAGCTTGGAACTGAGCGAGGTGAGGCGGGCCGCTGGGACGCCTTTGGTGAAGATGTCAGCAAACTGGTCCGCCGTCGAGATGTGGCCAAAACTGACATGATTGTGCTTCAGGTGGTGTCGAAGAAAGTGGCAGTCCACCTCAATATGCTTCGTGCGTTCATGGAAGATGAGATTTGAATCAATCTTGGTGGCTGCCTGATTGTCATACCAGATGTGAGCAGATGTGAGAGGAGGAAAGCCAAGCTCCTGGAGGAGTTGTTGAAACCAAAGGATCTCCGTAGTTACGATGGTCATGGCTTGGTACTCAGACTCTGCACTGGATCTGGACACGACAATCTGTTTCTTGCTGCGCCAAGAGATGAGGTTGTCGGCTAAGAAAATGGAAAATCCAGAGGTAGATCTCTGAGTGGCAAGGCAACCAGCATAATCAGCATCACAAAAGGCCTCAATGTTCAGATGAGGATGCTGTGAGTAGCGAAGACCACGGGCAGGATCGCGCTTGATGTATTTGGCGATGCGGAGGACAACATCCCAATGAGAGGTGGTCGAATGTTCCATAAATTGGGTCACTTTACCAACGACACAGGTAATGTCGGGACGAGTCATGGTGAGATAATTGAGTTTACTCACCAACCGACGGTACCGCTCAGGATGTGAATATGGTTATGAGGAGGCATAAAGTGATCGTTCCCCAGGCTCCAGAAGGGTGTCAACAGCAGTGGCTTGTGTTAGCCTAACATCCTGCAGAATATCCAATGCATACTTCCGTTGTCAGAGGGAGATGGTGTCCGGAGAATAGGACACCTTGATGCCTAGGAAGTATGTGAGAGGACCGAGATCCTTAGTGTGGAAGTGTTGGTGAAGATGCTGCTTGAGGTGAGTGACACCAGCAGAGTCGCTGCCGGTGATGATGATATCATCCACATAAACAATCAATAGGATACAGCCAGCAAGAGTCATTCTGTAAAAGACAGTGTGATCCTTCATGCTTCGAGAGAGGCCAAAATCAGTGACGACAGTGCTAAAGCAGCCGAACCATGCATGAGGAGATTGCTTGAGGCCGTACAGAGAGCGGCGGAGTCGACAGACTTGAGACTCGGCGCCGGAGGCACAAAAGCCGGGTGGCTGTTGCAGATAAACTTCTTCCTCAAGAAAGCCATGGAGGAATGCATTTTTGACATCCAACTGATGAAGATACAAACAATGATGTGCCGACAGAGAGATGAATAACCGGACAGAGTTCATCTTGGCCACTGGAGAGAATGTATCAAAGTAGTCTGCCCCGTAAATTTGTGCGAAGCCCTTAGCCACAAGGCGGGCTTTGAGTCGATGAAGAGTGCCATCAAGATTTAGCCGGACTGTGTAAATCCATTTTTTGCCCACTGCCTGTTTGCTTGCTGGGAGGAGGACGGGATCCCAAGTATGGTTTTTCTCCAGAGCCCGCAACTCATCCTGCATTGCCGCTAGCCATCCCGGATGAGACTTTGCATCACCAACTGTGCGAGGAATAGATACTGTCTTCAGAGCTGACAAACCCCTGTATGAAGAGACAAATAGAGGAGTACTCTGGCACGAGCGAGTACCTTTCTGGAGGGCAATAGGCAAGTCGTTTGGTGCTGTAGCAGGAGCATCAGACAAAGTGGGGATGACGGTGTCATTGGCCGGGATGGGGGGGCACTCGATGGGCGACGAGAGTAAACTGTACCATACCGATGAGCAGCAGGAGGCAACACTGGAGGATGGTGGATGATGAGGGGAAGACAATCATCAATAACAGAGTCAGGATGAGGAGAGGGAAAGGAGAATGGAGAGCCCTCAACAAAGGAGACATCTGCAGAGATGACATACCGTCGAAGATCTGGTGAGAAGCAGTGATATCTGCGTTGAGTGCGGGAATAGCCAAGGAATATGCAGGAGAGGGATTTTGGAGAGAGTTTGGAGCGGCTGGGTCGAGTGTCACGAACATAACACAAGCAACCAAACATTCGAAGAGAGAGGGAATGGAGAGGGAGAGAGGAATAGAGCCCGAAAGGGAGTCTCCCCCTGAAGGATAGAAGAAGGAAGACAATTGATGAGGTAAGTGGCAGTGAGGAAGACATCTCCTCAAAAAAGCAGAGGCACCTGGCGGTGGAAGAGGAGGGCACCATCAGTCTCTAGTATATGTCTGTGTTTCCGCTCGGCCACTCCATTCTACTGGGGTGTATCAGGACAGGAGGTCTGATGAATGATACCCTTTGCTTGGAGGAACTGCCGAAAAGGAGTGAAGAGATATTCACGCCCATTGTCTGAGCGGAGACATTTAATAGAGGTGGAAAATTGGGTATGGATTTCAGCATAAAATGTTTGGAAGGTAGAAAAGACTTCAGTGCGGTCTTGTAGGAGGTACAACCATGTCATTCGGGAAAAATCATCAATGAAATATATATAATATTTATGTCCCAAATGACTTGAGGTGGTACAGGGACCCCAAACGTCTGTATGAACCATATCAAAAGGTTTGGAGGCCCTATTATCCACTTGAGGAATGTATGAACTGCGATGGTGTTTCGCAAATTTACAGGACTCACACTGGAAAGAAAAATGTGGACTCAAATCTGGAAAAAGATGATGAATGGTGGAGGCGGGTGGATGACCCAATCGGGAATGAAGATCCAATGCCCGGGCAGAGATAGAGGTGCAGGCCATGGGTGGCTTGTCCATCGAGCATGTAGACCCCATCCCGAAGCTGACCTCTACCAAGTTCCCGGTTCGTAGTCCGCTCCTGAAACACAACACCAGATGAAGTAAATATGGTAACACAGTTGTAATCTTTTGTAATCTTACTGATGGAAAGAAGATTAAAAGGACTGCGAGGCACATGTGCCACAGAGGGCAGGTGAATTGATGAAGTCAAAGAGCATGCATCGAACCCCGCAATGGGTATCGTAGAGTCATCAGCGACGGTGATGGATGATTAATCGTCATAAGGAGAGTAGGAGGTCAAAATACCTGCCTCACCAGTGAGGTGATCAGAGGCACCTGAGTCGAGCATCCAGCTCGGGGAGCGACGACCAACGAGGGCAGTAGAGCCAGTCGAGTGGGTGAGAGACGCCGAAGATGGTCTGGATCCGGCGGATGCCGGAGGATTGTGGAGTAGCTGGAGGTCTGCCAGAGAGAGGTCGAGGGAGGATGACAGAGTTGGGACTGATGGAGAAGTCTCCTGGACCGTGGTCTGACCTTGCCGTGGTTGCTGGGATGGGTAGCCATGAAGGACCCAACATTTGGTGCCACACCCCGACCGCAGAGATCTTTATTTTACTTCTTTCTTGGTCCCGATTTTAATTTTTTTTTTCGAGGTTTAGTTGTGTCGGCGGTTTCGCGCCGGTGCGCGGTCATCGCATCGCTAGCGGTGATCGTGCGTTCGGCCCGGGTGACTATGTGTTCACCCGACGTTTTAAATATTAAAGTTTTTACGTTGACTTTTTATTATTATTACTATTTGAGTTGCACTATTGTTATTGTAGTTGTTTTCTGTGTATAAGTATATATATATATATGTCTAAATATGTGTATGTATATACATATGTATATACTTTAATACGTTATGTTTATATATGTATATATGTATGTATATATATTGTATTTATGTGTATATGTTTATATATAGGTATATATGTATATATATATGTTTATATGTGTATATGTATATATATATGTTTGTATATGTTTAAATATATGTATATATGTCTATATATATGGGTGTGGATGCGCGCGTTGCACATTTATTTTCAAATGGTTTCAATATTCTAAATTTTTGATTAAAAATAATTATTTTTTATAATTTTCTAATTCTTATTACTATTATTATTATTTTTTTTATAAGGTTTTATTTTCTGTGACGTTTTATTTTTATTATTTATTTAATTATTTTATCATCTTATTATTATAATAATAATAATTATAATAATAATAATAATAATAATTATTATTATTACCTATATATATATTATAACCCTAAAACTAAACTCCCTAACCCTAACCCCGTTTCCCCACTCTTTTTCGCCGCAACCCCCCCCCCCCCCTCCCTGTTTTCCTTCCCGCAGCCCCTGGGCTCGCCTCCTCCCTTGCCCTCCGGCGCCTCCCGCGTCCGCTGCCCAGCCCTCAACCTCGCCGCCTCGCCCAGCCGCAGCCGCCCCCGGCGTTTCTCCTGCCTCGCTCAGCCGCCATCCCCTCTCCCACACCCTCTCCGGCAACCCCGCGAGCACCAGGCTTCCCCCCCCCCCCGGCCTCTCCCTCCCCTTTCCCTCTCCTGCGCGCAGCGCCGCAGCCGCCTCCACCCCATCTCACCGCCCAGCTCTCCCCTGTTCCAGCGTCCGGCGGCCCGCACGCCGCCCTCCTCTGCTCCCGCGCCCGGCCAGCCGCCGCTCTCCGCATCCCGCACCCCCTGCACCTCCCCTGCAGGTCCTCCCTCCGATCGCCGACCTGTCGCGGCCCCCTCTCCCCCCTGTCCCGGCCTTCCCCCGTCGCCGGCGCACCTCCCGGCCTTACCAGTGTAGACAACTTCCTCCAACTTCCTCCTACAACACATCAAATCGTGAACCACTTTAGGTAAGCCTAACTTTTTTCATTCAATACAAACTTTTTCATGTTTCTATCATGCATACTTTATGTACTTGTCATTGCAATTTTTATAATCGTCTTTGGTTACATGCCTAGTCAACTTGCTGTTTGACTTTCCATGATATATTACTTTCACTATACTCATAATTATGCATAGCATGATTTTCTTGAACACCTTGACAATTCAATAAAAAGAAAAATTGTATAAACATGCAATCCTTGTCAAATGTAGTTCATTCATGTATTTGAAATCTCCATCGTCAAAAAAAAAAAAAAATTCCATTCCTTTTAATTTGTCCTTAATTTTTTTTACTATATTGATGATGTCTTCATATTTTCTCCACTCGTATTCCAATATTATGTACAACTAAATTGTGATTTAAATATATTCAATATTAATGTTTGTTATTAATTTTGAAAAATAGTAATCTCTTATTCAAAATAATCATTGATCCATAGCTCCGTGCGAGTACTAGTTATTTTAATTTTGCGGTGATTATATTTTATGTAACTATTTCATTTCACAATGCATTTTTCTCAATATTATAAATTTGCATTTGCTTAAAAAAATTCTGTAAATTCTCTATCATCTGGGTTGATATTTAATTATATTATTTTAATTCAATTTCCCCTCTTGAAAAGCACGCAGTCATGGGGAAGAAGACCACAAAGATGCGCGACAATGTCAATAATGAACACAACCCTTCTGCGGTGTTTGTCTCCAATATGCCCTACTCTTTCACCAACTCGCAGGTATTCCGTCTTTTGTGTTGGTCACCTTCGCATTGGGTACTGTGAAAATTGAAAGGGAAATAATGGTCTGTTTTCACATGTTTGACCAGCTTGAGGAAGCATTCAGTGATATTGGACCGATTAGACGTTGCTTCATGGTCACTGAGAAAGGTTAGACGATCCTTTACAGTTGGTCGTATTATTTGAATTTGAGTGTGGAAATATAATGCTTGAATATTAATTCAACCTTGTATAGCCTGCTAAGGAAAAATATCCTTGTCATCCGATTTAGTAGCCAGGCAACCCTGTTTCATGTTGCTTATCGGGGGAGGGGTATAATTGATGTTGTTAGGTCTTTTCAACAAATAGGCACATTGTGTTTCCCTTGTTCTGTTTTTCACATGCTTCCTGTTTGGTTGAGATTTATCGCCTCAAATGACATCTTCTCATGTTGGCAGATTATTTGAATAGGAGGGTTCTTGTTGTTCATATGGATTATAGCTTTAACAGGGCATGCCATAATCAGAAGTTCTTATTTTTTTCTTGTTCTCAGGGTCAAGCAAACATCGTGGTTTTGGCTTCGTTCAGTTGTAAGTTGAAAATAATATTCGTCCAAGATTCTGGGTCTCCATTTATGTCTTTGTTCATTTGTTTGTTACATCTGTTCCTCAATTTGCTTTTTGTAGTGTTTCTGGGTTACTCATGAATTTTTTTAACGTTTGTACACTGAATTTTTAAGAACTGATTGTCATTTGTTTTGTATTGTATTGCAGGACACGTAAATAATACAACAGTAACAGATTTGTGGCCACACATGTGTGCTGGCATGATAGTCCTTACCACTAACAAGTAAACCATCAACAGAAAAATAATTTGTCAAAATAAGGATTTTTGATCACATGTAAACCTATGGAAGTGTTATGGTTTTTAGATATAAAACTGTTAATATTGTGGTTTTATCATAGTCCAAACAATAATTTCTTTTGCCTTGAGTAGGCATGTGCTAACTGACTTTTTTCCTATTTCCTTAATGTCGCATGATATTCAGAATTGTTATTTTATCCTATTATATATATAATTAATATTAAGGACTTCTGTTTGGTCCATTTTTCTCTTGTCCAAGTACCAGCTCCAACCAGTATTTTTGCATCAATTTCTTTTGTTTTGTCCTCGATTAAATAGTTGAGTGGGGTGTTTTTTGGACATTTTAAAACCATTGATTGGGAAACTTTATTTTTTGTTTTGTCATCTCATCATATGCTTGGTGTTTGATTTTACTGTACTGCTTCTATCTAACTACACCCTCAATATGTATCCTGACCCACTTGAAGTGCTGTTGCGGAAGATGCTAAACGCGCTATTGAGCTGAAAAATAATTCAACTGTTGGAGGTCGGAAAATTGTAATTAAACCGGCCATGCACCGCAAACCACTTGAACAGCGGCGGTCAAAGCCACATGAAGGTTTCTATTTATATTTTTTTATGTTATGAAGTTAAGTTTACCATTGGTAAATAATTCTCATGTTTCCCTTTTCATTTAGCAGTTCTCTCATATGGCAATGTTAAGGCATGTGATGAGAAAGATGGAGGCGTGGCTAAGTTAAAAAAGCATGTGAAAAATTCAAATTTGCAGGCACCAGGTGGCAATTTCATAGAATTTTTCATTTGAGTTCATTTCCATTTCCTGGTAAATTTTAAGCATTTTCTATTAATATCTATAAAATATTTAGAGAAGCTTGTGGAACCTAGGAACACAGCAAAAATTTTCAGCCATCTAGCTGATCATGAGAGTTGTTCAGAAAAGCAGAGGTGCGATTTCTTCTACTGATCTCAATGGGTTTTCAAATTATGCAGTTTTGTCTCATTAGTTGCTTGTATTTTAGTTTTGGAAATCATTTATAAAGCCACTTATGCAATTAATCCCGCAGCTTCTTATTTTCATGCCTAGATAACATAGGTGAATGAACCATTCTATTCATTTTATAAATATTCAAAGCTGTATATACTAGTTTTTTTTTTGAATTCAATTTTCTTCTACTGACCTTTAAAGTTCCACTGTTTAGTCCATGCCATTTTTCTTTTGAAAGTAAAATCCTACAAATATTGTTTTTTTTGCTGGTGAATATGGTGGTGTTTCCGGTGGGTTAATTTATTCCAATTTTAATGATATTTTTGATAGATAAACACATGCATAAAAAGCTTAGTATTTTTGACCCTGGAACTACAAGGGAAAGGATGAGTTCTGGTAGTTTTCTGAGTGTTGCGAATGCTAATGTATGGAGTGGATTTGGTGTTTTAATGTGTTAATTTTCTATATAGGGTTGCAAGAACTGTCATTTTTGGCGGGCTTCTCAATGTAGAGATGGCAGAGGAAGTTCATCGTCAGGCTAGGGAGATTGGCTCTATTTGTTCTATAAATTATCCTATTCCAAAAGAAGAGCTTGAAGGAAACAGTAAGATCATGCCCTGCTCATCCTTTTATAAACCAATCCTTGTGATAATTTTACATAACGTAATCCTGATTATGTCTTCATCACTGAAAATGGGGTTTCCTTTGGATTTTATGATTTCATGACTTGGATTCAGGGAACCTGAAATGTTTGGATTATACCTGATAGACTAAGGCCTGTTTGGTACAATTTTTTTAATGGAATGGAATGGAGTGAAATGAAATACAATGGAATGTTGGTGAATGATGTTTGGTACATAATGAAAATAAAATTAATTTTAAAGAATAATTTAAATTAATAAGAATATTAAAATATTAATAAAATATTTAATTATTAATTAAATCGTAATGATTTTATTAACAATATTAATGATTAATGATTACTTTTTTATTATACTTAATTTAAACGATTAATTTTCATTATTTTATTATCTAACTTATCATTATTACTTTTGTTATTTTATTATTTTTAAAGTTTTCAAACCCAAGGAATCTAGATTCCTTCAATTTTTAGGAATCCAGATTTCTTAAAATCTAGGAATCATGATTACTTCGAAAATCAAGTTAGACCTGTTAAACCCTCTTTTTATTATTATTATGGGTATTTCCGAGTCCCACATCGGAGTACTCCTTTGTACATTCCGCCTTCTCATTCTATAAAAGAAGGGTCCCACCTCACCTTGAAGGTAAGAGAGTTTTCCCATTCTACATGGTATCAGAGGGTAAATCCCATTAGATTTTTTTTTTTCTCCTTCCGGGTCTGCCCTACGCGGCCCCCCCTCCCCTCCTGCGAGTCTGAGTACCGTGCCATGGCCACTGTCACTACAGAAATCCTTTGGCTTCGGCAACTCCTCCAGTAGTTTGGCTTTCCTTAGCAGACTTCTGCTCACATATGGTGTGATAATCAGGCAGCCACTAAAATTGCTTCGAATCCCGTCTTCCATGAACGCACAAAGCATATTGAGGTGGACTGTCACTTTCTTCGCCACCACCTGGAGCATAATCATGTCAGCTTTAGCCATATTCCGACGGCGGACCAGCTTGCTGACATCTTCACCAAAGGCCTCCCCGGTGCTCGCCTCACCTCGCTCAGTTCCAAGCTGGGGCTCCACAACATCTGACGCCCAACTTGAGGGGGAGTGTGTCTTGGTCTTGTATGATGTCATCTTTATTTTTTTGTGGGAGTCGTCCAAGCTGGGCATGTCCAGCTTGAGGGGGAGTGTTAAACCCTCTTTTTATTATTATTATGGGTATTTTTGAGTCCCACATCGGAGTACTCTTTTGTACATTCCGCCTTCTCATTCTATAAAAGAAGGGCCCCACCTCACCTTGAAGGTAAGGGGGTTTTCCCATTCTACAAGACCAACCAAACAAACACCATTAAAATATCACGTGTTAGTAATGGGGTTGTTGATTCCCTTATCCGGGACCCCCTATTTTGCATTCTCCATCAAAGAAGGGAAAGATAGGAGGTAAGTTGATTGGAGTAGGGAGTGTTGGTTAGTAAGTCAGTTGGGAGTGCAACCGACTATAAATAATAGTCCATTGGTCTTGGAAAGTGACACCCGACATTTGACTTGGAGCCCTGCTGGAAGCGGTCGCTGTGGAGAGGTGATCACTTTCTGGAACTCATAACCCCCACAACATGGAGGGTGTTCTCTCCTTGGCCTCCCTTGTTGTAATTCTGTCTCAACTCCTACCGTAAATCTCCTTTACTGCTGTGCAATGTAGTAATAAACAGTTAGCTTGTAGTTTTCTTTCCCTAAGCACACTGTATGATCCATTGTTAGCTGGATACCTAACAATTTGGTGCTTTCATTGAGAGAACGATCATTGAGAGACCGATCGTTGAGACTCAATTGCTGAGAGGCTGAACGTCGCTAGTTGTTTGAAGTGTGGTTGATGTGAGCACCTCCCTACTTGTATGCAGACTAGCATGAAGAATACAGTTGCCTCTATTGAATGGGCTTTGGAGAGTCAACAACTTAGGTATGAGGAGAGGGAACAATCACGTGATTAGAGGGAGCATATGTGAGATCAGACGTTGTCGGCCATGCAACCGACATGGATAAGCTGGTTAGAGGATCGACTAACTACCAATGATTTGTGCACGATTTGATGTGACAATCCGAGGAAAAAGTCTCTCAGGATGTGAGATATGGAGGAGTAAATGATAGAGAAGATTAAGGGGCTTGAGCTGCAGGTGGAATAGGTCTCAGATTCTGGAAATCAAATTAAGGTAGCGACAATATTTCTGTGCGGAGGTGGAAGAGTGAGAACGCGGTGGTCGACAAACGACAAGGTGGAAGCCTAATACCGAAAAATGCTGCTCTGGTGGAAGGATTGAGGAGTGTCTCGAAGTGAGTTTAGTTATTTTCGTTTTCGGTAGAGGATCCTTTTGGATGGATCACGTAAGCAAAGACTTATTTCTCAATAAGCCAAACTCTGGGAGATATGAAACTACCTCTAGCACATATCAGTATGGAGAACATGACACTTTACTGGTTTTTGTCTTGGCAGAATGCTAATCTAGGATTGAAATGGGAACAGTTGAAGCCAACGCTCATGAATAGACATCATGAATAGACATGGGAAGGCAACGAAGGGGGATCCATTGAGGTTCTTGAAGACTCTTCGACAAACCGGTTTCGAGGAGGAATATATCAAAGAATTTGAACAAGTGGCACCGAGGATATCCGATTTCCTTGAGCTATGGTACTTGAGCTTGTTCATGGGAGGATTGTGGTCAGAGAATGAAAACAGAGTGTCCACACATGAACCTATAAACAAGTATATGATGATAGCTCTGATCAGGAAGATTGAGAGGGAGTTGGTTGCAGAAGGAATTTTGAGTAGAGTTCAGGGAAAATAGGCGCCACCACAGGCTCCACGGGGAACTGGACTTGTGGTGCCCAATTTTCAGTCTAGTAGGCCAACAATTGAAAGGAGTAAAAAGGAATAAGAAATTAGAAGATCCAGTGGAGAAGAAAGGTGGAATGGAGTGAGACTATCAGTCGGCAGGAGAGAGGAACAAAAACAAAAGGGTTTGTGTTTCCGTTGTGGTTAACCTTACAGCCCTTTGTTCATGTGTTTAGACAAGCACTTGAGGTTTTTGATGCGTCTGTTTTATTGTTTTCTTTTCATTATGTGTCCAAGCTAGGTACATCTAGCTTGAGGGGGAGTGTTGGAGTCTGTATCCCACATCGGACTTGTGGTCCGATGTGGAGTTTCTCATTCATTATAAAAGAATGCCTCTGCCTCACTTTGAGGTAAGGAGGTGAGGGGGTATTCCCCAATTCTACAAATATTAATTAAACATCTTATTACATAATGTTCATTTTTCTACATGACTTTAAATGTAATAATGTCCTAGAGTATTTTTCGTATTGATAAGGTCATAGAAGTTTTCCCGCTATGATGTGAACCTTGAAGTGCTATGACTATATTTTTAATATAGTTTTACGGTTGGATAACGTATTATGATGGGACACATAATATTTAGACCGTCATGTGAGAGTACTCGTAAGTGGATGATGTTACTTCTCATGAAGTTCGCACTTCGTAATCTTTAAGACTAGAGATTATCAGAACAAACCCGCCAATAGAAATTCCGCATGTTTTGGTGTCATTGGATTTTCCTATATGCGAGCGTGTGTAATGATCCTTAGATTTTAAGATTATCATTGATGCTTTTCATGACTCGCGCACTTAGATTTACTGACGAAAACAGGCACACCATATGTTGGTGGGAAGTAGGGTATGTTGGGTGCGTCGCGATTGACATGTCATTAATGGACAAGTCGAGGAAGGATTTGTCCATTCCATCTTTATGAGAGTTGATATCTCGACCCTTTGATTGGAATATAACTGTCATTTAAATTCCATGATCATGGTGTAACAATGTGTTTATTTTAGTCACACGAGGAAAGAACAAGGATTCCATATGCACCAACGATTGGTTCATGTATTATATGTTATGTACTAGGCTAGATGTTGCCTGCGCATTGAGTGCGGTAGACAAATATCAAGTTGATTCAAGTGACCGCCATTGGATGACACTCAAGACTATTTTTAAGTATCTGAGGCGTACTAAATATATGTTTCTAGAGGAGATGAGGAACTAGTCATCAGAGAATATGAGAATGTTAGTTTTCAAACTGATCAAAATGACATTGAGTCACAAACGGGATACATCTTCACTTTGAATGGAGGTGTTGTGAACTGGAATTGCTCAAAGCAGGCTGTGGTTGCAAATTCTACAACAGTTCTAGTATATTGCGGATTCTGAGGCAGCTAAGTATTATGGATGCACAACTTTGTCTAAGATCTTGACGTGATATCTAGCCGTAGAATCCTATCACACTCTATTGTGATAATGCTGCAGCGGTGACTCTCGCAAAAGAGCTTAGGTCACATCAGCGGACGAAACACATACTTCGGAAGTATCATCTCTTGAGTGTGTTTCTTAGAGAGGTGGTTGCAGTGAGCAATATTTCCATGGAAGACAACTTGACAGACCCCTTGATTAAAGCCTTGACTCAGCAAAAACATGATTATCATGTGAGGTTTAGCAGACTGAAAGTCGTAAGCAGTTGACTCTAGTTCAAGTGGGAGTTTGTTATAGTTGGTGTTCTAAGACCAACTGATTGTACTTTGATTATGTATTTTGATTACATATATATTCGATGACTTGAATATTGTTGGAGTCTGTATCCCACATCGGACTTGTGGTCCGATGTGGAGTTCCTCATTCATTATAAAAGAACGCCTCTACCTCACTTTGAGGTAAGGAGGCGAGGGGGTATTCCCCAATTCTACATGGTATCAGAGGGTTTTCTAACCCGATCCCTCCCTCCCATCTAGGGTTTTTTCCGAATCGGCAATCCCCCGTGGGGGGCGGCGTCCTCAAAGCCCCGTAGGGTTACTGCCGCTGCCCCTCCGCCTCTGCCCCACGCTGCTCCTGCCGGTCCTCATTCCCGGCGGCCCAGGTCCAGCCCCTCCCGCCGTGCGCGCGCCTCCTGCACGGATCGTCCCTCCCGCCGTGCGTGCGCCTCCTGCGCCGTCGCCCCTCCCCTCCCTCCCGAGCAGCCGGCCCCCTGTCCGGTGGCCCTCTCGCCGCATCATCCCCCCCGGCTCCCGGCGTCTCCTCCCGGCGGCCCTCCCTCCTGGCGGCTCCGTCCTACGTGCGACTCCAGCCGGATCTCCCTCTGTCTGGCGGCCGATCCGGCCTGGCGCGCCTCCAGTTCCCATCGTCGTCCCTCCGCGGTTCTTCCCGTCGGCGTCCCAGCCCCGACGGCCTCCCGCGACTCCCGCTGCTCTCGGCGCCTCCCGCGCCTCCCGCTGCTCCCGCGCGCTCGCGGCTTCCGGCTCCCGGCGGATCTCCCTCCAGTCCGACGACCCCTCTCCGGCGGCATCTCCCGTCCCGCTCCCCTCCCGGCGACCTCACCTGCTACTCTTCGGCGGCCAGATCCGGACAGCTCCGGCCAGCAACCGGCCTCCACCAGTGCCGGCCGCTCCACGCAGGTGGCCTCCTCCGGCTTCCAGCGCCGCCTCCCGGCCTCCTGCACCCTCGCTGGCCACCTCCTGTGGCATCCCCGCCTCGCCGGCATCTCCCGACGACTCCCGACAGCTGCATCTCTGTCCGCCGGCACGTCCATTCGCTGGCGCAGCAGCTCGACCACCTAGGATTTGTGTTCCTTTGGCGCCGCCAGATCCCGCAACGATTCATGCGGAGTCCCCGCCTCTCGTCGCCGGCCCCGCAAGTGCGGTTTTCCCGGTATAGATTGGATTTTTCGGCGTTTCATCTCCCGGCCCCACTAGTGCGGCATTCCTGGCGTTTCGTCAACTGGCCGGTCTGCGTGGTCATCTGCTGCGCCCGCAACATCTTCCATCCATCATCCTGCGGGGAGCTTCGATCGTGAGGGGGAGCAGCAACTTTTGCAACTTTCTTTTTATTTCGTCATGTTTTGTCATCAAGCTGGGTATGTCCATCTTGAGGGGGAGTGTTAGCGTCTGTTTTATTGTTTTCTTTTCATTATGTGTCCAAGCTAGGTACACCTAGCTTGAGGGGGAGTGTTGGAGTCTGTATCCCACATCGGACTTGTGGTCCGATGTGGAGTTTCTCATTCATTATAAAAGAATGCCTCTACCTCACTTTGAGGTAAGGAGGCGAGGGGGTATTCCCCAATTCTACAAATATTAATTAAACATCTTATTACATAATGTTCATTTTTCTACATGACTTTAAATGTAATAATGTCCTAGAGTATTTTTCGTATTGATAAGGTCATAGAAGTTTCCCGCTATGATTGAAACCTTGAAGTGCTATGACTATATTTTTAATATAGTTTTACGGTTGGATAACGTATTATGATGGGACACATAATATTTAGACCGTCATGTGAGAGTACTCGTAAGTGGATGATGTTACTTCTCATGAAGTTCACACTTCGTAATCTTTAAGACTAGAGATTATCAGAACAAACCCGCCAGTAGAAATTCCGCATGTTTTGGTGTCATTGGATTTTCCTATATGCGAGCGTGTGTAATGATCCTTAGATTTTAAGATTATCATTGATGCTTTTCATGACTCGCGCACTTAGATTTACTGACGAAAACAGGCACACCATATGTTGGTGGGAAGTAGGGTATGTTGGGTGCGTCGCGATTGACATGTCATTAATGGACAAGTCGAGGAAGGATTTGTCCATTCCATCTTTATGAGAGTTGATATCTCGACCCTTTGATTGGAATATAACTGTCATTTAAATTCCATGATCATGGTGTAACAATGTGTTTATTTTAGATAGTAAAAAAAAGACGTATTGAGCAAGTAGGTTGATAACACCGTTGTGCTACCTGTTTGATGAGATATTGTGACAAAACGATTATATTACATAATGAGCGTTCGTATGTGGTTGTTGTCGTTGCGACATTAAGTTCTTTCTCTCGGGTGTCTTGATCTGCTGCTAGACCGTAATCTTGGACTTTAGGCGAGCCCGCCTAATGCCAACAAGAAAGAATCGTAAAGAGTCATACACGAAGTGTTTCTGTGGATCTCAATTAAATTCGATTTGAATTTAATTAATGGAATAAATATTATTTCAAGACCTAAGAATAATTTTATTCAAGTTATATTGATCGCATAAATTAAATAAATATTTATTCACCGGCATGTGAATAGAAATATATTTGTTTATTTTATTGAATATTTAATAAATATTTATTCATTGGTATGTGAATGAAATATTTATTTATGAATACAATATTTATTTGGATATTTAATAAATACCAAGTAGTTTGAACTGACCAAGACCGCGTCCGGTGATAAAATAATTGTTTACAAGACGATAAATATTATTTATCAATTTGCACAAGTTGGCGCACCGCAATATAATAATAATATTATTATGTGGCATGTAGTTTATTAAATGTAATAAATGTCATTTAATGATCGACATGCAATTAAATAATATTCTAACATAAATTTAACTCTATAAATACACGACTATATCTATTCAAAAATTGAGAACAGAGAATTGTTGCGCACAACAAATTCTCTCTCAACTCCCCTCTCTCTCTCAAGAACGAAAAATGCAAGAGTGATTTCTTCAAGAGCGAAGAATGGATGATGAAAAACGAACAATGCAATATATTCTATTCGCTGCGCTAGCACTCGAAGATCGAGTAAGGTGAACTTTAGCTCTTCCAGATTTCGAGGAGGGCCTGCCGGTGGCTTATTTCAGGAAGGCGTTAGTTTACAAAAAGGTGATTATGGATTTAGTTTTAACAAGTCCTTGAAAGCAGTACTTAATGGGCAAACATTTCTTGGTTTATACTGGCCACATGGTTCTCAAGCATTTGCTTAGTCAACCAACAGTGATGGTGGGTCAAGTTGTTGGGTTTGGATTTTTAAGTGATCTGTAAGCCTGAGAAGGTCAATCAAGCCGCGGATTCCTTGTCAAGGTTGGCGGAGGGGGGATACACTGAAGACATTGGGGCCACACTGCTTTGTTCAGTTGTTTCTGAGCCATTTTAGATGGAGCTGGAGACGGTCAGGGATGAGTTGCAGTGGGATTGGGAGCTTATGAGTGTTATTTCTACTGTTAAAGAGCAGCCCGACTTTAGACCAGGGTGTCGGTTCTAGTAAGGCCTACTTTATTGCAATGGAAGACTTGTTTTTTCAAGGCAATCAATCTTAATTCCAATTTTTTTACATTATTACCATTCTTTCGCTGTAGGGGGGGGCATGTCGGTTATCTCAAAACGTACAAAGATTGGTTGTTGGATTGTTTTGGAAGGGGATGATGCAAAGAGTTATCGAGGTTTGAGGCGGTGTAAGTCGACCGAACATAGGGTTTGTCTGTGGAGATCGTACCGAGCTATTGTAATCCTCTCCCATCTTAATAAGGAGAGTTGTAGTGTTCCCCTCGTGGTTGTCTTGTTCTGAGGTTGTGGGTTATGGTTTGGTGCCTTCCAAGTTTTGGTCTCCATAGCGCGGGCTCATTTGTTGACACTTTGTTTCCGCCTTCATAAGTTCTGTTGGATATTGTTTGTGGGTTTAACGGACGGTAGCCATGAGCTCAACAAGTGGTATCAGGGCTTCAGTTGGAGTGTTTTGGACGACCTGACCCTGATGAAGGTGTTTTCGAGCCCGGTTCAGTTGCATCATTTTGCTCTTTGCCTTAAAGAATAACATCAGTAAGCAGTGCTTGATCTCTCTTTTATCTTGACCGAAAATTAGTTGGAGTTCACAAATTCTAGAAAGGATGACGTGTGAAGAGGTTAAGGTTTGGGTGGAGAAGTTCGACGAAACATATCTTGAGTTTTGGAAGATGCGGATGGTAGATTGTCTACTACCGAAGGACCTTGATCTTCCGTTGATGGGTACCAAGCCGGAAGCATTGCAGAAGGAAAAATGGGGGAGACTGGACAAGAAAGCATTGGGGTTGATACAGATGTTATGAGCCCGAAATGTGACATTTAATATCCAGGAAGTGAAGACCGCATCATATTTCATGAAGACCCTCGCTGACATGTATGAGAAGCCCTCGACGATGACCAAACTGTTCTTGTTAAGGAGACTGTTCGGCCCGGGGATGTTAGAAGGAAGGTCTGCTGTCGATCATATTGACAACTTCAATATGGTAAGTCAGTTGGAGTCAGTAAAAGTGAGCTTCAGAGATCCGAAATGGGCACTGCTGTTGATCTTATTGCTCCCTGAATCATCGGATGCGATGGTTATTGTTGTAACTTGAGCGGAAAGATTGACCTTGTGTTTGCTGACGTCTGAGACCTGATCTTGAATGAGGAGTTTCGTCTGAAGGAGATCAAGACATCTTTTGTCTGAATGATTCCGCGCATGATCACATAGCCGGCGCCTCCACGATCGACGAATGAGCCGCACAAAACTTCATTAGGCGAGGCGCACTGTCGGATTGTGTCTGGTAATTCGACTTGCCGTTCTACATCCTCTCCATTGGTGGAACACTGGTGGACCTTCTGATCGCATTGGAGGAGGCACGGTGAGGGAGTGCGTTGCCACAAAAAAAAACATCGGACGCCGCGTGTTGCAGTTCTTCCACATTCTTGCCGGAATCCTATTGAAGGAGACGTGTTTTGTAGGATCATCGCTCGATGTTGGCGTGTCCAGCCGACCCGCTTTCAGAGGGGGGCGCGCACTGTTCGTTTGTGTCCGACGCACTGCGCATGATAAAAAAAACGTCCAGTGGAGGCGTGGGCATTTGTAACAAATTCGGAGGTTGAGGTACGTTGTTCTTTCGAATATTCCTCTGCTCCTCCAGATCAGTCGTCGCTGACAGCGGAGGCACTCAGCTCGCGTTCCCTTGAGGTGCCTACGCATCCTCAAACGACCGCACAAAAGAGGTGCAGATCGTCTTTGCTGTGGGCGTGATGATTGGTTTGGTCTGGTGGGACGACATGCAATTTTAACGACGGATTTTACTCGCAATGGGCAATCAAACATACTAGGAACATCAATCACGTTTTCGGTTGTCTAAACAATGACTTGGCATGATCCTTGCTAACCTGTGCACACGACACCAATGCATCCGGTAGCGACCCGCCCACCATTGGTTATGGGGGAGATCGACCTGGGTTTGGACATCGACGACTACAATGAATCATAAACGCCACAGGTGATCTGGCCATCCAAAGTTGGCTGACCTTGTTTGACATCCAACCGGTTTGCAGCGCATTCTGAGGTAATCCACAAAACGACAGTGCCTGCACATTGCAATGATTTTTGGTTCGATCAGACGTAGGGGTGACCTGTGGTTCTGTCGGAACTATTTTCCGGGCACGAAGTGCAAGTGAGGTGGGGGCATCATCGGTGTCGGGATAGATTGAGGCTTCAGAGGAAAATACAGTTGTTGACGTGCGGATGCAGCAACTCACGGTGACTCGGCTTTCTCTGATGCTCGGGCAAACTGAGGTGCACCCCGCTCCAACTGGAGTTTCGCCAACTCCTTGGCGGCGCGTGAGTGTGTACGCCCCGCATATCCAGTACCCTACATTCGTCACTACGGATCCACATGACCTTCTCTGTGGGTACCACTTTGCCCGGACACGACCGCCAGACTCTGGGTGGATGACCCAATTGCCTCGTTACATAATGTTTCAAGAGCAATCTGGATGAATGCATTGAATGTTTGCGTCAAACTGTTAGAGCCAGAGTAACGAACTGCTTGGATTAATGGAGTAAACCAGAGAACTACAACCGATGAAGAAGAAGCAGATGAAGGACACTTCGAGAGAGCACTTGCTCCTAGCCCAAGCCCGTATACCGCATCCCAAGCCAAAAGGCCGAACTACAACATTCTCTCCCTCCTCACTTCACTCCCAACTGTTTATATAACCCAACTCCAGCCCCACAAGTGGGGCCTAGAACCTTCCCCCTAGCAACCTAATCGACTCACCCTAAAAGACTGCTTTACCCCCTAACAGAATATTCCCTCACTAATAATCTTCTTTATTCCCTTTATGCCCAGGTCTGTATCACTCCCACCGTCTTGAAAATCAGTCTTGTCCTCAAGACTGAGGAAAATAAACTGATCGCGAGGCCCCGCTCTAGTATGTAATCTCCAAGCAATACGTCAAATGATCCTTCCAGCTCCATGGGTTTGCAGCTCATGTTGACGATGCACCCTAGCATCACCGATTCTCCAGGAAATCTCCCAAATTGTCCGTCTCGGGCGGTGAACCGACTGTGTACGTTGGTTCGCACCATGCTGCGAAGTCCGTCCCCGAGTGCCCGCATCCCGTCCAAAATAGCTGGTTAGGCTTCCTCCATGACACTCACCACAAACCTCTATGCATGTTTCCTGCAAAAACCATCTCGCATCCTGTTCTTCAAATCCAGATTGTTGGTCGGAGTGGATACTCAAGAGGGGGGTGAATTGAGTTCCAATTAAAATTTTCTGTTAAAAACAATGTTGATTAAAATCTCCCTATTTCAAAAACAGATTAAACTGTAGTGAATTTATACAGATTATAAAGGTTCAATTAGTTTCTCAAAGATTGATTAGTTCTCAGTTAACTTAATCTTATGATTAAATTAACTTTTGAAACTAACTTACTGGTCTATAATAAATATAAACACTTGCGAGTTTAACTATCAAAGTGGCTTTGAAAATAAATTATATTACAAAGTAATAGCAGCGGAAAATGAAATAAATATGTAGTATGGATATAGTATGTAGCTACAAACACAGAGAATTAACCAAGAGGTTCAGTCTCAAGCCGAGACTTAGTCCTCTCAAAAGTTTATATAAAAATGATCCACACCCTGGATCGGGGTTAACAACAGTGAACACACTGTCCAGGTCACAAGACCTCTACCACAGTTCTGTGTGGGAAAACAAACAACAGCTTAGAGCTGTCCAGGTCTCATACGACCTCTACCACTATCCACAGTGGGAAAAGAAGTGTAAAAAGGTTTGCTGAGGATTTACAGATCCTCCAGTGAAAGTACAGGAGTCAGTGTGTGTGTTTAATACAGCAGATAACACACACTGCTCAAAATGTAAAACAAATGTATCACAGAGCAGAGATGTAGAGTTTAGAAATGGCTCTGGTGATTTCAGTGTAGCTCTGGACTCTTTTGTATCTGGTCAGAATTTATTCTGAGTCCTCTTCTCGTTTTTGTTTGAGAAGAAGAGTGTCGTATGCTTCAGGCTCAAAGGCAGTGAGATGTAGTCGATGAAGTTCTTCAATGTTCTTTTGTATGCACAGAACTCTTCTTGAGTAGGCTTGATTGTGTATGAGGTTCTGTTCTGATTGGTTCTTCCTCCTCTTTCTTTTCCTCTGTATTTCTCTTGTGTTCTTCTGTCAACTCTTTTATCTTCAGCAGGGTCTTCTTGTATTTATGTCACGTGCTTCGGAAGACAGAAAAAGTTTCCTTTCCGCAGGTACGAGGTACGGTTTCCTGATCGGTGAATCAGACTGATCAGCATCGGTCTGTCATCTGATCGGTGAGTCAGTTTGATCGGTGAGTCATTTGATCGGTGGCTCATTTGCATCGGCGAGTCATTTGCATCGGTGAGTCATTTGATCGGTGGCTCATTTGCATCGGTGAGTCATTTGCATCGGTGAGTCATTTGATTGGTGGCTCATTTGCATCGGTGAGTCATTTGATCGGTGGCTCATTTGCATCGGTGAGTCATTTGCATCGGTGAGTCATTTTGCATCGGATCGGTGAGTCATTTTGATCAGCATTGGTCTGTCATCTGATCGGTGAGTCAGTTTGATCAGCATCGGTCTGTCATCTGATCGGTGAGTCATTTGCATCGGTGAGTCATTTTGCATCGGTGAGTCATTTGCATCGGTGACTCATTTTGCATCGGATCGGTGAGTCATTTTGATCAGCATTGGTCTGTCATCTGATCGGTGAGTCAGTTTGATCAGCATCGGTCTGTCATCTGATCGGTGAGTCAGTTTGATCAGCATCGGTCTGTCATCTGATCGGTGAGTCATTTGCATCGGTGACTCATTTTGCATCGGATCGGTGCGACCGTTGTCCTTTGATATGCGATCAGTGCTTCCGATGTCTGTTGATATTGAATCGGTGCTTCCAAAATACTTTGTACGTCAATAAGCATAGACAAAAATGTGATAACAGATTCATTAACAGATTGTAATTAAGTTTATGAGAAATCAAACCAGATTAAGCATTAATGGTATGTGATGATTTGTGATTATTAAAACATCAATCATAGACATGAAATCAACAATCTTCCAGAGGGCTCAACACAGATGACTGCTTGCCCCGCACAATATCAGTGAAATCTACTAGCACCTCTGTGAGCAAATGCAGAGCTTTCAATTCCCTACCTGCATCAGAAAAAGCAGCAACGTGCTGATGTTTTTTCGGCAGGGCCACCTCATCAGAAGGAAGCACCGTCTGTAATAATGGCATGACTGTGCTGTCCTTGCCTCCACTTGACTCTGAAAAATCTCCTCCTAGGAAGACGACAATGTAGTCAGTAATAGTCGCGTACTCTATAGGCAGCCCCATGGTGTTGTCATCATCCCGAAGCATATCATCAGTGTTTTGTTTCGCCATTAAATCCACATGTCGTTCTAGTGGCGGCCCAAGCACAACAATGCCAGCACGGCCCGACGACCGTGTTTCATTCTCAGTGTCGCCAACTCCAAAAGTAGCGAAGTCTCCCTCAGATTCCCCCATGAACAAAGATGGTTGGTCATGGATCGGGTACAACTATGTTTCAGGAAGAAACATAGCTCCAGCTAAGAATTGACGAAATTCCTTCTCCTGCGCCTGGGCCGCCATCGTCATGGCCATCGTATCTATAGAAGATTTTATTTTTGCCACCGTCATGTTGAAGCGGTCCAGGCGCTGTTCTGCATCATCGAGACGAGCGTCAATGCTCATGTTTGGCATATCTCCATGAGGTGTTTCTGATGAAATCAATCGAGCAGTGTGCACGGATGGTTGACAAACACTGGCGACCTTAGGTGTGGTCGCGCCCAGTGATGCGCCTCTACCCGTTCCAAAACAGGGGAAACAACTTGCCTTCATTTCCCTTTTTTTTTTGGTTTTCTTTCTTTTTTTTTGCACCCCTTCGTTACCTATGCAATAGAAAACTCGAGTCCGCCTCCTTCCGTAGCAGTCGTGCCTCGCTCCCTGGTGAAAACTGAAAACACCGGCAGGTCAGGCGGACCTCCTCCGCGAGTTGTCTGCAGCAGTCGAGCCCTGTGAAGTCGCAGATGAAGGTTGCACACCCCGCCAGAATGGAAACGCACGGGTTGCGCGAGGCCGGTAGGCGTCCTCCTGTCAAAACGCACTACTGCTGTGCAAATTTTGTGCGATTTTCGGTAGGCTGGAAACGGATGGCTCTTCACGCTCGCTTCTTCATCTTCTGCTGTGTGTGTGTTTTTTTTTTTTGTTTAAGAAGCGAGTCGATATCGGGTGCCTCGGCCGATCGAGGTGAAACATGCTGCGCGCCAAGCGTCAGATGAAAATGGAACCAAGCGGAGACGAGCACGTCTGATGGAGCGTACGCCTAAGCCGAATGAAATTAGGAACCGACGATGAACGGGGAAGCAGCGGCAGCTCGCGCGTCTGGAAGAGGATGAAGAACGGCAGTGCGCCTCCGCACGACGCCTCCTCCAAAACAAGCTGAAAGTCAAACAGAGCTCCGTTTCTCCGAATAGAAACGTGATGAAGCAGCAACAACAGATTACACCTTGGCTGAGTGCAGACTCTTGTGTGAAAGACAATCTAGTCGTGCGTGATGGAGGAAAGCGGTAGATTGGACCAAATGTTAGAGCCAGAGTAACGAACTGCTTGGATTAATGGAGTAAACCAGAGAACTACAACCGATGAAGAAGCAGATGAAGGAGGACAATTCGAGAGAGCACTTGCTCCTAGCCCAAGTCCGTAGACCGCATCCCAAGCCAAAAGGCCGAACTACAACATTCTCTCCCCCTCCTCACTTCACTTCCAACTGTTTATATAACCCAACTCTAGCCCCACAAGTGGGGTCTAGAACCTTCCCCCTAACAACCTAACCGAATCACCCTAAAAGACTGCTTTATCCCCTAACAGAATATTCCCTCACTAATAATCTTCTTTATTCTCTTTATGCCCAGGTCTGTATCACAAACCTTGTCTGCCCGACGCACGACCGAGCACACCAAGCAGGGGATGGGCAAATGCAGCTGTTGATCCAAATATTTACTCTATGTCTCACCTTGTGGATGAGGTGATTTTCAAGGGTGGGAGTGTTAGGTACTGAGGGTTGGACTGTACGCAAGTGGGTTGGGATTGTTAGGGGCAATATTGTATTTCCGAGGTAGGAATTGTTAGGGAAGTTAGGAGCCACGTGGTGGGATGGAGTTGGTATAAATAGGAGAGGTGTGAGAGCTTGGAGGGGGGGGGGGATGCGATTCTTTTAAACGAGGAGCCCCGTAAGGGTGCAAAAATAATTTCATGGTAAAAAGAATTGTCAAACTCAATCTATGTAGGATCTAAATCCAAATATTCAAATATCCAAACATCTAATTCTCTAATATCTAATTATTCAAATTCTTCCTGGGATTTTATCAAACCCTAGCAAAATCAAAAGCATGATCCCTCAAACTGGCTATGACAAAATTTATTGTGGCACTTGTGGCATCTGTTCCACTATTCTGCATTCTCACATCTCAAAATCAAACCTAATTTACATAACAAGTGGTGTCTAAAATTATTTCTAATAATTCAAAACACGTTTCCCTAGGTTTTTGTTCTTACCCTATGAGTCAATCCTACATTTGAGGCATTATCATACATAGCGGTACCATAAAATTGTCATATAAATTCATCTAGTGTCTACAATCCTCATTTCTTGGGTTGTATTCAAATTTTCATATGGTAATTCACAACAGAAATCAAGTTACCCCTCAAACCCTAGCCTTAAATATGTTTATTTTGGTTATTTGTATGCTCCAAATTGCTCCAAATAATTGATTGATTCACATATATTCATCATGCAATCAGGGTCTAAGATTTTGAAAATCCGAAACATGCAGAGCATCAACCTGTTCAATTAAAACAAAAACCAATAGCAAATCATGGGGATTTTGCATCTCCTTTGAGTTTCTCTTGTACACCCTTCATGTCTTGCATTCCTTGTGGATTTTTGATCATTTATATTAAATTGGCACTTTTCATTCAATTACTTTGAATTTGCTCTTATATTTCTTCTCCCATGGAACCATATTTATTTGTATGTGAATTAACAGAGCAAGCTGGACCAATATTTTATCTATTTTTCTTCCTTGTCATTTATTTTGGAATGCTATTGAAGATATTGGGATTTCTCGTTATATTTTCAGATAAAGGTTATATCCATGACTGTAATATTTATTAATTTTGATGTGCTTCTAGCAATTAGCACATTTTGCATGAGTTTAATATGCACACAGAGTTCATTTTTTGTCAGGCTGTTTTTTTGTTTCAAAAAAGGCAAAAATATCACACTGAAAACCGTAAAAATTCCGATTTCCATATTAATTTTTTGTTTCTCTTTTAAAATGTTGGTTGAAGAAAGGTTTCGTGAACTACTACTTGCTTGCATTTTATATGTTGTATGCAGATCTGGTTTTTTTTCTCAGGCGTTTGCTGTCAAGAATTTTAACTCAAAAAGTTTTCATTGCTTTTAATTTATTAATATAAAATTAATGTCTCAAGCAAATGGTTTGATGTCAAAAAGTATATTCATTATAATTTGAGGATTTTGAATTTTTTCAGTCCTATCTCGGGATGGATGCAAGGAGACAGCTTCAGCAGTACTTTTTACTAGTGTCAAATCAGCACGTGCATGTGTTGTGATGTTGCACCAGAAAGAGATCATGGGTGGATCTGTTTGGGCACGTCAACTTGGTGGGGAGGTGAGTTTATAGTGGCACACTATTAAAATTTTACATTTCGCCCTAGATAATTTATTGGACGGATTGATCTTGGTAGAGTTCATTACATGTTACATTTGAGTACAGTTTACCAGGTTTGTGCGTAGCTTCAGTTTCTATGGTTTTGAGAAATTTCATCATCATTTTTGCTCCAGGGTTCGAAGACACATAAATGGAAGCTTATCATTCGAAATCTTCCTTTCAAGGTTGCATATGACACCTGTATAATCAGTTATAGTTTTGTTTTGATGAAGACCTCCGCCTCTAAATCTAATTTATTTAATTTAAAAGCAGGCTAAAGTAAATGAGATGAAGGATTTTTTTTCATCAGCTGGGTTTGTATGGGATGTCTTGATTCCTCAAAATTCTGAGACGGGGTTCGTTCTCATTTTGGTAATACTCACTGTATCCTTGAGTTCCCATGTTTTTCTTACTTGGGTTTTTGTGTTTCTCAGATTAACGAAGGGTTTTGCATTCATTAAATTCACTTGCAAACAGGATGCTGAAAATGTATGAGTGCAAAACATCTCTAATGTCCATATTTTTCTGGTTTTCGAATATTTTAGTTACGTTATGTTTTCAGGCTATCCAAAAATTCAATGGTCAAGCATTTGGTAAAAGATCAATTGCTGTTGATTGGGCTGTGCCAAAAAAAATCTACAGTGATAGTAATGCTTCAGCGGTTGTTGATTCAGAAGATGGTAATCATGGCCCTTTATTTCATTCATGTTTAACTTTTTATGCTCTGCTTGCAAGAATTGTTCAGATATGAATAACATTGTTTTTTTGTTATTGGATGAAATAATATATTTTCAAGTGTTTATCTTATTTTATGGAGTTCTGATGATCTCTGGTTTTAATCTGTAAGCGTTCTTGTTGTTTTCTCAGAGCTTCTGGAAGGACAGGCCAAAGAAGACCATGATAGGTGTAGTGTTGATTTGGAGGATGATGCCTCGGAGATGAGTAACGAATCCCAACGCTGTGATGAGGCCTGTAATGATTCAAATGGCCCCGCCAAGATTGATTTTCAAGAAGAAGAGAACATAGTGAAGAATGTTCTTAAGAACTTGCTGTCTTCTGATAAGGGGACGGTTGTTGATGATTCACAGATAACAGGCAAGCTGAAAGATGATAATCTCATTGACGCGCCTGATACAAATTCTGGAAAGTGTGCAGAATTATCAGATAAAAGGACATCTTTAATTGCGGGAGGAAATAAACCGGCTAGGGTTAAAGCGGCTGGAGGAGAGGATGATTTGCAGAGAACTATTTTTATAGGCAACCTCCCTTTTGATATCAGTAATGAAGAAGTGGAACAAAAGTTTTCTGCATTTGGGAAGGTGCAATCCTTTATACCAGTACTTCACCAACTCACGCGGTATGGACATCTGTTTAATGGGTTTCTGTTCTACTTAAATTTTTTAAAAAATCTATCAAAAAATCTGGGAGTTTTATATCAAGTGTTCTCATTCAAAAAATCTATCATTTTCATTTTTTAAAAATTAAAACAAAAATTGTTTTCCAGTACCAAACACAACCTTAATTTCAACTAAATTGTCTTACAATTGGCTGTGTTTGCATGACAGGAGACCCAGAGGAACTGGATTTCTGAAGTTCAATACGATTGATGCAGTAGATGCTGCAGTTACAGCAGCTAACGCAGCGAATAGCTTGGGGATATGTCTGAAGGGCAGGCAATTGAAAGTTTTGAACGCTTTGGACAAGAAAACTGCTCATGACAAGGAATTGGAGAAGACTGAAAACAAGGAGCATGACCACCGAAACCTTTACTTGGCAAAGGTCAGTTTTCTTATGATTCTGAATATTTTCGTGCTGTTGATTTTCATTGGTCATAAACAGTTTCTGTTATAATCATGAAACCTTTAAATAGGAAGGTCTCATTCTCGAAGGGACGCCCGCTGCTGAAGGTGTTTCGACCACTGATATGTCAAAGCGCCAAGCGTAAGTCTTTGATTTTATAATCCATAATCAAATGAGACAGTTCTTTTAAAAGTCTGTTGATTCAATCTGTGATTCAAATTAAAATTGTCCAGACTGTTTTCAAGAGATGTGCAAATCCCAGTGTTCAAATTAGATTTCACTTTAGTTATTATCGACCAGGAGGTTTTGATGGTACTGCTTTTGGGTGTTCTGTGCAGGCTAGAAAAGAAAAAGATGACTAAGCTTCAGTCTCCAAATTTTCATGTCTCAAGGACTCGGCTCGTGATATACAATTTACCCAAATCATTGACTGAAAAAGACGTTAAAAAATTATGCGTGGAAGCCGTTACGGCACGGGCTACCAAACAGAAGCCTGTAATCCGACAGGTCTGCTACAGTTAGAAACTCAATTATTAATGCATGAATGATTGTTAATTGCTAATTGTGGGTTCAGTATATACAGCCTTTTTTTTTTCTTTCTTTTAAACAAGGAAATATCTGTGTTTTCTTATCTGCCAAATCCTTCATGGCGGATATTTCCCACGCAGATTAAATTCTTAAAGGATATCAAGGATCGAAGGAATGTCACGAAGAGCAAATCACGCGGAGTTGCCTTCGTTGAGTTTACAGAGCATCAACATGCACTGGTGGCCCTGAGAGTTCTTAACAACAATCCTAGTGAGTTTTTCTTCTTTTGAGAAGCGGGAAAACTTTCATTAATGCAATTAGAGGCGACAAGTTAAAAATAATTGACAATTTTGAACTCGGCAACATGACACAGGTAAAATGGGTTGGGTCAGACATAAATGGGTTTGGGTTGAATAACCCGACATATATTATTTTTATAACCAACTTAATTTGCAACATGGGTAACAACATATGTTTCATATTAATTAGGTTATTTTGAGTCTGAAAGTGATTATTCAATTTGGTCAAGTCATTGAGTTTATGTGATTAATTAGTTGGACATGTCAACGCATTCTATGTTATATATTTAAAGTTAAACGGGTTGATGGTTTGGTCAAGGGTTGACCCCTTAATAAATGGGTTGAGTTGGGTTGGGTTAACTTGTTTAATAAAATGGGTTCACAGGATGGCCCACCCGATCTGTGAACTTGAATTCATCTGTAAATGCAAATCAAGAGTTACAAAATCAGACACATTTGAGGGCACTGAACTCATAAATATGACACACACACACATCAATGTGATGAGTTGGTTCATGTAGGAACCATATATATCAATGTGATGAGTTGGTTCATGTAGGAACTTTTGGTTCAGAAAACCGACCCATCGTGGAGTTTGCCATCGATAACGTGCAGAAGTTAAAGCAACGCAAACAGTTACAGGATCCACATCAAGGGGCTGGTGATGAAGTTTCCGAAGACGTGCAGCACAAATATGATTCTCATCCGAAGAAGGAAGTCAAGTTAAGAAAGAGAACACGAGATGCCCATGGATCTCCCTCGGCTTCCAAGCCCAGTGATGATAGATCCGAGAACATGTCTTCCAAAGAGCGCAGGGATGCCAAGAAACGGAGGAAAGATCAAGCAAGCAAGAGGGCAAAGCCATTGCGGAAACTCGAGGATCAAACAACACAAAATGATGAACAACGCAGGGTTGATTCTCATCCAAAGAAGGTGGGAATATTCAGAAAAAGAACCCGAGATGCTAATGGACCACCCTTGGATTCCAAACCCGATGAAGACAGGGACAACAGTAAACAGAGGAAAGACCGGGGCAGCAAGAGGGTAAGGACCGAGGATCTGCAGAAAGGCAATGTGCGCAAGGTTGATTCTCATCTGAAGGAGGGAATATTCAGAAATGGAACCCGAGATGCTAATGGACCACCCTCGGCTTCCAAACCCAATGAAGACAGGGACACCAGTAAACAGAGGAAAGACCGGGGCAGCAAGAAGGTAAGGACCGAGGATCCGCAGAAAGGCAATGTGCGGGGGAGAAAGAGGAAGGAGTTGGAAGGGAAACCGAAGAAGGATAAGGTCCCGTTGGAGCGGGAGGTTAAGGACAAGCTCGATGCCCTGATTGAGCGTTATCAGTCCAAGTTTTCGGGGCAGAGTGGGGACAAGAGCAAGGGCGGCATTGGACAGATCAGAAGATGGTTTCAATGTTGATCGATCTGCTGGAACATTTCGCCGCTCCAGGTACCCTATCCTTTTTCTTAAGTTGAACTTGGTGCTGTTGTTGCCTTCAAGCCCTTGTTTTGCCTTCCGGATCCTTTTTTGTTGTAGTGGTTTGAGATGATTCTGCTAAAATGAAATTATAAGATTTTGTATGAATGAATAATTTATTTTAATTTTGGAAGAGTTATGACAGACAGATGAGTTTGTAAGCATTTTATATATGTTTTTACATTATTTTTTTTGTTATTTACATGGGGTTTGATGGTGTTCATATTCATGAAAAATGCACCATTTAAAAAAAAATAACCAATTTTGAATTTGGTGAAAAAACAGTTTTGTTTGATGAAATTTAACTCTTAATTTAGAAAGTTTATATCTGCATTTTGCTTCATGAAAAAGCTCTCTTTTTTGTTTAATGAAAATTCCGAATCCAGTTAGAATGGGTACTCATTTAACGGGTACCTGTCCTATCCGATTAATAATTGGATAGAGTCAAATATCCGAACCTGTTTTGAATTTTTATGATATTTTTTTATTAGCAGGAGTGATCGGCAGGAGAGCCGCGACGCACCCGCGGTGGCGGGACAATGGGTACTCATTTGACATGTTTGGCTTGTGTGTATGCCTGGTGTAAAGACCCTTGCATGATAGGTATGTTGGGTGTGCTTGGGTTGCCCGTGAGACCTGAGCTTGGTATGACTTGCGTGTTCTTTGCTGTGTTTTGTATTATTTGTATAATATTCATAACTGTGGAATGCTTGGTATGCCATGATTGTTCCTTGCTATGTTGTACCTGCTTATGTAATATTCATAGTCCATGGAATATTTATTGTGATATGATGTTCCTTGTTAAGCCATGCTTTACTTATGGATTATGCATAGCCAGTAAAACCTTATCTCAATGTTCAGGTTGACAAATGGCTCTGACGAACTTAATCGGCTCCTTCGTGGGGGAGTTCGGGCGGCATGACTCTTTGGACGTGGCTCTGCATAGGATGTTTAACGCTAAAGCTTGGCATGAGATTAGCCCATGGGATTAGAACATCACATGCCTTTGGAAGATGGTTCGTAGGCTAATATGATGTATTGTTGGGGAACATCCTTGCGTATGTGTAGAGTTCCATTGTTCGGGTGTGCTAAGAGTGCATACCATTGAATGCGAGTAGGTAGTCATGTGACACGGGAGACACTTGCCCTTAAAGATGGGTGTGGACTTGCTCCTTAAATGTGGAACGTGCATTGTCCTTAAAGGTAGACGAAGTCACATAACATGATCTAAGTCATGCCATTGACTACCTATGATATTTATAGTGACCCAAACTTTTCATACATAAATATTACATATTTTTAGATGAATATTAAATATATAACATTACGATTCACACCAGAATCCTACAGGTTTAGTCTCTTTGAAAACTTGGATACATAAACTACTTGTTCATAAGAGATCTACATCTTCTCTCACTTAGTTCTTCACAACTAGAATCATTGTTAGACATATCATAATTAAAATCTTTCTTCATATCTTAGGGAAGGGAAACATAAGATAGAGTGAACTTAGATGCTCAATAATGGTAAACAATGGAGATATCAATGACCATGTAAGCATAACATGAGCATAAGGGTGTGAGAACATGAGCATAACATTAAAAAACCTTACCCAACATATCATAGATCAGAATCAAGAGTCATGACATAAAGCTTGATAGTTTGTAGGACACGAACCACCAAGGAATCAAAGAACACGAGCCACGAGAGCATAATATTGACATAAGATATAAGTTTGAGGCATACACATAACCATAACAAATCATTTCCTTAGTAAAGACTCATTGCCAAAGCTATCATAGTGGATTGAGTACACTCCCCATTCCATCACATCCTTACTCAAGGTTTGCTCCCAAAACTATCATATTGGATATAGTCCCTTACTGAATTGGGTTCACTCCCCATTCCATTCCTCATTATCTCATGAGATATCCATCTTTATCCAATGCATTGGAGGGCTATATAATTTTAGGTCCACCTATCACATAATGAAAACCATACATATGTGTGCCATAAGATCATAAACCATTCATCATATATCATAACCAGTGGAAAGAAAATGAGTTTCGTAAACAATTCAATGTTTAACCATAACATAACCGATGGAAAATAGACGGGTTTCATAAACATCTCATCATCATAATCATAAACCATTCGGAGAAAGAATAAGAATGACATCATTGGATCATATCTCCAATAACATATGTAATGTCAAAATATGTCATTTTAGATGAAAATTCCCTTAGATATGTGGAATATTTCTTGAGGAAAATACCCTTTTCATTTTGAAATCACCCCTTTAAAATATATTTTTTCCTAGATATTATAGAAATCATTTTATTTGAAAAGAACCATGAAAACCTGTACAATAATCTTTGAAACATCGAGCGATTATAATGGCGATAAATTCCATTCATGCCATGTACATTAAAACAAAGAATCCTTTCACATTTTCGATAAAAAGTCAAAAGTTCCTCATTTGGAAAATGATAAGAAGATTCCTTTTAAATCATTTTTTTAAAATTTAATCATTAGTACAAATGAATTTGAAAAATCATATATGGATAGTAATAATATAATTGAAAACATTTTTCGAAAACATGGATATGAAAGAAAAATGGTTTTTGATCGAAACGAGAAATATAGTCAGTTTTCCTTAAAAACATTATTTCGTTCTCTTGAGTGCTTAAAGAGAGGAAAATGAAAGGAAACATGTATTCTCTAAAATAACCAAAGTAGAAGAAAAGTTATGAGATTCTTGAGAGGTAGATCATAAAATTTCATCATAAAAAACTTAATCATAAATAATTTCGGTAAACAATGAGATTGTAACATAAATCACTTACCTCAAGTTTGACTTACTTCGAAAGCACTCTAACATCATGTATAATAAATTTAAATCTGTTGTAATTCTATAACAGAATAATGTAAATAATTATAATATAATATAAGATTCAATTATAACATTTAAACACTAATTTATTAATAATTCCTTATTAAAATCATCATTTCCAAGTGTTAACTGTTTCGTTTTTCATAGAAGTTTCGATTTGAAAGTTTCGATTCTTGTACTTTGATCATGGTTCAACCTTCTCTAAAATGTTAGTAATTATATAAATATCATATATATTCATTATATATATATAGAGAGAGAGAGAGTCATCTATAAAAATTATAGATAGAAAACTGAATTACACCGTTCATGGAGACAGTAGGTTGTACGTACGAATGAACATTGTTTCCATTTTTTGACGGATGGAAGGAATAAAAGGTAAATAAAAATCCACCTTTATAAAATCATTATTATATCATATATATCATATATAAACATTAAATCCATCATAATAACTATCCATGAAAAATAGTGATGGAAAATGAATTGTATCACTACGTGGAGGTAGTTTTCCATATGTACACACAAGCAATACATCCACATCCCATTTGATGGAATAAAGGGTGGATAGTGGCGGCTCCATAATAATAAAATTTTAGTATATTGAGAATACTGAATTCATTATTTTATGATTACTACCACAGATTAAGTGGTAGTAGAAGAAGAAATAAAATTGAAAGCACTCACTTAAGAGTTATACCTCTTTATTGAGAAACCTCTTTTGGCTTGCACCTTAAGCCTTGGAAGGATGGTCTTTTGGAAAGACCAGAAGATCTAAGATAGAATAATTTTACTTTTAATAATAATGTTTTCTTTAGTATAAAAAGTTTTTATACCAAAATCCAACATAAAATTAATAATAATGACCTTAATTGAATTATTAATAATATAAATAGAATAATTTTACTTTTAAAACCATTTTAGAACAAAACGTAACTTTGAAAATTCTTTAAATTAAAAGACAGTTCTCAATAAAAATCAGTATTTTCCAGAATTCATCGAAAAATCAATTTTTCTGAAAATTATAAAAAAATCACCTAAGATAATTTTGACATGCCAATTAAAAAAATGAATTTCATTTTATAAAATCAATTTTCAAAAAGAGGAAGAAATTAATTATATTATTTTCTCATAAAAATCTATAAAAACTATTTTGAGGAAAATATATATTTTTAAAGAACATAATGACTTTACTAAAAATTGAGTACTTATTTATCAATATATTTTATTTATGTAAATCCTTTAAATATTTTTTTTCAATTTTTTTTATCCCTATTCACTCTACCAATTTAATGGTTAGGTTATAACAGTATACTATATTACGATTCATTTAGACTTGGGGTTGTGTGTCTCACAAGGTATCAAAGAAATTTCATTTATTTGAAGAGAAATATATCATAAAATATAAGGGTGTTACATTCTACCCCACTTAAAATGAATTTCTCCCTTGAAATTCCATTACTCCAATACAAAAAAATGGGGATATCTTTGTTTCATCACATCCTTGGGTTCCCAAGTAGCTTCTTCGAATTTCTGATTCCTCTAGAAAAATTTAATCAGAAAAGTAGTCTTGCCCCGTAACACTTTATCAATATGATCCAAGATTTATACAAGTTGTTCTTTATAGAAAATATCATGCTCCAATGATACAACCTATGATTTCAGTACATGTGAATGACCGAGTATGTACTTCTTTAGGATAGATACATGGAACACATCGTGAACTTGAGAGAGGTTCAGTGGAAGCACCGAGCGATAAACTACCATCCCTACTCGATCAAGAATCTCGAAGGGGATAATATATGTAGGGATCAAATTTCCCTTTTTCTGAATCTCATAACATTCTTTTATAGATATATTTATAGGAATATCTTGTCACCAAATTTAAACTCTACACCTCACTGACGATTGTCAGCCTAACTTTTATGTCAACTTTGAGATGCCCTTATGTGATGGTAAATGGATCTAACCTTATCTGTCATCTCCTCAGATAGCTCAAGTCCTAATATTTTTATTTCTCTAACTTCATCCCAACATGTTGGAGTTATACACCTTTTTCCATAGAGGGATTCATAAGGAGCCATCTACATGCTCAAGTGAAAGTTATTATTGTAAGAAAAATCAACTAAAGGAAGGTACTGATCCCAAATACCTTTAAAATCCATAGGATAAGATCTCAACATATCTTCTAGGGTTTGAATGTTTTTCTTAAACCGATCATATATTTGAGGATGATAAGTAGCATTAAAACCCAACTTTGAATCCAGAGCTTATTGAAGGCTTCACCAAAACTTCGAGGTAAACCTCAGATCTCGGTCAGATACAATAGAATATGGTACTCTATAAAATATTAACACTTTCTTAATGTATATAATGATAATATGATCAAGAGATAAATCTTCTCTGATAGTAATAAATTGTGCTAACTTCATAAGGCAATTGAGTATAACCCAAATAGAATTCTGGCCTTTAGATATTTTAGAGAGTCCAAAGAAAAAATCCATTATGATTTTTCCTATTTCCATTCTGGTATGGGTAATGGTTATAACATACCTTTGGACTTATATCTCTCATCCTTAACTTACTAAAACAGTAAGCACCAATACATATACTCTGTAATATATATTTTCATGTTGTCCCACTAGAAATACTCTTTTAGATCTCTATACATCTACATACTTCCAAGATGAATAAACAATGATGAACTATGAGATTAATTCAATAGATCCTTATTCAATTCTAGTATTGAGAGGACATATAAATGATTTCTGAACCTTATCAATCCATACAATCAAGGTTTAACTCAGGAACATTTATCACCTTCTTTGCAGTTCAACATCTTCCTTTTATTCCTCTTTAATCTTCACATGGATAGATGGATGTAAACTCATTTTAGAAAATAAGATTTCTCCCCTTACTTTAATATTTCAAGGTAAATTTTTTTAAAATCTATAAATATTAGATTTTTTTGTGATCTTCATCACATATAAATTAGCACGATCCTTTCGAATCAAGGTATCTTCCACTTTGTTTTCTTTTCCAAAGTGATAATGTATTGAATAGTCATAATCTTTAATTAACTCCAACCATATTTTATGGTGCATATTAAGATATTTCTGAGTGAATATATACTTTACACTTTTATGATCAGTATATATATTATACCTTTCTCTGAAAAGATAATTCCTCCACATCTCTAATGAAAAAATTACTGCAGCCAACTCTAAATCATGAGTTGGGTATTCTTTCTCAAGAACCTTCAATTGTCGCAAGGCATAAGCTATAACCATATCATTCTGCATGAGGAAACATCATGACTCCTTTAATGCAAAACCATAGATCACATACCCTTATCCATAGTAGGATAGTGTAAGAACTAGTGCTATAACGACCCGAACTTTTGAATAATATGTTGTTTCCTGAAAATGTATGTTTTACTATGTGATAATCAATAAAAATATATAAGTATAAATGAAATGTGACCATATGGTTTTGACCGTTATATGACCATTGGTTAATATGAAGATTGGAAAAAAAAATTAACGTTGTAATTATTATTTATAAATAGATATGATAATGGATAATTAATTCAGAAAGATGGGTCAATTGCTTCATCCAGTAGACTCGGGCTGTACGAAGCCCATTTGTTGGAGCTTGGGAATGGGGTAGCGTCACTAGGCTTCTCTCTGGACCAAGCCCAAGCCGAGCTTCAACATGTTAAGATTGAATAGAATCACCTACGATAGAAGTTCAAGTTAGTGGAGATTACCACTTGGGCGATGTTATCCAAGCCACCCCAAAAGTTCATCACCATAGCACACCTTACCCTTAGGTCGTATGTGGGTGTTTTAATGGGTTATCTTTCAAGGCCCTAGTTACTTAAAATTTAATCCCATTGTTTTAATAAAATTTTTATTTCATCATTTTTGTTTTAAGAATAGTTTTGGTTAAAAATTATAATGGAATTTGATAAATTGATTTTTCAGATAAAAATTGTACTTTTATTACTATATTAAAATAATTATTTATTGATAATGTTTATTATAATGAAATAGTGTTATAAAAACACTCCTTTTTATTTACAAATGATAAAATATTTTTTTTAAGTGTCGAAAATTTTACTATGCATTCACTATGCATTTTCTGTCCGATATTATTTTTAATAATAAAGTATTTTTATAGTTAAAAGTTAAATTTATCATATGTAGAGATTTATTAAGATAAAATAAATTTTATTTTTGAATTAATAATGTCAATATTATGTTACGGTGAATTTATGAAATTTTTATAAAATACTTTGTTTTTCAGTGAATTGTAAAAATACAGTTTGGGTATGTTTAATGACATCATTAGTGATATAATAATGATGTAATAATGATTTAATAATTATGGTATAATATTTAGGAATAAAATATGATATGAGGTGTCCCAAGTGGCCAATATCATGAGAAAATACCATGGGAAAGTCCATGGTTTTTCAAATACCACTAATGAGGTGTCCTTTGAAATTAATAAAAAAACCCCTCTCTTTTACTATAAATACTCTCCAATTACTTCATTTATCTTCATCCCAAATTTATCCTCCATGAAGTTATACTATTTATACCTCCCAAGGAGTCATCACAAGGTGTCCTCAAGCCCCCAAGGTCCCGATCTTAGAGTTTTAGAAGTCACTCTTTAAGGTAAGGGAATTCTCAACTTCTCTTTTCCATTCAAGGTTTCATTTTATGTGGTATGTCTTTCAAGTTTCCATACCATGTTCTTATTTACATTTTATTCCATCAATATACTATATTATGAGTCTTTTATTAATGTTTGACCCTTTCCCCTATCTTTTTAATGTTTTCTAAAACCATGTTGCATAGCTGTTATGCTGTAAAATTTTCGTCTCAAAATCTCTCTCTTTTTCTCAAGAAATTATTTTATTTTATTTATGTGAATACCCAAACCTATTTAATTTCCAGGTGTATTCATAAAAACATAAAAATTATATATTTTATTCTGTAATTGAAATACATAAAACCCTCATTCCCTTTCTGTGGGTTATAAATGACATAATGATCATATTTTTAAGAACTTTTTAACACATCACGATTTTGATATGAAAGCCATTTATTTTAGTCTCTTTGGGTTATTTATGAAATGTTTGATTATGATCTATGTGTATCACATTAAAATAAATACATATTAAGGGTGCACCCTGATAGCACTCCAATGCATTGGGTAAAGAAATTAATCTCTAGAGATGACATGTTTCATGATACCTTGGTAATTTTTATAACACCTTGGGGATGAACCCTGATGATATGCTTATGAATTTATAAATTAAATGTTGTAGAAATTTTTTAAAGTTATTAATCAAGTTATTATTATTATAATATTCCTCTTTATCATGGCTTACGATATTCCTCATGTTCTTATTAATATCTCCCAAGTTCACATGTAAACTATTTCACTTTTTTTTCTTACCGGGCCTTTTGCTCACCCTTTCCTTTGATGTATGTCCCCAGGTTATTAGATGAAATAATTTTACTTAGGATGAACCTATTATAAAGCCTTACAAGTGGATTAGAATAATTTTTTATGTTTTCTTGTATTATGTACCTAATTTCCAAGACACTAAACTTTAAAGATCCTCTATTTGTGAAATGTAATGAAAAGTTATGTAATAAAAAGGTTGGATGCCATAGTTGGTATCAAATTATAGTTTATTTATTTATGGAAATTAGGATTTGGAAAATTTAGTAATAACCCTATAGAAAATTTTAAATATAGTAAAATTTCATGTTATTTTTGTGAAATATTAAGTAAGTGGTTTTTGAACAAATAAATCCCTGTCTGGATACGAACAAGTGGATGTGGCTTTGGAACAAATGTATCAAGGTGTAAAACTCAAAAACACCACTTTGATCTAGAATCAAATGGGAAATAGTTCATGACAATGAGCTTTGCCTCACTCCTAGTTTGATACTCCTGGGGGATATGTTTGGTCAATCACAATCATTTTATGAATCATTATGAAGGATTTATAGAAATTTTGAATTGTTTTTAATGAATAACGTGTTTAAGCATGATGTTTTAAGACATAAAAATCCTTTAGAGTTATATGACTCTTAAATGAAATAAGTTTCTCACTAAGGTTTTATTATTTTATAAAATGGTGGAAATAGGAGGAACCGTGCAAATTGTGATCGCAACGGACCATGCACTGATGACCCTCTGATAGAAGATGAAATAGAAACATTCATGAGAATGATGAATCAAATAACTCAAGTTATGGGAAATAACTTGAATCAAGATGAGAGACTGATTTCACCACAAAGGAATAACTTTATGTTGAGTCCTTTATGTGTCAATGAACACCAACATTTAGTGGATATACTGACTCATTGATTTTTGAATAGTGAATAAGCTCTATTGAAAAGATCTTTTCTATACTCCATTATTCAGAACAAGAGAAAGTCACCCTGGTTGTTTACCATTTAGAGGGAGAAGTTGATTAGTGGTGGGAACTGATTAAAAACTTGAGGCCAATAGGGGATATTGAATCTTTGGAGTGGGAAGAGTTTAGGTGAATCTTCTTCAATAAGTATTTACCTTGTTCGATGAGAACAAAAATGGAGAAAGAATTTCTCAAGCTGAAGCTGAATGAGAATGAATATGTGGGAAGCTACGAGATGAACGTCATAATACTTTCACATTACACCTTTAGCTTTGTCATGGATCCTAATTGGAAGGTTGATATATTCTTTGGTGGAGTAAGACCTTATTTATGGAAGAATTTAGCCAACTGAGACTATGACAGCTATGAGGAAATCGTACAGAGTGCTATAAAGGTCGAAATGAAGTTCAATGAGATGAAATGCTCTCATAAATTGAATGAAAAGAAGAGATAAACTTATCCAAGCTTGGGGAGGATCTTTGACCAAGGAAGAGGTGGAAAGAAAATGCGACGTGTAATAAATGCGGGAAGAAGCATTCAGGGAACTTCCTGCTTGGGAGCGAGAAGTGTTACAAGTGTAGAAGAGATGGCCATATCGCTCGAAATTGTCATAGTGAGGTGAATCCTAAACTTCCAAACACTAATGAAAAAGGGAAGATGGTGGATACCCTAACTAAAGTCAAATTAGTCAAGTGTGGACAACTAGGGAACTTTTCCAATCACTGCCCAAATCTGAGGGTAGTGGAGGGGAATCACCATCAGCCTCAGCAAAGTCCAAGGGAGAAAGGTCGTGCTTTTTCTATCATGACAACTGAAGTTAAAGCTCCAAATGATATGGTGGCAGGTACACTTGTTATTATCTCAAAGATAGCAAGTACTTTGTTTGATTATGGTTCTACGTATTCTTTTATTTCCTCCAAGTTTGCAAAGAACATAGAATCAATTCATGAACTTCTAAAAGTAGAGTTATCAGCCAAGACTCCTGGAGGGATTATGCAAGAATTAAAAGTGTTTAGAAACTCTAGTATTTACTTTAGTGAGAACAATATTATTACAAATCTAGTAGTAATTCCCATGTTGAAATTTGACATTATACTAGGGATGGACTGGCTCTCAAAGTATAATGCTAAGATAAAATGCAGAAGTAAGGAAATCTCAGTAGTCTTGAATGGGAAACCTATATTTATATTCTAAGGACAGATTTCTCGACCAGTTATTTGTCTAGAAGAACATCCCATAGTATTCTTTATGGATTTGATCAGTGAATATGAATAAGCAAATGAGAATATAAGGATATAAAATGTCCCCATTGTCTAAGAATACATTGACATATTTCCTAAGGAGTTACCTGGACCTCCCCCAAAAAGAGAGGTAGAGTTATCCATTGAACTCATACCGGGATCTCATCCGATATCAAAGACCCCGTATAGGATGGAAAATGTGGAGCTGGAATAATTAAAGAAACAACTCTAAGATATTTTGGATAAGGGATTTATCTGACCGAGTGCGTCTACTTGGGGAGCACCCGTTCTCTTTGTGAAGAAGAAGGATGGATCAATGCTATTATGCATTGATTATAGAGAACTAAAAGGGATCATAATAAAGAACAAAAACACTCTTCTAAGAATTGATAACTTATTTGACCAGCTTCGTGGGGCTCAATTATTCTCCAAGATTTATCTTTGATCTGGTTATCGTCAATTGGGGGTGCAGAAAGAAGATTTTCCAAAAACTGCCTTCTGATCAAGATATGGGCATTACGAGTTTGTTGTTATGACCTTAGGCTTGATTAATACTCCTATTATTTTTATGAATTTGATAAATAGATTCTTTAAGGACTACCTTGATAACTTCAAAGTAGTTTTTATTAATGATATTCTGATATATTCCAAAAGTTGCGTGGAACATGAGGATTATCTAAGAGTTATTTTGAAAACTCTACAGAAGTAGAGGATTTTTTGAAAGTTCAGTAAATGTGAATTTTGGTTACAACAAGTTTCAATCTTAGGGCACATTTTAACCAATGAAGGAATAACAATTGAACTTATAAAGACAAAGTTTGTAGAGGAGTGGCCTCATCTTATAACAATAACTGAGATTCATAGTTTTCTTGGATTAGCTGGATATTATAGGAGGTTTTTGAAAAACTTTTCACAACTTTCTAATACAATGGCCGAGTTAACTTGAAAAGGGGTTAAGTTCATCTAGATAAAGGAGTGTGAGGAAAGTTTTTAAGAGATGAAGAAGAGATTGGTTATTGCACCTTTGTTAACTCTACCCTCAAGTAGAGAAGGATTTGTTATTTTTAGCGATGCATCTATGAAAGGGCTTGGGTGCGTCCTCATGAAAAATGAAAAGGTGATTTCTTATGCATCTTGATAGCTGAAGAATCATGAGAAGAACTATCCTACACATGATCTGGAGCTGGCTATGGTTGTTTGTGCTATAAATATATATAGGCACTATCTTTATGGGGAGAAGTGTGATAAATACACAGACCATCAAAGTTTGAAGTATATTTTCACACAAAAGGAATTGAACTTGAGATATAGGAGATGGTTGGAACTTCTTAAATACCATGATTGTTCAATTCATTATAATCCCAAAAGATAAAATAAATTCACTAATGCATTAAGTAGGAAAGACCCTATTTTTCTGTCCGTGATGAGGATTCAAAGAGATCCTTTGATCAAAGACCTAGTGAAAATAGACATGGGAATTGTAAGGGAAGGTACATCATCAACCCTATCCCAAATTATTTCTCAACTATCATTACTAGAGAAGATCAAGAAATCTTGGAAAGAAGATCCTTTTTTATAGAGGCTGTGAAGGATAGGAAGTTTCATGAGTTCAATATTGATCAAGAAGGTGTACTAAAATTTCATATAGGGCTATGTGTTTTGTCTATTCAGGAAATAAAAAAGGAGATGATGGATAAATATCATAGCTATACTTTCTCTATACATACTGAAAGCACAAAAATGTATAGAGACCTTCATGATCATTATTGGTGGGATAACATGAAAATGGAGATTGTCGACTACACTATAAGGTGCCTGGTATGTCAGAACGTGAAGGCATAGTGAAAAATTCCTAAAGGGGTATTACAACCACTACCCATACTAGTATAAAAGTGGGAAAATATCTCTATGGACTTTGTCACTAGTCTCCTAAGAACCTCTAAAGGAAACAATGTGATATGGGTTATAGTGGACCATCTCACCAAGACTACCCATTTTATCTCTATTAGGGAAGATTTATCTCTTGATCAACTTTCTTGTATTTACGTGAAAGAAGTGGTAAGGACGCATGGGGAACCACTTTCTATCATTTCTGATCATAATCTAAGGTTCACATCAAAATTATAGGGAAGTCTTCAACATGCTCTGAATACTAAATCGAATTTTAGTATGGCCTATCATCCTCAAACTAATGGCCAATCTGAAAGAACTATTTAGACACTTGAGGACATGTTGAGAGCATTCTCAATAGAATTTAAAGGTGGATGGGATCAACATATCCCATTAGTTGAGTTCTATTACAACAATAGTTTCCATTTGAGTATTCAAATGGAACCCTATTAAGATTGATATGGGAAGCGATGTAGAACTTCTACTTGTTGGTATGAAGCTGGTGATAGAAAGCTTCTTGGTTTTGATCTTGTGCAGAAGATGATAGAAAAGGTTCATACCATCCAACAACACATTGAGGCTACTCAGAGTTGGCAGAAGATCTATGTCAACAACTGTTGAAGGGACTTAGAATTTGATGTTGGTGAAAAAGTCTTACTTATAATTTCTCTATGGAATATATTCATGTGGTTTGGAAAGAAAGGGAAGTTCGACCATAGGTACATTGTCCCCTATGAAATCCTTGATCATGTAGGAGTAGTGGCCTATCGGCTTGCACTTCCTCCAAATCTAGCTCAAGTTCACGATGTTTTTCACGTATCCCTCTTGAGTAATTACATACCTGACCCATCACATGTACTAAATCCAGAGGTAATACAACTGGAACATGACCTCTCTTATGAGGAGCAGCCAGTGGAGATCTTGGATCGTAGAGACAAGGTTCTATGCAACAAGACTAACCACCTCTTTAAAGTGTTGTGGAGGAACCAAAAATATGAATAATCCATGTGGGAAATAGAGGAGACTATAAGGAAGAAGTACCCATACCTTTTCTCTTCTGAGGGTATGAGTTGAAATTTCAGGGACGAAATTTCTTAAGGGGGGAAGAATGTAACGACCCGAACTTTTGAATAACTAGTACTTGCCCATGCTATTGCATGACGCATTCAATTACTTGTTTTTCTTTTAATAAGAGATTAATATTTATAAAATTTGAGAAGAAACATTAATATTGGAAAAAAAATTAATTAGAAAGTAATGGTGTATGATAATGAAATAGGAGTTCATAGAATATGAAGACACCATTTAAATAGTTGACAAATAAATAGGAGAGTAAAAGTATATGAATTTTGAAATTTTGAGGAAGAATATTTGTATAATGTGGTATATTTTATTTAGAAAGACAAATAAATATGTAACAAATTTTGAGTAAATTTGGTCGATATGATATCCCCACTTATCAAAACCTAATATAAAATTTATGGCATTAAACATACACACACACATATATATATCAAGGATTTATGGGATTCTTATATGTTGACTATAAATGGATTTATGTAATTATTTAAATGTTTTTTGGTTTATAGGTGTTTTAATTGTATCCATATTTCATGAAAAAATGTTGTTTAATGTTACATGATAACATTTCAAGTAAGATAAATGTAAGATAAAATGTGAGGGTAAATAACATCAGTCAATGTGTTACATAACATTAATTACACTACAAATTTATAACTATTTTACTTATATATTACTTGTATTATTCCATTATAATATCTTGTTATATAAGATAACATAATTCCTTATTTTTTATAATGTTACAAAGGTCAAGAAATTAATGAACTTTCAAAATATACCTATTTTTTCATTTGAATTGTACTAAAATTAGAGGTACTTATCTCTCCATATCATTGATATACCATACCTCATGGTTCCATATAAATCTCAAAACATCCTGCCAAAACATCACAATACTGTCCACATAGGAATGATGATAATAATAGGGAGAAAACATTGAAAAGGCATATCTTTTAAATAACCACCCACAAGATGAAATGAAGGAATAGAAAATACAACACCCTCCATTTGATGAAATCTAAAATCTGCAATATGAAAAACTCCATCTAGATCCACCATTTGAAATCACCATTTCGAACCACCCTATGGATATCTTAATTTGTCTCCAAAATCCATATTCAAAGCATACAAACACTATACCTTCTAAATAATATTAGCAAAAACATCACCATTTATATCACCAATCATAACACAACACCATTTCATTTATAAATTTATAAACAAACCCATAATTCTAGCAGCCACTCCTGGTGGAGTTAAAGAGCATCACAAAATTTTGAAATGAGAGGGAATATGTAGATATATAAGGTGAGGTGTATCCAGAATCCGATAATAAACATGAAAAAATTTGAATGAAACCCTGAAGAAAAAGACTAACCTTCTTTAGAGTATCACACATGATGGGCGTTATCACATAAATAAGCTCCTTTTATGCATCAACGCTTCTTACAATCACAAGACCTGCACACTAAGGCAATTCAGAATAATGAGAGCTAATTTTCAAGCCAACAATAGTTTCATTCATTCTGTAAAAAATTTAATACCTAGGGACCTGGAAGTGGGGATGTCTAGTATTAATACATTCTGTAGAAATTTCACGCATGAACTGTGCTTCACTTCATGATAACATGGATCTGTTAAATGAGTCTCAACAAACAGAATCCATGTTGGTCAATGTCATTCTGCCGTCACTATGAGCGTTGATATAGAATGGACCAGGTGGTTGATTCTAGCATAAAACTGGTATGTTGACCTTCACATTATTATTTAGGAAAAACAGTGACACTTAATTACAATATACTAACCTCTAACATCTTTTCGATAAGTGGAATTTATTCTATTAAAAAACACTCACAAAAAAACTTAGACTTAATGACACCAACAATGGGAAATGTAGGGGAAAATTAGAAAGATTCAAAAATAGAGTAAAAATATATAATGAAATGTAGGTGGAAATGAAATGGAAGAAATGAAATCAAATGGTGAAATGAAGTTGATGAAATGAGATAAAATAATGGGAAATGAAGTGAAAAAATGATATGTTGGGGGTAATGAAATAAAATGCAGAGAAAAAATAATTTCTCAACAAAATAATTATAACTTTCATAGCAGATGAAAATGAAATCAGTGAAAAAACATGAATGTATATTGATCCCTACAATATGTAATTAAACTTGAATGTGAGTAAATGACACATATTAGTATTATAAAACAACCAGGGACATGTAACAGAAGAACATAATAGTAGGTACATTCAGAATAATTCCATTGAGAAAAAACAATGGACATATCTATCTTTAGATGAATATATGTGATATGATGCTGAATTGTAGCCCAAAACCTCAATGCAGGCTTCACATTATACTCTTCTTTTATAGCAACAAAAAAACTTGAGATATCATAACATAGGATAACATTTTTTCTAGAATGAAACATGTGTAATCATAGAATGTTAAATCTGGAAACAAACATTAGTATTCAGAAAATGGTTTTCGTGTTTAGCAGGAAGCGATAATAAGATTTCCTAAAATGAGATTTCAGTTTTACCAGAGGGAAACATGACCAATATAATTTTTTTTTAATCTGGTAAATCGGAAACAAACATGACATAATAAAATGGGTGTTCTTTTTTATAATAATCATACATTACAAATCAGCATACAAAAAAAATTGACTGAAAAAAAATGCCTAATCACAAAATGGTAAATCATTAATAATGGAAACAAACAAAAGAAGACATAAATTGGGCAAATGATTAATGCGTGTAGAGTAATTCGAATTGAAAGACTAATACATGGTAGGTGTGGTTATTATAATAAAAAAATTGAACTGGGCAAAGTATTAATGCGAATAAATAATGTTAAAAACCAATATTTAAACCCCTGTACATTGTAAAGAATTGAAAATAACAATCAAAGTTAATGAATTCAAACACGTAATATCATTTAAATACTAAAAACCTTCAAAATTACCAGAAATTCTACTCAGAACGGACATAAGGCCTGATTTTGAGATGAATGTATAGGCCTATATTCTTCAAACATAGTAATGTCTTTTACATATTAAAACCTTCAGATTTTTTTTATAAAAAAGGAAGATTAAATTTTTTAAAAAACATAAAAATTAAAGAACAAAATAAGCTAGAATGCAGTAACCTGAGATAATATTATAGGGCCACCTTGGGATTCGAACAATCCTTCTTTCATCATATTAACAATTTTTACTATAAATTTATGAATTCTCACCTTCATCGCAGTAAATTGATCAGAGTTTTTAGTATTTAAAACCTGTTAAACATCATAGAAAATGTTCTTGAATGGACCATTAAAGAATCCAAAAATAACCTTTAAAGGACCATTATCATCACTAAAAATGATCCCTGGAACATATTTCAGACAAATAGGGAAACCCCTATATTTTTAAAGAAATAAAAAAACAATCAAATTTCTTGAATTCAAAAACTGTAATAAATTGAACATAATGAAAACCTTCAAAATTACCCAAAATTACACTCATCATATACATAAGGCCCCATTCTTAGATGAACGTATAGGTATGCTTGCTTCACCAGCTTGATGAATCTGTGAAAATCATCTCCCTTATAAATAACACTTTATGCAAAGAAAAAAAATAGTTTAAACAAATATATATATCAAAAATTACATGGAACACTAATTTCCTCAAAGATGCAGTAGAAGAATATATTAAAAAAATATTGATGTCAAACAAAAAAACATAAATGAAACAATATGAAAATGGAAATAGAAACAATAAGGAGAAAAAATTACCTTGAATATTTGATACCATAACATTGAAAAGCAGGAGATGTTGATAAATATACCTAAATCAAAGAAGACATGTAAAGTAATTGGACACCATTTTAATAATCATGCACTTTAGAATCAAAGTAGAGATTAGGAATAATAGTTCATTTGGTAGAATGTGCATCAAATAATGAATTGGTGAATAAATACCAGATAATAGAATAAAAGAGATGCTGTTGTTTATAAGGGTCCCAGGAGAAACGGTGTCCGGAGTCGTCCAAGATTGAGTTTTGGGTGCGATGTATGGAATCAAATGATGATCCTATAGAACCCCTGAGCAACTTCAGAGCGCTCTCCACCAACATCTCAAACAGCACAGAGTCATCCACTTTTGATCTAGTGAGGGTTGCGGTGGTTTGACATAGAGTGTGACGTGGAAGGAGAGGTGACCTCTAGAAAGGCACACCTCCAACTTGGGTATAAGGAGATAAACTCCATCTTGTATAGTTGACCATGGTCTGGTAGAAGATGGTGTGGTTTGGAAGGACTATGAAAGTCACAACCATGGATGAAAAGCTATATTTTCAGGAATATGTCTGAAAGACCCACCCCAGGGGGACATCGAGGGTTATAAATCTTCAACATCATGATCTTCCAACTCATTCAACAATATTTGTACATAAAAATTGAAAAAATTAGAAATTTAATGTATACAAGTTATAATAAATGCTAATGCAATCTGAGAATAACAGTTTATGCAGGACATCTTAGACATTTAAATTTTTATAAGAGTGCATACCTCCATAAAGTACACCATGTTCCATGATTTCTTCCGAAATGAAAGCCTGGGGATTTTCAAATGTTGTGACAGTTCAAAAACATCAACACATATCAAGCTCTCATGAAATCCATTTTCATAAATTATAAATTACATAGACACGATTGAATAAAGTGAGAGACAAAATGTAGCAGAAGTTGAATGCAAGCACGTACCCATCCAATACCAGTATGAATCAATGAAAGTCCCTGTAGAATCTTCACGTACCAAATTCATCTGAAACAACACCTTCCCATAAAAATACCAATTTTTCGATGCAAACCCAATTCCTCCATGTTTGAAGCAAATAAAAGATAACAACATATATTTATGTTCTTCCATTATGAAAATAATGTTATGGGACCAATAATAATTAAAAATAATAATACATTCTATGTATGACATAATATTACACCAAATGAAATAATTTTAGGTAGTTTGAGAGATAGTATGGTATAAGATCTCTTTTTTTCATCCCCCAAATCATTCTCAATTGAGGGATTTAGGTATTCTGGTGGAGTATCAAATTCATTCTGTTTTATTTTACTAAGGAGGAAAAAACAATAAAAACATAGGACAATTTTTACCTCTATATCAGTTGAATATTTCACCAAACCACAAAATAGAATAACAATACATTATCTTATTAGTATCACCGGCATAGTCATACGGTAGTTAGATACCCTAGAGAGATAGTAATTTCTTGAAGTGACTCCAGTGGGAAAATGACCCATCTGTATTTAAAAAAATTACAGAGATTCAAATCTGAAGGCATTGAAATGTTAAAGGAAAACACAATCTTACACCAAGTGAAATAATTTGAGGTAGTTTGAGAGACAATATGGTATACGATATCTTTTTTCATCCCCCAAATCATTCTCAATTGATGGATTTAGGTATTCTGGTGGAGTATCAAATTCATGCCATTTGATTTTACTAAAGAGGAAAAAACAATAAAAACATCAGAGAATTTTTACCTCTATATCAGTTGAATCTTTCACCAAACCACAAAATAACATAGCAATACATTCAAATATGATTAGTATCACCATTATAGTCATACGATAGTTAGAGACCCTAGAGAGACAGTAATATCTTGAAGTGAATCCAGTAGGAAAATGACCCATATGCATTTAAAAAAATTACAGAGATTTAAATATGAAGTTATTGAAATGTTAAAAAAATATAATCTTACACCAAAATGTTTTTAATCTATTTTATGCTCAAAATGATAATTGGAAAAACGTTTTATAAATAAAATAAACAGAATTAAACACATGAAAAATATTTTGATAAAAAAAATGTTTTGCAAGTTAGTTTAAATGAATTAATCTATATCAACCTTGAAAATATATACTATACAAGAAGGTGTGTGTAGATGGATAGTCACAATTATCCGGTGGTGCCCATAAAAAATACACCATTTCACATTACAATTGCATCTACTAAAAAATAAAAACTTTTGGCCCAACACATGAATGTATAATATACTGTAACATTAAAATGGAGACTACCTGCTTCATATAATTCATTTAGTTTAAGATATTGTATGGTATAAGATCTTTTTTTTCATCCCCCAAATCATTCTCAATTGAAATGAATACGCTTCATCTTATCAATCAATGTAATGAAAAATAAAAGATCCAAACACACTAATTTAGGTCATACAAGTATGAATATAAAAATACAATTAACAATGTAAGGTAGTTAGGTAAATTTTGGCTCTATACTATTTTTGAAAACACATTGAAAACATTAAATATTATGAGAATGATCTGCTAGAACAAATATAAAGCTAGAAAAAAAATATGAAGTAGAAATACAACATATGATCAATGAACAAACTAAGAGTGAATACAATATTTAGATAGTGAATAGAAACACATAACTGTTGCGGGGCGAGTAAAACATCGTTCGAAACACAATTGAGCAGAAAGAGTAGTTGTAGTTGTGGATGGAAATCACGGGCTTCAGGGAATCCGGGAACAACATGCAGTGAATTTGGAGGGTACCTAAGTGAAGTAATTTGAGGTAATAGGAGAAATAAAAATACATAGGACGATTTGAGAGGATTCGATAGGATTAATTGTAGCAGAAGGCATAAATATTAGCACAGAAGACACTGGCAGTGTATTGCGGGTACTGCAGGATGATGGGAGGGGAAACTCGAGGAGGAACCCTAGGAGAAGCGGCAGAGGGGTGATGGGAGCAGGAACCGTAGTAGCGTCGCCGGAGGATAAATAGAAGTGAGAACCATTGCACAAAGGTGAAATGAGATATAGAGAGAAAATCTAGAGAGGGAATCAGCAACAGCAGTGGGAAGCCTAGGAGCAGTGGAGGAGGTGAAACATGAGCGGGAAAATAGGAGCAGTGAGAATCGTAGGAGTAGGAAACCATGATTGGGAATCATAGGAGCACCGTGAAATATAGGGAAGTGGTGAAACAGGAGTAGGATTCGAAGGAGGTGATTGCGGAGGATGAAGTGGAAGAAATAAGAGAGGAGGGAAATCATAAGCGGGGGAAGAAGGTGAAGGTGGTGGAAGAAGGTGAAGGTGGTGAAGGTAGAGAGTAGTGAAATAGTAGAAACCCTAGATTGGGGAGAACGATGAAGGTGATGGTGGTGGACCGCGATGAAGGAATGTGGGAGCAGTAGTGGAAAATGGAAATGGGGGAGCAGGATTTTGTGATGGGTAGGCCGAGTGGGAACAGGAGTAGGTGGGAGATAATTGTAAAGAAATTGAGCGGGAGGGACGTGGAGGCATGTATGATTTCCATTTAGAGATAGTAGGATGTGGAGGAATACTGAAATGACATGTGGCAGATGGAAATCCAGGATTAGTATATATATAGATATGTTGTTTCCTGAAAATTTATGTTTTACTATGTCATAATCAATAAAAATATATAAGTATAAATGAAATGTGACCATCCAGTTTTGACTATTATATGACCATTGGTTAATATGACCGTTGGAAATAATAATAATTTTTAACGTTATAATTATTGTTTATAAATAGATATGATAATGGATAATTAATGTAGAAAGATGGGTCAATAGCCTCATACATTATACTTAGGCCATATGAAGCCCATTTTTTAGAGCTTGGGAAGGAGGTTGCTTCACTAGGCTTCGCTATGGACCAAACCCAAGCCGATCTTTAACACGTTAAGCTTGAACAGAATCACATACGGGAGAAGTTCAAGTTAGTAGAGATTACCACTCGGGTGATGTTATCCGAGCCATAAAATCTGTGTGTGGAATAAAAAGGTTCAAAATAAATTTATTTTAATATTTATAATTTTATTTATTTAAATCATTCATTAATAAGATAATCACTACATCATCATTGTGTCATAAATAAATTTATTTATTTGGTGTCTAAAAATTATAAATAAAATACCTTGATGTGGGAAATATTTTTAGATTTATAATAACTATTTATAGACAGATATATCAGTTATACAACCCTATATTAAAATTAATTTAGTAAAAGATATATGTTTAGGTTATAATTATCTTTACTTTAAATTAATTCTTATAAAATGTCATTTTCACATCCAAGTGAATCCATGGGGTACCAAAATCGACCCAAAGATGCCCATGGTTGGAAATATTTTATCTAATAGGATTAGGACATGTGTTAGGGTAGTTTAATATTATTATAATAATATTATTATTTTACCCTTATTTACTAGATTTACCCTTTAATCATGGTAAATAAAATAATTACTAAAGTTAATATTCATAATATCTAAAAATAAAAGGTACTTATTTGCACAATTTGAAACTTATGGTTTAAAATATGGAATCCATTTTTTCAAATTCAAAACACAGAAGTTTTAGTAATTAATTTAAAATCAATTCTCGTTGCCAAAACCAAAAAGCGGGTTTTTAAGAAGTAATAACTATCAAAAGATTAACTTGTGTTTATGTCCAATTTAAAATTGAAATTACTTCCAATTAACAAAATTGGATCAAATTATAAAAATATAATCCAATTACACTTTAAAATCAATTAAAAATATAATATAACTATATAAAAAATTAGATAAAAAGGTAGTTTCGAATTAAAATGCGGTATTTTTCACTATTCATTAAAATTTTAATTTTATTAGATAAATACCAAAAATTCAAAAAAAGTAAATTTTTATGTCCTTGTTCCAAATAAGAAGTTTATTTTGTAAAATTTAACTTATAAAAGTGTTAAAACTAGATTTAAAATGGGTGCGCCATCAAAAGGCGGTATAACTGCATTTTTTGAAAAATACTTTTTTTATCCAAAAAAAATGGTTTTTTATCATGTTCTAGAAAATGTGTAAGATGAATTCTAATGTTATATAAAATTAAAAATGTGGTTAATACTATTCATAATGGATAGTTTATATCCCATTAAATAATAATATTTTAATAATATATCATTGTTTAGTGAAACTCGATATCGCGTACAACACAAGCTATCGAGGAAGGTTGCACTTGCGTGTAACACAAGCCAATTCAGTGTTGTGTGTAGTGAAATCTTCCTTTGATGTTGCGTATAACATAATACAAAATTAGTTCATTTATACATTGAATAAAATATATACTCATTGTTGCGTGAAATGAATTGTATCAAAAGAACTTGAAATTGTATGTAACACAAGCCAAGTATAATGTTGCGTATACTGCAAGCTAATACGGTGTTGTGTATAGTGCAAGTTAATCTTGGTGTAGCGTGCAACAAAAGACATCAAAGAAATTAAAAAAAAACTATCACATAAAATCTCAAGGTGTTACAAACACCAACCCTGTGGGTTAATAATTATTTATTCATTATTAAATACTATAAAATAGGCTTTTAATAGTGCTAAAAATAGCCTTTATCAACACTAGAGAAGCGCTGACTACTGGAGCGAGATTAAAAGCCTGAGTCTTTTATCAGTGTTGATAAAGGGGCATATTGTAGTGTGTTATAACAACACACTGCAACACCAGTGAAGTGTGTTGTAAGAGAACACCACAACACCAAAAACACCACAAAATTAAAAAAACAAAGTACAAATTCATAATTTAAATGAAGAGAAAACAATCTAGGCTTGTTTGCTCAGTTTTGGCGATGTGATGCGTGTTTTAAACTAAAATGATACTTAAATATTGAAAAAATGCACTTGGAGTCATACATGTCACACCATGCATCGGATTGAGATGAGGTTGATTCTTACATGTTTTAAATGACTTATGAATCATTTTCCTGAAGTATCAAAACAATCTGAGTGTGTTTGCTCAGTTTTGAGTACGTCACTTGTCTTTTTTACTAAAATGTCATTTTAAACTGGAAACACACACTTTGAATCATATCATTCATATCGTGTTTCAATTTGACGTGATATTGATTCCTACACATCAAAAATGACTTATGAATCATTTTCCTAAATTATCAACAAAATCTGAGCGTGTTTGATCAGTATTCTGTGAGTAATACTTTTTGAACTAAAATGTTGATTTTAAACTGATAACGGACACACTTAGTCATACCAGAAACATATTGTATAGAATTGAGGTGAATCTAATTCCTACATGTTACAAATTACTTATGGATAATTTTCCTAAAGTATCAAAACAATCCAAATGTGTTTGCTCAATTTTGAGTAGGTCATTTGTCATTTTATTAAAATTGATGTCATTTTTAAATAAAAAGACATTGGAGTCATACCAGTCATACTGTGTGTCAGATTGAGGTACGAACAATTACTACACGTCACAAATGACTTATGTATCATTTCCCTAAACTATAAAAAGAATCTGATTTGTTTGCTCGATTTTGAGTACGTCAGTTATCTTTTTTATTAAAATTGATGTCATTTTTAAATAAAAAGGCACACTTTGAGTCATACCGGTCACACCGTACATCAGATTGAGGTTTTTGTGATTATTACATGTCTAAAATGACTTATGGATCTTTTATATAGAGTATTAAAACAATCTAAATGAATTTTCTTAGTTTTTAGTAGGTCAGATTTTCTTTTTATTAAAATTGATGTCATTTTTAAATAAAAAGACACACTTGGAGTCATACCGATCACATTGTGCATCAGATTGAGGTAAGGATAATTCCTATATGTCTAAAATGACTTATGTATCATTTTACTAAATTATCAAAATAATCTAAATGTGTTTTCTTAGTTTTGAGTAGGTAAGTTGTCCTTTTTATTAAAATTGATGTCATTTTTAAATAAAAAATGCACTTAGAGTCATACCGGTCACACGATGTGTCAAATTGTGGTACAAATGATTCTTATATGTCTCAAATGAATTATGGATTGTTCTAATTAATTATAAAAACAATTTGAATGTGTTTTCTTAGTTTTGAGTACATCACTTTTTTTATTAAAATGTCATTTTAAACTGGAAACACACACTTTGACCTGTACTGATCACATCGTGTATCGGTTTGACGTGATACCGATCCCTACATGTCAAAAATGACTTGTAAATCGATTTCCTAAATTATAGAGAAAATATGAGTGTGTTTTATTTTTTTTAGTTAGTGACAATTTTTGAACTAAATTGTCAATTTTAAACAAATAACTGACACATTGAGTCATAATGATCACACCGTGCATCGAATTGAGGTTAGGTTACTTCATACAAGTCTCAAATGACTTATAGATAATTTATATAAAGTATCAAAACAATCATAATATGCTTTCTTGTTTTTGAGTATGTCATCTGTCTTTTTTACTAAAATTAATGTCAATTTTAAATAAAATAAGTATTTTGAGTCATACCGGTTACACCATATGTCGAATTGAGGTGTGACTGATTCCTACACATCCCAAAGTCTCAAAAAATCCTAATTACCAATGTTATCATGTTTTCACTATCTTTTTATGTTGAACTACCAACACTGCATATTGATTCTATTTTCTTAGCGGAAAAACCTTTCTCGTTGTTGAAAGTTAGAAGAGTAGAGGCTTTCACCAACGAGAAAGGTTTTTTGGATAATAACATAGAATCAATATGCATTGTTTGTAGTTCGACAAAAAAATCAATGAAAATAGAAATCATGGTAACATAGGTAGAAAGAATCATTTTATCTCTTTTGTGGCTTGTTGTAGATAATTAAAAGCAAAATATGGCTTCCCAAAAGATCTATGAAAAAAACTAAATAAGTATTAGATAAAAATGATAAGGAAATTAACTTACAAATCGTATATAAAATTATGACAAAATTAATTAAATAATTAGTAATAATTCACCTTTTCCTGATGGTTGTATACATTCTTAACGCACTTCCTTGTTGTCATTATCTCAGTTGCGGGCTTAAACAAAAGAATCAACTTGTACAAGAAAATAATTATTATATGAGTAATAATAAAAGAAATAAATTAAACATAAATATGAAACAATATATTAATTTTTATGGATAATAATTTTATTGTGAAAACATTGTTGACCATAGGGATATACTGGCGGTAAAGCTAGAATGATGATAAAAACACAAATAGATCTTTCCAAAAAATCAATCAACGAGTGAGGAGAATGAAGAGAAAATAAGATACATTGGATTGAAGCTTTGAATCATCCAAGATAAATTAAAGATATCATATTGGGTTTATAAAATATTTATTTTGTATAGTAAATAAATAAATACACATAATATATTCATTATCAAAGGTGAATGTCTCCCATTTGTGAGAATTACATGGATGGTAATCAGAGATTCCTAAGGGTGGACCCAAAAGTCAATGTTAAAGAATGATATGTTTTTAGATGAATTAAAGTAAAACATACATAGTGTTTATTTGATGTGTGATGAAAGAAATGAAGTGATTTTTAAGAAGTATTATAATGAATGGGTTTTCATTTCAAAGATGGCTTATATTTTTATCAACTGCAAGAAATACAAGAAAGGTTGAAATCAATGAATAAAATATCATTGATGATTGGAAAGTTTCGGTGAAAACTTAAAGGAGTAAGACTCTACAAAAAAACCTCATTTTTTCCAAGTAGAGCCTAAATCATTTGGAGAGGTTGATAAGGAAGACAATCAGATCAAATCTATGCATGAGGATCTTGATCCGAATAAGAATAATGTGACATGAGGAGCCTGATCTGAATAAGAACAATGAAGGCTTCTTATGGATCATGTTGTTGCATATATTGTTCCAAAAAATGTCTATTAGTATTAAAATACATGAGTTTTTTAGTTAATTTTTTGTCCTGATTTTGTAAAACTCTTAACATAAAGGATCATGGTAATGTATTATAATGAAACATTTTTTATGTAGTGCTAGTGGTATAAAATTTATTCTTGAATGATTGAAAATATTCTTTAAAATTTAAATAATAGAAAATTTTTATCCTTAAATAAGTTACTTTTCAAAGAAAATATCAAATTCAGAAAAATCTTGATCAATCCTAAAGGACTGAGAAAATAAATTCTATCAATAGTGTACTCTTCTTCTGCACTACGTAATGAAACATTATTTTGTTTCTTAAAACACCATGATGTTAAGGTATTTCCTATAAAATGTCTCATTCTAATTGTTTATTTTCTAACTATATTTCAACAACCAAAATCAAAATATAAATTACATTTTATCTCGAAATCAGTTTTTCCTGTATAATAGTCCAAGGATTATAGAACCTCAAACCTCTTTGATTTTTCTTTTTATAGCATTTAATTCATATTATTTAAATTCAAATAAAAATATTTCAAAAATAAAAAATGAAAACAATATATTTTTTCAAGAAGTAGTTAAATAAATAAGAAAACAAACCAAACATATATAATGTTCATTCAATTGATGTACAACATAATATAAGACCCCAATGATGTCAAATATTTCATCATCCAACTAATTTGCAATGTAATATTCCAAACCAATGACAACACTAACCGCTATATGGATGAATTTTTCAAAATTTGATGATTTCACAGAGGTGGATGTCATGGAATATGGGTATTGGGAACCTATTATACCTCACAACAACATAACCCAACATTGGGTTTGATATATTTCAAGTCGCACAGTACAAATGTTGTCCTAAGGAGACCCACATGATATTGGGGAAGACGATACTTCAATATATCAAAAAAATAATGAATTTTGGGTTGTTTTATTATAATATAGTGCAACTAAACTTGTTGGGATACACGGATTTGGGATGAGAAGGTATTGTGGATAATCTAGGGAAATTAGAGATATCGAAAAACTTGGATTTCGTTCGAGTCGTGGTTGTGTTCAACCCTTGAATCGCTCAAGACTTGGATTTGTGCCTTATAATTGTTGGAGCCTTGATTCTATCATAGATTCAAGCTTGGATTAGACAACAAGGAGCGCCGATAGCAGGTCACTTCTATGGAGAGGTTCAGATATCGCGAACTGGTTCGCGGTGGTTAGGGTTCTAAAAATAGATCATGACACTTTTATCAGTGCTTAAAAAAATGCTTATAAAGATAAATTTTATCAGTGCTAATTTAATAAGTGTTGATAAATAATTATAATACTTTTTAAAAAATATAGTATTTTAAAAAAAAGTGTAATTATTATATATAATTATAATATAAAATAATAATTTTTATAAAATAATAATTTTATAATTCTTTGAATATATAATTAT